>CM077080.1:180418655-181109348 GCA_039513925.1 Platanthera zijinensis | reverse complement strand
ATCTTTAATTTCTTTAATCCTTACTTTTTTACAATTTCAAATGTTTTATGTATAAACTTAGACTGGCCTCTCTGAGCCATCAAGAATATTATTTGAAAAAGAAAGCCCTTCTCAGGGCTCAAGATATCCCATAATACAAGATTTAACTTTTTAGGAAACTAAAGAATAGGATTGCTGCTCTTCTAGACCAAGAGCTGATGTTAACACATCCACTAGACCTGCTCTGAAAAGAAGTACAAAATCATTGAGTTTGGTGTTATGGCAATTAGGACACTTTGCTGATTTATACTATATTCAACTAGTTGAATATATCCAATGTTAAAGTTTTCAAAAAGTTGCAGGCAGGCATAGTCATTTTCAGTCTAACCTGCACTTAGGACCCAATAAAAATTGGGGTCCTAAGGTTAACTGATTTATGTCTTGCAGGTTAGTCCAAGTTCCCATACCCCTATATGGTATGTGGACTGTGGATATTCCAGGCACATGATTGGAATAGCCAGATCTGAAGGATTATGCTCTGGTAAGGAATGGACCAAAGGTTATCTTTGGTGGGTCAGAAAAAAGGGGTGACTAGAGGTTATGGTAAGATCTCGAATGGCATAGTCACTAACACTAGAGTAGCCTATGTGGAAGGTTTGCAACACAACCTGATAAACATCAGCCAACTCTGTGATCTTGTTTATGACATAGTATTCCACAAGGATGAGTGCTAAATTAGGAGGTTAAGTGACAAAGAGGTCATCTTAACAGTAACTAGGAGTGGAAATGTTTACTGTTTAGATTTCCTATGCTTAAGCAAAGACTCAAATGTATGCCTAGTTACAGATGAGAAAGCCTCTTCCTATGTCCAGTGGCACAAGAGGCTAGCTCATCTGAATTATAGAACCATAGGCATGCTATTCAACAATGAGCTTGTTAAGAATATCCCTAAGTCTATATACACTAAGGAGGGTATCTGCTCTGCATGCCAAAAAGGCAAACAGACTGAGACCTCCTTCAAGAGCATTGGCACCAAAGACTCAGTGAGGTGCTTATACCTCATGCATATGGATCTGTTTGGTCCTATGCTAATTCAAAGTCTAGGTAGAAAAGTCTACACCCTTGTGGTTGTTGATGACTTTTCCAGATTTGCCTGGGTGTTCTTTCTAAGGAAGAAATCTGAAACCCCTGATGTCTTCCAGACATTTGTCAAGCAAATTCAGAATGAATTCAACAGCACTGTGGTCAAAATCAGAAGTGACCATGGGACTGAGTTGTATTCTGAGTGCATGACAAGATTCTGTGAAGAGCAAGGGATTCATCAAGAATTCTCCTCTCCTAGAACACCCCAACAAAATGGAATTACTGTGAGGAAAAATAGGACTCTCATAGAGGCTGGTAGAACCTTGATAAGTGACTCATCTCTCCCAGAATACTTCTGGGCTGAGGCAGTTAACACTGCATGTTATGTCCTAAATAGGGCTTCTATCACCAAGAGCCATAAAAAGACTCCTTATGAGATCTTGAAGGGAAGAAAAACCAAACCTGAGCTATTTCAAGATCTTTGGTTGCAAGTATTATGTGCTCAACAATGGAAAAGTCCATCTAACTAAGTTCCTGCCAAGTCCCATGAAGGGATCTTTATTAGGTACAACACTCATAATAAGGTATATAGAATCTACAATTTAACTAGCCAAGTTGTAGAAGAGTCAATGCATGTTGTTTTTGATGGATCCAACATGGTTAACAGTGAGCTGACTAGATCCTCCTCTTATAGTATTGCAGGTACAGAGAAGATGATGGAAAAGCTGACCATCAAGGAAGCTACCCCCAGAGTCCAAGATAATGATGGTGGACTGTCCATTCCAAGAGAATGGCAAGACATACCTTAAGAAATTGAAGACCAGCTAGCTGAAAACCATGAAGATCAACAAGTTGCAATTAGATTACCTCTAGCTACCAGGCATCTAAGGGACCATACAATACACTAAATCATTGGTAATGCAAATCATGGAGTCCAGACTAGTAGAGGGAGCATGAATACAGCTCTCTACTCAAGCTTTCTGTCTCAAGAAGAGCCCAAGAAGTTTGAAGAAGCAATCAAGGACAAGTTCTAGATTGGAGCAATGCAAAAATAACTGGACCAATTTAAGAGATATAAGGTCTAGTTCCCAGACCATAAGGACCAAATGTCATAGGGACCAAGTGGATCTACAGGAACAAGTTGGATCTAGATGGCATTATTGTCCAGAATAAGGCTAGACTGGTGGCTAAAGGCTACAGGCAAGAAGAAGACATAGACTTTGACCAGACCTTTGCCCTAGTAGCCAGATTGGAAGCAATATGGATATTCCTTGCATTTGCTGACTATCAAGGATTCAAAGTCTACCAGATGGATGTTAAGGCAACATTCCTAAATAGGTACCTAAAAGAGGAAGTATATCTGGATCAGCCACCAGGTTTTATAGATCCTAGCTCTCCAAAATTTGTTTATAAGCTTAGGAAAGCTCTATATGGGCTAAAGCAAGCCCCTAGAGCTTGGTATGAAACCTTGTCCAGCTTCCTCATTGAGAAAAAATTCTCAAGGGGGAAGATAGACAAGACCATATTCCTAAGGGAATCAAAGGGCAAGCTTATCCTATTCTAGATATATATCGATGACATTATCTTTCGATCTACTGATGACAACCTTTGTAGGAAGTTTGCTAAACTTATGCAAGGAAAGTTTGAAATGAGCAGTATGGGTAAGCTAAAGTTCTTCTTGGGACTTTAAGTAAGACAGACTGATAATGGCTTGTCCATATCCCAATCCAAGTTCACTAGGGAGCTAATCAAGAAATATATTATGGAGAATGCCTCCACCATGTGAACACCCATGGGGTCAAGTATGCCTATAGGCAAAGATGAGGCAGGGAAACCTGTTGATGAGTCTTTGTATAGAGGGATAATTGGCTCCCTTCTATACCTGACTGTTAGTAGGCCTCAATTCATGTATGTTACATGTGTTGTGCTAGGTATCAGGCCTGCCCTAAAGAATCTCATTACTCTGTTGCAAAGAGAATCTTGATGTATCTTAAGGGCACACAAGATCTTGGACTAAGGTACCCTAGAAATAGGGATTTTAATCTAACAAGATTTTTAGATATAGATTTTGCAGGCTGCAAAGAAGACAGGAAAAGCACTACTAGAACCTATTAGTTCTTAGGAAGAAGGCTAGTATCTTAGAGCAGCAAGAAGCAAACTAGTGTGGTTATATCCACTACTAAGTCAGAGTACATATCAGTAGGCAGCTGCAATGCTCAGTTACTGTATATCCGGCATCAGCTCCAGGATTACAACCTTCAGGTAAGTATAACTCCTCTATACTGTGATTCTACAAGTGTTATTTCTATTGCTAGAAATCATGTCTCACGTAGAAGGACTAAGCACATAGAAATTAGATATCATTTTATTAGGTAGTATATGGAGAAGGAAGACATCAGTCTTGAGTTTGTCCCCACAGACAAGCAAGTGGCTGATATATTCACTAAGCCATTAGATGAAGCAAAGTTCAACACCTTCAAATTTGAGTTGGGTATATTGAACTTGGCCTAGCTTCAGGCACTCCCTTTTGTATATTTTGTGTGGTGCAGGTATTGTTCCTCTTGCTGGAGATAAAGACTCCGCAGTGGTATTAGTTAACTGATGCTTCTATTGAGGGGGAGTAAGTTACTCTGGAAGGGCCAGCCCCTATTTGCCTATTCTTTAAAAGTCAAAAAGGGGGAGGGAAGGTCATAGCAAGGGAGAGAGATGGCAAGGGAGAGAAGGACATATCCATTCATCCAGAAAAGGACATGTAGCAACTAAGGGACAAGGAGATGATCATTATCATGCAGCAAACCCAAGGGGAGAAAGAGTTATTCCCATATAGGGGAGAAAGTGATCAAGGAACTCAAGTACGGAGAAACACCTTGCAGCAAAACAGGGGGAGTAGGTGATTCTCACCATACATGCGGGAAATGAGGTACACTTCCTTATGCTACTATGTCAGAAATAAATATTTATTTTGCTGTATAGGTTGTGTGTGTCATTGACCAAGGAAATAAAACAATTTGGAAAAGGGTTTTGACTTATTCAAATATGGTGAGATTGTTGGGTCCATTGTTCCCAATGTCCCTGATTTGTGAGAAGTCAAACAAGTCAATGTCACACACATCAACTGTATTTGATGTGTATTTGAGGTCATGAGTATAGGTTAGTCCATATCACATTGATTGGACAAGTGGACACATTAATTGGCTGTTGGACATAGCAAAAATCCACTAAGTTCACAGGCGTTGAGTGGAGTAAGCTCACTTAATGCCAGAGGTAAGGAATCAATATTATCAAGCTGGAAATTTCCCTAAGTCCATAGGAGATGAGTGAGTAGAGCTCTCTCAACGCCATATAACAAATTGCGTTGAGTCTATCTTAGACTAACTGGTAGATAGCCAAAATATGGCTAAGTACACAAGCGTTGAGTGTAGTCTACTCACTCAATGCCATACAGTAAAAAGCTTTGAGTCAGGCTAAGTCATTCAAAGCATAGATAAATAGGCTAAAAATGTTGCTAAGTCCACAGGCATTGAGTGTGGTCTACTCACTCAATGCCATACAGCTTTTATCATTGAGTGTTGTTGTGCTTGTCAATGCCACAGAAAAGTTGGGCAAAATTTTAACTAAGTCCACTGGCGTTGAGTGTAGCTTACTCATTGAATACCCTGACAGAAAATCTGTCTAAGTAGCAAGGCGTTGAGTGTAGCTTACTCACTCAATGCCATCGATCAATAGCGTTGACTGCATCCTTGCTTATGTGTTTTCAGACAGATATTTGGATAAGTCCAAAAGCATTGAGTGTAGCTTACTCACTCAACCCAAGATAACAGAGAAATTCTGTTAAGTAGTTTGGCGTCGAGTGGAGCTTACTCTCTTAACGCCAAGGCTCAGAAAATTTGGCTAAGTCCAAATTCGTTGATTGTTTTTTACTTTCGTCAAGTTGAGCTCTGAGTACGTCGAACTGAGCTCTGAGTTCATCGAACTGAGCTTTCACTTTTCGTCGAACTGAGTTCCAAGTTCGTAAAAATGAGCTCTGAGTTTGTCGAACTGAGCTTACACTTTTCATCGAGCTGAGGTCTAAGTACATCGAACTGAGTTCTGAGTTTGTTGAACTGATTTTTAAGTATTTTGGCATTGAGTAGTGCTTACTCACTCAATGCTTAGTGATAGAATTTCAATCCAAGCTTTTTGGCGCTGAGTGATGGTCATTCACTCAACGCCTTCACTTCTAATGCTTAGATTTTTTTCTAAGTCCAGAGATTATGAGTTATGCTGACGTCAGCAAAGTCAAAAAGTCAACAAAAATTCAAATGTTGCGGGAATATTGCCAGAGGCGCTAGCGGCCAGCTGTCATCATCCTCTGCTCTTGGAAAGATATATTTTTGTCTTTAAGTGCTGGGGCCCACACACAGCAATGAGCCATTGAATCAAGAGTAAATTGAAAGAATGTGTTGTATGGCTAAATCTCAGCCATCAATCCTGGTGGTGGGTCCACTACTCGATTGGCCATCAAAGAATAAAAAGAAGCAAATCGGCCAGAGCAAACAATCGAATCCTTGTCTAGGTTTTCTGAAAACGAAAGTGCGACCGAACTTCATCTTCTTCCTCACATTTCTTGTTGACCCTGAATAAGCTGTTCTGCACAGAAAACTTAGCAGAGGAAAGAGATAGATGAAGCAATCAGCATCTGTAATAGCAGGTTCAGAAGTAATTTTGAGGAAGTAGATCAACAAGCTATACAAAGAAACGATAGCTGCTTGAAGAAAGATTCAACTGTCGACTTCATTATCTTACACAGAAAAAGCTTGGGCTGATATCTGCTCAGTCCAGGAAGAAGTAGACACAGAGTTCTTGCTCTGGTGTCTAATCAAATCACTTTTTATTTCTTCTGTATAGATTCTTTGTGAGTCTGAAGTTGTAAGTTTGTGTTACAAAGGCTAAGGTCTTTATGACCTGTGGTTTGACTTAGTGTCGATTGAAAGGTCTTTGTGACTTGTGGTTTGGATTAGTGCCGAGTGAAAGGTCTTTATGACATGTTGTTTGGCTTAGTGCCTAAGTGGTAGGTCTGTATGACCTGTGAGGTTCTGCGGGACCTGTGTTGTAAGCTCTTAAGGAGCCGAGTTTTTGGTGAAGAGCCTAGTCTAACACACTGTTAGAAAGGAGCAGAGGGACAGTGGATATACCCAAGATTAGGGAACCACTATAAAATTGTTGTGTCGTCTGTGATTGTTCTTGAAAGCTAAAACTAACCTAGTCACTAAGCACATAAATCGGCTAAAAATTAAGAAGATTTAAATAGAGACAAAAACCTATTCACCCTCCCCCCTCTAGGTGTTCTTGAAAATAAGGCTTTCATATATGACAAACCCATGATAAATAGTTAGGGGCCTTCGACCCAAGGAATTGGAAGTCATTTCATTTGGGCTGGAATTAAGTCATGGGTTGCGCTTTGATATAGTAACGCATAATGTTAGGACCCACAGGGGATATGATAGGTGGTTAGATTGAGAAGCGTATTGGTAAGTTGGAACCTTGGTTGGTGTCAAGTAGTAATGAGTGTTAGAGTGTAAAGCCCAAGGAAAGTAATTAGAACGGAGACCGACGGAAGACCGTCGCTCTCCCAATAATACATTAAGTCATTTGGTTCACTCAAGGGCAACATCAAGAGCTGAGTATTAATAATAGGTAAACACTAATAAAAATAAGTGTCCTTGAGAAAGAGAGCTTTGGGCTTCAGCTATCTTAGTTCCTAGTGCCCCTGAGAGCCCTTCATGGGGTATGCCATGGGCAGTTCAAGGACTAACCATAAGTTGTTATGCCTAATAAGCATTAGACAAGACTAGTCTAATAGGTTAACGGAACGATGTGACAATCTCACCCGAATATGGTTTGAGGATACAAGATGGGTTTTTGTGTCCTGCGAGCTGGAGGCTCAGATGTCTTGATACAGGACGGGTTTTGTCCTTCAAGCTGGAGGCTCGGGTTTGAAATAAATTGCATGTGAATAGAACATATTAGTGGCGGTTCATGCGGTACTGGGCCAATCGTCACACCGATGGCAGTACGGTGACTCAGGTGAGGTGTGAGGGTTTGAGGGGCCAGTATGTTGTTTATACTGCGGTCTGGAGGATATTCCCCGAAAATTCATACCCGACCTAAAAGTCTAGTGTATTAGATAGCGGTTTAGTACGTGATGACTCTGGTGTGTTCTTTAGAGGTGTACGGAAGGTCTAGTCCTAGTAGTGAGCATACCCGCATAGGAGTGGAGACACACACTCCACTGCTGTCATAGCCATAACGGTAGTAACTGATAGTTAAGCTAACTCAAAAAAGTGGGAACTAAAGGTCTGTGCGCATAGAGTCGTGTGGGTGAGTTGCACTTACATTATACATAACTCTCATACCATACCATACATACATACTTAGGACATACGCACCATAGACCATTATCATATAAAGTAGTATGGGCTCTTTTATATGATAAGTTAAATATGTGAAACCTTAACTTATAAGTCTGTATGGGCATTCATATAAGTTAAGGCACTTATGTGATGTTAGTATAGTAGTAGCTGGTTAAGTTAGTATTAGTATCATATAAAGTAGTATGTTGGGTCAATTGATCCCAATGTCCCAAAATTATAAGAAGTCAAACTGGTCAATGACATACACATATAATGTATTTGATGTGTGCTTGAGTTCATGCATGCAGGTAGTCCATGATTGGACAGGTCAACAAGAAGAATATGCTGGAGAATTAAAATTTTGTCAAGCTCAGTTCAAAGTGTGGGTCTCAGATTTCATCGAGCTCAGCTTGCAGTTTCTCGAGCTCAGCTCACAGTTCATCGAGCTCAGCTCACAAATCGTCGAGCTCAGCTCACCATTCTTTGAGCAAAAACTCAGAAGCTTGAGGATCAGAAGTCGTCGAGCTCAGCTCGCAGTTCGTCAAGCTCAGCTCATAGATCGTCGAGATCAGCTCGTCATTCCTTGAGCTAAACCTCAGAAGCTTGAGGTTTAGAATTCGTCAACCTCAGCCCATCGATCATCGAGCGCAGTTAAACATTTGTCGGTCTAAAGTAAGACAAATTGACTAAGGCAAAATCGCAGAAAAAGCTGAGACCGCTAAGAAGAAACCATTGAGAAAGAAGACTGACACAGCTGAGAAGAAGAAAGCGTTGAGACCGCTGAGAAGAAAGCGTTGAGACAGAAGCTTGTCATAACTATTAAGAAGAAACCGCTGAGACTGTTGAGAAAAAACAATTGAGTCAAAGCCAGCAGAAATTTTATAAGTCCAGAAAGTGGAGTTTGTCGAGCTGAGCTAACATTTCATCGAGCTCAGTACGGAGTTTGTCGACCTCAGCTCTTCGATCATCGTGCTCAAGTTAAAGTTTGAAGTCTCACAGTTTGTTGAGCTTAGTTCAGAGTTCGTCGATCACAGATCGACGATCATCGAGGTTAGTCCAAGTATTTCATGCCATTGTGGGAAAGCTACAATAGTGCCGGAAGCTACTATTTTTCCTCTTCTGAGGTAGGTGACGCTCAACATACTTGACTGGGCCCACATTCATATTGTGTCTTTGATTCAAATCAATAGATATAAAATGAATAAAAGAAAAGACGATTAGGGTTAACGAAAACAGATGTAGAAAATGAAAAGTGGCGGCTGAACTTAATCTTTTCTACAAGCTTGAAAACAAAGTCCAACAATGAAAGTCAGAAGGCAAAGATAGCTGGAGCTCCTTCCAGTTCAGCAAGATTGTTCCTTGAAGAACAAGTTGGCTGATTCAATCTATCAGCAAGAGAAGATATCTATGTGAAGGGTTGTAAGCCTTCAATAACAGATAGCTGCTCATTAGTGCAGCAGAAAAGTGGAATTTATAGAAGAAGGCAAATTCCTTCTACAGCAAGAAGGCTAGACTGATATCTGCTCAGTTCAACAAGGTAGACTCAAAGATTTATCTCTGAGTCAGTATTTTAATTTTATTAATTAATTTCATATAGGATTCAGTTTATCTGAATCTGAGTGTAGGGCACTTTGTGCCTGAATGGTAGGTAACTAATTAGTCATTGAGGTAGGTGCCTTGCTGGGGCTCTGAGGTAGGATCAAAGTGTGAATCTAAGTTGTAGGGCTTAATTGCCTGAGCTAGGAAAGTACTACTCTCTGAGGTAGGATCCAAGTGTGGATCTGAGGTAGGGATGTCCTCCCAGCCTGAGTGTAGGGCCTAATGCCTGAGGTAGGTGACTCATGAGTCACAGAGCTGTAGGTGACAAGTGTATCACTGAGTTGTAGGCCTTGGAGAAGGCTGAGATGTAGGTGCCTGGAAGGGCACTGAGGTAGGTACTTGGATAGGTACTTATTTGTAGGAGTGATGTCGCATTCATAGAGTAGGGTTGTGTGGCTGAAGTTGTAGGGTTGAGAAGCCTAAGCTGTATGCCTTAGAAATAAGGCTGAGGTAGGTGGTCAGTTTACCACTGTGCTGTAGGAGCACTGCAGGGCTCTGAGGTAGGAACCCTTATGGTTCTGAGTTTGGATTCTGAAAAGAATCCTTGTGTAAGGCTGAGGTCCTGGGGTGTAAGCTCTGAAGAGCATATTTTTGGATTTTGTGCCTTGTCTAACATAAGTTAGAAAAGTGGGAGGGAAAGTGGATGTACCCAATTGGAGAACAACTATAAATACTTGTGTGCTTTGCTTTGTTGCTTTCTCCTATTTTTATATTGCAGGTAATTATGACAAGCTCTGGATCACAAAATCTACAAACAACAAAAAGACTTAAGTAATTTTAAAGACCTATTCACACACACCCCTCTAGGTGACTAGCTAACCTTAAAGTAATAACTTTCAAGTGATATCAGAGGGAGGTTACTCAAAAAGGATTTAACAATCTGAGTATACCTCCAAGGTTAGCTATAAGATATAATTATGGGGTCTGGTGTGTAAGACCCCCTTTTTTTTCTTTTTTGGACCACCGGGGGTCTTAGCCCAGAATTGCCGCTTTGCGGTGGCACCGACATCTCGGGAAGGCAACCACTACAAATCGCCAATTCTGCCGGCCCTTTTCGATCACAAACGAGAGAAGCATTTATACAAAAGTGTAAACAAGTCCACAGAAAACATGTATATAAGAGAGAATCATATCCAGTCCATCAATACAATAATAAGAAAATAGATAAATGGGCTTGAGCCCAGTACATCAGAGTCCTCACTACAAGTCTCTCATCACGGAAGCTAAGGAAATGCTAATCACTCACGGAGCTGGTCGCAGGTGCACCGGTGCTAGACTGTCCCACCTCTATGCGCACCGTACTCCGCTGGTGCTGGTCCCTGTCTCCCATCCGGAGCTCCTGTAATGTTTGGTTCGAAAACCATTAGTCATAAAGACTAAGCCCTATCATCCCCTACCCCTCCCACCACGGCTCCTAAGCACCGGGCGGAGAGGAGGAAAGGGAAGCTACAAAAGTGGAGAATAGACAAGCAAGTGTCGGTGGACCTAACTAGCAAGTTATATCGGGGAGCAGTATAAATGTTGTAATAGGTAGAACAATTAATAAGAAGCAATTTATATAAAAAGACAACTAGAGAACAGTAAGTAAGTATGTAAGTAACCTTAACTTATATGAATGCCCATACAAACTTATAAGTTAAGGGATCTTCTGCAAGGCTCCCATCGTATAAAAAGTCCCATACCGATTTATACGTTGGGGTGACGGTTATATGCAAACATGCTATGCCATGATTCATGCAAGTGCAACCCACACACACGACTCTATGCGCACAGACCTTTAGTTCCCCCTGTTCGGGAGGCTAGCTTCACCCCCAGGAACCTCCGTAGTGGCAAACGGAGACAGTGGGTCGGGCCCCCCACTCCTAGGCGGGTAACCACACTACCAGGCCTAGCCCTTCCGTACGCCCCTAGAAGAACACAACCTAGAGTATCCGCGTACTGCTGCTGGATGTACCCTCCAGACTTTTCTCCGAGTCATCGTACCGCTGTCGGTGTGATCGATCGCCTAGTACCGATGACCCACCACCTTTCTCCGTACTCCAACCCTCGAGCCCGCGGCCCCCCGGACAGTACTGTCCGTGCATCTACCTTCAGAGCTACTGTCTGATGGCAAGTAATCCTATAATTCTACTTTCCTAGCTACCGGGGTGTGAGTGTGTGCAACCCTAGTTATACTAGTTGCTCTTTTAATTTATTACTCCTATGGTTTACGTTAGCCCAGGACTGCCCCCGGTATACCCCGTGAAGGGCTCTCAAGGGGCACTAGGAACCAAGACGGTGCATTACGGCCCGAAGTTCCCTTTCGCAAGGCACTTATTATTATTGGTTGTCTACCCTTTACCCAATCCCCTTTTAATGTTATAATGAATCTAACCCTAGCGTATTAAGACTCTTCCTCTTCCTCCCGGGACGGACGATCTTTCGTCGTTCCCGTACTCTCTTATCCTAACCAGTCCCACATTCTACTTATCCTGACTTCTAATAATGAACTCATTCTAAATTTGCCCTACCAACCATCGATTATTAGAATTCCGTGGTTTTACTAAATGCAGACCATCCTAAGCTATATGTGGTACACAAGGGGAGGTACTCCAAATTATCTTCCAAATCTCCTATAATATTTACTGGAGGACTATCATGACTTAATTAGCTTAAATCCAGGAATTTATAATTTTCCTAATTAATCTGATATTTATTTTATTTTTCTCAAAGATTGGCCATGGGTATTTTTTTAACATGAACTATATGATATTCTTAAGTTATGGCCACCCAGAAATTGTGATCACTAGATAACAGTAAGGTATCATCAAATACTAATTTGCAGGATTTTACAAAAGATATTTAGCCTCTAATTAATTTATCCATTATAATCCTATTATTCTCATGTAAAGAAGGAAGTACTGAAATTACTCTTCATAAAATTATGGAAAAATTACTGATTAATAGTATGATATAGAAGAGATCATTGTGCAAAGAATCATAATTTTATCAGCTTGCTAAGCACCAAAATAGATTTAATCCGATATCCATGATAAATAATACTTAATGAAGCAAGCCCTAGAATTAAGCTTCTAAAAATCCCATAAAAATTCACAGAGTTTTGAAATCATAATAAAGGTTCTCTGCCTAAATCTCATCAATTTTCCAGGAAGTTTGTACTCTCTAATAAATTTTCTAAGCAAATCATGCAACTACCAATTCATTAAAGAAGTACCCAAAATAGTGAGCATAAAATTCATAGAAAAATATCCAGAGCTTGTACTACCCCTATAATCCACTCTACCCAATTCCCATCACTCTTCAATGTGGTTTGGTGTCATTTCCTATCTCTATAAGTTTTGCGCCCTAAACTAGGGTTAGGTTTTTAGACATCCCAACGATCTCCAAATCCACTAAAATTTCATCCAAAGAACTATATTAGCCCTATGGTTCTCATAATCCGACCTCGGTTCAATCCAAGGTCATTTGACCACATGACCTTCACAAACCACCAAGATCCATCCTTAGGGTTTGGCCTTGGTCCTTGGGGTAAACTTACCCCGATCCACCTCAAACTCCATGAGGGGGTGCTAGAGAACATTACTAGCCAGTGGTAAAAATCTCAGCCTCTGTTGAGGTGATCTCACCACTCAAACTTCAAAAGTGCACTTTTAACCTAAGACCCCTTATTAGGGCAAAACTTAGGGTTGATCAATTCTAAACCAAACCATCTCCAAGTGAGATGCAAAATTATACAGAACCTTATGGTGAACCCAGGGACCACTCACCAAAATTTGGGAGGGTTTGGAAATTATTTAACCACCTAATTAAATTCGGCTAGGATTATTGAATTTTTCTAAAAACTATAGAAAAATATTCTCCAAAAATTTTCATTTTTGGATATCACCTAGATATATGTAAGATTAGACCACATCCCAAATTTCAAGTCGTTTGGATGACTGGGTTGGAGTGGGGAATTTTTCTAAGGTCAAGGCAGCCCTCTGGATAGACCTCATCAAAAAGGGTGTTGTGGTCTAACCAGGAATCCAAATTGAATGAAATTAATTTTGAATAAAACTAGACTTCAAGGGCTACAGTTTCTATGTTGACCACTTTTCCTGTAGGAGCCTCTAAGTATTTTTCCCAAATTATTTAACATGACAGAAATCTCATTCAGAAATTGATTTTACAAATAAAATCTAATTAAAGGCACTGTTCATCTTCTTCTACAGCCCGAACCAGAGACTGAAAACCTAATTTTCCTGTAGCCTTTCCAAGCTATTTCCCGGCCACCCAGCCATCTCCCTGGCCGGCCACCACCACCACCACCTCCGTTGAGGCGAGGGCTAACGTCGGGCGGCGGCACGGCCGCCGGAGAGGCGGTTTCCGGCGAACCCGCCACCATGATATTTTCGGAAAACCACCATTACGCTCACCCGATCTGGCTCTTTTGAGCCCGATATCTCTCCTAACGATTCCTAAGATCTATCCGCAGAAGAAGAGGGAGGGGAGGACCTTGTTCGCGGGTTGAAGGCGTGCAGAGCGTCGGGAAGCCATTTGCGCGGTGGTGGCGTCGCCGGAAATTCTTCAACAGCAAGGAGGAAGTCTGAATAGTTAAGGGAGTGTAACCTTTTCCTCTTGCAGTCAGGAATCTATATAGATGAGCCAATGGGGAGGGGAAAGGGTGGAACGTTGGAGATGAAACGTTGGCGGCCATTAATCACATTCTTATGACGTTTCGGTTATGCCGAATGGCAGTTGAAAAGTTGGGAATGAAGAGGTGCTTGCCAGGTGGCAATTTCCTATTGGACCCAATTTTTCCTTAATTATTAATATAATTAAAGTAGGGAACGGCTCATGAATGCTCTTGATTTTTCATCCCCACAGCCAGAATTTATTAAGGCGTCGGTTACCGAAATTTCCAGTCTGGCTGACGTTTCGGCCTTGGTCACGGGCGTGACACATGGGTCACGGGCGTGACAGGCCCGGTTAGCAGTTCTGGGCTCGACGATCGTCGAACTGAGATCGACGATCGTCGAAGGGTTGTCACGGGCGTGACAATTGGGTCACGGGCGTGACAGGCCTGGTGACTAATTCTGGTCGACGATCGTCGAGCTGAAATCGACGATCGTCGAGCGTGGTCACGCCCAATGTCACGGGCGTGACAATGCAAGTCACGGGCGTGACATGGCGTGTGGTCAAATTTTGGGTCGACGATCGTCGAATTGGGGTTCGACGATCGTCGAGCGTGTCACGCCCTTTGTCACGGGCGTGACATTAAGCGTCACGGGCGTGACATTAAGCGTCACGGGCGTGACAGGCAGTGTGGTCAAATTTGGTTCGACGATCGTCGAATCGGGATCGACGATCGTCGAGCGTGTCACGCCCTTGTCACGGGCGTGACATGGCGGGTCACGGGCGTGACCAACCCGTGACCCGATTTCTTAGCCGATTTATTTCTAGTTTTTAGGCTCCCTAGGATTCTACCACAACCAACCGACTCCTAGGGGTCTAGCCGGAAATGGGATGTTACAAATCCCAATAAACAAAACAAAGATTTCGTCCCCGAAATCAAGGTTAAGCCTACGGGACTCAAATCGGGAAAAGTTAAGCTTGTAACATCCCATGAGAACCGAATGATTACCTCCTACGCTACGTTTGTTTGTGCGGTTCCGAATCTAAGGTTTAATTCGCCCACCTAACTAGGTATATTCACCCCAATAAACAAAAGATTAGCCCCTATTCTTGAAATTTCCATTCCATTGGTTTAAAACAGGAAGGCAAATGATTGTTCAGAGGGGTTTTGAGGTATACCTGACGAAAAAGTTCCGGATATTTTTGCCGCATCAAGTCCTGTGGCTCCCATGTATGCTCCTCCTGCCCATGATTGTTCCACAGAACCTTGACCAACGGGACCTTCTTTCTCCGCAAGACCCGCACTGCCGTATCGTCAATCCTGATAGGCTCCATGTTGACTGACCGATCCGAGGCCACCGGGCCATCTGCCGAGGGAATCAGCTGCTCAGGGCGTAGCAGAGCCCTCCGAAGTGAGGAGACGTGGAAGACGTCATGCAATCCCGCTAACTCCGGCGGTAGTTCCAGTCTATAGGCTAAGGGGCCGATCCGCTCCAGGATCCTGTAGGGCCCCATATATCTCGGACTGAGCTTCCTCCGCCCGCGAACCCGCGAGACTCCGTGCATCGGCCGTATCTTCAAGAAGACTCGGTCCCCCACCTGGAACTCCACTTGGCGATGTCTCGCATCGTAGTATTTCGCCTGTCTACTCTGGGCTTCCAACATCCTGTCTCGGATCAATCTGATCTGAGCATCTGTATCTCCCACAAACTCCGAGCCCAGCGCCTGCGGATCCTCATCCTGAACCCATGATAGTGGGGTTCTGCATCTCCTTCCGTACAACGCTTCGTATGGAGCCATGCCTATGCTGGACTGATGAGCGTTGTTGTACGAAAACTCGACCAGTGGCAACAATCTCTCCCAAGGCTCGCCACGGTCCAAAATACACAGTCGTAACAGATCCTCCAGTGTACGGTTTGTGCGCTCTGTCTGTCCGTCGGTCTGAGGGTGGAAAGCTGTGCTGAATGTCAACCGAGAACCCAGATGGGCCTGGACTGACCTCCATTCCCTGGATGTGAACCGCCCATCCCGATCCGAAACGATAGTCTTGGGCACCCCATGATAACGCACAAACTGCTCGATGAACCTCCGTACCAATACACTGACCGGCGTGTCCTTCGCCACTGGGATGAATCTGGCCACCTTTGTCAGCCTGTCCACTATCACCCAGATCGAGTCGTTCCCCGCACGGGATCTAGGTAGCCCATGTATAAAGTCCATGGCTATATCCTCAAACTTCCACTCCGGCACTGGAAGCGGCTGCAGCAATCCTGCCGGGTTCCTACACTCCGCCTTCACGAGCTGGCAGGCCTCACAATGCGTCACAAAATATGTAATATCTTTCTTCATACCCGGCCAGTACATCGTCCTCTTTAAATCCTTTACCATCTTGGTGATCCCCGGGTGCACCGAATACCGGCTGCAGTGAGCTTCCTCCAAAATGTCCTCCCGGATCCGTCCTCCTGCTGGTATGTAGACTCTGCCCCGGAAACACAGAAGCCCATCCCTCAAAGTATAATCTCCTGTCGTGCCTTCCTCCAAGGCCCGGAATATCGGCTCAGCTCTCTCGTCCAGCCTCTGCCCATCTCTGATGCGGTCTCGGATATCATCTGTAGTAGCCATCGACCCCAGGTACTCCATGTACAGCTCCGGGTCATCCTCAGATACTAGCGAAATCTGCATCTCCTCGAATGATCTAATCAACTCCAAGGCCATCAGCTGCGGGCCTACTCCAGTCGTACTCGCTCTCCGGCTCAGAGCATCCGCAACCACGTTTGCCTTCCCCGGATGGTAGTGCATGGTATACTGGTAGTCCGAAAGGAACTCCACCCAGCGTCTCTGCCTGATGTTTAACTCCTTCTGGGTGTCGACGTACTTCAGATTCTTGTGATCGGAGAAGATATCACAATGTACCCCGTAGAGATAGTGCCGCCAGATCTTAAGAGCAAAAATGACTGCCCCCATCTCCAAATCATGCACGGGGTAGTTCTGCTCGTGCTGCTTCAACTGACGGGAGGCATAGGCGATTACGTGCCCATTCTGCATAAGGACGGCGCCCATCCCCTGATAGGAAGCATCTGCATATACCTGAAATCCCTCCCTCCCTGATGGGAGAGCAAGGATGGGGGCCGAGGTGAGACGATCCTTCAGCTCCTGGAAGGCAGATTCGCACCGCGGCGTCCAAGTAAAAGGGGACTCCTTCTTCGTCAGAGACGTAAGAGGAAGGGCAATCTGAGAGAACCCCTTTACGAACTTCCGGTAGTAACCGGCAAGTCCCAAGAAACTCCGAACATCCGTGGCCGACTTTAGTGGTGGCCAATCCCGTACTGCCTGGATCTTTGCCGGATCCACTGCCAGACCTGCTCCACTGATGACGTGACCCAGAAATGCCACCTCTTTTAGCCAAAACTGGCACTTGCTGTACTTGGCATACATCTCGTGCTCCCGCAGCTTCTCCAAGGTCAAGGCTAGATGTCTCGCGTGCTCCTCCTCCGTCCTTGAATAGATGAGGATGTCGTCGATGAATACAATGACGAAGACATCTAGGTATTCCTCGAACACCCGATTCATCAAAGTCATGAATGCGGAGGGTGCATTCGTGAGCCCGAACGGCATCACGGTAAACTCGTACAAGCCGTATCTGCTGCTGAACGCCGTCTTCGGGATGTCCTCCTCCCGAATGCGAAGCTGGTAGTATCCTGATCTCAGATCCAGCTTTGAGAACCAATGGGCTCCCTCCAGCTGGTCAAATAGCTCGTCTATCCGTGGTAAGGGATAAGTATTCCGGACCGTCAACCGGTTTAGAGCCCGGTAATCTATGCACAGTCGGAGGGTCCCGTCCTTCTTCTTAACGAACAGCACCGGAGCTCCCCATGGTGAAGAGCTAGGCCGAACGAACCCGGCCTCCACTAACTCCTGAAGCTGACTCCGGAACTCCACCAACTCCTTTGGGGCCATTCGATAGGGAGCTCTGGATACCGGCTTAGCCCCTGGTATAAGCTGAATCTGAAAGTCCCTCTCTCGGTGCGGGGGTAACCCTGGTAGCTTCTCCGGAAACACGTCGGCGAAGTCCCGCACCACTGGAATATCTGCAATGGAGTCCTTGGCTACGACCGCCTCAAAGAGGATCTGATAAACCTCTTCCCCCTGCAGGTGGGCCTTAACGGCCTGTATAGAAGAAAGTAAGGTGCGGGGTGCTGATGTAATACCTTCGATAACAATGAAGGAGTCGCCGTGCCTCACGGTGATCCTCTTTGCCACGCAATCGATCTGGGCATGGTTCCAGTACAGCCAGGTCATGCCCAGAATCAGATCGTAATCTGGCATCCTCAAAACCGTCGCGGGTGCCTCAAACGCCTTTCCGCCGATCCTTGCTTCCATATCACAATGAGTAGAGGTCAATATCTCCGATCCATCGGGTAGGCGCACCCTCAGCATCTTCCCGGTGCTCAGCTCCACTCCTGCCAGTCCTTTCACGAAATCCTCTGACACGAATGATTGCGACGCACCGGTGTCAAAGAGGGTGTGAGCGGGCTTGCCGCTAATGAAAACTATGCCTGGGGTGATTAAGTGTCTTAGTATTTTGTTGCAGTTCATCTTCTCTTAAATTTCTAAGCAGGTTACGTCTAAAATAGTAGTTTGTATGAAGAAAATTTAAAAGTGCCGCCATACCTGTGATAACCTGCTCCGGGTTCCGAGGCTGTGTCAGGTCTAGAGCGTACACCTGCTCTCTCTCTTGCCTACGGCCTCGATCCTGAAATCCTCGTCCTCGGTCCTGTCCTCGTCCGCCAAACTGTCTGGGGGGTGGAGCGCCCTGATGTGCTGGTGGGGGTGCTCGCCCCACTGGGCAGTTTCGCTTGATATGCCCCGGCTGGTTGCACTGATAGCATACCGGTGGCTGCCCTGCCGTCCTTGGCATTTCCAGCATCTGTATAGGCTGGGGAGCCAATACCCCCTGAGTCCTCTGCTCCTGCCCAAACTCCTGACGGGGCTGATCCCCGTTCCTTCTCTCTCCAATAACTTGGCCTCGAGGGCGGTCTCTACGTCCTCCAATCACTGTATCATCAGCCGGTCTCTTCCGGCTCCTCACTGTAAGCTGATCCGCCTCTCTCTTCTTAGCCATCTCCAGAATCCTGGCCAGACTCCCCTCTGAAACGAAAAGGAGGGCCTGCCTCATGTCATCCTGCAGCCCCTTATAAAACCTCCGGGCATAGCCAGCATCGTCTAACTGGTAAGCGTCCGCATATCGGGCCAGGTGTGTGAACTCCTGATAGTACTCCACCACGGTCCTGCTCCCCTGCCTCAACCGCAGGAACCTATCCTCCAGGTCATCTCTCGCCGACTGAGGTACAAAGTGTCCCAAGAGCGCTGCTCTGAACTCCTCCCAGGTAATATCAGCACAATCCACCCCTGCAAAGGTGGTGTCCAGCTGAGATTTCCACCATCTCTTTCCGTGTGACTCTAAGCAGGAGACTGCCAAGGCAACTGCCTCCTCCGTGGGGCATCGAATCCCTGCCAGCATCTCGTAAATGGTGTCCAACCACTCCTCCGTATGTACTGCGGACTCCGTCCCCTGGTAGGATGGAGGGGATAGTCCCCGGAAGACAGTCATCCAATTGGCCCCGGGGTTCGGCTGTGGGGCCGGGGCTTGCTGAGCTCTGAAGGCCTCCAAGATGGCCGTCAATGTTTGCCCCATCTCCGTCTGCTGGAACGGAACGGGTGCTGGCGGAGTCAGGACCACATCCGGGGCCTGAGGTGTCCCCTGCTGCGATGTAGGGTTCGTCGCAGGCTACAAGCAAAAATTCCATTTGTTAGAGAGCGAATGAATGGAATTTAAGAAGAGTTATAATGGACTTTCACATGTGATTTCCCTTATGGGCACACCACTGCTTCCGCTGCTAGTTTGTCCGCAAACTAAGCTCGCACGGGGGTGGCCCAAGGTTTCTGTGGACTACTTCTCTTTCGATCGAGGTCTGCGCTCTGATACCACTTGTAAGACCCCCTTTTTTTTCTTTTTTGGACCACCGGGGGTCTTAGCCCAGAATTGCCGCTTTGCGGTGGCACCGACATCTCGGGAAGGCAACCACTACAAATCGCCAATTCTGCCGGCCCTTTTCGATCACAAACGAGAGAAGCATTTATACAAAAGTGTAAACAAGTCCACAGAAAACATGTATATAAGAGAGAATCATATCCAGTCCATCAATACAATAATAAGAAAATAGATAAATGGGCTTGAGCCCAGTACATCAGAGTCCTCACTACAAGTCTCTCATCACGGAAGCTAAGGAAATGCTAATCACTCACGGAGCTGGTCGCAGGTGCACCGGTGCTAGACTGTCCCACCTCCATGCGCACCGTACTCCGCTGGTGCTGGTCCCTGTCTCCCATCCGGAGCTCCTGTAATGTTTGGTTCGAAAACCATTAGTCATAAAGACTAAGCCCTATCATCCCCTACCCCTCCCACCACGGCTCCTAAGCACCGGGCGGAGAGGAGGAAAGGGAAGCTACAAAAGTGGAGAATAGACAAGCAAGTGTCGGTGGACCTAACTAGCAAGTTATATCGGGGAGCAGTATAAATGTTGTAATAGGTAGAACAATTAATAAGAAGCAATTTATATAAAAAGACAACTAGAGAACAGTAAGTAAGTATGTAAGTAACCTTAACTTATATGAATGCCCATACAAACTTATAAGTTAAGGGATCTTCTGCAAGGCTCCCATCGTATAAAAAGTCCCATACCGATTTATACGTTGGGGTGACGGTTATATGCAAACATGCTATGCCATGATTCATGCAAGTGCAACCCACACACACGACTCTATGCGCACAGACCTTTAGTTCCCCCTGTTCGGGAGGCTAGCTTCACCCCCAGGAACCTCCGTAGTGGCAAACGGAGACAGTGGGTCGGGCCCCCCACTCCTAGGCGGGTAACCACACTACCAGGCCTAGCCCTTCCGTACGCCCCTAGAAGAACACAACCTAGAGTATCCGCGTACTGCTGCTGGATGTACCCTCCAGACTTTTCTCCGAGTCATCGTACCGCTGTCGGTGTGATCGATCGCCTAGTACCGATGACCCACCACCTTTCTCCGTACTCCAACCCTCGAGCCCGCGGCCCCCCGGACAGTACTGTCCGTGCATCTACCTTCAGAGCTACTGTCTGATGGCAAGTAATCCTATAATTCTACTTTCCTAGCTACCGGGGTGTGAGTGTGTGCAACCCTAGTTATACTAGTTGCTCTTTTAATTTATTACTCCTATGGTTTACGTTAGCCCAGGACTGCCCCCGGTATACCCCGTGAAGGGCTCTCAAGGGGCACTAGGAACCAAGACGGTGCATTACGGCCCGAAGTTCCCTTTCGCAAGGCACTTATTATTATTGGTTGTCTACCCTTTACCCAATCCCCTTTTAATGTTATAATGAATCTAACCCTAGCGTATTAAGACTCTTCCTCTTCCTCCCGGGACGGACGATCTTTCGTCGTTCCCGTACTCTCTTATCCTAACCAGTCCCACATTCTACTTATCCTGACTTCTAATAATGAACTCATTCTAAATTTGCCCTACCAACCATCGATTATTAGAATTCCGTGGTTTTACTAAATGCAGACCATCCTAAGCTATATGTGGTACACAAGGGGAGGTACTCCAAATTATCTTCCAAATCTCCTATAATATTTACTGGAGGACTATCATGACTTAATTAGCTTAAATCCAGGAATTTATAATTTTCCTAATTAATCTGATATTTATTTTATTTTTCTCAAAGATTGGCCATGGGTATTTTTTTAACATGAACTATATGATATTCTTAAGTTATGGCCACCCAGAAATTGTGATCACTAGATAACAGTAAGGTATCATCAAATACTAATTTGCAGGATTTTACAAAAGATATTTAGCCTCTAATTAATTTATCCATTATAATCCTATTATTCTCATGTAAAGAAGGAAGTACTGAAATTACTCTTCATAAAATTATGGAAAAATTACTGATTAATAGTATGATATAGAAGAGATCATTGTGCAAAGAATCATAATTTTATCAGCTTGCTAAGCACCAAAATAGATTTAATCCGATATCCATGATAAATAATACTTAATGAAGCAAGCCCTAGAATTAAGCTTCTAAAAATCCCATAAAAATTCACAGAGTTTTGAAATCATAATAAAGGTTCTCTGCCTAAATCTCATCAATTTTCCAGGAAGTTTGTACTCTCTAATAAATTTTCTAAGCAAATCATGCAACTACCAATTCATTAAAGAAGTACCCAAAATAGTGAGCATAAAATTCATAGAAAAATATCCAGAGCTTGTACTACCCCTATAATCCACTCTACCCAATTCCCATCACTCTTCAATGTGGTTTGGTGTCATTTCCTATCTCTATAAGTTTTGCGCCCTAAACTAGGGTTAGGTTTTTAGACATCCCAACGATCTCCAAATCCACTAAAATTTCATCCAGAGAACTATATTAGCCCTATGGTTCTCATAATCCGACCTCGGTTCAATCCAAGGTCATTTGACCACATGACCTTCACAAACCACCAAGATCCATCCTTAGGGTTTGGCCTTGGTCCTTGGGGTAAACTTACCCCGATCCACCTCAAACTCCATGAGGGGGTGCTAGAGAACATTACTAGCCAGTGGTAAAAATCTCAGCCTCTGTTGAGGTGATCTCACCACTCAAACTTCAAAAGTGCACTTTTAACCTAAGACCCCTTATTAGGGCAAAACTTAGGGTTGATCAATTCTAAACCAAACCATCTCCAAGTGAGATGCAAAATTATACAGAACCTTATGGTGAACCCAGGGACCACTCACCAAAATTTGGGAGGGTTTGGAAATTATTTAACCACCTAATTAAATTCGGCTAGGATTATTGAATTTTTCTAAAAACTATAGAAAAATATTCTCCAAAAATTTTCATTTTTGGATATCACCTAGATATATGTAAGATTAGACCACATCCCAAATTTCAAGTCGTTTGGATGACTGGGTTGGAGTGGGGAATTTTTCTAAGGTCAAGGCAGCACTCTGGATAGACCTCATCAAAAAGGGTGCTGTGGTCTAACCAGGAATCCAAATTGAATGAAATTAATTTTGAATAAAACTAGACTTCAAGGGCTACAGTTTCTATGTTGACCACTTTTCCTGTAGGAGCCTCTAAGTATTTTTCCCAAATTATTTAACATGACAGAAATCTCATTCAGAAATTGATTTTACAAATAAAATCTAATTAAAGGCACTGTTCATCTTCTTCTACAGCCCGAACCAGAGACTGAAAACCTAATTTTCCTGTAGCCTTTCCAAGCTATTTCCCGGCCACCCAGCCATCTCCCTGGCCGGCCACCACCACCACCACCTCCGTTGAGGCGAGGGCTAACGTCGGGCGGCGGCACGGCCGCCGGAGAGGCGGTTTCCGGCGAACCCGCCACCATGATATTTTCGGAAAACCACCATTACGCTCACCCGATCTGGCTCTTTTGAGCCCGATATCTCTCCTAACGATTCCTAAGATCTATCCGCAGAAGAAGAGGGAGGGGAGGACCTTGTTCGCGGGTTGAAGGCGTGCAGAGCGTCGGGAAGCCATTTGCGCGGTGGTGGCGTCGCCGGAAATTCTTCAACAGCAAGGAGGAAGTCTGAATAGTTAAGGGAGTGTAACCTTTTCCTCTTGCAGTCAGGAATCTATATAGATGAGCCAATGGGGAGGGGAAAGGGTGGAACGTTGGAGATGAAACGTTGGCGGCCATTAATCACATTCTTATGACGTTTCGGTTATGCCGAATGGCAGTTGAAAAGTTGGGAATGAAGAGGTGCTTGCCAGGTGGCAATTTCCTATTGGACCCAATTTTTCCTTAATTATTAATATAATTAAAGTAGGGAACGGCTCATGAATGCTCTTGATTTTTCATCCCCACAGCCAGAATTTATTAAGGCGTCGGTTACCGAAATTTCCAGTCTGGCTGACGTTTCGGCCTTGGTCACGGGCGTGACACATGGGTCACGGGCGTGACAGGCCCGGTTAGCAGTTCTGGGCTCGACGATCGTCGAACTAAGATCGACGATCGTCGAAGGGTTGTCACGGGCGTGACAATTGGGTCACGGGCGTGACAGGCCTGGTGACTAATTCTGGTCGACGATCGTCGAGCTGAAATCGACGATCGTCGAGCGTGGTCACGCCCAATGTCACGGGCGTGACAATGCAAGTCACGGGCGTGACATGGCGTGTGGTCAAATTTTGGGTCGACGATCGTCGAATTTGGGTTCGACGATCGTCGAGCGTGTCACGCCCTTTGTCACGGGCGTGACATTAAGCGTCACGGGCGTGACAGGCAGTGTGGTCAAATTTGGTTCGACGATCGTCGAATCGGGATCGACGATCGTCGAGCGTGTCACGCCCTTGTCACGGGCGTGACATGGCGGGTCACGGGCGTGACCAACCCGTGACCCGATTTCTTAGCCGATTTATTTCTAGTTTTTAGGCTCCCTAGGATTCTACCACAACCAACCGACTCCTAGGGGTCTAGCCGGAAATGGGATGTTACATGGTGTTGAAAGTATCTAGTGTAAACCTAATCCACCTATAGGGGGAATAGATGTCGTGCAGTCTCTTGCGGAATTAAACCAACCTGCACAAGTAAGCAAACAAAACACAGAAAACACACAAAGAATTATAGTGGTTCCCCGATTTGGGGACGTCCACTTTCCCCCTTCGACCTATCTCCCACCAAGGGACGACTCGGTCACTTCTCAAAACGGATTGAAATCCAATCCTTACACTAAGAGCAACGCTCCCCTAACCACGGAAGGAACCCTTCCAACAACGGAGTCACAACTCCACCACAACGGGTTGCACCCAACCCTTATAAAGAGGAATGAAAATTCCTTTACAGCAAAATTGAATGTAAATAAAAATACAAACAATGCTTTATGGAGATTCTGATGTCCTTCTTCGTTCGTTGAAGCTTGCACGAAAAGTATGAAGACTCCACAATCGGATTTCTCACTTGGAATGGATCTTGTCAAGATCGACCGCGGCAAGCAAGTGCGGCGGCGATACTTTGTAAATCCAAACTCCTTGACGAAGCAAGCTTGGTCTTCGAACGATCTCAGTCTGATAAAATGTCTCAACCGATTTGGAAGGGAGAACAAGTCTCGTTCAACGAATCGGAAGACGAGAGATCTCGAGAGAGACACGTGAGACCGGGTGCTTGCCTCGGTACTGTCGTCGAGCGATCAGAGACAAGCTGAGATCAGCGGCGGCGACAACTTCCGATCGGCGATGTGCGTGTGGGCAGAGCTCGCGATGCGCTAGGTCACGGCGGCTTGATTTCGTATTCTGGTGTTCTGGTACTGTAGAGTTTCAAAATACCCATGTATTTATATCAGGAGCCAACCCTAAGAGCCATTGTGGGGCCCACGAGGAGATGATGTAGCCCTGGCCGAGACAGCGCACGACGTACTAGACCGGTCCAGCGAGTGGCGAAATGTGCCTAAGGCAAAATCGGCGGGAGTCGTTGGTGATTCCCGTGGATGTCGGCGGGAATCACTTCCTACTCCCATCGATTTTGCCTTGGCAGAATTTTTTACCTTTGGCCGGCTAGAAGTAGAATCGGCGGGAGTCACTTACTGATTCTAGTCGAAGTCGGCGGGAATTACTAACGACTCCCGTCGATTTTTACTTGGAAGAATTTTCCTCCTTCCTTCTTTTGATAGCTTGGTCTTTGACCCATCCTTGCTCCTTCTTCTGCTCTTGATCTACCTTGACCCTGTACTTGAAAAATAAGTATACTCCAATAGAGAGAGCACACGTGGATCAATACACTGATCTACACAACGAGGGATTACGTTGCGCAGACCCATATATATTGACCCACTGCACTCTGACATTGGTGTGTACTTAGCATGGAATAGCTGCAAGCATAACTTGAGAGAATTGTCAAATACATTGTCAATTCAACATAGCTTGTTCAGGCTCTTCTTCAAATCAGGTCTATTGTGGATGTAATACCCAACAATCTCCCCCTATTTGAAGAAGCCTAAACCCTACAAGCTAAGGTGAATAGAACAGATGGAACTTAAAATCATAAAGTGAAAATTCAGTTGAGTGTGGAATTCATTACCATATTCCTGAGAGCAACATAGCCTTAGCCGAGTTGTTCTCCCCCTATCAGAGAGCAACATAGCCTTTGTGGCCTACTTAGCATTAGCAGCCACCTTAGCCTTGGCCGAGAGGGTAATCTCCCCCTTTTCAGCTTCTGCAAACCTGGGACTTCACTTGGAGCAAAATGCTCCCCCTCAGTTCTTGCATCTATGCCCGATCTTGTGTTCCTAGTAGATGTTTCCCCTTGATCCAAGAGCCTTGAGACTTTCAATCTTCAATCTTCAAGGTTCAGCATGCTTGTGTCTACTAATCGTGAAGAAAATAAAAGCAACCGAACTAGCAATCCATCTAGGCAAGTATACCTATCGAATTGTAGCTAGGGGACACAAGTGTCGTATTGAAATCCGGGTACTGCTGAATACACTTACTCACACGAAGACTATTATTTTATCAAAGGAAAATCTTGAGGGCTAAAAAGGAACTTGCAATTAAGAAAGGAAATATAGTTAATCGCTAGAAAGAGAACCACTGCATTAAGTTAAAGAACTATTAGAGGCGATTACGATAAAGTGTTAAAGAACTACGACAAAGGGATGGAAATGTACTCGATCAAGAATCACCTCGGCCAGAGTAATAAAGAAATGCGATAAAAGCCTAAACTTAATAGGGAAGAGTTTCTTGACCATGGAGGTTCCTTAAGCTTAAACACGCTTCTCTCGAAGTCGTGTCCGACTGAGTTTAGGAAGGTCCGACCGACTTTCGTCTGAATCAGAGGCCTAAAGCTCGCTTTACGCGGTGAACCCCACTATTAGATTTTACTCCAATCCGGGGGATTTGAATGTCTGCCTCTCTCGAGGGGTGCATACAAATCCCTTTCCTCTTGAGTGCTCACTTCAAACTATCGGCCTTTCGGCTTGCCAAGTATGAAAGCTAAGGCAGAGAGTATACATCGATGATATATCTCCAACCCAAAAGAATTCAAGAGCAATTCAAGATTAAACCCCTAAAAAGGAAAGGTAAAATTAAAGCATCATAACTTAATCACTCAAACCTCAGATCATTAAGATCGAGTACAAGGAGGATTTAGTTATTCATGGTATAGAAAATGAAGATCATATTAATAGTATGGAAAATAACACCGAGTAGAAGGGAAAGAGAATAGCGAACTATTTTATTTCGTAATGTGGAGGAATCACAAGTAGGGCACACAGATACTATAAGAACACATTCTACAATGATTACAAATGTTGTAAAAAGGAAGTACAGAAATGCGAAAAAGGCTTGCATGAAAAGAAACTCAATTACTTGAAGTAAAAAGGAAGAGACAAGCTTAAGACATAAACACTAAAATAACAGCACTTCTTCTTCTCTAATCTCTCTCCACCACCCCCAAAAACACTAGAAGATGATCCCTATTTATAGAATTTTTTCGGGCTGGGTCACGCCCTATGACACGCCCATGGAGGGCGTGACCATAGGGCGTGTCTGATTCAGTGCGACATCTGGAGCGTTGGCATTTAATTCTGGCGTGGTTGTTGAGTTACACGCCCATCGAACACGCCCCTGGAGGGCGTGACCATAGGGCGTGTCGGATTCGGTGCGTTGAAATTGAGCTCGGTACTGACTTCTCGGGACTTGGCGGGTCACGCCTGTCAGACACGCCCCTGGAGGGCGTGTCAGTGGGCGTGTTAGTGGGCGTGACAGCTAGTTTCTGGCGGAGATTGACTTCGGACCGGCGGCTTCATTCCACTAGGTTACACGCCCTTGGTACACGCCCTAGGAGGGCGTGACCATGGGGCATGTAACAGCAAAACTTGTAAAATCCTGCAAAAATAAGGGAAGATGTTAGTGACAATAATATATACAAAAAAGGTCAAAATATAAGCATACAAGACATGCTTCGTAAATTGAAAGATAGAAAATACCGTTACGAAACGGACTATCAGCATATAAAATTATAATAATACTTAGAAATTTAAGCTACTAAATTACCCAAAAAAGGATGACTAAAAAGTAGTCATCAAACACCCCCATGCTTAGACATTTGCTTGCCCTCAAGCAAATAAAAAATGAAAACTAGGGAAGGAAATAGAAAATAAACAAAGCTAATTTAGGTTTCATAATTAAGAAAAACAAAACATGGAAAATTAAACTATCCTAGTATTCATATTATCAACTAGTGGGGTGAGAAGTGCACAATAGAAGATTTGAAAGGGAAAGCCTAAAAATCTCATTAAAACATAAGAGAAGTCTACTAATTTCTAAATCTTAAAAACAAGGCATCCAAAATAAATGAAAATAAGGAAAACAAAAGTAGAAGTTCTAAATAAACGGCGCATTAACAAACTACTAGGTTGCTAGATAAACATTAACCCTAAAACACTCCAAGATAACCTCCAAAGAAATCCATCAATGATGGTGGCCATAGGCTTGTACGTTCACACTTTCTCCACTACGCGAAATTAAGTTCTAAGATCATTAGGACTTCTACTAGGCATTAAACTTGGCTTAGGTAAATAATTAGGAAGTGGATTCAAAGGTAAACATGAAGGTTTTAGGCACTAAACCAAGATGAGCTCAAAAATAATCAAAAACATAAAAATTGAGAAATAACAAGTATGTCATTTCTCCAATATGAACTACAAAACAAGGCCATGAAAATTTTTCTTTTCTAAACTTGGCCAACCATAAACTTTTTGCATTCATTTTTTTCTTTTTGATTTGGTAATGATATTTTTTTTTCTCACTTTTTGAATAACAATCGATAAGGAAACTCCAAAAATAAGCTTTATAATTGTCCTTTTCATTTCCAAAATAATATAATACCCCTCCCACAAAAATAATTTTTAAGCTCAAGGTTATAGTGCAAAAATTAGGACGGGCATTTGGCTTTGGTGAACAAGATGAAATGAAAGGTGGAGCTAAAAACAATGAAAATAAGGAAAAGGCCCAAAATTGTTTTGCAAGGGTTATGTTTTCGGTGGGCAAGAAAAGCTCAAACTATTCAAATGGTGGCCTAAATCATTTCTAAAGAACATAAAAACGGCGCAAATGCTTCGAGAGTAGCTTGGTACAAGTTCTAGACACCAAGAAAGACTACCCCGCAAATGAAAAAGAACTAATGATACCTAGCAACCATTCGTAAGTAACTAACCGAATAAAAAGACATAACTACGTATTGCTAGATTATAACTTAAAAACCGGATGCCTATATTTAAGAAAAAGAAACTAGTAGAACTAAACTATGTTAAAATGATAGGTTTAGAAAACCATTTTCAAAGTAATCTATATAGAACTACAAAAACCGCATGGGCCTACACTTCACTAGAAGCAACATGAAAATAAAGATAGAAAATAATTTTAGGTTTTGTTTTTCAAATCGATTTTAAGCACAAAAATTTTTTTGATCTTTTTGTTTTTCTAATTTTTTTTGGGTTTTATATTTTATAGTTTTTTTTTTGGATTTTTAGATTTAGACGACATAAAAAAATATTTTTTTAAATAAGAAACAGAAAGAAAGGCAAAAAGAAACTAGACCCCCCCATGCTTAAATTCTTCATTGCCCTCAATGAAGAAAACATAAAGAAAAAGAAGGGGACTGAGAAGAAGAGAAAAAGAAAAATGCAGAAAAAGAAATAAGGAAAAGGAACAGGACTTCCCCGGGTTCGTGAGATGAAGGCAGATGTCGCTCCCCCATGCTTGCTTTTTGGAGTACTTGATCGTCAGCAGGTATGACCTGATCCATCTGATATCAGCAACGGTGGAGCGGCGACCACGATCATGGACTTGATGTGCCTCCGGTAGGAAGAGCAAAAATAAAAGCAAAAAGAAATAGAGTCCATGGGTAGATTGCCCGATAATGTTTTTATTATTACAACCATTCAAATAAAAGAGTAGAATAATAAGAAGTCCAAAAAGTAAACATGTCCATCACAGAAGAAAAAAAAATGTCCATCAGAAATAATAATAACTAAGAATCAAAAAGAAGATTCTCCTTTGCAGGAGTCACAGAATCATTAGAGAAGTAGCGTTTGAGTCTATGGCCATTAACTTTGAAGTCCCCCTTATCGGGGTGTGAAAGTAGCACAGTGCCGTAAGGGAAAACATCCTTGACCGTGAATGGTCCGGACCATCGAGATTTAAGCTTTCCCGGGAAGAGACGTAAACGTGAATTAAAAAGAAGAACCTGATCGCCGGGTGTAAACGTTTTAGGGTGGCGCAGGTTCTTATCGTGATATAATTTTGTGCGTTCTTTATAAATTCGATTATTTTCATATGCATACGCTCTCCACTCATCGAGTTCATTTAATTGATGTTTTCTATGCTCGCCTACCGAATACGGATCGAAATTGAAAAACTTTAATGCCCAATACGCTCGGTGCTCTACTTCTACCGGAAGGTGACACGACTTTCCATAGACCAATCGGAAAGGAGTACAACCGATGGCGGTCTTGTACGCTGTCCGATAAGCCCAAAGAGAATCGTCTAATTTTAGGGACCAATCCTTACGAGAAGTAGAAACAGTTTTTTCCAAAATTCTTTTTAGTTCGCGATTGACTACCTCGACCTGACCGTTAGTTTGGGGGTGATAAGCAGTTGACAATTTATGCGTGACACCATATTTTATTAATGCTTTAGTGAGTTGGGTGTTGCAAAAATGGCTGCCCCTATCACTAACGATCGCTCGAGGGAATCCAAAGCGAGAAAACAATTTTTTTAGAAAATTAACAACAACACGAGCATCATTAGTTGGCAGAGCTTGGGCCTCTGCCCATCTAGAAACGTAATCCACCGCTACTAAAATATATTTATTACCTAAACTTGAAGGAAACGGGCCAACAAAGTCGATGCCCCACAAATCAAAAACCTCGCACTCGAGAAAATAGTTTTGTTCCATTTCATTTTTATGTGAGAGATTTCCAGTCCGCTGGCATCGATCACATCCACCCACAAAGGTTTGTGCATCTTTAAATATGCTTGGCCAATAGAAGCCAGCACTAAGAACTTTGTGGGCGGTGCGGTTTGCTTGATAATGCCCGCCAGTCGGACCTTCATGAACATGTTTTAAAATTTGGTGACCCTCTTCCTGCGAAACGCATCTCCTTACCACCTGGTCCGCACAAATGCGAAATAGAAATGGGTCTTCCCAAAAATAATACTTCAACTCCGAAAAGAATTTCTTCTTTTGGTGAGTGGAGTATTCTTTTGGAAGGACCCGGGCAACAAGATAATTGGCCAGATCGGCAAACCAGGGGGTAGGAGATGAGGAAATATTAAAAAGGCGTTCATCCGGAAAAGAGTCATTTATAGAAGTTTCATTTAAAAAATCAAGTTTGGGATTTTCAAGACGCGAGAGATGATCAGCTGCTAAGTTTTCCGCTCCTTTCTTATCCCGAATCTCCAAGTCGAATTCTTGAAGTAAGAGGATCCAACGGATAAGACGCGGCTTGGCATCCGGATTAGAAAGGAGGTATTTCAAAGCGGAGTGATCCGTGAAAACAATAACTTTAGAAAGAGTGACATACGGTCGGAATTTATCAAAAGCGAAAACAACTGCTAAGAGCTCTTTCTCCGTCGTAGTGTAGTTTTCTTGCGCAGAAGTGAGAGTTTTACTAGCGTAGAAAATCGGATGAAAGTTCTTAGCAATTCGTTGACCTAAAACTGCACCGACCGCATAATTACTCGCATCACACATAATTTCGAATGGTAAATCCCAAACTGGGGCGATCATAATAGGGGCGTTTATAAGTTTTGATTTTATTAATTCAAAGGCCTCGAGACAAGATTTATCAACAATAAAAGGAGTGTCTTTTTCGAGCAAGTGGGTGAGAGGTTTAGTGATTTTTGAAAAGTCTTTAATAAATCTACGATAAAAACCCGCATGACCTAAAAAACTTCTAATCGCTTTAACGGTTGTGGGTGGCGGCAGCTTTTCAATTATTTCAATTTTTGCCTTGTCCACTTCAATCCCCCTAGCGGAAATGTTATGGCCAAGGACTAAACCCTCACGTACCATAAAGTGGCACTTCTCCCAATTTAAGACTAAATTTGTCTCCTCGCAGCGTTTTAAAACTTTTCCTAAATTTTCTAAACATAATTCGAAAGAGTCGCCAAAAACGGAAAAGTCGTCCATAAAAACTTCCATAATATTTTCTACATATTTATCAAAAATGGCAAGCATACACCGCTGAAAGGTGGCGGGTGCGTTGCACAATCCGAAAGGCATTCTACGATAAGCAAAGGTTCCGAAGGGGCAAGTGAATGTCGTCTTCTCTTGGTCCTCGGGTGCGATAGGGATTTGAAAGTATCCCGAGAGACCGTCGAGGAAGCAATAAAAATTGTGCCCGGACAAACGTTCTAGAATTTGATCGATAAAGGGGAGGGGGAAGTGATCTTTTCGAGTGGCATCGTTTAGTTTACGGTAATCGATGCACATCCTCCATCCTGTTATCGTCCTAGTTGGAACTAGATCGTTGTTTTCGTTTGGCACTACCATGATCCCACCCTTCTTAGGGACAACCTGAACTGGACTTACCAACTGACTATCGGAAATAGGATAGATTATCCCGGCATCTAATAACTTAAGCACCTCTCCCTTCACAACCTCTTTCATTTTTGGATTAAGACGACGTTGTGGTTGGACTACACCCTTAGGATTATTGTCAAAAAATATTTTGTGCGTGCAGAAAGAGGGGCTTATGCCAGGAATATCACAAATTTGCCATGCTATGGCTCGGCGATGCTTTTGTAGTAGGTCGATCAAATGATCGTTTTCGGATTGGGAAAGAAAAGCCGAGATTATAACGGGCAATTTTGAATCTTTTGCAAGAAAGGCATATTTAAGATGTTCGGGAAGGGGTTTGAGTTCTAAGTTGGGTGGTTCCTCATAAGAATTTTTTAAGACATTTTCATTTTCAAAAATAAGTTTTTCATAGTTTTTCCTACCAAAAATAGACTCATTTTCAAAATTTTCTTGTATTAACATCACCGTACTTTCAAAAACATTTGAAGAAATTTCAGAAAAGGAAGAGGAAAATTCATTAGAGGAGATGTTAGAAAAGGGAAGGGAAGAATATTCATTTAAAACATCGATAAAGAAGCATGAGTCATCATTTTGTAAAGAATTTTTCATCGAGTTATTAATAGAAAATGTGACTTCATCATCCCCCACTCGCAAAAACAACTTTCCATTACTAACGTCAATAACTGCTCGAGAGGTGGCGAGAAAAGGTCGTCCAAGGATAAGAGGAACCTCGACGTCCTCTTCAATATCAAGAATGACAAAATCCACCGGGAAGATGAATTTGTCGACCTTTACTAACACGTCCTCAACGATACCTAGTGGATACTTTATTGACCTATTGGCTAACTGAATACTCATGCGCGTCGGGCTGAGAGTGCCCAAACCTAGCTTTTTAAATAAGGAAAAAGGCATCAAATTGATGCTCGCTCCTAGATCCGCTAGCGCATGTTTAACGAATAAATCACCGAAGACGCAAGGAATTGAAAAGCTACCCGGGTCATTTATCTTTTTCGGAAGATTTGAATTTTTAATGACTGCCGAGCATTCTTCATTCAATGTTACATGAGAGAGATTTTCCAATTTCTTTTTGTTCGTTAATAAATCTTTAAGATATTTAGCGTACTTAGGCATTTGGCTAATCGCTTCATGAAATGGCAAATTAATATGAATTTGTTTAAATATTTCAAGAAAGCGTTGATATTGATTATCTAGTTTTTCTTGCCTAAGTCTAGCCGGATAAGGAGGTGGCGGGAATTCATTTATAATAATCGGAGCATCATTTTGAAAATCATTTTTGTCTTTTTCAGAATTAGAAATAATAGAGCTATCCTTTTCTTTTTCAGAAATAGATTTGTCTTTTTCAAGATCTAAGTTATCATTTTCCGTGGGGGTAAGAACAGGAGGGATACTCACCCTTGGCTCTTCCCTTGTGGTGAGCTCGTTAACAACTTTACCGCTCCGAAGGGAAATCGCATTTGCGTGCTCCCTTGGGTTAGGCTCAGTGTTCGAGGGAAGAGTTCCAGGTGGTCTCTCGGAAAAGGCCTTGGCGAGTTGGCCAACCTGATTTTCTAAGTTTTTCATGGATCCTGTTAAATTTCTAATAGTGGCATCGTTCGAGCTTATATATTTAGCGAGGATCTCTTCCAAAGGGGAAGGTTTTTGAAAATTTTGTTGCGGTGGTGGTGGCGGTGCGAAATCGTGCGGTGGGCGTATTACGTTAGTATTATTACTCCAAGAAAAATTAGGATGGTTACGCCATCCGGGATGATAAGTGTTCGACGAAGCAGAAAAACCAGGGGGAGAAGAAAAATTCGAAAAAGCAGAAAAATTATTCGCAGAGATATTTTGAGCAGGCCTGGGTATGTTCCCCAGATAATCCACCTGCTCGGCAGCAGCAGCATTTTCATATACCTTAGCGATGGAGGGAGCAGTCATCTCCGAGATCTTCTTGTTGAGCATTTCCACTTGCATCGCCAGTTGCGTCACTGAATCCACTTCATATATACCTGCAGGTTTAGATGGGCGAGACCTGGACGAATTCCACTGATAAGTGTTCATCGCCATGTCATCGATAAGCTCAAGAGCGGCTTCCGGAGTTTTGCGGTCTAAAGAACCAGCGGAAGCGGCATCTATCATTTGCTTAGTCACTTGGTTTAGCCCATTATAGAATGTCTGAACCTGCAACCATACAGGCAGAGCATGATGTGGGCATCTTCTCAAAAGTTCTTTGAACCTCTCCCAAGTGTCATAGAGGGTTTCAGAATCAATTTGAGAATATGAAGTTATATCATTTCGAAACTTAGCAGTTTTGGCGGGGGGAAAATAACGAGAAAGAAATTTTTCAGTTAAAATGTTCCAAGTAGTGATTGATCCTCTTGAAAGAGAACTCAACCACTGTTTGGCTTTAGTCCTTAAGGAGAATGGGAAGAGTCTTAGCCTTATCGCATCGTCCGAGACACCATTAATCTTGAAGGTGTCACAGATTTCAAGAAAATTAGCAATATGCAAGTTTGGATCTTCATCTTGCGATCCGTCGAACTGTACATATTGCTGCACCATTTGAATGATGCTAGGCTTAAGCTCGAAGTTATTGTTCGCAATAGCGGGACGAACTATGCTAGATTCTGTACCCTCCAGGTTTGGTCTTGCATAATGGGACATAGTCCTTTGCACGACTTCCTCTTGGTTGGGTCTTTGCAAGACTTCCTCTTGGTTGGGATTGTCCATTCTTAAGGTAGAATATGAATCGGAATGTTCGACCGGTATTTGAAGAGTCGGGCCTTGAAATCGCAATCTTCTCCGAAGAGTACGCTCGATTTCGTGGTCCAAGTCCAAAATAACCGACGGACTTCCCCGGGTCATGCACTGGAAGAAGAAAGAGAGAAGTATTGTTTATTATTATTAATATTTTGTTGTTTTTTTTTTAAGTATATATATATATTTTGTTTTAGCTCCCAAACTTCCCAAGGACTACCCGATGAAGGGTTCGCAAGGTACTAGACAAGATAGCGGCACCTAAAACCGCATTGCCCTTTTTGAGAGGATTTTGTTGGTGTAGGAAACTTGTGATGTGGGTATCTATTGAAAATGATTATATTTATTATTATTATTATTTTTTTTTAAAGCGATTTTTTTTTTCTTTTTGGTTTGCAATAAGGAAGATAAAAGTAATAGATTCGTGTTTTCAATATATCAACAAGAGCTGATTCCCCGGCAACGGCGCCAAAAACTTGGTGTCTACTAATCGTGAAGAAAATAAAAGCAACCGAACTAGCAATCCATCTAGGCAAGTATACCTATCGAATTGTAGCTAGGGGACACAAGTGTCGCATTGAAATCCGGGTACTGCTGAATACACTTACTCACACGAAGACTATTATTTTATCAAAGGAAAATCTTGAGGGCTAAAAAGGAACTTGCAATTAAGAAAGGAAATATAGTTAATCGCTAGAAAGAGAACCACTGCATTAAGTTAAAGAACTATTAGAGGCGATTACGATAAAGTGTTAAAGAACTACGACAAAGGGATGGAAATGTACTCGATCAAGAATCACCTCGGCCAGAGTAATAAAGAAATGCGATAAAAGCCTAAACTTAATAGGGAAGAGTTTCTTGACCATGGAGGTTCCTTAAGCTTAAACACGCTTCTCTCGAAGTCGTGTCCGACTGAGTTTAGGAAGGTCCGACCGACTTTCGTCTGAATCAGAGGCCTAAAGCTTGCTTTACGCGGTGAACCCCACTATTAGATTTTACTCCAATCCGGGGGATTTGAATGTCTGCCTCTCTCGAGGGGTGCATACAAATCCCTTTCCTCTTGAGTGCTCACTTCAAACTATCGGCCTTTCGGCTTGCCAAGTATGAAAGCTAAGGCGGAGAGTATACATCGATGATATATCTCCAACCCAAAAGAATTCAAGAGCAATTCAAGATTAAACCCCTAAAAAGGAAAGGTAAAATTAAAGCATCATAACTTAATCACTCAAACCTCAGATCATCAAGATCGAGTACAAGGAGGATTTAGTTATTCATGGTATAGAAAATGAAGATCATATTAATAGTATGGAAAATAACACCGAGTAGAAGGGAAAGAGAATAGCGAACTATTTTATTTCGTAATGTGGAGGAATCACAAGTAGGGCACACAGATACTATAAGAACACATTCTACAATGATTACAAATGTTGTAAAAAGGAAGTACAGAAATGCGAAAAAGGCTTGCATGAAAAGAAACTCAATTACTTGAAGTAAAAAGGAAGAGACAAGCTTAAGACATAAACACTAAAATAAGAGCACTTCTTCTTCTCTAATCTCTCTCCACCACCCCCAAAAACACTAGAAGATGATCCCTATTTATAGAATTTTTTCGGGCTGGGTCACGCCCTATGACACGCCCATGGAGGGCGTGACCATTGGGCGTGTCTGATTCGGTGCGACATCTGGAGCGTTGGCATTTAATTCTGGCGTGGTTGTTGAGTTACACGCCCATCGAACACGCCCCTGGAGGGCGTGACCATAGGGCGTGTCGGATTCGGTGCGTTGAAATTGAGCTCGGTACTGACTTCTCGGGACTTGGCGGGTCACGCCTGTCAGACACGCCCCTGGAGGGCGTGTCAGTGGGCGTGTCAGTGGGCGTGACAGCTAGTTTCTGGCGGAGATTGACTTCGGACCGGCGGCTTCATTCCACTAGGTTACACGCCCTTGGTACACGCCCTAGGAGGGCGTGACCATGGGGCGTGTAATAGCAAAACTTGTAAAATCCTGCAAAAATAAGGGAAGATGTTAGTGACAATAATATATACAAAAAAAGGTCAAAATATAAGCATACAAGACATGCTTCGTAAATTGAAAGATAGAAAATACCGTTACGAAACGGACTATCAGCATATAAAATTATAATAATACTTAGAAATTTAAGCTACTAAATTACCCAAAAAAGGATGACTAAAAAGTAGTCATCACATGCCGAGTTCAGTTTTGAAGGAATTGAACTTTGCCTCATATAGTGGCTTCGTGAAGATATCTGCAATTTGCTTATCCGTGGGGACATAGCAGAGAGATATATCTTTGTTCTCCACATGCTCCCGAATGAAGTGGTAGCGCACTTCAATATGCTTTGTTCTGCTGTACGACACTGGATTGTTCGCAATTGCAATTGCGCTCGAGGAGTCGCAATACATGGGAACTTATCTGAAATGCAAGTCATAATCTTCGAGTTGATTTTTGATCCATAAAAGTTGTGCGCAACAGCTGTCTGTTGAGATGTACTCAGATTCAACCGTAGAGGTTGCGACACAGTTCTACTTTTTACTGCTCCACGATATGAGCCTTCTTCCGAGGAATTGGCACGTCCCGGAAGTGCTTTTCCTATCATCCCTGCTTCCTGCAAAGTCAGCATCTAAAAATCCTATCAACTCGACATCATTGTTTCTTGGGTACCACAAGCCAAGATTTGGTGTACCTTTAAGGTATCTAAGAATCCGCTTTGCAGCAACATAATGAGATTCCTTAGTGTTCACCTGATATCTGGCACAAACGCATGTGGAAAACATAATATCCGGTCTACTAGCAGTAAAATAGAGCAGGGATCCAATTATGCTTCTGTACTTAGTTTCATCAAAAGGTTTCACTTTCTCATCCTTGTCCAGAGACACAGTGGATCCCATTAGAGTCCTCATAGAGGTTGCACTCCCCATTCTGAATTTCTTGAGGAGTTCATTTGTGAACTTCGTCTGAGAGATGAAAATTCTATCCTCAGACTGTTTCACTTGAAGTCCTAAGAAATACTTCAGCTCTCTCATACTGCTCATTTTAAACTTCCCTTGCATAAGTTTGGAAAACTTCTTGCACAGGTTGTTGTCCGTTGAGCCGAATATTATGTCATCGACATAGATTTGCACCACCAAAATCTTGCCTTTGACTTCCCTAAGAAACAATGTCTTATCTATTTTTCCTCTCGAGAATTTGTTCTCAAGAAGAAAACTAGACAGAGTCTCATACCAAGCTCGAGGAGCTTGTTTTAAACCATATAATGTTTTATTTAGAAAGTAAACATGATCAGGGAGAGTTGGATTAACAAAACCTGGGGGTTGCGCGACGTATACTTCCTCTTTTAAATCTCCATTCAGGAAAGCAGACTTCACGTCCATCTGATAGACGGTGAATCCTTTGTGAGAGGCATACGCCAGGAACAACCTGATCACCTCGAGCCTTACAACTGGTGCAAAGGTTTGATCGAAGTCAATCCCTTCCTCCTGTCAGTATCCTTGAGCCACCAGTCTGGCTTTATTCTTGATGATGACACCGTATTCATCCAGTTTGTTTCTGAAGATCCACTTAGTGCCGATCACATTTTGTTTCTTTGGTCTAGGAACTAGCATCCAGACGTTGCATCGTTCGAATTGACGAAGTTCATCTTGCATGGCAAAAATTCACGACGCATCTTTGTTCGCTTCGTCGAACTTCTTTGGCTCAACCTGTGACAGAAAAATAAGGTGCAAAATCTCGTTAATTGTACCTCTGCGAGTTCTGACACCGTCTCGAGGATCTCCTATGATCTGATCTCTTGGGTGATCCCTCACGTGTTTGAGCTCTAAGAGTCTGGCATCTGGAGCTCCTACATCTTTTCAGGCTCCTCCCTCTTCTGGGAGAATTTCCCTATCCTGACCGTCATCTTCTCTAGTTGGTGTTGAGGTGGAGACCTTGACGTACTTGGGAGCTTCATTTTAAACAGTCTCATCTAGACTTAGCTGTTCAAGCCTCGCACCTGCATCTTCAAGAATTCTACTAGAAGAATTGCCATGAAGCAAGCTTCCTTCATCAAAAACCACATTAATTGACTCTTCTACCACTAGGGTTTTCTTATTAAAAACCCTATATGCTAGACTATGGCTACTATAACCCACGAAGATGCCTTCGAAGCATTTTCCTCAGAACTTAGTACGTGGGTACTTCCCATTATTTAGTACATAGCATCTACAGCCAAAAATCCTTAGATATGACATGGTTGGTTTCCAGCCTTTCAATAGCTCATAAGGCGTCTTACGATGGTTCTTGTTGATCAAGGCACGGTTTTGCACGTGGCAAGCTGTATTGACAGCCTCTGCCCAGAAGTACTCTGGTAGTGAAGCGTCATTAAACATTATCGTACATGCTTCAATGAGCGTTATATTCCTCCTCTCTACAACTCCGTTTTGCTGAGGAGTACGCGGGGACGAAAACTCATGAATGATACCATGTTCTTCACAGAATTCTGTCATAGCCCCAGACTCAAATTCTGTTCCATGGTCAGTTTTGACCACGGAGCAGTTAAGTTCGTTCTGAATCTGCTTGACAAAATTCGTAGAGATGTCAAATGTATCTGACTTTCGCTTCAAAAAGAACACCCACATAAACCGAGAGTGATCATCAACAAGCACTAGCATATACGATTTACCTCCTAAGCTATGAACTTGCACTGGACCGAACAAGTCTATATGCAGAAGATAAAGACATCTGGAAGAGTCTTTGTTGGGTACATGGGAAAATGTGTACCTGATTTGAAGAAGCCTCACTTAGTTCAATGATATACATCAAGGTGTATTTGATGTTATTTTGAGTTTATATGTGCAGGTTAAGTATATGCTAATATGCAGGAAAAAGTTTCTAAGTCCATATGTCGACACTTAAGAAAGCTTGTGTCGACACTTGCAAAAACTGTGTCGACACCTTAAGCAACTGTGTCGACACACAGAAATATTAGTCGACATCAACTGTGTCGACACCTGGAGGCATTGTTGACACACAGAATCATTAATCGACATCAAATGTGTCGACACCTGGAGGCAGTGTCGACAAACAAAATTCTGTGACTACATTAACTGTGTCGACACACAGGACTTGTGTCGACACACAGCAGAGTTTCAACAATGTTGATTGATGTGTAGTGAAGAAGTGTCTGTGTCGACACAAAGAAGCTGTGTCGACACACTCTACAGATGCAGTGTCAAGAAGCAGTGTCGCCACCAAAGGAGCAATGTCTACATCACCAAAGCTTGTGTCGACACTTAATCTTCTTGTGTCGACACATAATGACAATAAGTCTCGACGCTTTGCTGACAAAGACAAAAGTTCAAGAACTGACGGGAGACTTGACAGCTGTGTATTCCAACTAGTTTACTGAAGCTGTTAGACTTGTCAGAAGTTGGTTAGAAACCGGATCAGCCGGTTACCATGGATGAAGTCTATATATAGATGGATTCTGTCAAATCAACAAGAAGAATATGAACAACAATAACAACAACAGGAAAAACTATTGAAGTATTGATCATTGATCAAGAAAGTGCACGTCACATAGAAGAAGATTTTCGTGAGTAGATCTAAGGAAAATTCAAGCAAGAATTCTGAAGAAACTTCAGAAGTTCTGGAGAGAGAGAGAGAGAGATCTCCAACTGTTGAAGTAAAGAAGGAGACATTTACGAGCCTCTTAAGAAGCAGATCTTGAACTAATCTGATAAGAAGGATTCAGATCTATTTTTGGATTCTAAGAAGGAAGCTGGCAGCCAGTCAACTTCAAAGGAGATCAACCCTACTGAGTTCAGATTCAAGAAGCTTTGAAGAAAGCTAAGAACATGTTGATTTCAGTCATCAGTTTTATCAAGAAGCTAATCAAGAAACCTCTTATCCCTTCTCTCTCAACAAGGGTAAGAGTCCATCTAAACACTTATCAAATTTAGTAGGATCTTTTCATAGATCTGAGTTGTTAGTCTATATTATAAAGGCTGAGTGTAGGAGATATAGATCTCTGAGTGGTAGGGCTTTTGAGCCTGAGTGTAGGAGAAATTTTTCTCTGAGTTGTAGGCCTTGTGGGAAGGCTGAGGTAGGGCTGTTAGCCTGAGATGTATTAGTGTGGTTACACTCTGAGTTGTAGGAACCTTAGAGGGTTCTGAGTTGTAGGAACCTTTCAGGGTTCTGAGCTGTAAGATCTATGGATCTGAGAAGAAGGAAGAAGTTAGGCCTTATCTAGCACACTGCTAGATAGGTGAAGGGGGAAAGTGGATGTACCCAGACCTTGGGGAACTATTATAAACCTGTGTGCATTCTGTGATGTGTGTGTGATTGTGATTTCTGTGCAGTGGTTGTTGTAGAATAGTTAGATAATATTTTAAGATCTGAAAAAATATTCTGCCTTAAGTAAAAAGAAACGAACCTATTCACCCCCCCCCCTCTAGGTGTTTGGGTTATCTTGAAATTATTTCTATCAAGTGGTATCAGAGGGAGGTTACTCAAATAATGACTTAACAGTCTGAGTAAGATCCTTAAGGCAGATTCAAGATCAAGAAAATGGATTCAGGAGAAAATCATAAGGAACTAGGTTCGATTAAATTACCCATATGTAGGAAAGAGATATTTGGAATATGGAAAGAAAGGGTCAGGCTTTTCATGGAGGCTTCTGATCCAAGGATCTACATTACAGTAATGGAAGGTCCTTATATTCCAATGAAGGTGTAAGTTCTAGATCCAAATCAAAGAACTCCCAAAGATTTTTCTAAGATGACTAAGGAAGAGATCATCCTGGCAACTATGGATAAAAGAGCTCAAAATATCATAGTAAGTGCCATAGATGATTCAACCTTTCAAAATTTGATTCACTGCAAGCCATCCAAGGAAATGTGGGACACTTTGATAGTCTATATGGAGGGTTCTGAAGAAGTCAGACAAGATAGAAAATCTATGATGAACCAGGAATATGAGAGTTTCAGACAAGGAAAGTCAGATGGTATAACTGAGTGTTATAATAAGTTTTATAGAATAGTAAATGAGCTGATGTCCTATGGAAGGATCTTCAGTACATATGAACTGAATGATAAATTTCTAAGATCCTTGACAACGGATTGGGACACTAAGATCTGTGTCATTAAGGAAGTGTCAAACTTGCAGATATCTCTCCTCCAACTTTGTCTGGAAAATTGTTGTCATAAGAGATGTAGCTGATGGCTAGGAAAGAGGAAGAGAAAAGTGCAAAAGGGGAGCATAGAGAAAAGTCTGTGGCACTCAAGGTGGAATCCACTAGGAAGAATAGGAGAATGTGTCCATCACCTCCTGAGATAGTTGCTGAAATTACTTCAGATAATTCAGATAACCAATGTTCAGACAGCAGTGACTCAGATAAAGACTTTGCTGCCTTCACAAGGCAGTTTCAGAGATTCATGAATAAGAAGCAGTGGAAGTCAAGGCCCTCCACATCTCAGCCTGTGGATGACTATTATCAAAAGAGGAAGTCATCAAGGAAGTACAGGAGCAGGTCTAAGCCTAGCAAATCTACAACATCAAAGATTGTTTGCTACTGTTGTAATAGGCCTGGACATGTTGTGGATGTGTGTCCAGACAAAAGAAAGGAGTCTGCTTATAAAAGGAAGACTCAACAAAAGAGCAAGAAGGAGAAATCATTTGTTGTTAAGAAGGAGAAGAGATTGACAGACCAATCATCTTCAGAGTCTGAATCTAAAGCTGAGGCATACATTGGTCTATATGCAGCAGATGAAGAATATGATTTTATGCAATTGTTGAACTCTATCTATGAACAAGAAGACCATCCGTGCATGGGACTGATGGTTGTATCAGAAGAAGACAAGTGTCAGGATCAGCCTGGTCCTAGTAAGGTACAATGTATTTCTAGAAATTCAGATTGTAGTACTGGCACAGAGTCAGCTACATCTGCATCAAGTGATGTGGATGGGTTTGAGTCTGAAGGTGATATTCATCAGCTGATAGATGAAAATGGGGACTTTTTGCAGGCACTAAAGAAAAGCAAAAACCTGGCCAAAACTCAGGCTAAGGAAATTACAGATCTTAAGATGGATGCATCTGACTTAGAGAAAGAGTTGGATCAAAAATTGAATGAGATTGCCAAACTGAAAACTATAACTGTTATTCAGATGGGCACAATCACATACAAAAATGATCTGATATATTAAAAGTCTGGAAGCCAGACTTCAAAAGGAAAAAGATTTGGTGCCTAGTTATTCCAAGCAAAATTATGTTTTACCCTTAATAGATGAGTTTGTGGCTCAAAAGGGTAAGGCTAGAATAAGCTTTAAAGGTAACACCAGGGCTGTCCAATTTGAGAGAAAGGGAAATGCCTCAGTCCAACCACTGAATTTTAAAGTCCCAGTAGTTTTTAGAAAGGTACAAGTGCCTTCTAACAAGTATGACCTTCAGAATACTCATGGTCATAGTAAGACTGAAGTTTTGAATGACAAGGGTGTTTATGTCAATAAGATAGCTCATGTCCATAAACCCCATATTCCTAAGAAAACGGTGGGTGTAGTTGTTGTAGTATCAGTACAATATAAAAGATTTGCTGTCAACCAGACTGTCAAGAATGTATCTAAAAATAGATACAACAAGTATGAATGTTGGTGTTGTGTCAAGACAGGCCATTATGCCTTAGACTATTGGCACAATAATAGTGTCATGAAAAACAACAGTCTACCTGTTAGAAGAGCAGCAGGTAGATTTGGTAAGTATGAAGCTAACTTGAACCAAGGACCAAAGACTTACTTGGGTTCTAAGGGAAGGTAATTCTTTATTGCAGGTGAGTCCAAGTTACCATGCCCCTATATGGTACTTAGACAGTGGATGTTCCAGGCACATGACTGGAATAAAGGGATTGCTGAAGGAGTATTTACCTATCATAAATGGGCCTAAAGTAATCATTGGTGGTTCTGAAAAAGGAATCATCAAAGGATTTGGTAACATTTCTAGTAACCAGATTACTATCACTCAAGTAGCCTATGTGAAGGGTTTGAAACACAACCTTATAAGCATAAGTCAGGTGAGTGATTTAGGATATGACATTTCATTTATTAAGAATGGATGTCATATAAAAAGATCAAGTGATCAAAAGGTCATATTGACAGGATATAGAAAAAGAAATGTGTATTGTCTTAACTTTGAGTGTGAGAACAAAGGTTCTCCTATTTGTCTTGTAGCTGATGAGAGAGCCTCTCATTGTGTCAAATGGCACAAAAGGCTGGCCCATCTAAACTACAAAACAATTGGTAAACTCTTTAGCAAAGAGTTAATAAGGAATGGTCCAAAAGTTAAGTGTATAAAGGATGGGATATGCTCAGCTTGTCAAAAAGGCAAGCAGACAAAATCCTCCTTTCATAGCCTTGAAAACAAGGATTCAGTGAGGTGTTTATACCTCTTACATATGGATTTATTTAGTTCTATGCCAGTTCATAGTCTAGGTAGGAAGGTCTACACTTTTGTGGTGGTAGATTACTATTCTAGATATTCCTGGGTGTTCTTTCTGAGACAAAAATCAGAAACCTCAAATGTTTTATACGGCTTTGTCAAGAAAATTCAGAATGAACTTGACAGTATAGTGGTCAAAATCAGAAGTGACCATGGCACTGAATTTCAATATGAGAGTATGACAAAACTGTGTGAAGAATTTGGGATTTTTCAAGAATTCTCCTCACCTAGAACACTACATCAAAATGGTATTGCTGAAAGGAAGAATAGAACATTGATTAAGGTTGATAGAACTTTATTGAGTAACACTTCTCTCCCAGAATATTTCTGGGCTGAGGCAGTAAATACTGCATGTCATGTGATCAATAGGGCATCTATCACTAAAAGCCACAAAAAGACTCCCTATGAGACCATGAAGGGTAGAAAACCAAACTTATCCTATTTTAGGATCTTTGGTTGCAAGTGCTATGTCCTTAACAATGGCAAGTCTTATCTAACTAAGTTTGCCTTCAAATCCCAAGATGGGATATTTGTTGGGTACACCAACAATAGTAAGGCTTATAGAGTCTACAACTTGATTACTCAAGTTGTAGAAGAATCTGTACATGTTGTCTTTGATGAAACAAGACTGATTAACAGTGAGTTGCCTTATAGCTCATGAAGTTCTACAGGTATAAATGAGAAAATGGACAAGCTTACCATTACAGAAGAATCAACTGAAAAGCAAGAAGTTGAAAATGGTGACTACTATCCAGGGGGAGTAGAGTACTCCCTAGATGTTGTTGAAAACCAAGAGGTGCAGCATATTGAAGAGACTTGAGGTGTTCAACCAGAAGATAGTCTACCTCCAGCTGTTAGACACTTAAAGGATCATCCAGCAAATCAGATAATTGGCGATCTAAGACATGGAGTGCAAACCTGAAGCAGGAACTTGAACACAGTGCTTTGCTAAAGCTTCCTATCTCAACTGGAGCCAAAGAAATTTGAAGAAGCTATTCTAGACCCACATTGGATTGATGCCATACAAGAGGAGCTGAATTAGTTCTAAAGGTGCAAGGTCTTGAAGTTAGTTCCTAAACCAAAAGACCACAACATCATTGGAATAAAGTGGATCTTTAGGACCAAACTAGATGAGAATGGGATCATTATGAAGAACAAAGCAAGACTTGTTGCAAAAGGATACAGGCAGGAAGAGGGTATTGACTTTGATCAAACCTTTGCCCCAGTAGCAAGACTAGAAGCAATTCGGATGTTCCTTGCTTATGCAGCATATCAAGGCTTCAAGGTATTCCAAATGGATGTAAAATCAGCATTCCTAAATGGAAATCTAAAAGAAGAAGTCTATGTAGAGAAGCCCTCAGGTTTTGTTGATTCTCTCAAACCTGATTATGTTTATAGACTTAGGAAAGCTTTATATGGGTTAAAGCAAGCCTCAAGGGCTTGGTAAGAAACCCTGTCTACTTTCCTTATTGAGAACAAATTCTCAAGGGGGAAAATTGACAAAACTCTATTCCTAACGGAATCCAAAGGTAAGATAATCTTAGTCCAGATTTATTTAGATGACATAATATTTGGGTCTACAGAAAACAACCTTTGTAAGAAGTTTGCTAAACTTATGCAAGGGAAGTTTTAGATGAGCAGCATGGGGGAACTTAAGTTCTTCTTGGGACTTCAAGTAAGACAGACTGATGATGGCTTGTCCATATCTCAGTCTAAGTTCACCAAGGAGTTAATCAAAAAATATTGTATGGAATCATCCTTCACCATGAGAACTCCTATGGGAACAAGTATGCCTATTTGCAAAGATGATACAGGTAAACCTGTAGATGAGTCTTTGTTGAGAGGAATAATTATCTCTCTTCTATATCTAACTGCTAGTAGACCATACATTATGTATGCAACATGTGTCTGTGCTAGGTACCAATCATTCCATAAAGAATCTCATTACACTGCAGTAAAAAGGATTTTGAGATATCTAAAGGGCACACCTAATCTAGGCCTTTGGTACCCTAGGAATGGAGATTTTCTACTGACAGGCTATTCAGATGCAGACTTTACAGGTTGCAAAGAAGATAGAAAAAGCACAACAGGCACCTGTTAATTTCTAGGAGGAAGATTGGTGTCTTGGAGCAGTAAGAAACAGACTAGTGTGGCAATTTCCACAGCTGAGTCTGAATATGTGGCAGCAGGAAGGTTTTGTGCACAGCTGTTATGGATTAAGCACCAGCTAGAAGACTATGGTATTCAGGTAAGTAGAACACCTTTGTTTTGTAATTCTACTAGTATTATTTCTATTGTTAATAATCTTGTTTCACATAGTAGGACTAAGCATTTAGAAATTAGATACCATTTTCTTAGAGAACATGTAGAGAAAGAGGGCATCTCACTAGAATTTGTCAAAACAGATTATCAAATTGCAGTTATATTTACTAAGCCTTTAGATGAAACTAAATTCAATAAATGTAAATTTGAATTAGGGATGTTGAACATTGATTAGTTTAACAATTTTGGCTAAGTAAATCTGTGTCGACACATCCAAAGGAGTGGTGTCAACACTTCAGTAAATCTGTGTCGATACATCCAGAGAAGTGGTGTCGACACTTTAGTTAGTTGTGTCGACACAACCAGAGTAATGGTGTCGACACATCCAGAAATTGTGTCGACAATTGCAATAAGAGTCGACACAGAATTTTTGATGAACAACTAAGTATTTCTAGTGTCGACATATCATCAATTGGTGTCGACACATAGTTGTCATCGCGGTTGTCGAGACAATAGAAGTTTGTGTCGACACATTTCAACAGTGTCAACACATTTAGACAGTTTTTGCCCGTCTTTTGACCTTCTTTGTCTAGAAGGGTATAAATAGGTCAAGAACATATTCTGTCGACACACTATCCAGGTTTTTGAGACTAAAACCTTGTTTCGACAAACTCTCTTCTCTCAATCCAAGCTTTCTCTCCATCCCAATGGCGCTAAAGGTTGAAGATAACATTAACGAAGGATATGAGTTGGTTATCCATGCCTTTGATGATGCTGACTCAGAGATTAAAGGAGTAATTACCCTAATTACTGACAGTGGTTTGGAGTTTCTGGTATCCGAACCAACCAAGATATGGAAGAAGGAGATTCTTGAGTTTTATTGCACGGCTGTGAAAGTCAATCTAGTGTCAACTACCTTCACCTATGGGGGGATAGGTGATTTACAGTCTTTTGCGAAATAAATAATTAACCTGCACAAGAAACAAGACGCTATTCTTCTTTCAAATTCAGCTGAGTTTTGACATGGTCTCATAAACCAGTTTCAGAACTTTGAAGGGAGTTTTGAAAAACCCTTTTACAGGAGGGAAAGGAAAAAGAAAGAAAGAGTTCAGTTGTTCTTCTCTGTCAACAGTCTAAGAGAAGACAAGTGGATGATGATGTCAAAGCTCCCCCTGAGATCTGTAAGGGTTCAGGAAGGTGAGCTTTGCTAGGGTGATAGGTCTTCATTTGCTTCAGATCTCCAGCAATTGATGATTTCAACAGATGCTGAAATGTTTGATGTCTGGAGTTCTTGATGTTGAAGCTTTTGAACACTTGATGATTTGGAGGAGTTGAGTAGCAGAAGATTTCCTCCACAGAAAACTTTCTTGTGTTCTTGAAGATTTGGGATTCAGTAAATTTGTAAATCTCAGAAGATGAACTCTTGATCAGAGAGTTTCTATTGTTCACTCTTCTGTGTCTCTTTCAATCTAATTTTGCTGTATATCTCTTTTCTCTATAATTATATATGATCTGTTCTCTTTTCAAAAACATATTCTGAAGGAGTATATCAGATTCTGACTTAGATGGCCATTACTCAGTCATAAATGACTTCCATAAATGACAACTGTCTCTGGGAAAGTCCTAAGTAACATTCCTTTTAGTCTTCCTTGAAACTTGCATTAGATTGCTTGAAACGGCTAGAAAATCCTTTTCAATAAATGCAGGAAATAACTCTGAATGAATCTGAAAGAATTCCCTAAATGTTCTTGAATTTGAAATCGTAAAGCGTCGATCTCTCACAGAAATCGTCGACCTGAGCTCAACTATAGTCGACCTGAGCTCAGAGATTGGATTTATACTAGAGACAGAAAACGTTGACCTGAGCTCTACGATCATCGAACTGAGCTCAGCGACTTGGAAAATAGCTAAAGACAGAGCATCGATCTGAGCTTGAAGATCGTCGACCGGAATTCGATGACTTGTAGAGTTGAGCTCAGAGAACGTAGAACTGAGTTCGACGTTTCGTCGACCTGAGCTCGACGAAAATTGTCTTTGTCTCAGCATTGAATCCTGATCTTTGAATGGTCTTGGGGGCAGCTCCAAACCTAAGTTCTAAGCCTTAGACTCATTCTAAGTTGACCTTTTCAACTATACAACTAGGTCAAACCAATTTCCTTATAACATAGTGATCCTTGCCCAAATTAGTAATAGGGTGTTCCAACAAACTCCCCCTATTTGGGTTAGGATTACTATTTACAGGACACAATAGGAAATACAAAAGCATACAAATAAAAATAGAAGCTAAAACAGTAATGCAGAAGAAAAACATAGCAGCATTGTAGAACTCATATAAAATATCAGCAATATTCAGAGATATAGATGTACTGTCTGCTTACAGAAATCATTTCTTCTCATTTCCTTTCTTAAATATAATCTCCCTGTTAGGATTGAGAGCATCTTTCTTTGATCTTCTGTCATCATCTGCACCTAAGGATGTTTGGGATCTTGGCCTTGGGACTACAGCCTCAGGGTGCAACTTCATGTAATCTTCTGGATCAAAGAACTTTCTTGAAGCATATCTCTTCAGTTCTGTCTTTATTTGTTCTGATAGGGTTGTAATGTTTGAAATGTCTTTACCTTGCTCCTTGGCCTTCTTCATTTGATCTACAGGAGCAAGCTCTTTCATTCTGGCAGTACAAGACACTTGGTTGTTTTCAGGATCTTCAAAAGGGACTGGAGGTTCATATCTATTGATAGATTCTGAATCTGTAGGAGTCCTTGTGACAACTGAATCTCTAAGCTTGTAAGGGAAAGGGCCTAGAGTTGAATCAATTGGACCTTATCCTTCCCTTTATTGTCTGGAATAGGTACTGTACTCTCTCTGATTTCCTCTGAAATGACCTCTTCTAGAATGATGGCTTCTTTGATGTTGACCTCTGGGTTGATATCTTTGAGAAAATTGAGAAGAACTATGCTTTGAAGCAGATCCAGGTTGAGAAGCAGATCCTCCACCAGAACCAGCATTTGGAGGAGGAGGAGGAGGATGAGACTGAGAGGATCCTTTCTCATATTTGTCAAGTTTTCTTCTTTTCCTCATAGCCTTTAACTGATTCTTAGAATATTGCATCCAAGGCTCTGTTATTTGATAATCATGCAAAATATAGTATGGTTTATCATTTATATCTTTGGCCTTAGCAGGGGGAACTCTCATCATTGATTTACTTCTTTCTTTCCTTTTCTTAGAGATGGTGCCAGCAGAATCATCAGAGTCAGTGTTAAATTGATCACTTTCTGAACTCTGGGGTCTGTCATATAGATCATCAATGCTTTTGATATACTCTTCTCTTTGTTTAGACTTATCAGCAGATAGAACAGGAGCAGAATCAAATGTAGTAGCAGTAGGAGCAGAAGGAACTTCTGGAGCAGTAGGAGCTGCAGGAACCTCAGAAACAACATGTTCTTCTAGAAAAACAGCAAGTTCAACAGCAGCAGCAGCATCAACTGGATCAGCAGGCAACATATCAATATCATTAGATTAGGCACCTTCAGCAGCAGCAACAGCAACACAATCAAAAACTTCCACATCCTTAAGAGAATTTATATAAGATATGATCAGGCTGGGATCACAGACAGTAATAGGCACAATGGCCTTAGTGAGGTCTTCAACTCCCAGAGTTGGTAAGCAGCTTCTATGAAGAAGATCAAATGCATACAACAGTGACCTGAGGTCCACTGTGAGTACTTGTTCTGGAGCAGTAGTGGAGATTTGTGGCAGCAGTAGATCACCTAGAGCAGCAGGCATTACCTCAGCTTCATAGGGCATCTCCCCCTTCCTTGATTCAGTGATGACTGGATCAAGGTACCCCACAGAAGGGATTGCCTGAGGAGAGGAGAGAGAGTTTAGCCTGACAGATAGCTCCTTTATTGAGTTCAGGAGTGGAGCCATGGTGGTCTCCAGCAGGCTTATTAGCTTGGGGGCCAGTATACCATATAGTATATCTGCCAAAACATATAGATCCACTTGCTCAAGTGTGACTTGAGTAGAGGTGGAGGATGGAATGGTTTGGGCTGGTGATGGATGAGCTGTGGTAGATGGTATTGTGGATGGTAGGATGGTTGGTTTAGAGATTGGGATGGTGAAGATAGATGATATGGGTGTGGAGATGGATGGTGTGAAGGATGGTTGAGTGAGAATGTCATGAAGGAGCTGTTGGTATGAGGAGGTAGAAGGAGGCTCAGTAGGGGAGGAAGTGGAATCATCCATAAAGGAGTCTTCCAAGATGTTGAAAGAGGGTATGTCAAGAGGTGGATAGAAGTGAAGTGGATGGAATTGTTCTGAGGTGGCTGGAGGTGGGATTGGTGAACAAATGGTAATGGGGGAAGAGATGGATGTAGAGATGGTTTATGTGGAGGTGGAGGTAGAAACAAGTGGTGGAGAAGGAGAAGAAGAGGTGGAGGCAGACAACTCTTCCATGAGGGCAGAGGCCTGAGGGGAAGTGACTGCAAGAATCCTTGTGCCTGAAGCCATGGTAGTCCTGGATGGTTTGATTATCTGCCTATCCCACTTACCAAATAGGGCACGGGTCAATCTTTTTGATGCATTGATGTGCATCCCATTTGAGACTAGCAGTTCTGGGCACCTGGAGTGCAGGAATACCCCTAAAATCCTCCCAAAATTCACAAAGCTCTTGTTTATTTTCTTCTTTATCAGATCAAAGAAAATTGCTCCCCAATTCAAGTGTTTCTTGTCTACCAGGGCTCCCATCAAACAGAACTGATACCTAGATATGGTATCATGAGCTGAGTGCTTTGCCAGAAGCACTTTCCCCACAACATCAGCAAAAAATCTAAACTCAATAGAGAGGTTCTTTTTCAATAATTTGTTAGGGTTAGCTGCAGAGTGACCCATTCTATCCAACATTGAATCAAATTCCTCTCTAGACATTTCAGTAGAATCATCTCCAGTACTTAAATGAAATACTTCACTTAGGAGAGTAGGTGATAAAGATACCTGAGTCCCGCTTATAGTACCGACTATAGTATTTTGATCCAGATTATTTGCTGTAAATACCCATTCCTTTATCTCATCTGCCGCGATCTTCATTCTGGTAGACATAATATGCACCAACTGTTGTTCTCTGAATAGTTCCAGAATGCCTTTGAATATTTGATCGCTCCCGTCAAACGAATCCATATCGATATCAAATCAAGTATAAAACTTCATCTTAGCGAGAGCGGCAACGTTAACAGCCATTGTATACCTGCAAAAATTAACAAACACGACCAAGTGTAGTAGAGTTTGGAGGGAAAGAAAGAAATTGCAGAGAATATGAAAGCGCAAAAGAAGAACGATGGCGAAAGAATGATTTTTATATTAGGGCTCTACGCCGGAAAGGAAGGATCGTTGAACTCCGTTCAACGATCTGGGCTTCTTAATGGAATCTGAAGAGTCTACAATATCGTTGATCTCCGTTCGACGACATTGGAGAGCGTCGAACTCCGTTCGACAATCGTTGACCAGAAGAAGATAGCCTAGCGCTGCCTGGAAAATTCTGAACTCCGGTCAACGCTTATTGGAAAGCGGCGATCTCCGTTCGACGATTTTTGGGAAAAACGTCGAGCACAGTTCAGAGACAAAACAGAACCTACAGACACTAGAAAATATAAGTTTTTAGCCTAGTCTTGGTCTGTTTTTAGATTTAAAAATCTTGGGATTTATTTTAAACTTCTTCCATCTAACATTCCTAACTGATTTAGGAAGAAGGTGTGTTTCTTTTCATCTAAAGGTTTGGTGAAAAATATCTCCCTTTTGCAAATCAGTTGGGATATATTGAATTTCAATTTTATTTTTCTCTACATTGTCTCTTAGGAAGTGATGCCTAATCTCTATATGTTTTGTCCTACTATGGAGGACTGAATTTTGTGCTATAGAAATAGCACTAGTGTTTTCACAAAATATTTTTGACTCTTCTAAGTTGTAGCCATAGTCTAGGAGCTGGTTTTGAATCCACAGAATCTTTGAGCAGCAACTGCCTACTACCATGTATTCAGCTTCAACGTTGAAGTGGACACTGATGTCTGTTTCTTACGGAACAAGGAGACAAGTCTGTCACCAAGGAACTGGCAAGTTCCACTGGTGCTTTTCCTGTCTACTCTACATCCAGCATAATCAGCATCTGAAAATCCAGTTAATTCAAATTCTGAGTCTTTTGGATACGAGAGTCCTAGATTTGGACAACTTTTCACATACCTAAGAATCCTCTTAACTAATGTTAAGTATGACTCTCTAGGGCTTACTTGGAACCTAGCACATATACATGTAGCAAACATTATATCAGGTCTACTAGTTGTAAGGTACAATAGAGAGTCAATCATTGCTCTATATGTTGTCTGATCAACATGTTTACCATGTTCATCAGTATCTAATACAACATTGGTAGGTATAGGTGTTTTCATACAAGATGCTTCAGACATACCAAATTTCTTAACCAATTCTTTTGCATACTTGGTTTGAGAAATAAATATGTCTTCAGCATATTGTTTGACTTGCAATCCTAGAAAGAAGGAAAGCTCACCCATACTACTCATTTCAAATTTAGAGTGCATCAGGTTGGAAAACTTTTTGCACAAATTTGAATCAGTAGAACCAAAGATAATATCATCTACATATATTTGTACTAGTAGGGTATGAGACTTATGGGTTCTAATAAAAAGAGTTTGGTCTACTCTACCCCTTATAAAATGATTTTTCAGAAGAAAGCATGCTAAGGTCTCATACCATGCTCTAGGAGCTTGCTTGAGACCATATAATGCTTTATGCAATTTGAAAACATGGTCAGGATAAGTTGGAGAGATAAAACCTGGAGGTTATCTAACATAGACTTCCTCTTTGATGTCTCCATTGAGAAATGCACTCTTCACATCAATTTGGTAGACCTTGAATTCTTTGTGAGCAGCATAAGCAAGGAATATTCTTATGGCCTCTAACCTTGCAACTGGTGCAAAAGTCTGGTCATAGTCAATTCCTTCTTCTTGAGAGAAGCCTTGAGCAACTAGCCTTGCCTTGTTCCTTACAATAACCCCTTGATCATCCAACTTGTTTCTTAACACCCACTTTGTTCCAACAATTGAGTGATCCTTAGGCCTTGGTGCTAGCTCCCAAACTTTGTTCCTCTCAAATTGATGTAGTTCCTCTTGCATAGCAATGATCCAGTGTGGATCTTATTCTGCATCTTGAATGGATTGAGGCTCAACTTGAGATAAAAAGCAGGTGTGCATCAGGTTCTGGTTGACCTGATTTCTGGTTTGCACACCAGCTGAGATGTTTCCAATCACTTGGGAGATTGGGTGATCTCTTGTTGTTACTAAATCAACAGGGGGTGTGGATTGTTCACCAACCTGTGTTGTTGTTTCCTCTTGTGGAACAACAACTGGCTCTTCAGAATGGTTTTCTCCAAGATTTTGAACATCAAGATGTTGAGTATCCACTTCATCTTCACTGATTTCAGCAATTTATTGGATAGGTGAATGTACTGAATCCTTTTCTACAATGTGTAACCTGTCCAAATTTTCTGAAAGAGAGTGTACCTACAATGGTTCTATGGTAGAAGTAGACTTCTCCTTGTAACACATGTTAGTCTCATCAAAAGATACATGAACAGATTCTTCAATTTTAAGAGAAGTTTTATTATAAACCCTATAAGCTTTACTGATCATGGAGTATCCCAGAAACACTCCTTCGTCAGCTTTAGCTTGGAATTTTGCTAAATACTTCTTGTCATTATTGTGAATATAACAAATGCAACCAAAAATTTTGAAATAGTCTACTTTAGGTTTCTTCCCTTTGAGCAATTCATAGGGAGTCTTGCCCTTCAGCTTTTGTATCAAACTTCTGTTCAACACATAGTTGGAGGTGTTCACTGCCTCTGCCCAAAAAGATAGAGGAAGGTGAGCATATGTCAACAATGTAGTGGCAGATTCAATTAGGGTTCTATTTTTCCTTTCAGCTACCCCATTTTGTTGAGGAGTTCTAGGAGCTGATAAAGTATGTCTGATCCCTTCACTTTGACAGAACTCTTGCATAAGAAGAGAATCAAACTCTGTCCCATGATCACTTCTGATCAGGGCAATGTGAGTATTGAACTCAATCTGTATGCATTTGATAAAATCTGTCAAACATTTAAAGTTATCAGACTTCTTCCTCAGAAAGAATACCCAAGTGAATCTAGAGAAGTCATCTACAATCACAAAAGTGTAAGATTTCCCTCCTAAGCTTTGTACTGTAATGGGTCCAAAAAGATCCATGTGTAACAGATACAAAATCCTAGGTGAATCACTCTTATTAAGTGACTTAAAACTGTTTTCAGTTTGCTTGCCTAATTGATAAGCCCTGCAGAGTCCTTCCTTCTTGTATGGGACAGAAGGTAGTCCTCTAACAAGGTTGTCCTTAGATAGCCTAGCAATGGTTCTAAGGTTTAAGTGTCCTAGTCTCTTATGCCATAAATCATTTGGTTTGCAAACTGAATTAAATAAGCAGATATCTATGTTGGTTGAAAGGAAATCTACAAGATAAATGTTACCTTTCCTTTTACCTGTTAACACTGTTGTGTTATCCTCTGACTAGATCTGGCATAAGAGTTTGATGAATGTCACTTGATATCCTTCATCACAGAGTTGACTGATGCTGATTAGGTTGTGCTTTAGTCCTTCCACATAAGCCACCTTCTTGAATGTGACTGAGCCAATCTGAACAGCACCATATCCTTTTGTTTGACCAAAGTTTGAATCTCCAAAGATCACTTTGGGTCCAAGTTTGGCTTTGAAGGATGTGAGATTGTCCTTGCTCCCTGTCATCTGCTTTGAGCACCCACTATCCAGATACCATTGTTGGTTCATTGCTGGATAGGTCTTCACCTGCACATAAACAATTTATATGTTTTTGACCCAGTTTACCTTGGGTCTAGGTTGATAACCTTTAAATTCAGAAATGAAAGACATCCCTGGCTGACTCTTATATCCTTCAGGATTGTATCTCCTAGGAGGTACTATCCATTTAGTATAAGGGCTGAAGCTTTGGGATTAGGGACTTCTAGGATTGACTTGAGATTTACCTCTGAAAGAAGGTTCAAAGCTCTGAGCTCCGTTCGACGATCATCCACCTGAGTTCGACGATCTTGGGTTAGATCATTGAGCTCCGTTCGAAGATAGACTATACCAGAGTTCAGAGTTCAGAAGTCGTCGATCTGAGTTCGACGATCCAGCCTTGGATCGCCGAGCTCTGTTCGACGATCGTCGAGCTCTGTTCGACGTTTTCTATTGAACTTGATTTTCCTTAGGTAAATCTGGATTCTTCCTAGCTACCTCTACAACACCCTTTCCTTTATCTGAAATAAATTTAATTGGGTTTGTTAATACTATAGGTTGGCTGGATGAAGCACCCAAGCCCAGTGTACTGTTGAATCTTGAGTTCACTGTGCTTGTGATGTCCATTAGTCTGATGCTTCTCTTATTAAGGGATTCTTCAAAATTCTTTTCCTGGGATAACTCACTTTTCAGTGAAGCTATCTCCTCCCTACAGCATTCTAACTCCTCAGAGAGTTTGAGGTTGTCTGATTTTAAGGTGCTATGTTCAGATAATTGATTTCTGAGAGAGATAATCTCTTTCTCAGATTTTAACAGGTCTAAACAAAGTGCCTTAAATTCAAACCTAAATTCCTCTGAGTCAAAGTCAAAGGAGTCAATTACCTGGTCTTCTTCAGTTTGAGTTTCAGATTCTGATTCTGATCCCTGTTCTGCATCAGAATTTTGCTGAGAGACATTGATAGCCATCATGCAGAATTTCTTTTCTTCAACATCATCCTCATCATCACTTGAGCTTGATGAGGCTTCTGATTCTTCTTTAGTATCACTCCAGCCTTCAGCTATAAACCCCTTTCTTGTATGTTTATTTTTGTTGGAGCAGGATTTGTTGCTGTTGTTTCCCCTGGAGTCCTTGTCTTTTCTCCTATCTTTCCTGTCCTTCTTGTCCTTATTATGATTTTCTAGACAGTAAGACACAATATGGCCTGGTTTCCTGCATCCAAAACAGATTATTTCTTTATTATTTGATTTGTCATACCTTGGCTTCTCATGCCCTCTGGATGACCTCTTTCTGAAGTCTTTCCTGGCCATCTTGTAGAATCTTTTGGCAAACAAGCTCATCAATTATTCATTGCATGTGACCTTATCTTCAGGCTTCCCTTCTATGGCTTTGAAAGCAATGGCCTTCTCCTTTCTGATGACTGGAGAAACAGTCTTTTGCTCTTCTTCCCTATTCTTGATGAGCAGCTCATAAGACTTGAGCTTGCCCAAAAGAGCTTCAGTAGTAATCTCAGTTAGGCTTCTAGCATCCTTGATTGGCCAGATCCTTGAGTCCCAAGTGCTAGGGAAGCACATTAGGATCTTGTCATTTAGTTCAGTTTGTATGATCTCCTTATCCAATGTTTTCAACTCACTGACTATCAAACTGAGCCTGTTGTACATATCTGCAACTGACTCAACTTATCCTTTCTTGAAATTCTCATATTGAGATATGAGATGGGATCTCTTGTCCTTCCTTTCATCAGCAAATCCTGAGACAATTTTAGATAACTTGTCCCATATATCTTTTGCTGAACTGCATTCAGACACTTTTTGGAATATCTCATCAGACATGGTCTGAGCAAGAATATTCATAGCCTTTGTATCTGCAACTTTCCATTTCTTTATTTCTGTATCTGTTCCTGAAGGAGGTTGAACATCACTTGTACTTGTGATCACTGGGGGTCTTGGACAAACTGTCAAAACATAATTAAAAATGTCCTCATCAATAGAATTCATGTAAAGCTTAATCCTTGCCTTCCAAAGTGCAAACTTAGAGAGGTTGCACACTAGAGGTCTGGTGCTAGCATAATCTTTGTTCTGTGTCATGGTTTTGTTTGAAAATAAATATAATACAAAAAGTAATAACTATCCTCTAAAGAAGGTTTATCTTATCATGGATCTTTTTGTTCAAGTGTTAGCTTGTTCAATCAATCTGTTGAAGATTCAGATGTTGAATAACAACCCTAGCTCTGATACTAATTGAAAGTGAGGAAAAGATCTACCTTAACTCTAGAGGGGGGTGAATAGAATATTTTTAAAATAATTTACAATCAAAAATATAAAGCAGTGGAAGACTTAATTTATATATATGTGTAAGGTGCTTGTTATGAAATAAAAACTAAAGCAAGAGCTAAGAAAACACACAGCACACAGCAAAGTCAAACACACAGCAATCAGATGACACAAGAAACTATAGTGGTTCCCCAACAACCTTGGTACATCCACTCTTCTTCCACCCATGGTAGGAATCAACTGAAGGAATAGTTGATCAGGTGTCCTAGGCACCAATGAGCTTTTGATAAGGTGCTCAAAAACCAAAACTAGATTTTTTGATAAGGTGTCTTGCCACCACTGAGTTTTGACAAGGTCTCAGAAACCAGTCTCAGAACTTTTGAAGGGAGTTTTGAAAAACCCCTTTTACAGGAGGGAAAGGAAAAAAGAAAGAAAAAGTTGAGTTATTCTTCTCTGTCAACAGTCTGAGAGAAGACAAGTGGATGATGATGTCAAAGCTCCCCCTGAGATCTGTAAGGGTTCAAGAAGGTGAGCTTTGCTAGGGTGATAGGTCTTCAGTTGCTTCAGATCTCCAGCAATTGATGATTTCAACAGATGCTGAAATGTTTGATGTCTGGAGTTCTTGATGTTAAAGCTTTTGAACACTTAATGATTTGGAGGAGTTGAGTAGCAGAAGATTTCCTCCACAGAAAACTTTCTTGTGTTCTTGAAGATTTGGGATTCAGTAAATTTGTAAATCTCAGAAGATGAACTGTTGATCAGAGAGTTTCTATTGTTCACTCTTCTGTGTCTCTTTCAATCTAATTCTGTTGTATATTTCTTGTCTCTATAATTGTATATGACTTGTTCTCTTTTCAAAAACATATTCTGAAGGAGTATATCAGATTCTGACTTAGATGGTCGTTACTAAGTCATAAATGACTTCCACAAATGACAACTGTCTCTGGGGAAAGTCCTAAGTAACATTCCTTTTAGTCTTTCTTGAAACTTGCATTAGATTGCTTGAAACGGCTAGAAAATCCTTTGCAATAAATGCAGGAAATAACTCTGAATGAATCTGAAAGAATTACATAACTGTTCTTGAATTTGAAATCTGAAAGCGTCGATCTCTAATAGAAATCGTCGACCTGAGCTCAGCTATCGTCGACCTGAGCTCAGAGATTGGATTTATACTAGAGATAGAAAACGTCGACCTGAGCTCTACGATCGTCGAACAGAGCTCAGCGACTTGGAAAATAGCTGAAGACAGAGCATCAATCTGAGCTCGAAGATCGTCGACCGGAGTTCGACGACTTGTAGAGTTGAGCTCAGAGAACGTCGAACTGAGTTCGACGTTTTGTCGACCTGAGCTCGACGAAAATTGTCTTTGTCTCAGCAATGAATCCTGATCTTTGAATGGTCTTGGGGGTAGCTCCAAACCTAAGTTCTAAGCCTTAGACTCATTCTAAGTTTACCTTTTCAACTATACAACTAGGTCAAACAAATTTCCTAATAACATAGTGATCCTTGCCCAAATTAGTAATAAGGTGTTCCAACAAGCTAGGTCACGCGCGGCGGACGTCCTTTCTCGTTTTCTTCGCTCTTTTGTATGTTCAAAATAGGTGAGTATATATACTGTATAATACCCCCTTATGACAATTGTGGGCCCCACAAGACAAAACCCTAAGCTCGGTTCAAACAGCGCCTGAAATCTTGGTTCGGTTTAGCAAGTAGGTAGAAATTTCCTAAGGCAAATTCGGCGGGAATCATTGGTGATTCTCGACGAATCGGCGAGAATCACTTATGATTCCCACTGAATTCTACTTAGAAGAATTCCTGCTGAAAAGCTTGCCATCCGGAGTGAATCGGTGAGAATCACAACAATTCTCGACGAATCGGCGAGAATGTAGAGTCATTCTCGACGGTTCGTCGAGAATCACTAAGTGATTCTCGACGATTCTGACTTAGCAAAATTCTTGAATGCTTTGAGTCAGCCGGATACAGTCGGCGAGAATCGGCGAGTGATTCTCGACGATTCGACGAGAATCACTAGTGATTCTCGTCGAATCGGCGAGAATCACTTGGTGATTCTCATCGAATATAATTTAGACGATTTTTCGTCTTTCTTCCCGTGAGTTGGTCTTTGACCCATCCTTGCTCCTTGTCTTCTCTTGATCTATCTCAGCACTGTACTTGAACATAAGTACACTCCAATAGAGAGAGTACACATGAGCCAACACACTGATCTGCTCAACAACGGATTACGTTGCGCAGACCCGTGTATATTGACCCACTACACCCTGACATTGGTGTGTACTTAGCGAGGAATAACTGCAAGCACAACTTGAAGATATATCATCAAATACATTGTGAATTCATCTTAGCTTGATAGGAGGCTTCTTCAAATCCAGGTAATTGTGGATACAATACCAAACAATCTCCCCCTATTTGAAGAAGCCAAAATCCTACTAGCTAAGATGAATTTCACCAACCAGAGTAATATACAAAACAAATTGAGAGAGACAAGACACAGAGAATTAAAAGCATACAGAACAATACTTGAGTCAATCATTAAAACATATATATATATATATATATATATATATATATATATCCAAAGGAATTGTTCATACAAAAACATGAAGAGATAGGAAAACATGAAGAAAAAGACAAGTCAAAGACCTTGACCTATTTCTCCTTAGCTAGATCATCCTTCATTTGTTGAGCCAAGTACTTCTTGCTTTGTCTCTCAAAATATTCCTTGGGCTTCAGATAGTATCTGGGGGGAGGATCTTTATGTTCCACTTTGTTAGTTCTGAAAAATATATTTCGTTTAGCTTCATATTCTTTGTGCAGCTCCCACTCATATTGATTATATACATCATTTCGATTAATTTCCCCCGCTGGTGTAGCATAAAGGTGTCCAATATAATGCTCCTCGAGATTGGACTCCATCGTTCATTCCGCACTTCACTCTCCTTCAATCTCACTTTCTTCTCAATTGGAGTCTCATTGGACGTCCCTTCTTGGAGTTTTCTTTTTCCTTTCGCTATGGCTTCCTGGTCAAACATGGCCCTGAGAGTAGCTTTGTCAGCATCCCTGGCAGCCTTCTCAGCATCAGCTTCACTAAGAGGAACCTCCTCAACATTTGCACCCTCATCAGCAGCAATGGTAACCTCATCAGGAGAAGGAACCGGAATGTGGATTTGTATACCTGATGCTTGCTGCACTAGCCAGTGGCAGCTATCAAAGACATACTTATTTGACTGTTTTAAGTTGTTGATCTTAATCTGTTATAGCCCTGCCATCTTAGCTTTATATTCTTCCTCCCCCTTTTTGGATTCGAGGGCAATTGAGTTTGCATAAGTGTGCAGTGACACATCGATGTGCTTCACAGTCTTTGTAAACTCAGTCATCAGGTTTTTTGATTTGTATTTAGAATCACCATGTTGGCATCGAATTTTTGGATGTTGTCGGCCACAACATGAACATTCGTATTTACAACTGCCAGATCGGTCGTATTTTTCTGAAGCCCTTGCATGAGAAGTGTTACAGCAGTGCCGGCCTCTGTGTACTTAGCATCAAACTTTTGTTCCATCAGATCCATTTTGTGATTTATTTCCACAACATTCTTCAACATTAGCTCCTCAGATTGTTTAATTCTTTTTAATACCTTATTGTGTGATTTCTCAAAAGAATCTTTGAGTTCATCCACTATCCCTTGAATGATGTTCACGGTGTGATTTGCTAGATTTGGTCATAGTGGATAACCCTGAGGCATGCCTTGGTCTTCTTCTTCAGCAGAATCACTGGGGGAGCTTGATACGTACACAGTCTCCAATGGGAGGATAGGGGCAGCCTCCGTAGCTTTCTCAGTAACGCTTATCATCTTTTGCTGAGAGGACTCCCCCTCCATTGTTGCACCAGATTTCTCATGAACTACCACTGGAGCCCGTTCCTCAGATGGAACTTCAACTTCATCCTGTAGCTCCACCATCTCCACCATCTCCCTCAAGGTTGTTTCATTTTCAACCACATCATCACCTTCTTCAGTAGCCTCTTCTTCCATATCCTCATTGTCAATTACAGCATCGTCCATGTCCTTCTCGGCTTCCTCCTCATCACCCTGATCAGTGGCAAGGGTACCAACTGCATCTTTTGCAATCTGAGAGATGTCAGAAACTACATCAGCATGATCCGGGACTGAGATATCTATCCTGTGAGTTTCAGTAGGAACGGATAGAGACTCCCCCTCAGTTCCTGCATGAATCAAGTCAGGAACGTCACTGGGTATATCCAAGGGATCTCGGTTTTTTGAAGCTCTGTTATCTTCCTCCTCATGGGCCTCAGCCACAGGTTGACTATGTGCTTCAGCTACAGCTGCTTGACCAATCCTTCTTTCCCATCTGTCAAATACACTTGAATCCATTTTCTTCAAGTAATGGAGAGGAACTCCCTTATTCATGTCAAACCTGTCTCCATCCAGCTGGTTGAGATACAGGCTAATGATTCTTCGAAAATTTGGGGTTCGGAGAGTATCTTTAATTTTCTCAAATAGCATAGCCCCCCAGTTGTATCTTTTTCGACACACAATAGCCACCAAGATCTTGAACATATCACCAGAGATATGATCGTGGGAGCCTAGTTTGCATATCAGTACTTTCCCAATAATATCTGACAGGAGCTTCCCTTACTCATTCATTTCCCTTCGCTTGATCGATTTAGTTCCTCGAGCAAGTCCACAGAATAGGAGAGTCCGGGCTTGATCCTCTTCCTCGAGGTAGTCCTCTTGTTCAGAACTGGTGAGCTATAAATATCGGGATAGTTTTCTTGCAGTCATCTTGATCTGTAGACTGGCAATCTTACTCTTAATTACTGTATCTTCACGCCGTAGCTTTGCCGTTGCAAAGAATTCTAGCACTTCCTTATCCAGGATCTTGCAAGGATGCTCCAGGATGAAGGAAAGCTCGACTTCTTCAAGCATGAGGATGATATTTCTGAACTCATCGGAGGCATGAGAGAAGCCCGTCCTAACTAGTTCACTTCCGGTGAGGAGTCCTGCTGTGGTTCTAGGAGCCATTTCAAACCTAAACCGGAAATGTCCAAGTGTCTAAACCATATCAGAATTTCTAGTATAGGTGCTACACTAGACAAGAAACTTCAAGGATAAGGGAATGTTACCATAGCGCCGAGCGATGAGAAGGCTTCCGGCGGGACGATGGCGACTGGAAAGATCGTCGTTGGGAGAGGGAAACCTGACGGGGAGATGACGGAAGCACGGAGCCAACGGGTGCACGACACGGTCCTTGCGTCCTGTGGGTGTTGTCGACGGGAGTCCGGAGGAGAGACGGAGAGCACCAGGCGAAGATGCTTCCGCACGACCAAGGGATTCGGCGAGAGTTCATGGGGATTCAGCGGGATGCTCGCGGGATGTGGAATGTGAAGAGTTAACATGGGTTTTATGCTATATATATATACCGACGGGTAGCCGTTATTTCATACCCACTGAACGGGGCAGTTTATATCATTTCGAATCTTAGCCCTCTTTTTCATTTGTTGATCACAAAACCTAGGTCGAGTTGAATGGTATATTAACCCTAGAAATAATTACTGAGTAATTCTAGGTAATTCAAAAGCGTAGAATTTTCATTATAGCCCCTGGCACACTCTCCTTGAAATTCAAGCGGACTGATTTACACCCATTGAAATACATTATCAATTATATATATATATGTAAATGCATGTAATTCTTCAGATTTTAACTATTTCGTCCTTTTACTAGGGATGTGAACATATATGTGCATAAATATATATATCAACATTTACGTTTTAGAAGAAGAATTGAGATATTCGTGTGGATATAAATATATATGTAAGCATCTTTATAATACGACTCAAGTATTGAAACTGAAGGCATGTACCTGGGATCATTAAATTGATCATTCAGATCCTCTATTTGAGGTACACCAGGCGTCCAATTGGAGTAAGCCATTGTAGGTAGCATTGCTCTTATCCCATATACGTGTTCCATGTCATTCTTGGAACATCTCATGTCAAGTTCCCATCATATTTACGGGAACCTAGACTATCTTGCGAAAAAGAATTACCTTACCTTAGGAACCCAATATGTATTGGGTCATAGGTTCTTGTTAGCATAAAATATCGAATGCCTTCCTACAGGAATCCTGTCAGGAAGGCTAGCTTTGCCCAGAGGAAATGGACATACCCTTTCCATTGGCACAGAGGGATTGTGCCAACAATCTTTGGCAAAGTGATTCACCTTACCACAGCACCAACAATCATGAATGTTGTATCGCCATTTCTGACCTGATCTACTGACTGAGGTACTCATGATCTTGGGTCTAAACAGGACCGGGCAGGTTCTGCTCACAAATTTGCCCTTTCCACCGAGACACGAGGGAGGGTGGATAGAGAGCATGTGGTGAGTGTCATGAGGCCTAGGAGGTGGTGCCTTCCTTTCAGTCAACACACATCCGTGGGCCCATGGGTACTTACTACATGTTTCCCAACCCCCCTTTCCTGTGTCTTGGGGTGGTAAGAGATGCAGTGAAAGCTGGTTCCTTCAGATTCATGACGAGTTGGGGCTGAGGCCGAAAATACAAAGGGTGAGCCTTGGGTATTCTCTTATGGGTAGCCATGACAGCTCTTGCACTGTGGGTATTTCCACCTGAGGGCCGATCACTCTTACAGTGACCAAGGTTGTTCCTATGGTCATACCTGAAAGCATGATGTGTGCCCTTCCTACTCGGGGTGGGGGATCTGAACACAGTTTCCCCATTTCTCCATAAATTAATGATTTGGGAGATCCACCCATTTTCTGCTTTTCTTTTGATAGCATCTATCTTGGAAAAGTTAGAAACTATCCTCTTCTCGGTCTCTAGACGACTCTCTAGATCCGAGATCTTTGAGTCATTTACCTTGATGGATTCCAATTGGAGATTCATCAAGGTCCTCAACTGAGCAATCTCCTTAGCTTGTTCCTCAAAGAGTAAGTTGCTAATCTGAAGGGCACTCTCAAGGGAATCAAGATTTTCAATCCTTTGATTGAAGCTATCCATTTCCCTTGCATCACTAGATGGAAAACCCTCTGAACTGTTCCTATCTTCAGGAAATCCAAGGGGAGAGGAGCATGATGAAGAAGTTACCTGATCCTGACTTTGATGTTCAGGGTCAGCGTTAAGATCGGCAGAGACTGTTGTGTCAGCTTCATCAGAACTTCTTTCCTATACCTCTTCTTCAGTCTCAGACAAGGACACATGAGCTCTGATACTGAAAGATTGGTCTTTACCTTCATCTTCAAGAATGAGGACCCCCACATAGTCTTCATCCTCTTGCTGGCAACTAGTCCCTACTGCCTCTAATCCCTCCATGAGGTCAGAGATAGTTTGCCACATAAACTTGGCAGTCCTGCACTTGTCCAATCTTTAATGAGATAATCCAGACCAGACGTCAGAGATGATCTAACGAATCAGCTTGTACAAGTTGAAGAGAGAGAGCTCAGTCTTAGACATCTCTTCGGGACTCTTGGGGATTTGGAGATCTTTTCCATAGCCAGACGCCTTCATGGGAATGAAGGGACCCTCATCCAAAATGAGTGACGCTCGAGGGTCGATGTCCTCCAGATGAAACAAAACTCTCATCTTCCAGACTGGATAATACTCCTTTGTGCATGCAGAGAGTCTTAGAGGAGAGAAATCAGAATACAGCTCCATACTTGAGTCTGATTTTCTTGTTGACACTAGAGGCAGGATTTTACTCAAGGTGTTAACCTTATTGACGAGTAACCTCCCTCTGATACCACTTGAAAGTCAATCTAGTGTCAACTATCTTCACCTATGGGGGGGGATAGGTGATTTGCAGTCTTTTTACGGAATTAATAATTAACCTGCACAAGAAACAAGACAAGCATAACACAGAAACACACAAGCAGTTATAGTGGTTCCCCGATTTGGGTACGTCCACTTTCCCCCTTCGACCTATCTCCCAACAAGGGACGACTCGGTCACTTAACCAACCAGATTTAAATCCAATCCTCACACTATGGAAGAAACCCTTCCACCCAAAGGAGTCACTACTCCTCCACCACGGGTTGCACCCAACCCTTACAATGAGGAAACAAAATTCCTTTACAACAAAAGTAAAATAGAATGTACTAGAAATACAAACTATGTATGGAGAGCTCGATGTCCCTATTCGTTCTATGAAGCGTTCTTGAAGAAGACGAAGTGTCCACGATCGGAGCACTCTCTTAGAGAGGATCTTCCCGAGATCGGCAGCGACAAAGGATTGTGGCGGCGATGCTTTGTAGATCCAAACTTCTTGACAAAGCTAGCGAGGTCTACCAACGATCTTACTTGGATCGATCGTCTCAATCGATTCGGAGGGGAAAGATATTCCCGTTCAATAAACCAAGAGACAAAGGATCTCAAAAAAGAAATGTGAGACGCTAAGCTTAGCTTCGTTTCTATCGCCGGGAGGTCAAGAGGAATCTGAGACTAGCGGCGGCGACACCTTAGCGAGCAGCGATGGCGAGCAAGCGGCGACAGTGATGGGAGGAAGTCTGCGATCAGCTAGGTCACACGCGGCGGCCATCCTTTTTCGTTTTCTTCGCTCTTTTGTAAGTTCAAAATAAGAGAGTATATATACTGTAGAATACCCCCTTATGACCGTTGTGGGTCCCAAAAGACAAAACCCTAAGCTCAGTTCAAACAGCGCCTGAAATCTTGGTTCGGTTCAGCAAGCAGGTAGAAATTGCCTAAGGCAAATTCGGCGGGAATCATTGGTGATTCTCGACGAATCGGCGAGAATCACTTATGATTCCTGCTGAATTCTACTTAGAAGAATTCCTACTGAAAAGCTTGCCATCCGGAGTGAATCGGCGAGAATCACAACTATTCTCGATGAATCGGCGAGAATGCAGAGTCATTCTCGACGATTCGTCGAGAATCACTAAGTGATTCTCGACGATTCTGACTTAGCAGAATTCTTGAATGCTTTGAGTCAGCCGGATACAGTCGGCGAGAATCGGCGAGTGATTCTCGACGATTCGACGAGAATCACTAGTGATTCCCGTCGAATCGGCGAGAATCACTTGGTGATTCTCGTCGAATATAACTTAGACGATTTTTCGTCTTTCTTCCCGTGAGTTGGTCTTTGACCCATCCTTGCTCCTTGTCTGCTCTTGGTAAATCTAAGCCCTGTACTTGAACATAAGTACACTATAATAGAGAGAGTACACATGAGCCAACACACTTAGCTGCTCAACGAGGGATTATGTTGCGCAGACCCGTGTATATTGACCCACTACACCCTGACATTGGTGTGTACTTAGCGAGAAATAACTGCAAGCACAACTTGAAGATATATCATCAAATACATTGTGACTTTATCTTAGCTTGACAGGAGGCTTCTTCAAATCCAGGTAATTGTGGATACAATACCCAACAGGCTGCAATAGACTCAATAAGACTTAAGATTAAATCAACATTTCATGGAGCAAGAGTTAAAGTGACCTTGAAAAGTTTGAGAAAAATTCTTTATCTTCCAAGAACTCAGGATGAAGAAGAAGTACCAGTATCAAAAATAAGGGAGGCACTACAATGGTGTGGATTAGATCCCACCATGAAGATTGGAACAGCTATAACCAGGAAAGGGATGAATTAGCAAGGTAAATTTCTATCTGAAGTGGTTGGAAAGGTGATTCTGTGTAAGCAAGGGGGACATGATAGGATTTCAGCCTATATGTTCAACCTCATGACAAGGATAATTTTTAAACTCAACACAGATTGGTCTGTAGTACTGTTTGAAAAGATTAAGGAAGGCATCAAGAAGCCTAATTTGGCTAAAATTATGAGTCTTTACTTGGTTGGAGCCATTCCAAAAGTCGTGCACTAGATCCCTGGATTTAAAATTAATCATATGAGAAGAATGGACATCAGGATCATCTCCAGATGGGATAGGGTCCTCACCAAGGACATACCTGATATAGCAAGCCAAGAAGCTACTGAGAGATCACCTGTACAGGACACAACTGATCATGCATAGGTGCAGGGGGAGATAGATAGTGTACAAGTACAGGACCTGACTGAGAATGCATAAGTGTAGGGGGAGACAGTTACTGCACAGGTTCAAGGGGAAGAGAGAATTCACTTTGCAAGTGAAATGGATTCACAATCTATTCTTGAGAGACCTCATATCAACAATCCAGCACTAGATGTGATCATAGAGGATACATCTGTAGCTGCTGATGCTCCTGAGAAAGCTGTATCACCAGTTCACACTCAACAGGAGTTCACTCTGGAAGAATTGTTTCCTGACATTGAGGGAGCAACAGATAAGGAGGAGCAAGTAAGGATTGGGGGGAGCAGGCTAACATTGAGGGGGAGCAGCATAGGACTAAAAAGGAGATTCCTCCTAGTCCTAAGGAAAGAGTAGACATCCCCCGTTCATCTGCTTCAGAAGATGAGGAAATTAGAAATGCCAAGAAAAGGAAACTTATGGTTTTTAAGAGAAGGAGCCAGAGCTATAAGAAGGCATTGCAAACTCCTACTTCACAACCTACCCCAGAGGCTGATTACAGCTCATTAATGGTTGCTTTGCAAGTTAAATTGGATGAGCAGAGAATGGCTCTAGAGAAGTATGTGGATGAAAGCCATAAATCACTTCAATTTGATTTGGCTCACGATATTAAATCCATAAGGTTTGAAGTAAATTTTCATAAGAAAGAAATGACAGATTGTTTCCACAAAGGGGGCAATGCTGTAGTATTTCTGGCTGAGCAGCAAGTAGCTATCAAGGCTCAAGTGGATGACATTACTGTTAAACAAGGCTATGTCCTTGAAAATCAGATTAGAATGAATGACAATCTGACTGAATCTCACAATGAGATAGTCACTGAAGTAAAGAAAACAGTTATTGCAATGACTGAAGCAAGGGCTAAAGAGAAAGAGGAATTTGATCAGAAGCTATAGGAAGCCTTGGATTCATTTAAGACATCCATTACTACTTCTCAGAAAACAATCTCTGATCAGCTTCTTAAGTTAAAATCATTTTATAAAGATGGTGTAAATTTTCTTGATGGCCAAATAAGATTTCAAAAAGATGACTTAAGAGATCACATTGAAAGAGAAGTCATAAAGGGGGAGAGAGTGTTAGTCAATACAGGCTCAGATCGTGCCAAATGGATATCTAATAGCATCAGAGCCACTCTGGGATATCCACCCCTTTGTGATGATGACAATGTTGTTGAATCTGGTGTGCAACCTGCTTATATTAGAGGTGATCAACCTAAAATTGCACAGATCATCTACCCTCTAGCAGATTTTGATATGATTCAACAACAGGTTCAGACAATGTACAGTCCTCTACAGGATGTTGAAAATGTAATTATAGAAAAAGTTGAAATGCTAGAAGCTGCCTTGAAAGCTTACCAGGAAGCTCATCTTTCAAAGAAAAGATTCAGAGAACAGGCCGAGTTAAAGCCTGATTTTGAGCAGTGGAGCCCCACTAAAAGAAATATAATTTTGACTGCCTGGAAAGCTGTGAAAGATCAAGTTCATGAAAAGGGCAAGTGGTATAATGAACAAGAATGGCAGAAGTATGAGGCAAGGCAGGAAGCCATTGTGCAATATAGAATAAAGGCTAAGATTGGGAAGCTACCTCCTAATGCTCAGGAGCCTAGCAAGTACTTCCCTAAGCTTTTTCATTATTTTGAAAAGCAAAGGATTAAAGCTGAAGTTCAGAAGAAGGCATAGTTGAAAGGAAAGAAGCCTATTGATGATGCAGAACCTCCTATGCAAGCTCAGATTAAGCCAGGAAAAGGCATAGTCATCAAGGATCCTGATCAACCTTAGGATAGATTTACTAGATTTTGCAAGAACAATGTAATATTTAGTATTAAGGAAATCTATGTAATCAGTTTTTTAGAAACTTTTTAATAAGTATAAACAAAACAATGTTTCATAATTCATTGAGCTTGTATTATTATTTTGTATTGTCATATTGATATATGTTTTGTTTATAAGTTGCCCTGTCATATAATGCTTATATACATCATAATGTTTGTTTATTATAAGTGATATATATCATTGACTAAAGGGTTATGACTTCTCTAAATAGGGGGAGATTGTTAGGTACATGGGAAAATGTTTACCTGATTTGAAGAAGCCTCACTTAGTTAAATGATATACATCAAGGTGTATTTGATGTTATTTTGAGTTTATATGTGCAGGTTAAGTCTATGCTAATATGCAGGAAAAAGTTTCTAAGTCCATATGTCGACACTTAAGAAAGCCTGTGTCGACACTTGGAAAAGCTGTATCGACACCTGAAGCAACTGTGTCGACGCATAGAAATATTAGTCAACATTAACTGTGTCGACACCTAGAGGCAGTGTCGACACACAGAAGCATTAGTCGACATCAAATGTGTCGACACCTGGAGGCAGTGTCGACACACAAAATTCTGTGAATACATCAACTGTGTCGACACATAGGACTTGTGTCGACACACAGCAGAGTTTCAACAAGGTTGATTGTTGTGTAGTGAAGAAGTGTCTGTGTCGACAAAAAGAAGTTGTGTCGACACACTCTACAGATATAGTGTCAAGAAGCAGTGTCGATACCAAAGGAGCTATGTCAACATCACCAAAGCTTGTGTCGACACTTAATCTACTTGTGTCGACACATAATGACAATTTGTCTCGATGCTTTACTGACAAAGACAAAGGTTCAAGAACTGACTGGAGACTTGACAGCTGTGTATTCCAACAAGTTTACTGAAGCTGTCAGACTTGTCAGAAGTTGGTTAGAAACTGGATCAGCCGGTTACCATGGATGAAGTCTATATATGGATGGATTCTATCAAATCAACAAGAAGAATATGAACAACAATAACAACAACAGGAAAAACTATTGAAGTATTGATCATTGATCAAGAAAGTGCACGTCACACAGAAGAAGATTTTCGTGAGAAGATCAAAGGAGAATTCAAGCAAGAATTCTTAAGAAACTTCAGAAGTTCTAGAGAGAGAGAGATCTCCAACTATTGAAGTAAAGAAGGAGACATTTATAAGTCTCTTAAGAAGCAGATCTTGAACTAATCTGCTAAGAAGGATTCAGATCTATTTCTGGATTCTAAGAAGGAAGCTGGCAGCCAGTCAACTTCAAAGGAGATCAATCCTACTGAGTTCAGATTCAAGAAGCTTTGAAGAAAGCTAAGAACAGGTTGATTTCAGCCATCAGTTTTATCAAGAAGCTGATCAAGAAACCTCTTATCCCTTCTCTCTCAACAAGGGTAAGAGTCCCTCTAAATACTTATAAAATTTTGTAGGATCTTTTCATAGATCTGAGTTGTAAGCCTATATTATAAAGGCTGAGTGTAGGAGATATAGATCTTTGAGTGGTATGGCTTTTGAGCCTGAGTGTAGGAGAAATTTTTCTGAGTTATAGGCCTTGTGGGAAGGCTGAGGTAGGGCTTTTAGCCTGAGCTGTAGGAGTGTGGTTACACTCTGAGTTGTCGGAACCTTATAGGGTTCTGAGTTGTAGGAACCTTTTAGGGTTCTGAGCTGTAAGATCTGTAGATCTGAGAAGAAGGAAGAAGTTAGGCCGAATCTAGCACACTGCTAGATAGGTGAAGGGGGAAAGTGGATGTACCTAGACCTTGGGGAACCACTATAAACCTGCGTGAAATCTTGTATGTGTGTGTGATTGTGATTTCTATGCTGTGATTGCTGTAGAATAGTTAGATTCTATTTTAAGATCTGAAAAAATATTCTGCCTTAAGTAAAAAAGAAAAGAACCTATTCACCCCCCCCCCTCTAGGTGTTTGGGTTATCTTGAAATTAATTCTATCAGTCTTTGTCTGAAATGCCCTTAAAGGTAGCCCGAGTCTGTTTGCCCTTCTGGCATGCAAGGCAAGGGTTATCTTTAATGCACTTAATAGTAGGGGCATCCCTTACTAAGTTCTTAGAAAACAGCATATTAATTGTTTTGAAATTAATATGTGCTAATCTCTTGTGTCATTGTTCACAGAGAGATGCACTGTCTTTTACTACTATGCAAATGGGGTTAGAAGAGTCTATGCTAAGAAAATCTAAGCAGAAAATATTGCTGCTCCTAATGCCAGTTAATACCGTCTCCGAAGAGGCACACGATATTATCAGGAACTTATCCTTGCAGAACTTAACGTCATATCCTTTATCACACAACTGGCTTACACTGATCAGGTTATGGCTTAACCCTTCAACATAGGCCACGTCTATAATAGAGAATACACCGTTGGATATCATACCATAACCCTTGGTGACTCCTCGATCTGATCCTCCAAAGATGACTTTGGGTCCATTTTCGACTGGGGAGTAATCACGCAACAGTCTTCTTGTCCCGGTCATATGTCGGTAACATCCACTGTCCAAGTACTAGATTGGCGTTTTGGTGGCCTTTGGACATACCTGTAAAACAGAATTAGTTTCCTTTAGGTACCCAATCAGACTTGGGTCCTAGATTCCTTGTTAGCACACTCCCCCTCGGGTGGTTAACCCTACGAGTGGTCGGCCTCGCATTGCTAACATGAGGAGTCTCATTGTTTCTTGGATTAAACCAGCAATCCATGGAAAAGTGACCAACTTTGCCACAGCACCAACAGTCAAACCTGTTGTACCATTTCCTAGGCTCCTGCTTCACCCTTGGAACGGTGGGTCTAGTCGGGGCCTTGGATCTGGAGGTGGAGGCATAATGATGACAGCAGTCAAACGATTTTTTCACTTCTTGTTCCTTCTGTATAATAGGCTTGGCCTTTGGTGCCTGCATCCTATTATGGCCGCTAGAGAAGGGGCCATAATTCTCCACTTGTATTTCCTCATAAGGGGCCTTGAAGACACTCTCACCGTAGTTACGGGGGAAAGTCCATCCATCATACCGGCTCTTGGGCTTTTCAACTGAGGGCCGAAAGAGGTGGTCATAGGTTGACTCAAGTCATGCTCATTGCAGGGAAAGCTAGGCTTTCGGAATGAAATATGACCGAGTGGGGCCTTTCCCTTTTCTGCAGCAGAGGCCTTCTTAGTAGCCTTATTTTTCCTATGATTTCTGTTTCTCCTGGATGATCTACCAGGCACAGCCACATGCCCTAAGCTAGCCCCCTTAGCCTGAGCAGAGAATTCATCAACAAGAGGAATAACGGTCTTGGGCATAGAGAAGCTTTTGACAATCTTCCTCTCAGTCGCAAGTTGTTCTTCCAGCTTGTTAATTTCTTCCTGATTTTGGTCAAGGAGCCTTAGAGAATCTGAGTGCTCAGAAATCAGGTCCAGGTGTTCCTATCGGAGAGATATCAAGCCAGTGATCTCTTCTCTTAGGGACACTCCCTCAGCCTTAAGGAATTTTGACTTCCTTTTTCTAAGCGCTCAACCTCTTTCGGCATTCTTCAAATGTATTGAGCAGGAGCTCATACGTTTCGAGGAGTTCAGCTTCACGGGTAGATGGGCTGTCCTCGTGATCATCTTCAGGAGACTCAGATTCAGAGTCAGAGTCAGAGGGGGTGCAATCTTTTACCTTCGAAGTAAATGGGGGACAATCACCATCTGAGTCGGAGCAAACCATTAGCCCGAAGTAGGCGTCCTCATCATCACTGGAGTCTTATGAGTCAGATTCACTTAGTGTCTTTTGCTTCTTGGCAATGTAGCTCCTCTCCTTATTCTTGTCTCGAGAGGACTTGTGCTCCTCTCCTTTCCCTTTATCTCTCTTTTTTTGGTGGCAGTCAACAATGACGTGGCCTGGCTTATTGCACCCAAAGAAGATAATATCAACAGAATGACGTTTGTTCTGTTTAGAATCATACATGTCAGAAGAGTAATTCTTCTTTTGATGTTTGGAGGAGGAGCCATCTCCTTTTCTCTGATTCCTCATCTTAAGGAACTTCTTGAACTCTCGAGTGATGAGAGAGAATTCTTCTTCAGATAGCTCTGAGCCGGATGAGCATGGCTAAGAGTCTTCTTCCTTAGCCTTTCTCCGAGAGCGGGATGAGGTTGCACCCTTGCCTTTCCTTGAGCTATTAGCTTTCAGGGCCACAATCTTTTCTTTGGCTGCAGCCTTATCGGCCTCCTCTTCAGCTTTTCTGGTGTTCAGCTGAAGCTCGTAGGACATTAGCTTCCCAAACAAAATCTGGTGATCAGTTTCTGCCAGCTTGCCAAACTCTCTGATGGCGTAGATCTTTGTGTCCCATTCCTTAGTCAGGGATCTAAGAAATTTGTCATTTAGTTCACCATTGGTGAACACTCTGCCATAACCCTTCGGGGCATTAACGATCTTCACGAAGTTCTCGAATGTCACTACGATTTCTTACTTGGGACCTTACCTGAAGGCCTCATACTTCTGGTGAAGAAGGGATCTTCGATCATCCTTTACTTCATCGGTGCCCTCCATCAGAATGATAAGGCAGTGCCAGATGTCCTTGGCAGTCCTGCAGTTACTGAAATTCTGCATCATTGAATCATCGACGACACTAACAAAAATGTTTTGAGTTTTCTTGTCTAGGCCGACAAGCACCTTCTCATCCTTATCCATTTCGGAGAGCCTCTTGGGCACCATCTTGGTCGGATCAATGGTGGAGGCCTTAGTGGGGATATGAGGGCCCTCCTCCACTATCATGAAGAGTCGGGGATCGACTGCTTCCATGTAGAACTTGATCCTTTCTTTCCAGATGGGAAAATTCAGCTTGGTGCATACTGGAATCTTTCTTGTATACTTGAGTCTGTCCATTCCTGAGATCTTCTTTCTTCTTGGCACTAGACACGGGATCTTACTCAAGGTGTTAACCTTATTGATGAGTAACCTCCCTCTGATACCACTTGAAAGTATCTAGTGTCAACCTAATCCACCTATAGGGGGGAATAGGTTTCATGGAATCTTTTACAGAATTAAACTAACCTACACAAGTAAGCAAACAAAACACAGAAAACACACAAAGAATTATCGTGGTTCCCCGATTTGGATACGTCCACTTTCCCCTTTCGACCTATCTCCCACCAAGGGATGACTCGGTCACTTCTCCAAACGGATTGAAATCCAATCCTTACACTAGGAGCAACGCTCCCCTAACCACGGAAAGAACCCTTCCAACAACGGAGTCACAACTCCACCACAACGGGTTGCACCCAACCCTTACAAATAGGAATGGAAATTCCTTTACAACAAAATTGAATGTAAATAAAAATAAAAACAATGCTTTATGGAGATTGCGATGTCCTTCTTTGTTCGTTGAATCTTGCACAAAAAGTACGAAGAGTCCACAACCGGATTTCTCACTTGGAATGGATCTTGTCAAGAACAGCGGCGGCAAGCAAGTGATGCGGCGATGCTTTGTAAATCCAAACTTTTTGACAAAGCAAGCTAGTTCTTCGAACGATCTCAGTCGGATCAAACGTCTCAACCGATTTAGAAGGGAGAACAAGTCTCGTTCAACAAATCAGAAGACAAGAGATCTCTAGAGAGACACGTGAGATCGGGTGCTTGCCTCGGTACTGTCTGTAAGACCCCCTTTTTTTTCTTTTAAAACCCGGGGTCTTAGGTCCCAGAGTCGCCGCTTTGCGGTGACACCTTCACGTCCTGAAGGGTCATCACCACAAGGCGCCGATTCTGCCAGCCAATTCGATCACAGAAAGGTAGCACAATAATTGAAGTAAGAGCAATGCAGTCTACAATAATAAATCATATGTATATAAACTCCACGAAGGGAGTGTCCGCAGAAAACATCAGAGTACAATGATACTAGAAATATAAGGGCTCATGCTCGGTACATCAAGTCCTCACTACAAAATCACTCAATGCGGAAGCAAAACTAAAACTCTACTGAAGGTCAGGACTCACGACCCTGCAGTCTGGACTCCAGTGCTAGACTGCCCCATCTCCAAGCGTACTGGCCTCCTGAGCTGCTCCTCCATGTTGGGCTCCGCGATCCCCTAATATGATATGGTTCAAAAACCGTTAGTCATAAAGACTAAGCCCTATCATCCCCTACCCCTTCCCCCACAGCTCCTAAGTACCGAGCGGAGAGGAAGAAAGGGAAGGACATAAGGTGGAGATTTAATCAAGATACAAATGGCAGCGGAACTAATCTAGCAATTCTATAATAATATGACAGAAATAGAAAGTAAGAAAGGTAACCTTAACTTATGTGCGTAAGCGCATAAGCCAAGGGATCTTCTGCAAGGCTCCCATCGTATAGAGTGTCCCATACCACTTATACGTTGGGGTGTCGGTTATCAAACAACAGCATGCATATATATTGAAATTAACCTTTGATTTATAAACTTGCCCACACAAGCTTATAGACCAAGGGGTCGTTTTGCAGGTCCTAACGTATAAGCGTCCCATACCACTTATACTTTAGGTGTCAGGGTTAAATGAATCGATTATGCTATGACATGCAAGTGGGTATGATGAAACATGCAAGTGCAACTCACACACCCGACTCTGTGCACACAGACATTTAGTTCCCCCTTTTGGAGTTGTTACCTCCCAGGATACCTCCGTAATGGCAGACGGAAGCGGTGGGTTGGGCCTCGCCCACCTCTAAACCAGTAAAGCACTACCGGTCAGACCTATCGTACGCCTCAACGCTTGGTGCACTAAGCGGACGCCTGCGTACTCTTGCCGGCTGGCGCACCGGACTTCTGTTGGCAAAGTGCTAACCACACTTGCCGAGTCAGCGTATTGGCGTTGGTGCATCGACCCTCCAATACCGAAGACCCACCACCTTAATTTTCATTCCTTTTTATGCACATGCAAGTTTAACCGTAAACACACAAAAGCCGAGCCGAAGCTCCCCGGACCAAAACGTCCGTCTCCAAACCAACCGAGCCGAAGCTCCCCGGACCATCCCGTCCGTCTCTTAACCAACCGAGCCGAAGCTCTCATCAATCTTCCTGTGCCAACTGTGTTTGTGAAAGGTGCAGCCCTAGTTACTAAGTTACTCTTGTCGGTTTGTTATTACAGTTTACGTTATCCCAGGACTGCCCCCGGCATACCCCGTGAAGGGCTCTCAAGGGGCATTAGGAACCAAGACGGCGGCATTACGGCCCGAAGATCCCTTTCGCAAGGTACTTATTATTATTGGTTGATCTCCCTTAACCCGATCCCCTTTTAGTTACTTTAGATCTAACCCTAGAGTATTACGACTCTTCCATTCCCACCGGGGTGGACGATCTTTCGTCGTACCCGAGCACCTCTTATCTCTAGCTACCACTACTTCTCTCTACTCTTCATATCTTCCTATTGTGATTTCCTCCACAATTGTCCACCCAGACAAAATGATTAACTCCAATGACTTTCTCGGATCATGTCCTATTGCAATTCACAAATTTGTTATATGCAGACCGACCTAGACTATATGACGAACTGGTTATGCAACGATCCCAAACTTATCCAAATGCCCTTAATTATCTACTGGAGACTTATCAGGATATAAATGGCCTAAATCCAGAATGTGGTAATTTTCCTAATTTATTTGACATTTAATTAATTTTCCCCAAAAATCCCAAGGGCTACTAGTTTGAACATGAACTACCCTAAGTTCTCATGCAAGATGTCCAGAAAATTTTATAATGATTAGTAGGTTATCTCAATATGGTAAATCCAAAGTATCACAATTTTTCTATCATCAAAAGGGAACTAAAACTATTTTAGAAATAATCTCTATCTTTTGTTATTTATGAATCAAGTACAGAAAATATACATCTAAAAATTGTAAATTAATTATACTAAGCAGATAAGACATTCAAAATAACATTGGCTAGGTTTCATAATTTTCCAACAAGTATATCATCCATAATTAATTTTTAAACCATAAAACCCCTTTCTAACATCTGTGAATGAAGTACTAGAATTACTCAACTAAAAATCATACAAAAATTCAGGGGCAACTATTCTGAACTAAAACATTTACCTCGAAGATTTCATGAGGTTTCGATGAACAGAAATTTCTAAACAACTAAAACATCATTTAAGGCCATATCAAGCTTTACAAATGAAGTGCTAGCAATAATCAACATAAAATTCCAGAAAAATTACTATAAGTTCTACCTGATCCAAAACTCACTTTACCCGAATTTCACAGCTTTTAAGTAAGGTTTAGTGACTGGTTTTACCTATTTGATATTTTACCCTAAAACTAAGGTTAGGGTTTTAAGGTATCTACTTGTCTCCAAATTCTCCAAGATTCCATCCAGACGATTATAATCAAGCTTTTGTCAACTCTAAAGAGTTTCAAGGCAATACAAGAGCAATTGCCCCCATGTCCTTCACAACCCTCAAAACCCTTCATTTAGGGTTTGAGCTTGGATCCTAGGGTAAATCAACCCTAAACCTCACCATTTTTCTCCAAGTAGGTCATAACACCCTTCTAAGTCAGAGGTCAGAAAATCAGCCTCTGTTGAGGTGATTTGACCTTTCCAAACTCTTAGTGCACTTTTTACTAAAAGATGTCTCACTAATGCCTAGTTAAGGGTAGAAGAATTCCTACCCAAAACTCCTCCAAACTAGTTGGAATTTTGTATAGATCTAGGTTTTATAGCCAGGGACCACTCACCAAAATTTGGGAGGGTTTGGAGGTCATTTGACCACTCAAATAAATTTCTCTAACTTAATTAAATTAAAACAAAAACTTTAGGCAAAGTATCTCCAAAAATTCCCATTTTTGGTCTGCCTTTAGGTATAGCTAAGGTTAACCCCCTGCCCAAATTTCAGGTCATTTGGACAAGGGACGAAGAGTGGGAATCCATTTTAATTTCTGCCCAACTCTAGGTACAGCTCCCACTAAAACGGGTTCTGCGGTCAAACCGCTTACCCAAACGAGTTGAAATTAATTTTAAATTAAACTAGACTCAAAGGGCTACAACTTTCTTGACTGGTCATTTTTCCTAAAACCGCCTCTAAGTGCCTCGTTTTGCAGCATCAAAATGTGCTCATCTAAGTATATTTTCCTTATAAATTATTTACATAATTTATATATTATAAACAGCTTTTATTGTTCATCTTCTACAGAACCCGAAAACCAGAACACAGAAACTCTTATTTCCTGTAGCTCTTTCGCGATCCGTCACCGGTCGCCCGGTCACTTCCCTGGCCAGCCACCACCACCACCACCACCTCCGTTGAGGCGATGGCTAGCGGTCGGCAGTGGTTTGGCCGCCGGAGGTGGCGGTTTCCGGCGAACTCGAAAATACATTTTTCATGGTTTTCCATGAAAACGAGAGATAGGTCCGGCTCCGTTGAGCACGAACTTCCTTTCTAAGAATCCCAAGATCTACCCATGAGAGAAGAAGTAGAGGAGAACCTTGTTCGCAGTTTGGAGGCGAGATGAACGACGGGGTGCCATGGCGCGGTGGTGGCATTGCTGAACTTTTCCTACAGCAAGAGCAAACGTCTGAATTTGTTTGATTGAGCGTGTAAACTTCTCTTCTTGCTCCAAGTGGGCTTTTATAAGTCAGCAAGTGGGGAGGTGAAAGGGTAGAGCCTTAATGGTCATGAAGGTTCCTCTTAATAACCTTTAAGTTACCGTGAAGGGATAAGAAACGGTGGAAGATGAATAGGTGTTTGCTAGGTGGCGATTCCTATTGGACCAACACTTCCCCCTTTATTATATAATCACAGAAGGAAAAACGGCCCGTAATTACTCCTGGTGTAACTTTCCACACCAGCATTTATTTCCACACGTGTTAGAATAATTTCGGGCCTGAACCGTCGTTTCGGTCAATGTCACGGGCGTGACACATAGGTCACGGGCGTGACAGGCCCGGGTCGCCAATTCTGGGGTCGACGATCGTCGAACTGAGATCGACGGTCGTAGAAGGGTGGTCACGCCCTAGGTCATGGGCGTGATACCTTAGTCACGGGCGTGACATGCCCGAATGGCAAATTCTGAGGTCGACGACCGTCGAACTGAGATCGACGGTTGTCGAAGGGTGGTCACGCCCTAAGTCACGGGCGTGACACCTTGGTCACGGGCGTAATAGGGTCATGAGGCAAATTCCGCGCTCGGCGATCGTCGCGCTGAGGTCAACGATCCCCGAAGGGGGGGTCATGCCCTTGGTCACGGGCGTGACACCTGGGTCACGGGCGTGACATGCCCGAATGGCAAATTCTGAGGTCGACGACCGTCGAACTGAGATCGACGGTCGTCGAAGGGTGGTCACGCCCTAGGTCACGGGCGTGACACCTTGGTCACAGGCGTGATAGGGCCGGGTTGAAAATTCTGCGCCCGACGATCGTCTCCCTGAGATCGACGATCGTCGAAGGAGTCATGCCCTAGGTCACGGGCGTGGCGGGTCGGTCACGGGCGTGACCAACCCGTGACCCGAAATCTCGGTCGATTTATTTCACTTTTTGGGCTTCCTAGGGTTCTGTCACGACCAACCGACTCCTAGGGGTCTAGTCGGAAATGGGATGTTACAAATCCCAATAAACAAAACAAAAATTTCGTCCCCGAAATTGAGGTTGAGCCTACGGGGATTTCTATCGGAATAAATTAAACTTGTAACATCCCATATGATTTTTTTTTCTATCGTGTTCAAGCGACTACTTGTTTGATTAACGAAGACAATCTCCCCAATAAACAAAAGATTAGCCCCTACTTTCCTGCGCATGCCTAGGTTCTTATTGCGCGCTAGGGTTCAAAGAAAATAAACGCAACCGAACTAGCAACCCGATGAGGCAAGTATACCTATCGAATTGTAGCAAGGGGACACAAGTGTCGTATTGAAATCCGGGAACTGTTGGCTATGCTTACTCACACAAACATTATTATCTTATCGACGGAAAAAACTAGGGTTTTAGAAAATCTAAGTGCAAGGGAGAAAGTAAAGCTATACTAGAAAGAGAAACACCGCAATTAAGTAAAGTTGTTCAGTAAAGAACTATGCTAGAAAGGAAACTACTACAGTTAATTAAAGAGCACAAGATAGGAGATTACTACGAAAGGTAGAAAATATAAAATGGAAATGCACCCGATCAAGATTCACCTCGGCTAAGGACGATTAAGAAAATGCGATAAAAATCTAAACTTAATAGGATAAGGGTCCTTGACCGTGGAGGTTCCTAAAGATTGAACATGCTTCTCTCGAAGTCGTGCCCAACTGAGTTTAGGAAGGTCCGACCGACTCTCGTCTAAATCGGAGGCCTAAAACTCGCTTTACGCGGTGAACCCCACTATTGGATTTTACTCCAATCCGGGAGATTTGGACGTCTGCCTCTCTCGAGGGGTGCGTACAACTCCCTTTACTCTTGAATGCTCACTTCATTCTTTCGGCCTCTCGGCTAGCCCAGAATGAAAGCAAAGGCGGAGAGTATATATCGAAAATATACCTCCAACCCGTGATTAATCAAGAGTAATTCAAGGCCCTAACCTAAAAAGGAAAAGATTAATTAAAACATCATAACATAATCGCTCTAACCTCGGATCATCAAGATCGAGTACAAGGAGGATTAGTTAATCATAATGGAGTGGAGGGGGGGGAGATGAGTAGAAAAGCATAAGAAGAACACAAGCTAAACAAGAACACTTTTATTAATAAAAAGGGGCAAGTTACACTATTGAAAAATTAAAATTACAAGTGCATGAAATTGAAATCCTATTCTAGCCCTACAAGTAGCACTAAGCAAGAGCAAAATTACAATTAAAGCTAAGACAAACTATAATTAAGCTAGGGTTAAACAAAAAGTACAAAGAGAGGGGGAGAGAGAGAGAGAGAAAGCATGAAAAAGGATCAAGAAACAAAGGGGCAGCACCTCCCCCACTCAACCAAAGCTTGCTGAAATGAAGAGGGGGGCTCTATTTATAGTTTTTTTTCTCGGGTTGGTCACGCCCTCCGACACGCCCTAGGGGGACACGCCCTAGGGGGGGCGTGTCAGGGGGCGTGACAGTACTATGTTGACCTCGGGCTCTGGATTCTGGAGGGAGGGATGATTGCTTCGGTACGTCGGTGGTCACGCCCTAGGTCACGCCCGTGACATGGGGGCGTGACAGGCACGTCATGTCCAAATCATTGGTCGGAAATCCGTCAGTCACCGAAAAAGGAGGGTGTCACGCCCATGTCACGGGCGTGACATGGGGCATGACAGTACTGTTTGTGTGCTGAGGCGGAACGGAATTTAATACGGCGGTAGGCTTTGCGGCAGAGGGCAACACGCCCATAGTCACGCCCGGTGACACGCCCAGGGAGGGCGTGTCAGTGGGGCGTGATAGCGGTTTTGACCATTTTCCTGTCCCTTCCCGCAGGAGTCCTCGGGATCGGGTGACACGCCCTAGGTGTCACAACCCGCATTTTCTCCGAATTAAGAATTATCAGAGTAAGAGAAAACACGCGTCGTGATGCCACGTCAAGCAGGGGATAACTGCTGACGCTCAGGCAAAACCAACTACCAACTTAATGAAAGAAAATCATGTGCTTAATGAATAGAAAATCAATTATGATTAGAGTCCGTATCCCTCGGCTCAGTGGATCATCTAGTCCACCAAAGAAAACTATATTTATACGCTGCGGAAAAATACTTTATTTAGGATTAACATCCTAAGGAGCGCATAAGGGTTCCAAGAGAACCACTCATGCTATGCAAGACCCTACATTTAATTTATATAATATATAAGAAAACGGTCTTTATACATGATTTGGAAAATAGTGAATACGTCTTATAAAACATGCTGATCATGAGCTTTATTTATAATAACAATTATAGTTTAAAAATAACTAGCAACCTAGCATAAAACCTTCTCAGAGCAAGTTGACTATCTCCAGAAAATGGTAGCAGCAATAGTATATATCTAGTACAAGGTAAAAACTACCAGTGGGCGCCAACAACCTGACACGAACCCACTAGCACAAATATATGTCTGTAAGAAAGTACTGAAAACAACCTCACTAACAAGGTAAACAGAACTCCAAAGTCTGGGAGTCCACCAACAACACCACCTCCAACTAGCCACCAGACTGGCTACAGCTCAGAACCTGAGGCATTCCAAAAGAAAACAGAATACCTCAGCAAGCTAAACAAAGTAAAACTGCATGAAAGAGTCAACCAAAAGGGGAAAAGTACCAGAAAAACATGCAGTAGAAAGAGTCGCAACTGTCCAAAACAGGACCACAATAAATGCACAATGTGCAAAGAAACAGCAACGACCCAGCCCAGGAACCACATCCTGCAGGGCCTACTAGGCTGCCAAGAGCCTGAATGCTGCATACTACCAAAGAAGAAACTTTTAACACCCTAAACTGTGGGAAGTGATAGTAGCAAAAACAACAACGAGGAACCGGATCGAAGGCAAACGCAGTCCCCCAATCCACCATGTCCAAGTCAAAAGCTCGAGGGTCAACACGTGAAAACACAAGGGACCTTCCACCCGACTTGCCCAGCCCGTAGCTGGAGCAAGAAAAAACATGGGTGGCCTTGGCTATATCACACAACTCCACCCCCATAAAGAGCTACAACCACCACTACTAACCACGACCCACGATTCGGCCTCTAGGAAAATAAAGAAAACGGATGACAAGGAAAACCCAGAAATACAACGGAAATCCACTCGGAAACGAAAGACAAGGTAAAGGAAGAGTGTTGAAATAAACCAACACGACTAGGTGTTTAGTGAAACCCACTCAGTGCCTTCCTAAACTTTGGCGTTGAGTGAGCTAGCCTCACTCGCCGCCAAAATAAAGTCACTACCCACAAACCCGCTAAAGAATACGGAGCTCGACGATAGTCGAACGACCAAGGCAGAAGATCCAGAACTCAAGTAGTTGCCTGTCACTTGAGTATCTAAATTCCCGCACACGAAACCAGCTAAAATCGCCTAGCAAAAGAAAATATACAGAGCGCACGATCAGTGACGCACGATCAGTGGTCGTGCGTACTCATCGGCTGATGATCGTGCGAAGCGAACCTGGAAAACCTGAGAAAACTTAGCGTCAGCGCACGATCAGTAACGCACGATCAGTGGTCGTGTGCACTGCTTGTCAGCGCTCGTGCGATCTCCGAGACAGAACTTTGGAAACTGAAAGTTATACGCGCACGAACAGAGGCACACGACCAGTGGTCGTGCGCCCTAACGGTTAACGACCGTGCGCGGCTAACCTGTACCGTTTGGAATTTCCCGAATGACACCGGAACGCGCACACGACTCACGCAACTGCAATAGCAGCAGGAACTACCAACGTCGCGCACCACTACTATACAAACTATGCCTAATCATTCGAGTAATACCTTAACGAAAATCGGCAACCACACCCCCCCCCCCTCCTAACTCTCTCTCTCTCTCGGCTACACCCGAACCAGAGCAACAATCAGAGTAAAGGAACACAACAGCTCCGCGCCGACAATTTGGATTCCAATCATCACAAAATAGGGGGGTTTCAGTAGGAAGAACTAAGCCCTATAGTTAGCAAGAAAATGAGAACAACATGGCCTCTAACCTGGGCTAACCGGGATTTCAATTTCAGCAAGTAAAATCGAAAAAAAAAACTTGGCAAGGGCAAGAATACCACTTGCCTCAAATCACAGCGAAGCTTTGGACTGCTTTCCTCCTCTTCGCACGGATCAAAACGGCCGCAACACCTAAAACAAACGCTCGGCCATTAATGGCGGAAAACTCCAAAACCGAAAATTCCAATCCTCCCAAAACTCCACGAAAATCGAATTTCTTACCGTAGGAATGAAGGTCTTGACGAGAGCAATCCGAATCCACTCTCGGAATCGAATTCCGTCCACAAACGCTCCGGGAATCGGCGTCCGAAGGGAAGGGTAGGCGGTCTCTCCGTTTCTCTCGTACAAGCGGCGGTTTCAAGCGGGGAAGAAGATGATGGCGTGCCTTTTCATACTATATATATATATAATTATATAATAATATAATTAATTACAAAATTACATAAAGCACCAAATCGACGCGAAAACCGATCTACCTCGGAATTCGACGAAATTCGCACCGTAGCTAAATACCCACGCTACGAACACAACGGCGAAGTCGAAATTAATTTTCGACGAACAGAACTCGAGTTATACCCAAATAAAGCCAAACACCAACATCCCCCGAGAGGCCACACCAGGTCACCCAAAACGACTCGGCTTGCTAGGGAGATCTTGCCAACAGGCTACAGAATAGGGCACTCAGTTCTAAGGAGCTAAACCACACTCCACAAATGGCACAAGCCACGGAAACGCGTCATCGTAACGCCAAACGAGAATAAAAATAATCGCTGAAAAAAACGGGGCGTTACAGTCACTCCCCCTAAAAGAAAGTTTCGTCCCGAAACTTTACGCACAACCCTCCTACTACAGAAGGAAAAGTAACAAACAGAAGTTACAAAGGGAAACATACCGATCAAATCAGTGAAACAGGTGAGGGTACGCCCTCCTCATGGCCGACTCTAGCTCACAAGTCGCGTTCTCCAAATCCTGATTTTTCCATAGAACTTTCACCATCGGTATGGACTTCTTTCGCAGCACACGCTCCTGAGTATCCAAAATACGAACTGGCACCTCAACAAAAGAGAGGTTGGGCTCCAACTGGGGCACAACATCCAAGAGTTGCCCACTGCTGCGCACACACTTCCGCAATTGGCTAACATGAAAAACATTATGAACACCAGGGAAGTTCGCTGGCAAATCCAATCTATAAGCAGACACACCAATCCGCTCCAAAATCTCAAACGGGCCCACATACCTTGGGTCCAATTTCCGATTTTTACCAAATCTCTTCACACCAACCATTGGAGAAACCTTGAGGTATACATGAACCCCTACTAAAAACTCCAAAGCAGACCTACGCCGATTGGCGTTCTTTTCATACCTCTCCTGAGCTAAACGAAGCTTTTCACGAATAAGCTTCACGGCGACTTCCATCTCTTCCAGAGCATCTGGACCCAACAAAGGCTTCTCACCAGCCTCAGCCCAAAACAACGGAGTCCTACAGCGCCTCCCATACAAAGCTTCGAACGGAGCCATCTGCAAGCTTTCCTGATAACTGTTATTATAAGCAAATTCCATGAGTCACAGATGCTCATCCCACGCTCCACCCTGGTCTAAAATATAGCACCGGATCATATCCTGAACAATCTGATTGACCCGCTCCGTCTGCTCATTGGTCTGAGGGTGGTATGCAGTAGAATACCTCAGATCCGTACCCAAACCCTCCTGCAGACTCTGCCAAAAACGAGAAGTAAACCGGGAGTCTCGATCAGAAATGATGCTAACCGGCACACCGTGGAGTCGGATGACTTCATTCAAGTACAACTCCGCTATCTTCTTCATCGGGTAATCAATCTTATAAGGCACAAAGTGAGCACACTTCGTCAATCTATCCACTATAACCCAAACAGAATCAAATCCCCTCGGAGATCTTGGTAAGCCCGTAATGAAGTCCATAGATATACTCTCCCACTTCCAAGTCGGGATCTCTAACGGAGTCAACTTACCACCAGGCCTTCCATGATCGGCCTTCACGCGCTTGCAAGTGTGGCACTCAGCAACAAATCGGGCTATATCTCCTTTCATACCATACCACCAGGCAATTTGCCTTAAGTCACGGTACATCTTCGTAGATCCTGGATGGTAGGCAACGCTGGAACCATGAGCCTCACTGCAAATCATACCTCTAATATCCCCAACGGCGGGGATGCAAAACCTGCCGCGGTACTTCAAAGTACCCGCATCATCGATAGCAAAATCTGGCAACTCTCCCTTCTCTGTCCTGATGAACAAGTGCAACAGATCCGGGTCATCCTTCTGGTGCAGTCTAGTCAAAGAAATCCAGGATGGCTCTGCCACTGAAATATCCATAAGGAGGAACTCCTCCACTAACCGATCGGCAGAGAGGTTAAAGATCTTTCCCGTCTTTCGGCTCAGAGCGTCGGCCACCACATTGGCCTTGCCCGGATGATACTGGATTTCTACATCATAATCCGCAACATACTCAAGCCACCGCCGCTGACGCAGATTCAACTCTTTCTGCGTGAACACGTACTTCAGGCTCTTATGGTCAGTAAAAATCTTGCACTGAGCCCCATAAAGTAAGTGCCTCCACAACTTCAATGCATAGATAACCGCTGCAAACTCAAGGTCATGCGTAGGATAATTCTTCTCATGAGTCTTCAACTGCCTTGACCCATAACCAATTACTTTTCCATCCTGCATTAATACGCATCCCAGTCCTATATGCGAAGCATCCACATACACATCATAATCCACGCCCTCAGTAGGAAGGGTCAGAACGGGAGCAGTGCACAATCTCTTCTTTAGCTCCAGAAAAGCATCTTCGCACTTCTCGCTCCAAACAAAAGCCACATTCTTCTAAGTCAGCTTGGTCAAAGGTGCGGCTAGAGAAGAGAAACCCTCCACGAATCTCCTGTAATAGCCAGCCAACCCTAAGAAACTTCTGATCTCCTTCGGAGTATTCGGCCTACTCTAATCCATTACTGCTGCAATCTTTTCTGGGTCAACCGAGATCCCATCCTAGTTCACCACGTGGCCTAGAAAAGAAACCTGAGGCAACCAAAATTCGCACTTGCTCAACTTGGCGAATAACTTGTGGTTCCTCAATTCTGATAGTACCAAGCGCAAATGCTGCTCATGCTCCTCAGCACTGCGAGAATAAACCAACACGTCATCAATGAAGACCACCACGAACTTGTCTAGGAAATCCTTGAATACCCGATTCATCATGTCCATGAAAGCTGATGGTGCGTTGGTCAAACCGAACGACATCACCAAAAACTCAAAGTGTCCATGCCTCGACCTAAACGCAGTCCATGGAATATCTGCCTCACGGATCCTGAGCTGATGATAGCCCGAACGAAGATCGATCTTGGAGAACACCGTGCTACCACGCAACTGGTCAAATAAATCATCGATCCTCGGCAGAGGGTACCTGTTCTTGGTAGTGACCTTGTTCAACTCTCTATAGTCGATGCAAAGCCGCATCGACCCATCTTTCTTCTTTACGAACAAAATAGGAGCACCCCAAGGCGACGAACTATGCCTGATAAAACCTTTAGCCAACAACTCATCTAACTAAATTCGCAACTCCTCTAACTCACGAGGGGCCATCCGGTACGGCGCCTTAGCAATAGGACGCGTACCCGGCTCCAAATCAATAACAAACTCCACATAACGCTCAGGAGGGATACCAGGAAGATCATCAGGAAAAACATCGGCGAAACCACGAACAATAGGAATCTCCTCCAAGCGTGGCACGCTAACAACGGTTCCAACCGCAGAGACTAAACAAACACAACAATCAGAAAGAAACAATCTCTGAACACATACTGCAGAGAGAACAGGAGAATCCTGACACGGATCAGCATACACGCTGCCGGGCTGACCGTCGTCCCTGATGAAGTCCAAGCGCTTTCCTTTGCATTGAATGACCGCATCATACCGAGAGAGCCAGTCCATGCCCAAAATGACATCGAAGTCCTCTAGATCAATCATCTTTAGGTCCGCCTTCGCATGAAAATTCCCCAACAAAACCGGGCAATCCAAAATACCCAAATCTGACAACACAGATTCACCAGAGGGAAACTTGACACGGAAGGAATCCCGAACACGATCTAGAGATAACCGATGACGCTCCACAAAGGCTCTAGCCACGAACGAGTGGGTAGCGCCGGAGTCAAACAGAACATGTGCCCAGCGGTTCTTCACCTTAAATTTCCCTATAGGAACACACAAAGCTAAGGAACTAGCACAACAGTACCGCAAATAATCTAGCAACTAAACTACCAGGCTAGAAAGAAAAACAACAAACAACTAACCTGAGATCACCTGGGTCGAAGTCTGAGCCTCCTCGGAAGAAATCACGTTCAGCTTCCCTTTTCCCTTGTCCACACGCTGAGGTGGAGGTAAAGCCTGTAACGGAACTGCAGGAAGAGCTGGCTGAAACAGAGGACACCTCGACTTGATGTGTCCCTTCTGCCTATACTGAAAGCAGACTTTATCCTTGGTCCAACACTGGGCCGCATCATGGTCGGATCGCTTACAAACAGAACAGGAGGCATCTCTCCTAGGAGCACCCTGAATCGCATGAACCTGCTCCTTCCTCTGAGCTGCCGCCTTCTTGAAACACCTCTCGATAGGATGGCCTGACCGGCCACAAAAACTGCACACCACCCTGCTCCTCTTTCCCGGAACAGCATCGGGTACCAGGGGTTTCTTCTCCTCTACCAACTTCCTCTTATCCTTCTTCAACTGCTGGCCTCTGCTCTTCGCCGTCTCAATGGCCTCAACCTTAAGAGCAGCCTCTACAACTCCAGCATAAGTCACCGTCCCATAAGCACTGGCCAACTGCTGCACCTCACTCCTCAAACCACCGAGAAATCGCTTAACTCGATCAGCCTCAACGCTGACCAATCCAGGGGCAAAACGGCTCAACTTACTAAACTCTACCTCATACTCACCCACCGTGAGCTGCCTTTGCTTCAGATAGAGGAAATCATTCATCAGGCGGTCACGCTCAACCGAAGGTAAGAACTTCCTCAACAGCATCTCCTTGAACATCTCCCACGAGCATCCGGCTACCAAGCTCTTCTTCTCTCTCAGCCACCAACTCTTAGCCAACCCTTTGAGCTGATAGGTGGCTAACATCACCCTCTGGTCATCTGAAATCCCTGAGTATGAGAACATCTCCTCCATGGAGATCAGCCAGTCATCTATCACCATGAAATCTGCCTTCCCATCATAAGTGGGGGGCTCAGCCTCTGAAACTGCGAGATGAAGGCCATCTCTGCTGGCACCACCACTGGAGGTCTTAAGGGTGCAGGAGGAGGAGGAACAGCTAACCCCCCAGCAGGAACTTGCACACCCTGAGTGTGACCTGCCACAACAGCCACCAAAGACTGAATCTGGGCTTGCACCTCCTCCAACTGCCTGCCCATAGCATCGCTACTCTGACGCAGACTCTCGATCACCGCATCATTCTGAGCTCCAGAAGATTCACCCTCAGACAGGGGAGTCGATCGAGTCGCAGGACGCCTAGCCATCCTAAAAATCTTTACAACGCAAATCAGATCCAAATCCAACGACTAGAACCGATTACCAGTACAGACAATACATATGTAGATATAGACTTAAAGCTGCTAAACTTGCTCTGAGAGTTTATCTTCTTCACAAAAATTAGATGATATGCCCTAACCTAGGATGGTTAACCACCACCTTACTAACTCTTGTGCCTAGATCGGATGCATGAATTTATGTTAATTTGAAAACTCATGTGTGTATATATGTCATCCTGCAAATCTTTAGCTCGACACGTTGTGCTTATGCAATGTTATGATATGCATGTTTGTGTTATGCATTCTAAAAAGGCCTTAATGCATGTTATGAGCGGCGTACACATGAAAATGTTATGCATCCCATACTACATAACATTCTCATGCAATGAAAAAGAAAACGTGCTAGTCGCAGTTATGTGGTGAGGTTATGCATCCCATACTACATAACCCTCACATATTTCCCCTATGGTGGATCCATAAACGAACACATATTATGCATCCCATACTACATAATATGCCCCGTATACTTCATGTTATGCTATAAGTGTAGTGTTCGTGCTTTTGCCAAGACGTGCTGATGACATATCGGTGTGTGAATGACATGATGCTGAACTACTAATAAGCGAACAAAGGAAGGTTGCTCCACTAACTTGTCAAGCAACCTCCCTCTGATACAAACTATCACAAACCGCATTTTCTCCAAATTAAGAATTATCAGAGTAAGAGAAAACACGCGTCGTGATGCCACGTCAAGCAGGGGATAACTGCTGACGCTCAGGCAAAACCAACTACCAACTTAATGAAAGAAAATCATGTGCTTAATGAATAGAAAATCAATTATGATTAGAGTCTGTATCCCTCGGCTCAGTGGATCATCTAGTCCACCAAAGAAAACTATATTTATACGCTGCGGAAAAATACTTTATTTAGGATTAACATCCTAAGGAGCGCATAAGGGTTCCAAGAGAACCACTCATGCTATGCAAGACCCTACATTTAATTTATATAATATATAAGAAAACAGTCTTTATACATGATTTGGAAAATAGTGAATACGTCTTATAAAACATGCTGATCATGAGCTTTATTTATAATAACAATTATAGTTTAAAAATAACTAGCAACCTAGCATAAAACCTTCTCAGAGCAAGTAGACTATCTCCAGAAAATGGTAGCAGCAATAGTATATATCTAGTACAAGGTAAAAGCTACCAGTGGGCGCCAACAACCTGACACGAACCCACTAGCACAAATATATGTCTGTAAGAAAGTACTAAAAACAACCTCACTAACAAGGTAAACAGCTCCAAAGTCCGGGAGTCCACCAACAACACCACCTCCAACTAGCCACCAGACTGGCTACAGCTCAGAACCTGAGGCATTCCAAAAGAAAACAGAATACCTCAGCAAGCTAAACAAAGTAAAACTGCATGAAAGAGTCAACCAAAAGGGGAAAAGTACCAGAAAAACATGCAGTAGAAAGAGTCACAACTGTCCAAAACAGGACCACAAAAAATGCACAACGTGCAAAGAAACAGCAACGACCCAGCCCAGGAACCACATCCTACAGGGCCTACTAGGCTGCCAAGAGCCTGAATGCTGCATAATACCAAAGAAGAAACTTCTAACACCCTAAACTGTGGGAAGTGATAGTAGCAAAAACAACAACGAGGAACCGGATCGAAGGCAAACGCAGTCCCCCAATCCACCATGTCCAAGTCAAAAGCTCAAGGGTCAACACGTGAAAACATAAGGGACCTTCCACCCGACATGCCCAGCCCGTAGCTGGAGCAAGAAAAAACATGGGTGGCCTTGGCTATATCACACAACTCCACCCCCATAAAGAGCTGCAACCACCACTACTAACCACGACCCACGATTCGGCCTCTAGGAAAATAAAGAAAACGGCCGACAAGGAAAACCCAGAAATACAACTGGAAATCCACTCGGAAACGAAAGACAAGGTAAAGGAAGAGTGTTGAAATAAACCAACATGACTAGGCGTTGAGTGAAACACACTCAGTGCCATCCTAAACTTTGGCGTTGAGTGAGCTAGCCTCACTCACCGCCAAAATAAAGTCACTACCCACAAACCCGCTAAAGAATACAGAGCTCGACGATAGTCGAACGACCAAGGCAGAAGATCCAGAACTCGAGTAGTTGCCTGTCACTTGAGTATCTAAATTCCCGCACACGAAACCAGCTAAAATCGCCTAGCAACAGAAAATATACAGAGCGCACGATCAGTGACGCACGATCAGTGGTCGTGCGCACTCATCGGCTGATGATCATGCGAAGCGAACCTGGAAAACCTGAGAAAACTTAGCGTCAGCGCACGATCAGTGACGCACGATCAGTGGTCGTGCGCACTGCTTGCCAGCGCTCGTGCGATCTCCTTGACAGAACTTTGGAAACTGAAAGTTATACGCGCACGAACAGAGGCACACGACCAGTGGTCGTGCGCCCTAATGGTTAACGACCGTGCGCGGCTAACCTGTACCGTTTGGAATTTCCCGAACGACACCAGAACGCACACACGACTCACGCAACTGCAATAGCAGCAGGAACTACCAACGTCGCGCACCACTACTATACAAACTATGCCTAATCATTCGAGTAATACCTTAACGAAAATCGGCCACCACACCCCCCCCCCTCCTAACTCTCCCTCTCGGCTACACCCGAACCAGAGCAACAATCAGAGTAAAGGAAAACAACGGCTCCACGCCGACAATTTGGATTCCAATCATCAAAAAATAGGGGGGGTTTCAGTAGGAAGAACTAAGCCCTATAGTTAGCAAGAAAATGAGAACAACAAGGCCTCTAACCTGGGCTAACCGGGATTTCAATTTCAGCAAGTAAAATCGAAAAAAAAAACTTGGCAAGGGCAAGAATACCACTTGCCTCAAATCACAGCGAAGCTTTGGACTGCTTTCCTCCTCTTCGCACGGATCAAAACGGCCGCAACACCTAAAACAAACGCTCAGCCATTAATGGCGGAAAACTCCAAAACCGAAAATTCCAATCCTCCCAAAACTCCACAAAAATCGAATTTCTTACCGTAGGAATGAAGGTCTTGACGAGAGCAATCTGAATCCACTCTCGGAATCGAATTCCGTCCACAAACGCTCTGGGAATCGGCGTCCGAAGGGAAGGGTAGGCGGTTTCTCCGTTTCTCTCGTACAAGCAGCGGTTTCAAGCGGGGAAGAAGATGATGGCGTGCCTTTTCATACTATATATATATATATAATTATATAATAATATAATTAATTACAAAATTACATAAAGCACCAAATCGACGCGAAAACCAATCTACCTCGGAATTCGACGAAATTCGCACTGTAGCTAAATACCCACGCTACGAACACAACGGCGAAGTCGAAATTAATTTTCGACGAACAGAACTCAAGTTATACCCAAATAAAGCCAAACACCAACATCCCCCCGAGAGGCCACACTGGGTCACCCAAAACGACTCGGCTTGCTAGGGAGATCTTGCCAACAGGCTACAGAATAGGGCACTCAGTTCTAAGGAGCTAAACCACACTCCACAAATGGCACAAGCCACGGAAATGCGTCATCGTAACGCCAAACGAGAATAAAAATAATCGCTGAAAAAATGGGGCGTTACACTAGGTCACGCCCAGGGAGGGCGTGACAGGGGGGCGTGACAGGTCATTTTGGCCAATTTTCTGGAAACCTGCAAAAAGACAAGAAAAAGTCAGTGGCAATAATATTTTCATAAAAATGATAAAAATAAACTAATAATAGACATAATATGCACAATATAAAATAGAAAATACGATAATAGTTTAGGATACAAAATGTATTATCAAATTCCCCCAAGCTTAAGCTTTGCTTGTCCCCAAGCAAAAATATAAAAACTAGATATTTATAAAAAGGACTAATCAAAAAGTTCTAATTATGCCTACACAAGTACTATGCGAAATTCTTAGTATGGAAAAGGTGAAATGTAAGTCTAAAACAATTATTTAGGTATGGTAAAACTTTTATAAACTTTACTTAATAAAAACAAATCATCCAAAATTTTAACAAGATTTTTTAAATGGACTTAAGTAAAGCAACGAAAATGAAAAACACGCATTGAGTTGTTACTGGATCCAAGCAACGCATTATAATTATATCAATTTAATTATCAAAAATCTAGGTTTAAATCTAAAACTAAAACTGATTTACTGTTTTTCTTTTCTTAGTTGTTAAATAAAAATCAAAAAGCGTGAATCAAAAGGACTTAAATAGGACAGAAACGTTTGGTTTAGGAAAATGATTAGGAGTGGAATTCAAAGATAAACGTGAAGGTTTTAAAATCACACTAAACCAAAGCAAAGAGTTTCAAAAACTTTCATAAAAATATATACACATTTTTTTTTCTTTTTCTTTTTCATCATCATCATTTTTTTTTCTTTTTTTCAAAACAAAGGCCATAAATATTTTTATTTTCTTTTTGAGTTGGCCAAACAAAAATAAACATCACTTTCGAACATACTTTTTTTTTCGAAAACCTTTCTCCCACAAAAATCACAAAATACCCTATCAAAATCGTCAAAATAATTTATGAAACTCAAAAAGGCTAGTGCGATTCGATAGGTTGGAAATTTTTGGCTTTGGTGAAACTGAAATGAAGGGAGGAGCTATCAAATGAAATCGGAAAAAGGGCTCAAAAATGGCTAACTAGCGGTAAAAGTTTTTAGGTTGGCAGAAAAGCTCAAACGAAAACAAAAACGGCCTAAATCATTTTCACGCTTTTGAATTTAATTAAAACAAAGGTTTGAAAATTTTCAAAAAGCGAGTCCTAGATAATAAAAGAAGATTGATGAAATAAACTTGAAAATAGAAATAATAGGTGACTTGGATCGTCATGACTTTACAAAATTATTCAAAAACGAAAAAGAAAATAGTGGATGATGAATTTTTGAGAAAGTAAAGGAAATAAACAACAAAAAACCATAATAGAAATGCGAATTTTAGAAAAAATATTTCACCTTAACATGCTACCGTGAATTAGAAACACAGCATGGCCAACATTTTACTTGTGAAACATAATTAAAAAGGACGATTAGAAATATTATAATTAACTAAGTTGTTTATAGGAGATTTTGAGTAAAACAAAAACAAAAACTAGGGGTACTATTGAAATATCAAAATGTCTAAACTATTCAAAAACACACATATATATTTTTTTTAATTTAATTTTGAGAAATATTCTCTCTTTTTTTTTGGAATTTTAGAACTTTTTTTCTCTTTTTTTTTTGGAATTTTAAGATGTAAATAATTTTTTTTGGAAATATTTACAATATATACAAAAAGAAAATATTTACACTAAGCAAAAATGAAGGAGGAAATCCTCCCCCAAGCTTAAAACAGACATTGTCCTCAATGGCTAAAGAAGGGGATTGGAGAAGGAGAGAAAAATAAAGTACAGAATTGAAAGACAGAATTGAAATACAGGTACTTCCCCGGATTCATTTGCTGCGAAAACTGAGTGATGCCGCTCCTCCAAATGTCTTCTTTGGACTTCGTGATAGATTCAACAATGTTGGAGCAGGCGATCGCAGAAGCTTCAGCTTGTCGGAGACGTCTGAGGAAAAAAATGTAAAATAAAGAAAACAGAAAAAGATAACTTGGGTTGCCTCCCAAGAGCGCCCTTTGGTTAAAGCGTCGTTGAGCTCGACGCATCAAAAAAATAATTTTGTCCAAAAATATTGTTGTCCCGAAATAAAATTGCCTTTAGCAAAAAATTAAAAGCTCAAGATTAGAGTTCGTGAAGCAGAAACTTAATAATGTTTGGACTGACATCATCATCACCAGAGAAATACAGTTTAAGACGCTGACCATTCACTTTGAAATTACCCTTATCAGGGTGAGAAATTAAAACAGTTTCATAAGGAAATACTTCTAAAACAGAAAACGGGCCAGACCAGCGAGATTTTAATTTGCCCGGAAATAAACGTAAATGAGAATTATATAAAAGGACTTGGTCGCCCGGCTTAAAGTTTTTAGGGTGCCTTAAGTGTTTATCATGTAAACGCTTCGTCCGCTCTTTATAAAGTTTATTATTTTCATAAGCATAAGAGCGCCACTCATCGAGTTCATTTAGTTGAAATTTTCGAAGGTCACCGACTGAGTGGGGATCGAAGTTTAAAAATTTTAAGGCCCAAAAGGCGCGGTGCTCTAACTCTATGGGCAGATGGCACGATTTTCCATAGACCAGCCGATACGGCGTACATCCGAGGGCGGTTTTGTACGCTGTTCGGTAGGCCCACAGAGCATCGTCAAATTTGGTTGACCAGTCTTTTCTAGAAGTTGAAACAATCTTTTCTAATATTCTTTTTATTTCTCTATTAACTACTTCGACTTGACCGTTAGTTTGGGGGTGGATTTCCACCTTCATTTTTGCTTAGTGTAAATAATTTTCTTTTTGTATATATTGTAAATATTTCCAAAAAAAATTATTTACATCTTAAAATTCCAAAAAAAAAAAAGAGAAAAAAATTTCTAAAATTTCAAAAAAAAAAGAGAGAATATTTCTCAAAATTAAATTTTAAAAAAAAATATATGTGTTTTTGAATAGTTTAGACATTTTGATATTTCAATAGTACCCCTAGTTTTTGTTTTTGTTTTACTCAAAATCTCCTATAAACAACTTAGTTAATTATAATATTTCTAATCGTCCTTTTTAATTATGTTTCACAAGTAAAATGTTGGCCATGCTGTGTTTCTAATTCACGGTAGCATGTTAAGGTGAAATATTTTTTCTAAAACTCGCATTTCTATTATGGTTTTTTGTTGTTTATTTCCTTTACTTTCTCAAAAATTCATCATCCACTATTTTCTTTTTCATTTTTGAATAATTTTTGTAAAGTCAACTTTTGAATAACGTAGTAGATGTGAATGATCCAAGTCACCTATTATTTTCTATTTTCAAGTTATTTTCATCAATCTTCTTTTATTATCTAGGACTCGCTTTTTGAAAATTTTCAAACCTTTGTTTTAAATAAATTCAAAAGCGTGAAAATGATTTAGGCTGTTTTTGTTTTCGTTTAAGCTTTTCTGCCAACCTAAAAACTTTTACCACTAGTTAGCCATTTTTGAGCCCTTTTCCGATTTCATTTGATAGCTCCTCCCTTCATTTCAGTTTCACCAAAGCCAAAAATTTCCAACCTATCGAATCGCACTAGCCTTTTTGAGTTTCATAAATTATTTTGACGATTTTGATAGGGTATTTTGTGATTTTTGTGGGAGAAAGGTTTTCGAAAAAAAAAGTATGTTTGAAAGTGATGTTTATTTTTGTATGGCCAACTCAAAAAGAAAATAAAAATATTTATGGCCTTTGTTTTGAAAAAAAGAAAAAAAATGATGATCATGAAAAAGAAAAAGAAAAAAAAATGTGTATATATTTTTATGAAAGTTTTTGAAACTCTTTGTTTTGGTTTAGTGTGATTTTAAAACCTTCACATTTATCTTTGAATTCCACTCCTAATCATTTTCCTAAACCAAACGTTTCTGTCCTATTTAAGTTCTTTTGATTCACGCTTTTTGATTTTTATTTAACAACTAAGAAAAGAAAAACAGTAAATCAGTTTTAGTTTTAGATTTAAACCTAGATTTTTGATAATTAAATTGATATAATTATAATGCGTTGCTTGGATCCAGTAACAACTCAATGCGTGTTTTTCATTTTCGTTGCTTTGCTTAAGTCCATTTAAAAAATCTCGTTAAAATTTTGGATGATTTGTTTTTATTAAGTAAAGTTTATAAAAGTTTTACCATACCTAAATAATTGTTTTAGACTTACATTTCACCTTTTCCCTACTAAGATTTTCGCATAGTACTTGTGTAGGCATAATTAGAACTTTTTGATTAGTCCTTTTTATAAATATCTAGTTTTTATATTTTTGCTTGGGGACAAGCAAAACTTAAGCTTGGGGGAATTTGATAATACGTTTTGTATCCTAAACTATTATCGTATTTTTTATTTTATATTGTGCAAATTATGTCTATTATTAGTTTATTTTTATCATTTTTATGAAAATATTATTGTCACTGACTTTTTCTTGTCTTTTTGCAGGTTTCCAGAAAATTGGCCAAAATGACCTGTCACGCCCCCCTGTCACGCCCTCCCTAGGCGTGACCTAAGGCGTGTCACCCGATCCCGATGACTCCTGCTGGAAGGGACAGAAAAACGGTCAAAACCGCTGTCACGCCCCCCTGACACGCCCTCCCCGGGCGTGTCACTAGGCGTGACCATGGGCGTGTCGCCCTCTGCCGCAAAGCCTGCCGCCGCATTAAATGCCGTTCCGCCTCAGCACACAAACAGTACTGTCACGCCCCATGTCACGCCCGTGACATGGGCGTGACACCCTCCTTTTTCGGTGACTGACGGATTTCCGACCAATGATTTGGACATGACGTGCCTGTCACGCCCCCATGTCACGGGCGTGACCTAGGGCGTGACCACCGACGTACCGAAGCAATCATCCCTCCCGCCAGAATCCAGAGCCCGAGGTCAACATAGTACTGTCACGCCCCCTGACACGCCCCCCCCTAGGGCGTGTCGGAGGGCGTGACCAACCTGAGAAAAAAATCTATAAATAGAGCCCCCCTCTTCATTTCAGCAAGCTTTGGTTGAGTGGGGGAGGTGCTGCCCCTTTGTTTCTTGATCCTTTTTCATGCTTTCTCTCTCTCTCTCTCTCCCCCTCTCTTTGTACTTTTTGTTTAACCCTAGCTTAATTGTAGTTTGTCTTAGCTTTTATTGTAATTTTGCTCTTGCTTAGTGCTACTTGTAGGGCTAGAATAGGATTTCAATTTCATGCACTTGTAATTTTAATTTTTCAGTAGTATAACTTGCCCCTTTTTATTAATAAAAGTGTTCTTGTTTAAAAAAAAAATAAATAAAACAGTTCCATCATCATCATCACCAGAGAAATACAGTTTAAGACGCTGACCAAACATCAGTTGAAACAGTCCAAACATAAGCTTCGGTACGTCGGTGGTCACGCCCTAGGTCATGCCCGTGACATGGGGGCGTGACAGGCACGTCATGTCCAAATCATTGGTCGGAAATCCGTCAGTCACCGAAAAAGGAGGGTGTCACGCCCATGTCACGGGCGTGACATGGGGCGTGACAGTACTGTTTGTGTGCTGAGGCAGAACGGCATTTAATGCGGCGGCAGGCTTTGCGGCAGAGGGCGACACGCCCATGGTCACGCCTGGTGACACGCCCAGGGAGGGCGTGTCAGGGGGGCGTGACAGCGGTTTTGACCATTTTTCTGTCCCGAAATAAAATTGTCTTTAGCAAAAAATTAAAAGCTCAAGATTAGAGTTCGTGAAGCAGAAACTTAATAATGTTTGGACTGATATCATCATCACCAGAGAAATACAGTTTAAGACGCTGACCATTCACTTTGAAATTACCCTTATCAGGGTGAGAAATTAAAACAATTCCATAAGGAAATACTTCTAAAACAGAAAACGGGCCAGACCAGCGAGATTTTAATTTGCCCGGAAATAAACGTAAACGAGAATTATATAAAAGGACTTGGTCGCCCTGCTTAAAGTTTTTAGGGTGCCTTAAGTGTTTATCGTGTAAACGCTTCGTCCGCTCTTTATAAAGTTTATTATTTTCATAAGCATAAGAGCGCCACTCATCGAGTTCATTTAGTTGAAATTTTCGAAGGTCACCGACTGAGTGGGGATCGAAGTTTAAAAATTTTAAGGCCCAAAAGGCGCGGTGCTCTAACTCTACGGGCAGATGGCACGATTTTCCATAGACCAGCCGATACGGCGTACATCCGAGGGCGGTTTTGTACGCTGTTCGGTAGGCCCATAGAGCATCGTCAAGTTTGGTTGACCAGTCTTTTCTAAAAGTTGAAACAGTCTTTTCTAATATTCTTTTTATTTCTCTATTAACTACTTCGACTTGACCGTTAGTTTGTGGGTGGTAGGCAGTGGAAAGCTTATGTGTAACGCCGTATTTGGTAAGGATTTTTGAAAATTGTGCGTTACAGAAATGGGAACCCCTATCGCTAACGATTGCACGTGGCGTACCGAATCTAGAAAATAATCTTTTTAGAAACGTGACTACAACTCGGGAGTCGTTCATAGGAAGAGCTTGGGCCTCAGCCCATCGTGAAACATAATCAACAGCAACTAAAATATATTTGTTTCCGAAGCTAGAAGGAAGGGGGTCAACAAAATCAATTCCCCAGAGGTCGAAAATTTCGCACTCTAAGAAATAATTTTACGAAATTTCATTTTTATTACAGATGTTGCCCGACCGTTGGCAACTATCACACCTGCTCACAAAGGCTTGCGCGTCCTTAAACAGGTTAGGCCAGTAAAAACCCGCGCAAAGCACCTTATGAGCGGTGCGAGCAGCTTGATAGTGCCCACCTGTCGGGCCTTCATGCAAATGTTTTAGAATATCGATTCCTTCCTCATAAGAAACACATCTCCTTATCACTTGATCCGCACAGATTCTGAAACGATGCGGGTCTTCCCAGAAGTAGTTCTTCAGCTCAGAAAAGAATTTCTTCTTTTGCTGAGAGGAGAACTCTTTTGGGAGCACCCGAGCCACTAGATAGTTGGCGATGTGCGCGAACCAAGGAGAAGTAGATGTGTTAACTAAAAGCAGCTTCTCATCAGGAAAATAATCATTAAAAGATTTTTCATTTAATTTTTCTATAAAGGGGTTATCTAATCTTGATAAATGGTCGGCGGCCAAGTTCTCGGCTCCTCGCTTATCACGGATCTCTAAGTCAAACTCCTGGAGGAGTAAGACCCAGCGAATCAAGCGAGGCTTGGCATCCGTTTTGGCAAGAAGGTACTTGAGGGCTGAGTGGTCCGTAAAAACAATGATTTTTGAAAGAGTAATGTAAGGGCGGAATTTATCAAACGCAAATACTATAGCTAAGAGCTCCTTCTCGGTTGTGGTGTAATTTTCTTGTGCAGGTGTGAGGGTTTTACTAGCGTAATAGATGGGGTGGAAGTTCTTAGATATGCGTTGACCTAATACGGCCCCCACCGCAAAACTACTCGCATCGCACATAATCTCGAAAGGAAGGTCCCACACCGGAGCTATCATAATCGGTGCGTTAATTAACTTTTCTTTAATTAATTCAAAGGCAGAAATACAAGAGTCATCAAAAATGAATGGAGCGTCTTTTTCTAAGAGATGGGTGAGGGGCTTAGTTATCTTGGAGAAGTCCTTTATAAAACGACGATAAAAACCAGCGTGGCCTAGGAAACTTCTTATAGCTTTTATGTTTGTAGGCGGCGGCAACTTCTCAATAACTTCTATCTTTGCAACGTCTACGTCAATACCTTTAGCAAAAATTTTATGACCCAAAACTAACCCTTCCCTCACCATAAAATGGCATTTTTCCCAATTTAGGGCAAGGTTAGTTTCTTCGCATCGTTCTAAGACTTTTTCGAGGTTTTCTAAACATCTATCGAAGGAATCGCCGAACACGGAGAAATCGTCCATGAATACCTCCATAATGCTTTCTACGTACTTGTCAAATATTGCGAGCATACATCGCTGGAATGTAGCTGGCGCATTGCATAATCCAAACGGCATTCTTCGGTACGCGAAGGTGCCGAAGGGACAAGTAAACGTAGTTTTCTCTTGGTCCTCGGGAGAGATGGGTATTTGAAAGTACCCCGAGAGGCCATCGAGAAAACAATAAAAGCTATGGCCGGAGAGACGTTCTAAAATCTGGTTGATAAACGGTAAAGGAAAGTGGTCCTTGCGGGTGGCGTCATTTAACTTACGGTAATCTATGCACATACGCCAACCCGTCACCGTCCGCGTCGGGATTAATTCATTATTCTCATTACTAACTACGGTTATCCCTCCCTTTTTTGGAACTACCTGAACGGGGCTAACCCACTTACTGTCCGAAATAGGGTAGATAATTCCCGCGTCTAATAGTTTCATAACCTCGCCCTTAACTACTTCTTTCATGTTTGGGTTTATACGGCGCTGAGGTTGGATAGAGTTACGCGAATTTTCTTCCATTAAAATTTTATGGGTACAGAAAGATGGGCTTATGCCCTTGATATCAGAAATTTGCCAAGCAATAGCCCGACGATGCTTACGTAGAACTAGAAGAAGTTTATCGTTCTGCGTATCCGTGAGGTAGGCCGAAACGATAACTGGTAACTTGGAGTCTTTTTCTAAGAAAGCATACTTAAGGTGTTCAGGAAGTTCTTTAAGTTCTAGGGTAGGGGTTTTTCATAAGAGGATTTTGAGATTCTTTCTTTTTCAAAAATAATATCTTCATAAACTTTTTTATAAGGAACGTAATAAGGGGTGGGGCTAGCAGCTAAGACGGCTTCTTGTAGTGATTCAGTGGGAAGAAAAGAGGAAGAACAAAAATCAGAAAATTCTTTTTCAAACTCAGAAAGACAATAAGAAGATTCATCACTTCCTTGCAGTGATTCCGTTGTAAGAGAAGAGGAGCAAAAAGTAGAAAATTCTTTTTCAAAGTCGGAGAGGCAGTAGGAAGAATCATCACCCACGGCATCTACGAAAAAACATGAGTCATCATTCGCTAAGGTGTTCTTCATCGAAGGGGTGATAGAAAATGTGACTTCGTCGTCGCCTACTCGAAGAAAGAGCTTACCATTGGTTACGTCAATGATGGCTCGGGAGGTGGCAAGGAAGGGTCGGCCAAGGATCAGGGGAACCTCGACGTCTTCTTCGATGTCCAAAATGACAAAGTCCACCGGGAAGATGAACTTGTCGACTTTCACTAGAACGTCCTCCACTATTCCTAACGGGTACTTGACGGATCTATCGGCTAGCTGGATACTCATACGCGTGGGGTTAAGGCTACCAATCCCTAACTTTTTGAACAACGAAAAGGGCATCAGGTTTATACCCGTGCCTAAGTCGGCTAACGCGTGTTTAACAAAAAGATCACCGAAGACACACGGTATAGAGAAACTACCCGGGTCACTGATTTTCTTCGGCAAACCATTTGTTAAAACAACGGAGCACTCAGCGTTTAGCGTGACGTGCGAAAGATTCTCTAATTTCTTCTTGTTTGTGAGGAGGTCTTTAAGATATTTGGCGTATTTCGGCATCTGCGAAATAGCCTCATGGAAGGGAAGATTAATGTGGATTTGTTTGAGGATTCTAAGAAGCGGGAGTAATGATCATCTTGACGTTGTCTATTAAGTTCAGAGGGGTATGGAGGAGTTGAATTATTTTTGAAGATGGGTGGTGGAGTGAGATTATTTTCTAAAATAGGGGTGATTACTTCTTCAGCAGATGGCGGAATTTTTAAAACGGGAGCGGAGCTTTGATTTTTAGAGGCGGGAGCGGAGCTTGCCTCGGGCTCTTCACTTACCATACCGGAGACTTGCTTCCCACTCCGAAGAGTTATAGCTTTCGCTTGCTCTCTTGGGTTGGGTTCGGTATTGGAAGGAAGAGACCCTGCAGGTCGCTCAGAAATTATTTTCGCGAGGTGTCCTACCTGATTTTCTAAACTTTTTTCGCTTCTGGTTAAAGTTCTTATGGTAGCATCATTTGTGGTGATATATTTAGAAAGTAAATCCTCCAAGCTTGGAGGTTTTGGGTAATTTTGAAGAAGTGGTGGTGGTGGTGGTGGTGCAGAAAAATCATTTTGCGGGGGTGGGCGCGTCGCATTCGATGGATTACTCCATGAAAAGTTCGGATGATTTCTTAAAGCAGGGTTATAACTATTCGGAAAATTAAAACCAGGGAGATGAAAATTCGCAGCAGAAAAATTATTAAAAGCAGTTCTAGGCATATTATTAACATAATCTAAATGTTCTGGAGTAGGGGTTGCAGATTCCCATACCTGAGGGGCGGAGGCAGCAGTCATCTCCGTTATCTTTTTGCGTAGGATTTCTACTTGCAGAGCGAGCTGGGAGACGTTGTCCACTTCATAGATACCTGTAGGCTTGTTCGGGCGGGACCTAGGCACATTCCACTGATAAGTGTTCATGGCCATGTCCCCAAAAAGCTCAAGAGCAGCTTCCGGGGTCTTATGATTTAAAGTACCGCCAGAAGCTGCGTCTATCATTTGCTTCGTGCTTTGATTTAGCCCGTTATAAAACGTCTGCACTTGTAACCATACAGGCAGCGCGTGATGTGGGCATCTTCTTAATAATTCTTTAAATCTCTCCCAGGTTTCGTAAAGGGTTTCAGAGTCTATTTGTCCGAAGGCAGAGATGTCGTTCCTAAGTTTTGCAGTTTTAGCTGGCGGAAAATACTTCGCCAAAAATTTTTCAGTTAATTCATTCCAAGTGGTTATGCTATTTTTCGGAAGTGTGTTAAGTCACTGCTTAGCTTTAGTTCTTAGAGAGAAGGGGAAGAGTCTTAGCCTGATCGCATCATTTGTGACACCATTTATCTTGAAGGTGTCGCAAATTTCAAGAAAGCTAGCTATATGTGCGTTCGGATCTTCATCTTGAAGTCCGTCAAATTGCACATATTGCTGCACCATTTGAATTATGCTAGGCTTTAGTTCAAAGTTATTATTTGCTATAGCAGGGCGGACTATACTCGATTCTGTTCCCTCGAGGTTCGGTCGTGCATAATAGGACATAGTCCTTTGCATGGCCTCATCTACGTTGGGTTCTTCCATTCTTAAAGTAGCAAATGACTCGGAGTCCTCAACCGGCACTTGGATAGTAGGACCTTGAAATCGCGATCTTCTCCGAAGAGTACGCTCAATTTTGTGGTCCAAGTCCAAAATAACCGACGGACTCTCGCGGGTCATGCACTAAAAGAACGGAAAAGAAGAAGAGGAAGAGAAAAAGGATAAACTAGAAAAAAGATTAGAAATTTTTTCTTTTGAAATAGATTTTTTTATAGATTAACTCCCAAACTTCCCAAGGACTACCCCGTAAAGGGTTCGGAAGGTACTAGACAAGACAGTGGTGCTTAAAGCCCTTTGCCCTTTTCGAGAGAATTAAATGGCGTAGAAAAATTGTGAGGTTGGTTTCTATTAAGAGCGGTGATAAAAATTTTTTTGATTTTTTTTTTTTAAAATTTTAAAGAAAGAGGATTAGAAAGAGAAGAGATAAAATTAATAGGTTCGTGTTTTCAAAATATCAACGGAAGTTGGTTTTCCCCGGCAACGGCGCCAAAAACTATTTTCTTTTTGAGTATAGCTTTACATTCTCCCTTGCACTTAGATTTTCTAAAACCCTAGTTTTTTCCGTCGATAAGATAATAGCGTTCGTGTGAGTAAGCATAGCCAACAGTTCCCGGATTTCAATACGACACTTGTGTCCCCTTGCTACAATTCGATAGGTATACTTGCCTCATCGGGTTGCTAGTTTGGTTGCGTTTATTTTCTTTGAACCCTAGCACGCAACAAGTACTGTCACGCCCCCTGACACGCCCCCCCTACGGCGTGTCGGAGGGCGTGACCAACCCGAGAAAAAAATCTATAAATAGAGCCCCCCTCTTCATTTCAGGAAGCTTTGGTTGAGTGGGGGAGGTGCTGCCCCTTTGTTTCTTGATCCTTTTTCATGCTTTCTCTCTCTCTCTCTCTCCCCCTCTCTTTGTACTTTTTGTTTAACCCTAGCTTAATTGTAGTTTGTCTTAGCTTTTATTGTAATTTTGGTCTTGCTTAGTGCTACTTGTAGGGCTAGAATAGGATTTCAATTTCATGCACTTGTAATTTTAATTTTTCAATAGTGTAACTTGCCCCTTTTTATTAATAAAAGTGTTCTTGTTTAGCTTGTGTTCTTCTTATGCTTTTCTACTCATCTCCCCCCCCCCCTCCACTCCATTATGATTAACTAATCCTCCTTGTACTCGATCTTGATGATCCGAGGTTAGAGCGATTATGTTATGATGTTTTAATTAATCTTTTCATTTTTAGGTTAGGGCCTTGAATTACTCTTGATTAATCACGGGTTGGAGGTATATTTTCGATATATACTCTCCGCCTTTGCTTTCATTCTGGGCTAGCCGAGAGGCCGAAAGAATGAAGTGAGCATTCAAGAGTAAAGGGAGTTGTACGCACCCCTCGAGAGAGGCAGACGTCCAAATCTCCCAGATTGGAGTAAAATCCAATAGTGGGGTTCACCGCGTAAAGCGAGTTTTAGGCCTCCGATTTAGACGAGAGTCGGTCGGACCTTCCTAAACTCAGTTGGGCACGACTTCGAGAGAAGCATGTTCAAGCTTTAGGAACCTCCACGGTCAAGGACCCTTATCATATTAAGTTTAGATTTTTATCGCAATTTCTTAATCGTCCTTAGCCGAGGTGAATCTTGATCGGGTGCATTTCCATTTCATATTTTCTACCTTTCGTAGTAATCTCCTATCTTGTGCTCTTTAATTAACTGCAGTAGTTTCCTTTCTAGCATAGTTCTTTACTTAACAGCTTTACTTAATTGCGGTGTTTCTCTTTCTAGTATAGCTTTACTTTCTCCCTTGCACTTAGATTTTCTAAAACCCTAGTTTTTTCCGTCGATAAGATAATAGCGTTCGTGTGAGTAAGCATAACCAACAGTTCCCGGATTTCAATAAGACACTTGTGTCCCCTTGCTACAATTCGATAGGTATACTTGCCTCATCGGGTTGCTAGTTCGGTTGCGTTTATTTTCTTTGAACCCTAGCGCGCAACAAGTTTTTAGTTGCGTTTATTTGCTAGTTCGGTTGCTAAAATTTTAAAGAAAGAGGATGAGAAAGAGAAGAGATAAAATTAATAGGTTCGTGTTTTCAAAATATCAACGGAAGTTGGTTTTCCCCGGCAACGGTGCCAAAAACTTGTTGCGCGTTAGGGTTCAAAGAAAATAAACGCAACCGAACGAGCAACCCGATGAGGCAAGTATACCTATCGAATTGTAGTAAGGGGACACAAGTGTCGTATTGAAATCCGGGAACTGTTGGCTATGCTTACTCACACGAACGCTATTATCTTATCGACGGAAAAAACTAGGGTTTTAGAAAATCTAAGTGCAAGGGAGAAAGTAAAGCTATACTAGAAAGAGAAACACCGCAATTAAGTAAAGCTGTTAAGTAAAGAACTATGCTAGAAAGAAAACTACTGCAGTTAATTAAAGAGCACAAGATAGGAGATTACTACGAAAGGTAGAAAATATGAAATGGAAATGCACCCGATCAAGATTCACCTCGGCTAAGGACGATTAAGAAAATGCGATAAAAATCTAAACTTAATAGGATAAGGGTCCTTGACCGTGGAGGTTCCTAAAGCTTGAACATGCTTCTCTCGAAGTCGTGCCCAACTGAGTTTAGGAAGGTCCGACCGACTCTCGTCTAAATCGGAGGCCTAAAACTCGCTTTACGCGGTGAACCCCACTATTGGATTTTACTCCAATCCGGGAGATTTGGACGTCTGCCTCTCTCGAGGGGTGCGTACAACTCCCTTTACTCTTGAATGCTCACTTCATTCTTTCGGCCTCTCGGCTAGCCCAGAATGAAGCAAAGGCGGAGAGTATATATCGAAAATATACCTCCAACCCGTGATTAATCAAGAGTAATTCAAGGCCCTAACCTAAAAAGGAAAAGATTAATTAAAACATCATAACATACTCGCTCTAACCTCGGATCATCAAGATCGAGTACAAGGAGGATTAGTTAATCATAATCCGGAGGGGGGGAGATGAGTAGAAAAGCATAAGAAGAACACAAGCTAAACAAGAACACTTTTATTAATAAAAAGGGGCAAGTTACACTATTGAAAAATTAAAATTACAAGTGCATGAAATTGAAATCCTATTCTAGCCCTACAAGTAGCACTAAGCAAGAGCAAAATTACAATAAAAGCTAAGACAAACTACAATTAAGCTGGGGTTAAACAAAAAGTACAAAGAGAGGGGGAGAGAGAGAGAGAGAGAAAGCATGAAAAAGGATCAAGAAACAAAGGGGCAGCACCTCCCCCACTCAACCAAAGCTTGCTGAAATGAAGAGGGGGGGCTCTATTTATAGATTTTTTTCTCGGGTTGGTCACGCCCTCCGACACGCCCTAGGGGGGGCGTGTCAGGGGGCGTGACAGTACTATGTTGACCTCGGGCTCTGGATTCTGGTGGGAGGGATGATTGCTTTGGTACGTCGGTGGTCACGCCCTAGGTCACGCCCGTGACATGGGGGCGTGACAGGCACGTCATGTCCAAATCATTGGTCGGAAATCCGTCAGTCACCGAAAAAGGAGGGTGTCACGCCCATGTCACGGGCGTGACATGGGGCGTGACAGTACTGTTTGTGTGCTGAGGCGGAACGACATTTAATGCGGCGGCAGGCTTTGCGGCAGAGGGCGACACGCCCATAGTCACGCCCGGTGACACGCCCAGGGAGGGCGTGTCAGTGGGGCGTGACAGCGGTTTTGACCGTTTTCCTGTCCCTTCCAGCAGGAGTCCTCGGGATCGGGTGACACGCCCTAGGTCATGCCCAGGGAGGGCGTGACAGGGGGCGTGACAGGTCATTTTGGCCAATTTTCTGGAAACCTGCAAAAAGACAAGAAAAAGTCAGTGGCAATAATATTTTCATAAAAATGATAAAAATAAACTAATAATAGACATAATTTGCACAATATAAAATAGAAAATACGATAATAGTTTAGGATAAAAAACGTATTATCAGTTCTCAATTTTCCTTATCTAATCTTACCGATTTTGTACAAGAAGGTAATTTATAGTATACCAAGAGGTGGTGAGGTATACCTGACTGAATAACTCCGGGTATTTTTGCCTCATCAGGTCCTGCGGTTCCCAGGTATGCTCCTCCTGACCGTGGTTTCTCCACAGAACCTTGACTAAGGGGATCTTCTTGCGGCGCAAGATCCGTACTCCTTTGTCGTCTATTCGGACCGGCTCCAAGTGAACAGATCGGTCTGAAGCTACCGGCCCTTCGGTGGTCAAAATCTGCTGCTCTGCGCGTAGTAGAGCCCTTCTTAGCTAAGAAATGTGGAAGACGTCGTGTAGAGCTGCCAGCTCTGGTGGCAACTCTAGCCTGTAGGCTAGGGGGCCGATCCGCTCTAGGATCCGGCAAGGGCCCATATACCTAGGGCTGAGCTTCTTCCTCCGACCGCGCACTCTTGAGCCTCCGTGCATGGGCTGGATCTTCAAGAACACTCGATCCCCTACCCGAAACTCCACCTGACGATGCCGGGCGTCATAGTATTTAGCCTGTCTGCTCTGCGCCTCTAACATCCTATCTCTGATCAGTCTCACCTGATCCTCGGTGTCTTCAACAAAATCCGATCCCAACACCTTCGGATCCTCGTCTTGAACCCAAGAAAGCGGGGTCCTATATTTTCTTCCATACAAGGCTTCATAAGGCGCTATCCTGATGTTGGACTGGTAGCTATTGTTATAGGAGAACTCGACCAACGACAACATCTTCTCCCACGGCTCCCCTCGGTCCAGTATACACAGTCGTAGTAGATCCTCCAATGTCCTATTGGTGCGCTCTGTCTGCCCGTCCGTCTGAGGGTGGAAGGCCGTGCTAAAAGTCAATCGGGTGCCCAGATATGCCTGCACTGACCGCCACTCCCTGGATGTAAACCGTCCATCGCGGTCCGACACTATCGTCCGAGGCACGCCATGATATCGGATATACTGCTCCACGAACCTCCGTACCAGCACTCCCACCGAGTCATCTTTCCTGATCGGTATAAAGCGGGCCACCTTCATCAACCGATCAACAATCACCCAGATCGAGTCGTTCCCCGTCCGAGACCGGGGAAGACCATGTATAAAATCCATAGCTATATCGTCAAACTTCCACTCCGGCACCGGGAGTGGCTGCAATAATCCTGTGGGGTTCTTGCACTCCGCCTTCACCAACTGACACGCCTCGCAATGGGTCACGAAGTACGTAATGTCCTTCTTCATGCCCGGCCAAAACATCGTCTTCTTCAGATCAGTGGTCATCTTTGTGATCCCCGGGTGCACAGAGTACCGGCTGCAATGCGCCTCCGTCATAATATCCTCTCGGATCTGGCCTCCTGCGGGTATATATACTCTGCCTCTAAAATGTAGCAGTCCATCTCTCAGGGAATAATCTCCTGTCGAACCCTCCTCCAAGGTTCGGAACATCGGCTCTTCCCACGCATCTGTCCTCTGTCCGTCCCGAATGCGATCCCGAATGTCGTCTATGGCCACCATCGATGTCAGATACTCCCTATACAGCTCTGGATCATCTTCGGACACTAGGGATATCTGCATATCTCTGAATGACCGGACTAGCTCCATGGACATAACCCGGGGCCCAGCTTCGGAAGTGGCAGCTCTCCGGCTCAACGTGTCGGCCACCACGTTTGCCTTCCCTGGATGGTAGTGCATCTCATACTGATAGTCTGCTAAGAACTCCACCCAGCTCCTCTGCCTGATATTCATCTCCTTCTGAGTGTCCACGTATTTCAGGTTCTTGTGGTCGGAGTAGATGTCGTAGTGGACACCATAAAGATAATGGCGCCAGACCTTCAGAGCAAAAACGACCGCTCACATCTCAAGGTCGTGCACTGGGTAGTTCTTCTCATGGGTCTTCAGCTGACGGGAGGCATATGCTATGACGTGTCTGTTCTGCATCAGCACTGCTCCTGTCCCCTGGTATGATGCGTCGGTATACACCTAGAATCCTTCCTTTCCAGATGGAAGGGCCAGAATAGGGGCTGAGATGAGTCGGTCCTTTAGCTCCTGGAAAGCCGCCTGGCACTGCGGGGTCCAAACGAAAGGTGCCTCCTTCTTCGTCAGGGAAGTGAGGGGGAGGGCAATTTGGGAGAACCCCTCCACGAACTTCCGGTAATAACCGGCAAGTACCAAGAAACTTCGTACATCGGTGGCTGTCTTCAACTGCGGCCAATCTCGAACTGCCTGAATCTTTGCCGGATCCACTGCCAACCCAGCTCCGCTGATAATGTGGCCTAGGAAAGCCACCTCCTTCAACCAAAACTGACACTTACTGAATTTCGCATAAAGGCGATGCTCCCGCAACCTCTCCAGAGTCAGTGCCAGATGCTGAGTGTGCTCCTCCTCCGTCCTAGAGTAGATCAGGATGTCGTCTATGAATACTATGACGAACACATCCAAGTAGGCCTCAAAAACCCGGTTCATGAGGCTCATGAATGCCGACGGTGCATTCATGAGCCCGAAGGGCATCACGGTGAACTCATACAGGCCATATCTGCTACTGAAGGCCGTCTTTGGGATATCCTCCTCCTGGATCTACAGCTGGTAGTATCCTGACCTCAAGTCCAGCTTCAAGAAATAATGTGCCCCTCCAGCTGATCGAACAATTCGTCTATCCGTGGGAGCGGATAGGTATTCCGGACGGTCAGCCTGTTTAGTGCTCGATAATCGATGCACAGGCGAAGTGTCCCATTCTTTTTCTTCACAAACAGGACCGGTGCTCCCCATGGCGAGGAACTCGGTCTAACAAATCCTGCCTCAACCAATTCCTGCAACTGAGTCCGAAACTCTGCCAACTCCTTTGGGGCCATCCGATAAGGGGCCCTAGATGCCGGCTTGGCCCCCGGCACAAGCTGTATCTGAAAGTCCTGCTCTCGGTGTGGAGGTAGTCCTGGCAGTTTTCTGGAAAGATGTCAGCGAAATCTCGCACCACCGGGATGTCTGTCACCGACTCCTTAACTTCCGTCATCTCAAATAGAATCTGATAGACCTCCTCTCCCTACAGATGGTCCTTAACGGCCTGTATCGAAGATAAGAGTATACGAGAGACAGGTCTTATACCTTCAATGATAATGAAAGAGTCCCCGTGTCTCACGGTGATCCTCTTCGCCTGGCAGTCAATCTGGGCATGGTTCCAGTGTAGCCATACCATGCCCAGGATCAGGTCGTAGTCCGTCAGCTTCAAAATCGTCGCTGGAGCCTCGAACGCCTTTCCGCCAATTTCTGCCTCCATATTACAGTGATCCGTGGTACGGAGCTCAGATCCATCCGGTAGTCGCACCCTCATCCTCGCGCCCGTGAATCGCTCCACGCCTTCCAGTCCTTCTACGAACGTCTCCGACATAAAGGAGTGAGTAGCTGCAGTATCAAAAAGCGTGCGGGCAGGCTTGCCGCTGATGAAGACTATACCTAGGGTGATTAGATGTCTTAGGGTTCTATAGTGAGTTTTACTTTCCTTGCTAATCTATCTAGTGCGATTCAAAGTTTTAACCATTGAAAGGGAAATTCTATGAAAATAAAGAGGCATTGTAGCGTACCTGCTATGACCTGCTCCGGATTCCGAGGCTGGACAAGGTCCAAGGCATATACCTGCTCCCTTTCTTGTCTACGATCTCCCCCCTTGTATCCACGACCGCGCCCGCGTCCTCGGCCTCCGTAATGCTGAGCTGGTGGGTCGCCCTGTGGTGCTGGAGGTGGTGCCCCCCTCATGGGGTAGTTCCTCCGAATGTGCCCAATCTGATGACAAAGGAAGCACTCTGGTGGGGGATACGCCATTCCCCCGGGTCTCGGCATCTCCTGCATCCGAAGAGGTTGAGGGGCCAATATCGCCTGTTCTCTCGGCTCCTGCCTCACGTCCTGACGAGGCTGGTCCTCTGTCCTCCTCCCCTCTGGTATAGCACCTCGCCGCTGGTCATTTCTACCTCTCTGTCCCTGATCCTCTGCTGGCCGCTTCCGGCCCCGGGTGGCGTGCCAATCTGCCTCAATCCTTTTTGCCATCTCCAAAATCCGGGAGATAGGCCCGTCAGATACAAACAACAAAGCCTCCCTCAAGTCCTCCCGCAGGCCCTTATTGAACCTCCTGATATACCCTGCTTCGTCCAGCTGGTAGGAATCTGCGTATCGAGCCAGATGGTCAAACTCTCGATGGTACTCCACCACGGTCCGGGTGCCCTGCTTCAGCTGTAAGAACCGCTCCTCCAAATCATCCCTGGCCGATTGCGGAACAAAATTCTCCAGCAGTGCGGCCCTGAACTCCTCCCAGGTAACCTTCGCAACCTCCCTATCGACAAATGTCGTGTCCAACATCGTCTTCCACCACCTCTTTGCATAGGACTCCAGGCAAGAGACAACCAGAGCCACCCTCTCCTCCCAGGGACACTGTATCCCGGTCAGCATCTCGTACATGATATCCAGCCACTCTTCCGTCCGAACTGCCGACTCTGTCCCCAAGTAGGACGGGGCAGACAGTCCTCGGATGATGCTTAGCATGTTGGCCCCCGGATTTGGCTGCGGGGCCGGAACTTGCTGGGCCCTGAAGGCCTCCAGGATGGCAGTCAGAGTCTGTCCCATGTCTAACTGAAGGAAAGGAGTGGGGACCGGTGGAGGTGGTGCAACACCCTGAGCCTGCTGAACTCCGCCTTGTGGCGTAGGCTATGCTGGAGGCTGCGTAACAAAAACCCATACTGAGAAAACGTTCAATCTTAAATAAAAGTGGACAATTTATATGTGATCCCCATTTGGGCACACCACACTTCTTCTGCTTAGTTTGTCCCCAAACTAAACTCACGCGGGGGTGACCCAGGGTTTGTGGACTGCTACTTTCTTCTGATCGATGTTTTGCTCTGATACCACTTGTAAGACCCCCTTTTTTTTTATTTAAAACCCGGGGTCTTAGGCCCAGAGTCGCCGCTTTGCGGTGACACCTTCACGTCCTGAAGGGTCATCAACACAAGGCGTTGATTCTGCCGGCCAATTCGATCACAGAAAGGTAGCACAATAATTGAAGTAAGAGCAATGCAGTCCACAATAATAAATCACATGTATATAAACTCCACGAAGGGAGTGTCCGCAGAAAACATCAGAGTAAAATGATACTAGAAATATAAGGGCTCATTCCCGATACATCAAGTCCTCACTACAAAATCACTCAATGCGGAAGCTAAACTAAAACTCTACTGAAGGTCCGGACTCACGATCCCTGCAGTTTGGACTCCAGTGCTAGACTGCCCCATCTCCAAGCGTACCGGCCTCCTGAGCTGCTCCTCCATGTTGGGCTCCGCGATCCCCTAAAATAATATGGTTCGAAAACTGTTAGTCATAAAGACTAAGCCCTATCATCCCCTACCCCTTCCCCCACGGCTCCTAAGTACCGAGCGGAGAGGAAGAAAGGGAAGGACATAAGGTGGAGATTTAATCAAGATACAAATGGCAGCGGAACTAATCTAGCAATTCTATAATAATATGACAGAAACAGAAAGTAAGAAATGTAACCTTAACTTATGTGCATAAGCGCATAAGCCAAGGGATCTTCTGCAAGGCTCCCATCGTATAGAGTGTCCCATACCACTTATACGTTGGGGTGTCGGTTATCAAACAACAGTATGTATATATATTGAAATTAACCTTTGATTTATAAACTTGCCCATACAAGCTTATAGACCAAGGGGTCGTTTTGCAGGTCCTAACGTATAAGCGTCCCATACCACTTATACTTTATGTGTCAGGGTTAAATGAATCGATTATGCTATGACATACAAGTGGGTATGATGAAACATGCAAGTGCAACTCACACACTCGACTCTGTGCACACAGACCTTTAGTTCCCCCTTTCAGAGCCGTTACCTCCCAGGATACCTCCGTAGTGGCAGACGGAAGCGGTGGGTTGGACCTCGCCCACCTCTAAACCAGTAAAGCACTACCGGTCAGACCTATTGTACGCCTCAACGCTTGGTGCACTAAGCGGACGCCTGCGTACTCTTGCCGGCTGGCGCAGCGGACTTCTGTTGGCAAAGTGCTAACCACACTTGCCGAGTCAGCGTATTGGCGTCGGTGCATCGACCCTCCAATACCGAAGACCCTCCACCTTAATTTTCATTCCTTTTTATGCACATGCAAGTTTAACCGTAAACACACAAAAGCCGAGCCGAAGCTCCCCGGACCAAAACGTCCGTCTCCAAACCAACCGAGCCGAAGCTCCCCGGACCATCCCGTCCGTCTCTTAACCAACCGAGCCGAAGCTCTCATCAATCTTCCTGTGCCAACAGTGTTTGTGAAAGGTGCAACCCTAGTTTCTAAGTTACTCTTGTCGGTTTGTTATTACAGTTTACGTTAGCCCAGGACTGCCCCCGACATACCCCGTGAAGGGCTCTCAAGGGGCACTAGGAACCAAGACGGCGGCATTACGGCCCGAAGTTCCCTTTCGCAAGGCACTTATTGTTATTGGTTGATCTCCCTTAACCCGATCCCCTTTTAGTTACTTTAGATCTAACCCTAGAGTATTAAGACTCTTCCATTCCTACCGGGGTGGACGATCTTTCGTCGTACCCGAGCACCTCTTATCTCTAGCTACCACTACTTCTCTCTACTCTTCATATCTTCCTATTGTGATTTCCTCCACAATTGTCCACCCAGACAAAATGATTAACTCCAATGACTTTCTCAGATCATGTCCTATTGCAATTCACAAATTTGCAATATGCAGACCGACCTAGACTATATGACGAACTGGTTATGCAACGATCCCAAACTTATCCAAATGCCCTTAATTATTTACTGGAGACTTATCAGGATATAAATGGCCTAAATCCAGAATGTGGTAATTTTCCTAATTTATCTGACATTTAATTAATTTTCCCCAAAAATCCCAAGGGCTACGAGTTTGAACATGAACTACCCTAAGTTCTCATGCTAGATGTCCAGCAAAATTTATAATAATTAGTAGGTTATCTCAGTATGGTAAATCCAAAGTATCACAATTTTTCTATCATCAAAAGGGCACTAAAACTATTTTAGAAATAATCTCTATCTTTTGTTATTTATGAATCAAGTACAGAAAATATCCATCCAAAAATTGTAAATTAATTATACTAAGCAGATAAGACATTCAAAATAACATTGGCCAGGTTTCATAATTTTCCAATAAGTATATCATCCATAATTAATTTTTAAACCATAAAACCCCTTTCTAACATCTGTGAATGAAGTACTAGAATTACTCAACTAAAAATCATACAAAAATTCAGGGGCAACTATTCTAACCTAAAACATTTACCTCGAAGATTTCATGAGGTTTCGATGAACAGAAATTTCTAAACAACTAAAACATCATTTAAGGCCATAGCAAGCTTTACAAATGAAGTGCTAGCAATAATCAACATAAAATTCCAGAAAAATTGCTATAAGTTTTACCTGATCCAAAACTCACTCTACCCGAATTTCACAGCTTTTAAGTAAGGTTTAGTGACTGGTTTTACCTATTTGATATTTTACCCTAAAACTAAGGTTAGGGTTTTAAGGTATCTACTTGTCTCCAAATTCTCCAAGATTCCATCCAGACGATTCTTATCAAGCTTTTGTCAACTCTAAAGAGTTTCAAGACAATACAAGAGCAATTGCCCCCATGTCCTTCACAACCCTCAAAACCCTTCATTTAGGGTTTGATCTTGGATCCTAGGGTAAATCAACCCTAAACCTCACCATTTTTCTCCAAGCAGGTCATAACACCATTCTAAGTCAGAGGTCAGAAAATCAGCCTCTGTTGAGGTGATTTGACCTTTCCAAACTCTTAGTGCACTTTTTACTAAAAGATGTCTCGCTAATGCCTAGTTAAGGGTAGAAGAATTACTACACAAAACTCCTCCAAACTAGTTGGAATTTTGTACAGATCTAGGTTTTATAGCCAGGGACCACTCACCAAAATTTGGGAGGGTTTGGAGGTCATTTGACCACTCAAATAAATTTCTCTAACTTAATTAAATTAAAACAAAAACTTTAGGCAAAGTATTTTCAAAAATTCCCATTTTTGGTCTGCCTTTAGGCATAGCTAAGGTTAACCCCCTGCCCAAATTTCAGGTCATTTGGACAAGGGACAAAGAGTGGGCATCCATTTTAATTTCTGCCGAACTCTAGGTACAGCTCCCACTAAAATGGGTTCTGCGGTCAAACCGCTTACCCAAACGAGTTGAAATCAATTTTAAATTAAACTAGACTCAATGGGCTACAACTTTCGTGACTGGTCATTTTTCCTAAAACGGCCTTTAAGTGCCTCATTTTGCAGCATCAAAATGTGCTCATCTAAGTATATTTTCCTTATAAATTATTTACATAATTTATATATTATAAACAGCTTTTACTGTTCATCTTCTACAAAACCCGAAAACTAGAACACAGAAACTCTTATTTCCTGTAGCTCTTTCGCGATCCGTCACCGGTCGCCCGGTCACTTCCCTGGCCAGCCACTACCACCACCACCTCCGTTGAGGCGATGGCTAGCGGTCGGCGGTGGTTTGGCCGCCGAAGGTGGCGGTTTCCGGCGAACTCGAAAATACATTTTTCATGGTTTTCCAAGAAAACGAGAGATAGGTCCAGCTCCGTTGAGCACGAATTTCCTTTCTAAGAATCCTAAGATCTACCCATGAGAGAAGAAGCAGAGGAGGACCTTGTTCGCGGTTTGGAGGCGAGATGAACGACGGGGTGCCATGGCGCGGTGGTGGCGTTGCTGAACTTTTCCTACAGCAAGAGCAAACGTCTGAATTTGTTTGATTGAGCGTGTAAACTTATCCTCTTGCTCCAAGTGGGCTTTTATAAGTCAGCAAGTGGGGAGGTGAAAGGGTAGAGCCTTAATGGTCATGAAGGCTCCTCTTAATAACCTTTCAGTTACCGTGAAGGGATAAGAAACAGTGGAAGATGAATAGGTGTTTGCCAGGTGGCGATTCCTATTGGACCAACACTTCCTCCTTTATTATATAATCACAGAAGGAAAAACGGCCCGTAATTACTCCTGGTGTAACTTTCCACACCAGCATTTATTTCCATGCGTGTTACAATAATTTCGGGCCTGAACCGTCGTTTCGGTCAATGTCACGGCCGTGACACATAGGTCACGGGCGTGACAGGCCCGGGTGGCCAATTCTGGGGTCGACGATCGTCGAACTGAGATCGACGGTTGTCGAAGGGTGGTCACGCCCTAGGTCACGGGCGTGACACCTTGGTCACAGGCATGACATGCCCGAATGGCAAATTCTGAGGTCGACGACCGTCGAACTGAGATCGACGGTCGTCGAAGGGTGGTCATGCCCTAAGTCACGGGCGTGACACCTTGGTCACGGGCGTGACAGGGTCATGAGGCAAATTCCGCGCTCGGCGATAGTCGCGCTGAGATCAACGATCACCGAAGGGGGGGTCACGCCCTTGGTCACGGTCGTGACACCAGGTTCACGGGCGTGACATGCCCGAATGGCAAATTCTGAGGTCGACGACCGTCGAACTGAGATCGACAGTCGTCGAAGGGTGGTCACGCCCTAGGTTACGGGCGTGACACCTTAGTCACGGGCGTGACAGGGCCGGGTTGAAAATTCTGCGCCTGACGATCGTCTCCCTGAGATCGACGATTGTCGAAGGAGTCACGCCCTAGGTCACGGGCGTGACGGGTTGGTCACGGGCGTGACCAACCCATGACCCAAAATCTCGGTCGATTTATTTCACTTTTTGGGCTTCCTATGGTTCTGTCACGACCAACCGACTCCTAGGGGTCTAGCCGGAAATGGGATGTTACACTATCGTCGAGCGATCATAGACAAGCTAAGATCAGCGGCGGCGACAACTTCCGATCGGCGACGTGCGTGCGGGCGGAGCTCGCGATGTGCTAGGTCACGGCGGCGTGATTTCATGTTTCGGTGTTCTGGTACTGTAGAGTTTCAAAATACCCATGTATTTATACCAGGAGCAAACCCTAAGAGCCGTTTGGGGGCCCATGAGGAGATGCCCTAGCCCTGGTTGAGACAGCGCATGATGTCCTGGACCGGTCTAGGGAGCGGCGAAATATGCCTAAGGAAAAATCGGCGGGAGTCGGTGATTCCCGTCGATGTCGGCGGGAATCACTTCTGACTCCCGTCGATTCTGCCTTAGCAGAATTTTGGACCTTTGGCCGGCCGGAAGTAGAATCGGCGGGAGTCACTTAGTGATTCCCGTCGAAGTTGGCGAGAATCACTAACGACTCCCGTCGATTTTTACTTGGAAGAATTTTCCTCCTTCCTTCTTTTGATAGCTTGGTCTTTGACCCATCCTTGCTCCTTATTCTTCTCTTGAACTACCTTGACCTTGTACTTTAAAATAAGTATACTCCAATAGAGAGAGCACACGTGGATCAACACACTGATCTACATAGCGAGGGATTACATTGCGCAGACCCGTGTATATTGACCCACTGCACTCTGACATTGGTGTGTACTTAGCATGGAATAGCTGCAAGCACAACTTGATAGAATTGTCAAATACATTATCAATTCAACTCTGCTTGTTCAGGCTCTTCTTCAAATCAGGTCTATTATGGATGCAATACCCAACAGGTGTAAACTACAAGGAGCTTGGGGCCATGAAGCTTCCAATTTATAGAAAGGAAGGCTTTGGCCTCTGGAAGGAAAGGGTTAGGTTATTTATGGAAGCTGCTGACCCTAAAATATACATCACAGTCAAAGAAGGACCCTTCATCCCTATAAAGACCTCAGTTCTGGATGCCAAGATCCAGACACCTAAATCTTATGATGAAATGACTAAAGATGAGCTCCTACTTGCCTTCATGGACAAGAGAGCTCAAAACATTATTTCTAGTACAATAGATGATTCTACTTTCCAAAATCTGGTGCACTACAAAACCTCCAAAGAGATGTGGGGCACTCTAGTTGTTTTATGGAGGGTTCAGAGGAGGTGAAGGATGATAGAAAATCTATGCTCAACTAGAAGTATAAGGCCTTCAGACAAGGAAAGTCTGATGGCATTGCTGAGTGTTTTTAGAGATTCTTCAGAATAGTGAATGAATTGAGAATATATGGAAGGGTCTTCAGCACCTATGAGCTGAATGACAAATTTCTCAGGTCCCTCACAAATAATTGGGACATAAAGATTTGTGTCATTAGGGAAATGGCCAAGTTAGCTGAAACTCCTCCTCCAACCCTGTTTGGAAAGATGATGTCATATGAGATGCAGCTTGCTGTAAAAAAGGAAGAAAAGAAGAGCAGTAAGTCACATGCCAAGGAGAAGAATGTGGCCTTCAAAGCTGATGCCCCAACCAGAAGCAGAAGGAAGAACTCTCCACTCAGGAGAATTACAGAGTCAGATTCTGAGAGCTCAGAGACCAGCACCTCAGACAGTAATATGTCTGATGAGGACTTTTCTGCCTTCTCCAAGTAGTTTTGGAAATTCATGAAGAAGGAGCATAGGAGCAACAACAGGCCTTCCTCTTCCTCAGAGCACAGAAGGAGATCCTATAAGGAGGATATGTATGCTCCTAACTCTAGCAAATAAACTTTTTATAAAGTCATTTGTTTCTGCTGCAGAAAACCTGGGCACATAGTTGTTGACTGCCCATTGAAGAGGAAAGAGGAAGGAGAGAAGAAGCACCATAAGGGGAAGAAGAAAGAGAAGTCCCTTGTGGCCAAGAAGGAAAAGACCTGGTCTGACTCCTCCTCTGGGTCAGACATTGAAGAAGAAGAAGACTACATTGGGCTAATGGTTGTTACTAAAGAAGAACCAGAAGAATATCCGGCTGCTAGGATAGGAATCAGGGCCCCTCTGTCACATTCAAAAAGTAACTCATAGGTGGATGAAGATGAAGAGGAAGATGTTCAATTCCATGGATTAATGGCAATGACAGATGAGGAGAGCAGCCAGGATAAGCCTGGACAGGCTCAGGTAAATTCTAAATCTCTGTCTTTTATTTCAGGTCATGAGGCTAGCTCATATTCTGAACCTCAATCATCTAGAGATGAAGGGAATTCAGAGACTGAGGATGATTTCAATTATATAATTGACAAGTATGGAGAACTTCTTGAAGAATTAAAGAAGTGCAAGCTCCTTTCCAAGAGATAGGCAAAAGATCTTCTCAGTCTTAGGGGAAAGTGTGAGGGCCAAGAAAAGGATCTCAATGATATGGTTGCATAATCAGCTAAGCTCAAGGGGATCATTGATATGGAGTCAGTGGTAAGAATCTCAAATGAGAAACTTATCTAGAAACTTAAAGATGATCTCCTAAATGAGAAATTGTTGGTGGCCTAGTTTTCTAAGCCAAGCATTGTGCTTCCCTTAATTCACACCCTCTTTACCCAAAAGGGTAAGAAAGGATTAGGATTTTAGGGACCTACTAGACCTCCCAATCCAAAAGGAAAGGGGAAGGCACCAATTATGCCTCTAGCCACATTGCTTCCAATCTCTTTTCAGAAAATCATGTTGCCTTCTAATAGCTATGACCATGAAAGCTTGTATGGTCACTTGGAGAATGGCAGATCCACTGGTATTGATAAATATGCCCATAGCCAAGGTAGAAGATACAGCCATGTGAAGGCCTTTAAGGCTTCCCATAAAGAAATTAAAATGGCCCATCCTAGACCATTTGTTTTTGGTGCCCCAGCCCCAAAACTTAAGGATAATGTTGCTGCAGGATATCTGAGTCATCCAGCAAAAGTAATGACTCAAGGTAAGTATTCTAGCAAGACTGGAATGGCAGTTTCTGATGCAATCAGATGCATGTTAGCTGAAAAGAGACATGCAGCTAGTGGTTCTCAGAAAAGACCAAAACAGTCAGCTGAAAGACTTACCTTTAGTCAAATTGCTGCTGGAAGAAATCAGAGATATATAGCTCAACTTTCCACTGTTCAGGGGGCAGTCTAGGCAAATGCTGGTCCTAAACAGAAAAGGAGATATAATGTCCATGAGGGATGGTGCTGTGGCAAAGTGGGCCACTATGCTGCTGATTGCTGGCATAATCCTTCAGTGTCCAGAGGTAGCCAACCTGTCAGGAATATTGTTGGAAGGCAAGCTTATATTTAGACTAATGTGAACCTAGGACCCAATAGAAATTGGGGTCCTAAGGTGAGATAAATATTGCTTTTCAGGTTAGTTCAAGTACTAATTCTCCTAAATGGTACTTGGACAATGGATGTTCCAGGCATATGACTTGAACAAAGGAACTGTTGAAAGAGTTCACTCCAATAAAGAATGGACCTAAGGCCATCTTTGGAGGCTCTGAAAAGGGAATAACTAGAGGTTATGGTAAGATCTCTAATGACATAATCACCCCACATGGGTAGCTTATGTAAAGGGGTTGCAACACAATCTCAAAAGCATAAGCCAACTATGTGACCTTGGTTATGATATTTCCTTCCACAAGGATAAGTGCCACATCAAGAGGTTAAGTGACCAGAGTGTCATCTTAACAGGCACTAGGAGTGGGAATGTTTATTGTTTAAACTTTTCTTGCTTAGATAGTGATTCCCCAATATGCCTAGTTGCAAATGACAAAGTCTCATATTATGTCTAATGGCACAAGAGACTGGTTCATTTGAATTATAAGACCATTGGTCAGCTCTTCAGTGATGAGCTAGTCAGGAATGGTCCCAAAATAAAATGCTCCAAGGAGGGTATCTTTGCTGCTTGACAAAAGAGTAAGCAGACTAAGACCTCCTTCAAGAACATTAGGACCAGGAACTCAGTGAGATGCTTGTATCTCCTGCATATGGACTTGTTTGGTCCTATTCCTGTTCAGAGTCTAGGTAGGAAGGTCTACACCCTTGTGGTGGTTGATGACTATTCCATGTTTACTTGGGTGTTCTTCTTTAGAAGAAAGGATGAAGCCCTAAAAGTCTTCTTGAATTTTGTCAGGCAGATTCGGAATGAATTTGCAAGTTCTATGGTCAAAATGAGAAGTGACCATGGAATTGAATTTCAGTCTGCTACCATGACTACTTTTTGTGAAGAGTAAGGATTCATCAAGAATTCTCCTCTCCAAGAACACCCCAGCAAAATTGGTTAGCTATGAGGAAAAACAGAACTCTCATAGAAGCTAGGAGAACATTATTGAGTGACACTTATCTCCCTGAATATTTCATGGCTGAGGCAGTTAACACTGCATGTCATGTTATCAATAGAACTTCACTAAAGTCCACAAGAAGACTCCCTATGAGATCTTGAAGGGCAGAAAACCAAACTTATCCTATTTCAAGATCTTTGGTTGCAAGTGTTTCATCTTGAATAATGGCAAGTCAAAAGTGACTAAGTTTACTACTAAATCCCATGAGGGGATCTTTGCTGGGTACAACAATAGTAGTAAGACATATAGAGTCTATAACTTGAATAATCAAGTTGTAGAAGAATCTGTCCATGTAGTGTTTGATGATTCTAGCATGATTAACAGTGACTTGTCAAGCTCTTTGCCTAGTTCTGTAGGTACAGAAATTATGATGGAAAAGCTCTTCATCAAAAATAAAGACCCTACTGTGCAAGAAGAATCTAGAGAGGGATGCTGCCTAGAGGAAGCATAGGATAGTCAAGCTAGAGATGAAGACCAACCATCTGAATAAAATGGTGCTCATCAAGAAGCAGTCAGGCTGCCCCCAGCAGTCAGATATCTGAGAGATCATCCTCCAAATCAAATAATTGGTGAGGCTAGCCAAGGTGTACAGACCAGAAGTAGGAGTTTCAACACAACCCTTTACTCCAGCTTCCTGTCACAAGAGGAGCCCAAGAAATTTAAAACGGAAAATCAAGACCAATTTTAGATTGGTGCAATGCAAGAAGAACTGAACCAATTCAAAAGATACAAGGTCTAGAAGCTTGTTCCCAGACCAGATGGACATAATGTCATTGGATTCAAGTGGATTTTCAGAAATAAACTTGATGAAAATGACATTATAATAAAGAATAAGGCTAGACTTGTGGCCAAGGGGTACAGACAGGAAGAGGGGATTAGTTATGATCAGACTTTTTCCCCAGTTGTTAGGTTGGAAGTCATCAGACTATTCCTTGCATTTACAGCCTTCCAGGGATTCAAAGTCTTCCAGATGGATGTGAAGTCAGCCTTCCTGAATGGAAGACTAGAAAGAAGAGGTCTATGTAGAGCAGCCTCCAGGTTTTGTAGATTCTAACTCTCATACTGCTGTGTATTATAGACTTAGGAAAGCTCTATATGGGATCAAGCAAGCCCCTAGAGCATGGTATGAGACATTTTCTACCTTCCTCAATGAGAACCAATTCTCAAGGAGGAAGATAGACAAGACCCTATTCCTAAGGGATTCCAAGGGCAAGATCATCCTAGTCCAGAATTATGTCGATGACATAATATTTGGCTCTACTGATGATAACCTATACAGGAAGTTTGTAAAACTTATGCAGGGGAAGTTTTAGATAAGTAGTATGGGTGAACTAAAGTTCTTATTGGGAATCCAAGTAAGACAGACTGATGATGGTATATCCATTTCCCAATCAAAGTTCACCAGGGAGCTAATCAAGAAGTACGGTATGGAGAATGCTTCCACCATAAGAACTCCTATGAGCTCAAGTATGCCTATAGACAAAGATGATCCAGGGAAACCTATTGATCCAACTTTATATAGAGGTATAGTTGGCTCCCTTTTCTACCTCACTACAAGTAGGCCTGACATTATGTATGCAACATATGTTTGTGCTAGGTATCAGGCCTGCCCTAAAGAGTCTCACTACACTACTGTGAAAATAATCTTGAGATATCTTAAGGGCACCTCAGATCTTGGCCTATGGTACCCTAAGAATGAGGAGTTTGAACTAACAGACTATTCAGATGCATAATTTACAGGCTGCAAGGAGGATAAGAAGAGCACATCTGGCTCCAATAAATTTCTAGATGGAAGGCTTGTCTCTTGGAGCAGCAAGAAGCAAACAAGTGTTGCAATCTCCACTGCTAAGTAAGAGTATAATTCAGCTAGGAGTTGTGCTCAGCTGCTGTGGATCCAGTATCAACTTCAGGACTATAATATTTAGATAAGTAGAACTCCACTCTTTTGTGATTCTACTAGTGCACTATAGCTAGGAATCCTGTCTCCCATAGCAGGACTAAGCATATAGAAATTAGATATCATTTTATTAGAGTACATGTGGAAAGGCATGACATCAGCCTTGATATTGTCTCCACATACAAGCAAGTGGCTGATATCTTCATTAAGCCACTAGATAAAGCCAAGTTCAACACCTTAAAATTTGAATTGGGTATGTTGAATCTTGTGTAGCTTCAATTCTCTCCTCTACCATATGTTACACTGTATATTTTGCAGGTAGTGTGCAATAGTTGAGGTGGAGCAAGCCCAATAGAAGGTGGATCAACCCCAGATAGATAGGGGGAGAAAAACTCCACAAAAAATCTCCCTATTGTAGAAGTCAAAAAGGGGGAGAGGAGTTAGGGGGAAGGAAGCATAAACTTGATCAAGACCTGACCTGGCCAAAGTGTAAGAGGCTTAGAGCCAGGTGGTGCTGAAGTTGTTTCAGCACTAGAGTAGTAAGGATGGCTCACTCAGGAGAGCAGCATGCCAGGAGGAGTAAGTAAAATTCTCCACAAGCTAAAGTAATGTGGTAACATTTTCAAACTCTCATAATGTTACACAAGTTTTTTTTTAAAAAAAATATACTTTGTATGTCAATGACCTGTTTTATTGATCAAGCTAAGTTTTGACATCATCAAATAAGGGGAGATTATTAGGTCCATTGATCCCAATATCCCAGATTTGGAAGAAGTCAAACTTGTCAATGACATACACATATAATGTATTTGATGTGTGTTTGAGTTCATGCATGCAGGTAGTCCATGATTGGACAGGTCAATAAGAAGAATATGTTGGAGAATTCAAATTTTGTCAAGCTTAGTTCAAAGTGTGGATCTCAGATTTCATCGAGCTCAGCTCGCAGTTTGTCTAGCTCAGCTCATAGTTCGTCGAGCTCAGCTCACAGATCGTCGAGCTCAACTCACCATTCCTTGATCTAAAACTCAGAAGCTTGAGGATCAGAAGTCGTCGAGCTCAGCTCACAGTTCGTCAAGCTTAGCTCACAGATCGTTGAGCTCAGCTCACCATTCCTTGAGCTAAACCTCAGAAGCTTGAGGTTTAGAATTTATCAAGCTCAGCCCACCGATCATCGAGCACAGTTCAACATTCGTCGTCCTAAAGTCAAACAAATTGACTAAGTCAAAGCTGCTGAAACAGCTGAGACCGCTGAGAAGAAACCATTGAGAAAGAAGACTGTCACAGCTGAGAAGGAGAAAGCATTGAGACCGCTGAGAAGAAAGCGCTGAGACAGAAGCTTGTCTCAGCTGTTAAGAAGAAATCGTTGAGATTGCTGAGAAAGAACCGCTGAGACAAAGCCAACAAAAATTTTCTAAGTCCAAAAAGTGGAGTTCGTCGAGCTGAGCTCATATTTCGTCGAGCTCAGTACAGAGTTCGTCGACCTCTGCTCGACGATCATCGAGCTCTAGTTAAAGTTTGAAGGCTCACGGTTCGTTGAGCTCGGCATAGAGTTCGTCGATCACAGATCAACGATCGTCGAGATAAGGCCAGGTATTTCATGTCATTGCGAGAAAGCTACAGTAGCGCCGGAAGCTACTATTTGTACTCTTTTTAGGTTGGTGGCGCTCACCATACTTGACTAGGCCCACATTCAAATTTTATCGTTGATTCAAATCAACAAATATAAAAGGAAGAGAAGAAAAGAAGATTAGGGTTAACAAAAATGGATGTAGAAAATGAAAAAGAGGCGGCTGGACTTAATCTTCTTCGACAAGCTTGAAAGCAAAGTTCAGTAGTGAATGCCAGAAGGCAATGATAGTTGGAGCTCCTTCCAGTTCAGCATGATTGTTCCTTGAAGAACAAGTTGGCTGATTTAATCTATCAGCAAGAGAAGATAGATGTGTGAAGGGTTGTTAGCCTTCAACAACAGATATCTGCTCATTAGTGCAGTAAAAAGTAGTATTTATGGAAGAAGGCTAATTCCTTCTACAGCAAGAAGGCTGGACTGATATCTACTCAGTCTAGCAAGGTAGACTCAGAGATTTATCTTTGAGCCAGTATTTCAATTTTATTGATTAATTTCCTATAGGATTCAGTTTATTTGAATCTGAGTGTAGGGCACTTTGTGACTGAGTGGTAGGTGACTAATTAGTCACTGAGGTAGGTGCTCTGCTGGAGTACTGAGGTAGGATCTAAGTGTGGATCTGAGCAATAGGTTCTAATTTCCTGAGGATGAGAGTTCTACTCTCTAAGGTAGGATCCAAGTATGGATCTATGGTAGGGCTATCCTCCTAGCCTGAGTGTAGGGCTTAGTGCCTGAGGTAGGTGACTGGTGAGTCACTGAGTTGTAGGTGACAAGTGTGTAACTGAGTTATAGGTCTTAGATAAGGCTGAGTTGTAGGTGCCTTGAAGGGCACTAAGGTAGGTACCTGGATAGTTACTAAGTTGTAGGAGTGCTACAACACTCTGAGAGTAGGGATGTGTGCCTTAAGTTGTAAGGCTGGGAATCCTGAGCTATAGGCCTTAGAAATAAGTCTGAGGTAGGTGGTCAGTGGACCACTGAGATGTTGGAGCACTGCAGGGCTCTAAGGTAGGAACCCTTATGGTTCTGAGTTTGGATTCTGAAAAGAATCTATGTGTAAGGCTGAGGACCTGAGGTGTAAGCTCTGAGGAGCATATTGGTGGAGTTTGTGTCTTGTTTAACATAAGTTAGAAAGGTAGGAGGTAAAGTGGATGTACCCAATTAGGGAACCAATATAAATACTTGTCTGTTGTTTTGTGTTGCTTGCTCTTATTTTTATATTGCAGATAATTAGGACAAGCTCTAGATCACTAAATCTACAAACAGTAAAAAGACTTAAGTAATTTTAAAGACCTATTCACCCCCCCCCCCTCTAGGTGACTAGCTAACCTTGAAGTAATAACTTTCAATTCATATAAGTTATGGTACTTATGTGATGTTAGTATAGTAGTAGCTGGTTTACTTTTCTGCTCAGTACTTTACTTTGCTTACCGCACTTCTTTTTAGTACAGCTTTTACATACTCTACTTGTACCTTATAGAACCACTAGTGTAAATATACAATTATTATTCTATAACCAGGATAGAATAGATCCATTATCACTTGTTTTCCTTTTTATACCCTTTGTTGTTCTCCGCTTCGTCCTCCCGCTCGGTACCCAGGAGTTGTGGGGGTGAGGCGAGGACAAATTGGCTTAGTCTTTATGATTAACGGTCAGTTGTCACCATATCATTTTAGGAGCTCGAGGAGATAGAGCACCAGCACGACTAGCAAGATGAGGTGGCAAGACATGAGGAGCTAACAACACTTACTACTACTGTAGCCCGGCGTCAGGTGAATACGCATATACTGATGATAGTTTAGCTTTCGCTTAGTTGGATTTTGTGAGAGAGATTGATTACTATGTACAAAGCATAAGCCCTTTTCTCTTTCATTTTGTACTCATTATGGACTATTGGATCTATCATTTTATTTATATTATGATGATGATGTGATGCAGACTTTATATATAATTGCATATATAGCTTCTCTTCTCGATTGGCCGAGTAGGTTGAATGATCGTACTAGCCGGCAGGATCGGCGTCATGCGGTGTCGGCTAACCCGTGAGTTAGTGTCACTGTAAGGTGGCGGTTCTGGGCATAAGACCGGGTTACCTCCCGAGTAAGGGGGAGTTCTTACACATTTACTACGTGAGCAGGGTCCTGAGGAAGGTAGTGCTCCATTATCCCATCTTGGAAAAACTGGCCTTTGCTCTGGTCATCTCGGCTTAGAGGCTTCGATCCTATTTCTAGCCGCACTCCATCCGAGTGGTGACTGATCATCCCCTCTACAATATCTTCAAGGTGGTGGAGCATTCAGGAAGGTTGGCAAAGTGGTTGGTGGAGCTGAGTGAGTTCGACATCTCCTTTGTCCCCCATATCTCGATCAAGGCCAAGGCGATGGCCGACTTTCTCGCAAACTATGTGGTTAAGATGACAGAGGCGAAGATCGCTCGCCTGGTTCCTTGGATGGTGATGGTGGATGGAGCTTCAAGAAGGCATTCTCTGGGGATAGGGGTGATCTTAGAGAGTTCCCAGGGAACAAGGGATAGCAAATGGTGGTGGTGCACTTCCCATCACTAACAATCAAACCGAGTATGAGGCGGTGATAGTAAGGTTGTGCCTAGCCTTGGAGCTGGGTATACAACCCCGTGTTTGTCGAGTGGACCAAGCTAGGCGAGCGAGCAAGTGGAATCGGCCCGCACCAGTGTAGTAGGCGGGCAAGCCCAGAAGGCTAGCTCACTCCTGCCAAGAAGGCGAGCGAGTCGTGCGAGCCAGACCTAGCCCAGGTGTACCTAGGAAACCTCGTCGCCGGCTCGCCTCCGTATAGGATAAGCGAGTCATGGAGGCCCGGCTCGCATTCGCATAAAGATAGCAGGCGAGCTGCAGGATCCAGGCTGCGTCTGCCCAGTAGAGTAGCGAGCTGACCCCCTGATCCTCAATATCCTTCTAGAATAGCGGAGTTACGCTGTTAGTAGACCTAATTGGGTTGCACATAGCCGTTCAGAATATCGGAGTTTAGTTATTTGCAAACCGTTTTTAGAAACCTATAAATAGACCCAAGGGAATACCTTAGGAGGGCATATTTATTTATCCCCCGGATTTCTTGTGCTTCTTGAGGTATCCTTAGCTAGGGATTTGGCTAGGGAAGAGAAGCGCTCTAAGATCTTTCGGGTGTGTGGTGGGACCACCACGTCGATCCCTTGGGTCTGTCCCCTGTCCTTTTTTCTTAGCCTTTTGGCTCACAAAAGAGAAGTAAGTGTGCGATCACCCCTTCCCCAAGGGTAAACTCCATAGAGACCGATTTTTTGATTTCAACACTCTCTAATTATATTTTTCTCTTTTCTAATTGTTTGTGGGTGAGGAAAATCGATCGGTGAAGGTCAAAGGAATCCGGAATGGGTTTCGTGATAAATTGTCCCGGTAAGGGACGTATAGATCGAGGGATCTAGTGGGGATCTAAGACACTTCCGAGGAGGAAGGTAAAGAGCCAGCTCGAAGAACTTTCCTGGGGGGAGAAATGGAGAGAGCCAACCGGTCCGGTTATAGGGTTGGTATAGAAATAAAAAGAGAAACCTATATTTCATCGCCTCCGATCTCCGGTGTCATGAAGATCTAGTTGTTTGTAATTGTAAACCACTGTCATTTCTTTTGAAAAAAATTATTATTCGTTCTTCATTCTTATTGCAGTTTCGTGGTTGTATGATGTTAGATCTCTAAAGGGTGTGTGCGTCTCCAAGGCGAAGTTTATCCAAGAAAAAGAGTTATGTGACCTACCGCCGTGCGCTAGCAAACTAGCGCCCCGCAGTAGCATCCAGAACCAATTTTCCTAGATAAAAATAATTTTAATTTTTAAATTAATCTACAAACCTTATTCACCCTCCCTCTAAGGTTGGCCACCCGATCCAACAATAAAGACTATAGGCCTATAGAGACACTATTTGATCCAAACATCAAGTTGCGCCTGAATGAAGGGATCGGCATTGACAAAGTAAAGTATTTGAAGATCAATTGTTGCCTCATGTACATCACAAGTTGTACAAGACCATACATTATCTTCTTTGATGGCATGCTGAGTCGCTTTACAAGTAGCCTAGACAAAGAGCATTACGATGCCTTAGACAAGCATATGAGATACCTGAGAGGTACTAAAGATCATGCTCTGTGCTGTACTAGTTACCCTCCTACCGTGGATGGATACTCTGATGCCTCGTGGTATTCAGAAGTTGATAACTGTAAGTCTACTAGTGGATTTATATTCAGTATGAATAGAGTTGTTGTTGCTTGGAATTCAAAATAAAGACTTGCATAGCTTTGTCATCTATGGAAACCGAGTTGTTTGTCTTAGCTTCGGCTGTTGAAGAGACAGACTAGATTAGGAATTTGAATCTAGAAATTCCCTTATCTAGACTACAAGTCAATTCTTTGAGCCTATACTGTTATAATCATGCTGCAGTTCAAGTCGTCAAGAATGCCCTCTTTAATACTAAGAGAAGACATGTATGACTAAGATATGCTTTAGTGAATTATAGGAAAGAATAATGTGTTATCACCTTGATAGATGTGCGATCGAAGGATAACCTGGCATATCTATAAGTCAATTCTTTGAGCATGTACTGTGATAATCATGAAGCAGTTCAAATCGTCAAGAATGCCCTCTTTAATACTAAGTAAAGACATGTACGACTGAGACATGCTCTAGTGAATTATCTGAAAGAACAAAGCGTTATCTCCTTGATAGATGTGTGTTCGAAGGATAACCTGGCTTATCTACTGATGAAAGGTATGCCCAAAGACTGATTAATCAAAACAGTGAGGGAAATGGGACTCAAGGCAATTTCAGTTCAGCATTATTTCAAAGTTAGGTGATTCAGTTCAGCCTTATACCAAACATTTTGATTCTTTCCACTTTCCTTTGTCAAATCAAGCGTATTGTGCTCCGCTGAAGTTCGGGGTTGCTAAGTATGAATCTGTTAAGTTATTTCATTCCACATCTGATGTTAATAACTTCATCAGGATTCATCTTCCTTATCTTGGAGGAGAGTGTTATTCCACATTTAATAACAGGATCATACTTGGTTTGGCTCTTCATCTATTGATTGGTTCCATTCCATATTTGATGAGTTCTAGTTAACTTTAGAAGAACAATAACTGTAACATTCCATATAAAAACTCAGATATAGTTGTGGTGTCCATAAGATCGTTTCCTTAAAAACAGATAATGTATTCTGAGGTAGAACCTATAATACTCTATATTAGGTGTCCTCTAAGTTAATTCTAAAGTACTACGCTCTTACAAGTAAAACCAGATACATGTACTTTTTCAAAAGTTGGAATTTATTCTAAATGAAATTTCCATTGAAAAGTACAGGAGTTATTGTTGATGGAGGAGCATGTGCAGATTGGGATCCAAACAAGGATGATCTGATGGATGATGATTTCTAGAGTATTATTGTGCTTTTCTTCATGCTTAGAGCACTATTTAGCTCTCATTTGCTTCATTTGTTTTGTTTAGAATATTTTTTGCTCTTTAGTTGGTCATGAGATACTAGGTGTGCTGGTACCTGTGTTGTGATTGACTTCTAACTCTGTTATGATGCTGTTGAGTTTTTGTATTTATTCTTATGCATGCATACAATTGCTTTATTTAATGTCCAATATATTCTGACAAGTGTGACCAACACGATTATGAGTGCTTCAGGTTTGGTTGAACACTACACACACCACATATTTTCTGACGTTAGGTTTACAGCAGACATAATAGAAGATTGTTAGGGAATTTATATATTCGCGCGTGTCAAGATCGACTCGGAACGATCCATTAGGTTTTGTGTCACTCTAGGGTATGCCTCTATATTGGAGATACTATAAATAGTCATTCGATACCAATCAATGAGCTATTATAGACTTTCTTGAGCAGAGTCTCGACAATATATTCTTTGGGTATAGTATGCAGTTTATAAGGGTGAACTCTCTAGAAAAGACAAGGTTTCCACTATCGTGGGAGATAGCCACTATTGCTGGGCGATAACATGGGAGTGGTCATGTCAGTTATCTATTGACTGCTGGAACACGCGGGAAGCTATAAACGAAATCCACTGTCACCCAACGATATCACATATCGCTTATGATAGTAATAGTAAATTAGAAAAGGGATGTCACCTATCCTTTCTGGCACGGGACAGTTGGCGGCAATGATGTTAAATTAGGATGTCGCCATTGATAGCTCACTATCGCCGGTGATAGCATTTTTAAATGCTATAAAAGAAATATCTTTTTCTGATGGCGTGGCTTGAACCCTAGAATGTCCAGGAGGCGGTGTCTTGTCATCCATGTTTTTAAAAGACACCATCCCAAGAGAAGAACTCTTTCCATCATATACGAGCGAAGAAAATCTCAAGAAAAGGAATGCTAGAACGAGATTGTGAAGAAGATCGCGTCCCCAAGAAACGGGAATCAAAAGCACTGATCAAACGCGTACCACCTCCAGAGATATATTTTTGATGGAGCAAACATCTACTTAAAAATCTATTTTCTTTCTACTTTTCGTTTTCTTTTTTCACTCTGTGTGAGAAATCGACCTGGGAGGTCCTCGGATTCCTGGGAAAAGTTTGTCAGAAATTGACCTAGGAGGTCGTAAAATTTCTAGAGAAATCTCAAGAAACGTCCTGAAAGGATGTCTAGATCTAGGAGATCTAGTAGGCTCGCCGATTTTCTTGGAAAGAAATTAGAGAGCCAACCAGTCTGTGGGGAGGGTTGGTATAGAAACCACAAGAGTTGTATGATTCACCGCCTCCAATCTCTGACTTCATGGAGATCTAGTTTTGAAATTTGTAAACTCTATTTATTATATTAAATGAAATCATTTCCTCTTAATTGTTTGATCTTTAATCATATGCGTTCATTGTTAAAAATTGCTTGAATGTGTTAGTTCCAACATGATCTTTTGAAATAAGGAACGAGGTTTCGGGGGATATTGCCGGCAATAACGCTCTATCGCCCGACGATATCTCCAGAAAAGACGATTCTCGTTTCAGAAGAAATTCTAATCTCCAAAAAATCTTTGTAATCCTTATTCACCCCCTCTAATGTTGGCCACTAGATCCAACAATGGATTATGAAGACCACCTCTGAGAAAATCGTTGATAATTTTGGGCAACGCAAGCTGTTAACCTAGCTCATCTAGTAGTGTAGACACTAAATGTGCACGTGTTTCCAGTCTTGATGAAGAAGAATCCTTAAAATTTTCAGTTTGGTTGAGATTCTAGTAATATTTTCTAATTATGATTGGATTATAAGTTAATAAATGTGACTAGAATTTGTGACTGGAATTTGATTACATGATTTTGCACCACAATACACTAGAACCCTTATTTATTGTTAAATGATAAACATTGCACACAATAAAAAGTAATTAAATTAATGTCATTATTTATTTTGTGAACACAAACTTAACGCACAACGTACTTATGGGAACCTAAAAGAATGAGGTCTAGAATTATTTGTGCTACCTCTAGAGGTACACATCAAGCGTAGAGCCCTCGTCATCAATCCAAATAATGCATTTACCTCAAAGAAATATTTCTCATTAAGGCAATGGAGGTGCATGTTTTTTGTCGAAAAACAAGACATTTATAAAGTGAATGCATCATCTAATTTAGAGGGGCCCGACCAGAATCATGTAATTAAAAAAAGCTAGTAATATTTGACAGGGCAACACACTGACTATATTCACATACATACATACATGCATACATACGCATACAAGTTGGTAGTTGATTATTAATTAGCATGCACGACTTAATCCGCAGATAATTACATTAAAATAGCATCGGCTCTTGGCTATTTGTATTTATTTTTTAAAGATTTTGACGTCTCTCCATCTTGATTCCATACGATTGCTTTCACCGGTATGCCCATAAACACTGAATTTGAAGTAGAAATCGCTTCTTCCCCTACCCTGTGCCTCATGTTTTATAACGCCGTCAACAAAGATGGTCAACTTGTTACCATCAACATCGTGTATCACGTTCAACTTTATCCATCTATTGTAGACATTATTTTCGAGCACAGCTCCGACGTAGAACCTCAGTTCTCCGTCATAAACCCTCAACATCGCATCTGTGGCCGGTTTCTCACCCTCTGCTCTATGAATCTGCATGATGGATGCACCAGTTGTCCCGCTCAGCACAAAAACATAACCCTCGAACTGACAGACTCCGCTGGAGTAATCATAGCCCTATAGAATATATTCATCCAAATATATACTATATAAACTAATTTTGAGATATATGTATATCCTCGTGATGGATGCATGCATATTACTCAGGGCCTGTTTGAGAAGGCTTTTCAGAAAGGAGGAGTGGTAACAAAAGGATGGTATGAAAAGGAGCTTTTGGAAAATGTCTATTAGAAAAGGAGAACTGTTTGGGTGAACTTCTTTTGCAGAGCTTTTCAAAAAGTAGAAGCACTTTATTAACTGTTTGACAAATCTCCATTGCGGTAACTTTTTTATTAAAAATGTACGTCCGGGGAAAAATGCGCAATTATTTCGCTCGGGCAGGTTTTTTTCTCCGGAGAGCGAATTTTTCGTCCAGGAGCGAATTTTTTCGTCGGGGCCCAGTTTTTTCGCCCGGGCGCAAATTTTTCGGGCGCAAATTTTTCGCCGGGGCGCGAATTTATCGCCGGGGCGCGAATTTTTCGCTGGGGCGCGATATTTTTGCCTGGGCGCGATATTTTTGCCTAGGCCCCAATTTTTCGGTCGGGCCACAATTTTTCGGTCTGGTGCAAATTTTTCGGATGGGCGCGAATTTTTTGAAAGGGCGCAAATTTTCCGGACGGGCGCGAATTTTTCGGACGACCACAAATTTTTCGACTGGGCGGGAAAATTTTTCCCAGGCGCAAATTTTTTGCACGGACGAGAATTTTTCGCACGGACGCGAAATTTTCGCTCGAAAGCGAAAAAATTGCATTTGAGCGGAAAAAATAGTGTCCAAGCGAAAAAAATACACGACCGGGCAAAAAAATTACGAACGAGCAAAAATTCGCGTCCGAGCAAAAAATTCGCGCACGTTCAAAAAAATCGCGCCTGGCCAGAAAAAACTTGTCGGGGCAAAAAAACGTGCTCCGACAAAAAATATTGCTCACGAGCGAAAAATTCGCGTCCCTCTGAAAAATCGAGACAAGACGAAAAATCACGTCCGGGCGAAAAAAATTGCCACCGGCCGAAAAAATGACGAACGAGCGAAAAAATCACGCTAAGGCCAAAAATTCACTTCCGAGTGAAAAATTCACCCCGGACGCGCTCAGGCAACAAAATCACGTCCGGGCGAAAAAAACGTGTTAGGGCAAAAAAATATCATTAATGGGCAAAAAATTCGCGCCCGATCGAAAATTTCCCGACCGGGCGAAAAAATAGGGCCAGGGCCAAAAAATCGCTCCCCGCGAAAAAACCACGCTCAGGCGAAAAAATTGTGCTCGAGCGAAAAAACCGCTCTCCGACGAAAAAAAATAACCTCTGATTACAAATATTGCTCTTGGGCGAAAAATTTGCTCCCGGGCGAAAAGAAATTGTGCTCAGTCAAAAAACCCCGCTAGGGTGAAAAAATCGTGGTCGGGCGAAAAAATCGTGCCCGGGTAAAAAATCCCGCCCCGGCGAAAAAATCGCGCCCTGGCCAAAAAATCGCGCCCGGGCAAAAAATTTGCTCCCGAGCGAAAAATCGCGCGCGGGCGAAAAGATCGCCCCCGGGCAAAAAATCGCGCGCGTGTGCAAAAATCTCCCGCGGGAAAAAAAATCGCGCGAGGGCAACAAAATCGCGGCGGTGCAAAAAAATCGAGCTCGGGTGAAAAAATCGCGTTGGTGCAAAAAAATGACGCCCGGGCAAAAAAAAAGCGCGCCCGTGCGAAAAAAACTTGCCCGGACAAAAAAATTGGCTCGGGCGATTTAAAATCGTGCATCAGGAAAAAAATCGCACCCGGATGAAAAAAAACGCACTCGGGTGAAAAATCACAGTTGGGCGAAAAAAACACGCTCGGGCAAAAAAAAACATGCACGTGCAAAAAAACCGCACTCAGGCGAAAAAAACTCACCCAGGCGAAGAACCCCGCGCCCGGGCAAAAAAATGGCATCCCGGGCGAAAAACGCTAGCTCCGGCGAAAAATTTGCGTTTGGGCGAAAAATTTGCGCTCGGGCGAAAAATTTGTGTCGGGCAAAAAAAACACGTCCGGGCAAAAACTTTACGCCTGGGAAAAAAATCGCACCAAGACAAAAAAATCTATTTATAGATTTTTTTTTAAGATATAAGTGTTTTTTGATGAAGAAGTGCTTTTCGAAAAGGTTGAAAAGTAGATGATAAATGACTTTTCCAAAAGATGAGAAAATTGAGTTTTTCACTGTAGCTTTTCCCACCGATAGACAATCTAAAAGATCTCTTAAGTGTGGTAGCGTTTTCCAGAAAACGAAAAGGAGTTAAAAAGCCCTCCCAAACAGGCCCTCAATGTTTTAAAAGGCCCAAACAAAGGCCCAAATCTGCAAGCCCCAAAAAAGAAGAGCTTAGAAAAATCAGGAAGTTTCTTGTTCTAGAAAGATCTGTATGATGCATATATAAGGCCATGTAAGACTTGAAATGAAAGTAGCAATAAAAAATCTGCATTTTGATATTCCTTTCTTTCCCTCCCGCTCTTCCAAAATTTCCTGCAAAACAAATTCACATTAAAAATTAAAATTTCCTAACAGTGGTATCAGAGGCAGGTTAGGGAAACAACAACTTATTAAGATTCGTGGATCCACATTCTCAATCCCATGGCCTCATCATCTACCACTATGCCCATTTTTTCCCATCCATCCATCCCCATGTTTAATGGAGAATTCTATGAGCAATGAAGTGACAAAATGGGGACTCTACTTGTCTCACAAGACCTATGGGACATAGTAAAAGATGGCGTTCCCACCACCGGTAAAGCAACAGATGGTGCAGCCCCAAAGCCTAAAAAGGAGGATAAGATGAAGGATGACCTTGCACTACACCTCATACAACAAGGAGTCTCAATTGCTATTTACCCAAGTATCATGGGATCCAAATCATCGAAAGAAGCCTGGGATCGACTCAGTAATGAGTATAAAGGCAATAAAAAGGTAATTAAAATCAAACTCCAAACTTTACGACATCAATTTGATGACTTAAAGATGCATGATGAAGAATAATCCCAAGAATACTTTGCTAAGCTAACCGGCTTGGCAAATCAAATCAAAGCTCTGGGAGGAGATTTAGAAGAAATCAAGATAGTCAAAAAAGTGCTCAGAACTCTTCCCAAGTCCTACAATCATGTGGTTTCATCAATTATGGAAGCACATGATATAGAACAAATGTCAGTCACAGAACTGCTGGGCTCAATCCAATCCCATGAAGACCTCTTTCGACGAGAAGATTCATCAATAGAAAAGGTTTTCCAATCAAAAATGACATTCAAAAGTAAAACCGGGAAGAAGACAAATCATCAAAAAAAATTCAAAAATCAAAAACCAGAGAGAGTAGAAGAGATAGGAATTCACAAACAAAGGAACACCACCAACCCAACTTGCTCCTCTTGCAGCATCTATAAGAAACAAAATCACCTTACAAAGGACTGTTTTTTCAGATGCAAAACATGGAAGATACAAAATCATTCAGAGACAAACTGTTGGTTCAAACCAAAGCAAGAGGCAAAATTCTCTGAAACAAGTGAAAATGAGCAGTTTCTATTTGCCTGTAAGAACCCAGAAGACAATGATACAACCTATAAATGGTATATTGACAGCGGGTGTTCCAGTCATTTGGTAAACAAATGAAATTACTTCACCACTCTCGATGTAGTACACAAGTCTAAAGCAATTCTAGGAGACGGGAAGAAGGTGAGAATAGAAGAAAAGGGCACAGTTGCAGTAATCACACCTGAAGGGGCTCAGAAGCTGATAGTAGAAGTCCAATTTGTCCCAACACTCTCACAGAATCTGTTGAGTGTATGGCAATTGCTCAAGAAAGGATTCAAGGTATTGTTTAATCAAAGCTCATGCTCAATATATCATACCCTAAACCAATGCCCTTGTCTGTTGTGCACAACTCAATTCAAGTAACATCTTTACACTTGAATTAAAACCTCCAAAAAATGATGTCACTGACATGTTCACAAGACAGCAAAACCCTCCAAATATGGCACAATAGACTTTGACACACCAATTTTACCTCCATCCACAACATGCATCAACTTCAGTTAGTAGAAGGGCTACCCAAAATGATAAAAAAACACAAGTAAACTGTGATTCATGTGCGAGAAGCAAGACACATCGCTTGCCATTCCCAAAGACAGCACAAAGGAGAGCCATCCAATCTCTAGAATTGCTTAACATTGACTTATGGGGGCCATCCAAAGTGCCGTCACTAGGAGGCAAACAATATTACCTACTGATCGTTGATGACTTCAGCCGCTACATGTGGATAAAACACTTGGAAGAAAAATCAGAAAGTTTCAAGTACTCTGTTTCTTTTCAAAAAGAAATAGAAAAACAATTGGATAAGCACATAAAAACTCTGAGGAGCAACAGAGGAGGAGAGTTTCTGTCAAATGAATTCATCAACTATTGCCTATCAAATGGAATAAGAAGAGAACTGACTGCACCTGCCACTCCTCAACAAAATGGAACAGTAGAGAGGAGGAATCGAACGGTAATAGAAATGGCAAGAGCCATGATGATTCACAAATCTCTTCCAAAACAATTTTGGGGAGAAGCTGCCTCCACAGCCGTATACATCCTAAATCGATCCACCACCAAAGCTCTACACAATTCAACACCATATGAAGCCTTATACGGTCACAAACCCACTGTTGCACATCTTAAAGTGTTTGGGTGCATTGCCTATGCACACAAGACCACTGGAAGGCAAGATAAGCTGGATGAAACCAGTCACAAATGCATTTTTCTGGGCTATAGTAAGCAAACCAAAGGATACCGGCTCTTTGATCCAACAAAAAACAAACTCATTATATCTAGAGATGCTGTCTTTCATGAAGAATAGGCTTGGAGTTGGGGTTCAGATCACACAAAATCCCAATATTCTGTGCCACCAGTTGAGCTGAGCCCTTCACAAATCATGGGAACTCCTCCAAGCCCCATCCAGGATAACACAGAAGAAGGAGAAACTGAATTAACTGATTCAGACTATGAATCATCATCACCCCAAAAGTTTAGAAAACTAAGTGAAATATATCGGAATGATGAGTTTGTTTTATCAATCACAAATACCCCACATACCTTCGAAGAAGCCAACAAGAATGAAGAATGGAGGCAAACAATGGAAAAAGAAATAGATGCAATCAACAAAAATAAAACCTGGAAGCTAGTACCTAAGCCACCCAACAGAGAGATCATCCGGTTAAAGTGGGTATTCAAATTAAAATAAGATGAAACAGGAAAAGTAATAAAACATAAAGCACGGCTTGTTGCAAAAGGGTACACTCAACGGCCCGGGGAAGACTATAATGAATCTTATGCTCCAGTTGCCAGAATGACAACTATTCGATTGATCTTAGCAATTGCAGCCCACTATGTTTATCCAGTATATAACCTGGATGTAGTATCATCTTTTCTCAATGGTGTACTCACTGAAGAAATATTTGTCGAGCAACCAGAAGGATTCAAAGTCAGAGGAGAAGAAAATAAGGTATACTTGCTACTTAAAGCCCTTTACGGGTTAAAGCAGGCTCCTCGGGCATGGTATCAACACATAGATTCATACCTCATACAAGAAGGATTCATTCGGTGCGATGTCGATCCTACTCTCTACCTGAAGGATGAAGAAGGAGGTAAGACAATTATAAGCTTGTATGTAGATGATCTAATTCTCACAGGATCGAATGCAGCCGAAATAGCAAAGTTCAGAGAAAGAATGAAGATCAAATATGAAATGACCGACCTAGGATCCCTAAAATATTTTCTTGGACTCTAGGTCAAGCAATTCAAGAATGGGATCTTCATTTCTAAGGAACTCTATATCAAAAATTTGCTTAAAAAGTTCAACATGGAGCTCTGCAACCCTGTAGTTACCCCCATGTCAACCACCACAAAACTAAGCTCTAAAATAGAAGAAGAAGGAATAGACAGAGAAAAATACAGAAGTTTGATCGGGAGCCTCATGTATCTCACAAACACAAGACCCGACATTGAAAATGCTGTGAACATTGCGGCCAGATTTGTAAGTAATCCATCCAAAGAACATTTTGATGCAGCAAAACGCATACTGCGATATCTGCAAGGCACAAAGGATTTCTGCATCCTATACAAATCTCACCAAAGCAACATTCTAACTGGCTTCACTGACTCAGACTGGGCCGGAGACAATGATGAAAGGAAAAGCACCAGAGGCTTCCTATTTCTCATCAGAACAGGACCAATCTCATGGAGCTCTCGGAAGCAAAGAACAGTAGCACTTTCAACAACCGAAGCTGAGTACGTTGCACTCAACAACGCCGTATGTGAAGCTATATGGTTGATACGCCTGAAGAATGAGGTAAAAGGAGATAGAGGGGGGAGAAAAGAAATTCCAACAATACACTGTGACAACAGCTCTGCCATAGCTCTGTCAAAGAATCCAGTTTATCATAATCGAAGCAAGCACATAGATATCAAACACCATTTCATTCGAGAACTCTTGGTGAAGAAGGAGATCGAGGTCGAATTCATCCCCACCGGCCGACAACTCGCTGACCTAATGACAAAACCTTTGGCAAGAGATCGATTCGTCTATCTAAGAAAGAAGATAGGAATGATGAGGGCCGCAGATTTAGAGGGGGTGTTATAAAAGGCCCAAACAAAGGACCAAATCTGCAAGCCCAAAATAAGAAGAGCTTAGAAAAATCAGGAAGTTTCTTGTTCTAGAAAGATCTGTATGATGCCTATATAAGGCCATGTAAGACTTGAAATGAAAGTAGCAATAAAAAATCTGCATTTTGATACTCCTTTCTTTCCCTCCTGCTCTTCCAAAATTTCCTGCAAAACAAATTCACATTAAAAACTAAAATTATCCTAACACTCACTTTGATGCGAATCTCAGTTCGTGGATCGGTAGAGCTGCCGAATTTGAATGGTTTGTCAGTGCAGAACACCCATAACCGGCGGACTCCATTACTATAACTGTAGCGATCTGCTGAAGCTAGGTTGCATGGCTTCTGCAGCAGAAAATTTTATTCAGTTAATGGTATATGTCTGAAACCATCAGTTGGATCCGCACTGCAGAGGAGGACGGAGTCCTTCAGCAGGAAGAAAGAAACTAGGAACGTGGTCAGGACCACGGGCAATGCGGGAGAGGCCATGGCGGTGTCTGCTGTTGTTTGGAATTAATTAATTTTTCTCTTGGTTAGTTAAGTTTGAGAAGAACTGAAGCACTTGAACATGTATATATACACACGCGTACGTGAAGTTTGATTAACTTGCCGCAGTTAGCGTGCATATTAATTGGTTCAAACTTCGATTATTTGATTAATTAAGAAATATTATTATTTTATCTCCCATCAAATCATTAATTCGCAGCACTGCTGCATGCAAAATAATTATTAAGGAAACAGTCGAGTATTGATTATTAGTAGGTATATTCTTAATTAAGAACTTCTTAAATATTAGGTAGAGGAATTAATATTTTATATTAACCCACGGATAATTAATGATTAACCAAAACAAGAGTGTCGGGCCTTCAAAGCTAAATTATCACGAATAACTATTATATCGACCTAAGCTAGCAGGAGGCTATACACTTGCTAAATATTTATATGGCTTCATGTCTTCATCAAAATTGTTCATCTATTAGTTATTTGTATTATATCACAACTTTAAATGACTAATTTAATTTCAATAAAATGTTTATGTTATATTACTTTTAATATTTTATTTGGCGATCGTTAACTGTAACCCAGAATTAGCTTTCCACACCTACTGTTAACCACAACCCAAAAATTTGCCCGCAACCCAAAAATTTGCCCGCAACCCAAAAATTAAAACCGAACCCCATTAATTCTCGTAAGAGGGAGAAGTGCCGGAGGAGGATGTCCTCATGGCTACACCATTTATTTTGAGCATGTGATCAACAGTGGTGTGGTATAGGATGGATGAAAGGCTAATGATGGTCATTTGCGGCAGCAATGGCGTCGGCCATTTGGGAGATCGAAGGAACTGCTGCAGTTTGTTGATGGGTAAAATAAGCATGATGGAACCAAGAGGGCTTCAGAGGCTGCGCAAGAAGAATAAGTAAGGTTGCGGGTGTTAGCAGGGAAGAATAAGAAAAAAAGGAAGAAGACAGAAAACAGGAAAAGTAATGAAACATCATATTCATTGCCGTGTTTTAATCAGCTGCAAAAATATATATATTCATTACATGTCTTTGATCATCTACCAAATTTATACTTTTAACTCTTTAGTTTATCCAATCATTAATGAAGATAACTTGTTCCTAGATTATTTACAGGTTCCAAAGAGGCAGAGTTCCAACACGTGGGAACAGTAGGGGAGAGGGGAAGATGTGCAGGTGAAAATGGCGGCTGCGAGCTCGGGGAAGGGAGGTAGGAGCGGAGGTTGATGACATGGTTGTTTGGGTTGTGGCACTCAAGTGCTTACAGGAAGGGGACGAGGTACGGTTGTGGGAGCAGAATACAAATTGGCCTCTGAGTAGGAGAAAAATGAGGAATGGAAGACTAGAAGTTCGAAGTTATAGATAAGGAGTCTTCCATGGGCTAGAAATATGGGGGTTTGAGGATCATCGGTCTCGCGGGAGGAGGCATGTGAGTGGAGGTGAGACTAAGGCAACAACATTGCTTGCCCTAGAAGGAGGGTGCCTCCGGAGTGTTTGGAAAGGGAATAGAGCAGGTTGGAACTGTGGCGGCTTTCAGGAGGTGGAGAAGTTGTCGTTAAAATGATGTGAAGATGGCTTGCCTCTTGCGTCGTCGGGTAGAAGCATGGGATAATCAGGAGTTGGGAAGAGACGGAAAAACTATGTTGCGGTTAAAGGATAAAAAAAGTTATATTTTTAAGCATTTTCGGGTGCGGATAGCCATTTTAGAGTTGCGGTTAAAGGAGAAAAAAAGTTATATTTTTAAGCATTTTCGGGTGCGGATAGCAATTTTAGAGTTGCGGTTAACAAACACCTTTTATTTTATGCATTAAAATTTCTATACAAATAGGGTATCCAGAAGCATTTATTTTAAAGTGAAAGATGATTAGTTCGAAGAGCTTTTTGACCTTTGCGAGCCGGTATATAGAAGACGAGGCAATGAAATGATCCTTCTTGGCCTCATTTGGCAGACCGACCCAAGAAAACTTGTCAAAGCTAGCCCAAGATCAACGACCAAAAATGGTTCTTAGGCTAGAGAGATGAAAGAAAAGGAAGATCGTCAGCCACCTTCATAGGGGCCGAGGAGCATTGAAAGATGGGGTGCCATCTGCGTGACTCATAGAGTGGCATATGGTCATGTTGATCAAAGTTGTGATGGAGAACTTCATGGTTTTGCGGATCCTAGTCTACAATAAGAGTTCCATGAACATGGGTCTCAAGAAGGTTTTTGGGTCAACTTAAATGGAACCATAAATACTTGTCGGTTCGTCGTTGTTGATGCTCAAGGTAGTTAAAATCAACCAAATACATCAAAGAACCCTAAGCTACTTCGGAGTGATGGCCGAAAATAAGAGCATGCAGTAAGAAAAGAGGAAAGAAGAGCACTTCATGATACTTTGACATTTTTGGCTGGCTAGTGAGCTCTAGCTTGAGATCGTTGCCCGGCCACCATCTTAACAAAAGCAATACATGAGTGTCGACCAGGAATGACCACAACATCGTTACAACAACACATCTCAGATTTTATTTAACATGTTCACAAGAAATAGCTCCAAATGATATTAGAATTTTGTGCGGATTAATCATTTGGTTTTATAATAATGTAATGCGTGTAGATTGATTTAGAGTTGAATTTCTCAAATTCACATATTCGAATCGCGACGTAGCCCAACGTGACCCATTTTGATCAAATTTTACGATTCTCATCAGAATTGGATGAAAGAATCGTCATTGACAATTTATGAGTTATATCAGTTCAACTGAACTAACTAAGGTCAATTACAAGTTAATTTACCCAAAAAATCATTTCGGATAGTCATGGAGCTCAAAATGACATATTTTCGCCAGGTTTTTGAATATGCATCAAAATGAGGTGCAATTGATGTATTTGGGTTTATATTGATTCCACAAGTGCAACATCACTGACCAGAATTCATTCATAAATGATTTACTCAAAAAGATTGTTCTAAGCAATTGTAGTTTGAAATCTATTATATATTAAATTTTAGTCGGGTAACCGGGCAAATATTATTTCATTGACCTCTAAAATGCTCATTAAAAGAGGACAATTGAACCAGTTAGGTCCCTTAGGTTGGTCAATTGGTCGGGTCCAAATTTACAGTGTTACAAAAGCGATGACTCGAGAGCTTCGAACTTCGAACTCTAGTGTAATGAGAGCTTTCAGACAAGTGTGACTGCTTAAAAGGATCATGCTCCTTAGTGGATGAGTTAGGGTGGTTCTATGGCCTAAAGGATGAAAGGAAGTTGTTCTTCCTAGTTTTGATCCCTTCATATTCTCGATCTGTTTCTGTAACAAGCTCAACACCAACTTGTTAATCATTTCAACTTGACCATTGCCACGAGGGCGATGAACTAAAGCAAAGCGCAAGCCAATCGTAAGTGCATCACAGAACTCTACAAATCTGAGATTTGTGAACTGGGGGTCTTTTGAATATTTTAGGGAAGTTTTTACCTAGAGGGGGTGAATAGGTGTTTTGTGTTTTTGAGTCTTTATTGAGTTTACTTAGAAATCTACCACAAAAAATGAAGCACATCACAAAAACACACATGATTTATAGTGGTTCCTCAATATGGGTACACCCACTTTCTCCATGCACTTATCTAGCAGTGTGTTAGATGTTGGATCTTGCGGCAGCTTTAGAGGGGAGGGGTGAATAAGGGTTTTATGAAATTGAATTTAATACTTAAAAAATATCAAAATTAATTAAAAAAGTTTCAGAATATTTTATATAAAATTATATGTAAATATATTAGAAAATATTGTATTGAGGATTAATTTTAGAAAATGGTAGAATTCAATATTTCTTCATTACTACCGACATTAAGTTTTACCGTCGAGCACTAGTTAACGAATATTGAATTCAAGAGTTTATATCTTACAAAAATAACCTGGCAATACATTTTGCATTAAAGCTTGGATTTTATAATGTTTATTATAGTTAGATAACAAATTTCCAAATTATACTAAACTGGACAATGGAATTTTAATTATGGAGGTGCCTTTTTTCCTTTTCTAGACAGGATGAATTTTAGGGAAATAAAGTTCCTTTGAGGAGAGCTTCACTTTGGCAAGCCTATCCTCTCTTCGAATAATTCATTTCTTTTTGTTTCATGGGGTTCTTCCATGAGGTAATTGATTACGTTGGCTTGAAATTGAAATACACATTTTCTTTTTGAATTTTCTAGTTGGAATTTAATGTCATTTTTTTGTATATCATGCTAGGGTGAGAAGAAGTCGATTATTATAGTTGATAGTGTTAGATGCTTCACTGAGAAAATATGTGACTTAAGGGGAGTTATGCCATGGATGTTGATAAGAATATTATAAACCTTTGAAGGTAAGTAGTGTTCTTGATCAAGAACCATCAGCCTTTATATTACTTTCATTATATCTTTTTTCATCCGAATATTTACTTTTTTGTAATTTTTTTTAAGAGAATTTATTTATCTTTTCCCCTTGAAAATCTCAGGTACCCTGTTACATGATATGAATAGCTTCTCTAACATTTAAGAAATGCAATGGATTTTGGAGTTTCTCTTTTCACTCAACTATTTTATTTAGTTGTGTGACATTGAGTAAAAAATAAAAAATAATGGAGTTTGATAAATTGATTCAGTGAAGATAACACATAAAGCTTATTAGTTAAATGATTTTACTTTTGTTTTTATTCTCACGACTTAATTGGCGGTGGATGTTTTCAGTTGCTCTTATATGATAGGTGCTAGTCAGGTTGTCTCTTCACATTAAAGCTGGTGCATTGATATATTTCATTTTTTTACAAAATGTCTATTTTTACATTTCATCTATTTTTATGAATATTTTTTGAAAATTTTATGTAATTTATTATTAGCAACTACTATGTCAAAAGTTGGTGAGCATACTAACTATTGTATTTATGATCTCTTGAGCAGGTACTTGCATTACAACTGAGGAGTCTTTCATAATATAAATAGGACCCTAAAAAAGTAAGGAAGAAACAGAAAATGGACTCAAGTTGTTTCTTGGGGTCAAGAAGGTCATTTGGTATGTAATATTGTTCCTTTGATATAGAAGTAGTGCGCCTCCTTCTTCATCTTCTAAATGTTTCTATGACATTGACCAGAAAATGGAGTATACTTCTTTAAATGATAGAATTGATGTGGAGCCTTTTCTACACATTTTAAATGATCGGGATGATGATAGAGAAATTCTTACAGGTTATCTAGATTTTTGTTGTTAAACACTTAAGTTAAATTTTTAGGAGTTTACATAGTGTAGTTGACGTGATCATATGGAGAATATCTGATAAAATGATCTAAAAGCACCTTATGATCACTGTTAGATTATTCTAATTATGTGTATGAATTCTAGTTATCTTACATGTATGCGATCATAGCCAATGGGTTTTCATGTAATTTGTCCACATAGGCTCTGTTTGGGGCAATTTTTGCTGATGAATAATCTCTATTTAAAACGCAAATGCAGTTTTATAGCTGTTTTTTTGTGCACCTTATAAAAAATCACTTATTTTAAAATTGAAGATAAGTTGATTTTTCATAAGCTATTCGGGTCCAGCATATGACTTCTCATAAACGTTTATCTCTTAAAAAGGTCATATGCGCGATTTTTTACTAGAATGTGATTTTTCGTCCGGAAGTTAATTTTTCACCCGAGCGTCAATTTTTCGCCCGAGCGCGAATTTCTCGTCCGCGAGAGAATTTCTCACCCGAGCATGATTTTTTTGATTGGGCAAAATTTTTTCGTACGGGCGCGATTTTTTGTACCGGGTTCGATTTTTTCGAACGGCGCGATATTAAGACCGGACACAGTATTTTCGCCCGGGCGCGGTATTGTGGCTCGGACGCATTTTTTTTGCCCGGGCGCGGTTTTATCGCTCGGGCGCAGTGTTTTTGCACGACGCGATTCTTTCGCCTGGGCGCGATTTTTTTGCCCGGGAGCATTTTTTTTCCTAGGCGCGATTTTTTCGCCTAGGCGCGGCGAGGAGCGATTTTTTCACCCAAACGCGATTATTTTGCTCGCGAGAGATTTTTTCACTCGGACGCATATATTTTGCCCGAGCGTATTTTTTTCGCGCGGGCATGGTTTTTTTGCCCGAATGCGTTTTTGTCTTTTTCTCCCGGGAGAAAAAATCGCACTCGGGTGAAAAAATTGTACCGGGGCGAAAAAAAGCGTGCACGTGCGAAAAAATGCGCTCAGGCGAAAAAATTGCGCCCGGGCTCAAAAATCATGCCAGGGCGAAAAAATCGCGCACGGGCGAAAAAAACCGCGACCAGGCAAAAAAACACGCCCGGGTGAAAAAAACCCGCTCGAGCAAAAAAAATCTCGTCCGCTGAAAAAAAATTGTTCGGGCAAAAAAATCGAGCTCGGGTGAAAAAAATCGCGATCGGCGAAAAAATTCATTACAGTGCGAAAAAATCGCGCTTGGGCAAAAAAAATCGCATCCAGGCGAAAAAAACGCATCCAAACGAATGGACTCTTATGAATGAATGAAATTTTAGATAAGCACTTATAAACAAACTATCCAAACAATCGACTGCGGAAAATTCGCGCTCAGGCGGAAAATTCGCGCCCGGGCGGAAAATTCGTGCCCGGGCGGAAAATTCGGGCCCGGACGGAAAATTTGCTCCATGGCGGAAAATTTGCGTCCGGACGAAAAATTCGAGCCCGGGAGAAATATTTGCGCCCGAGTGGAACATTTGCGTCCGGACAAAAAATTCGTGCCCGGCGAAAAAAATGCTTCCATGCAAAAAATCACACCTGGGCGAAATAACTGCGCATGAGCGAAAAATCGCGCCCGGGTGAAAAATTTGCACCCGGACGACAAATTTGATCCCGGGTGAGAAATTCCCGCCCGGGCGAAAAAACCACGTCAAGGCGAAAAATCCGCGCCCAGGTAAAAAAACCGCGTCCGAGGGAATTATTTGCGCTAAGGTGAAAAAATCACTGTCGGAAGAAAAAATTGCGCCCGCGTGAAAAATTCACACCAAGTCAAAAAAATGTGCCTGCGAGAAAAAATCGCATCTGGATAGTAAAAACTTGTACAAATGAACAGACTTTTATGAATGAATGAAACTTTAGATAAATACTTATGGACAAACTATCCAAACAGTCTACTGTTTATTCAATATTATTTTTATAAAATCTCTATCCAATCATCAATTTTCAATTAGCAGCTTATTCATTATCATAAGTTGTCCCAAAAAGAGCCTTTATATAGCTGTGTTTGATATTTCATTAGGAGGGATACAATTTAATTGATTATTATATTTAATTTACTTTCTTTAATTGATTAGAAGGGAGCCATAGTAGTGTTTAATTTACTTTCTTTAATTGATTATTTTTAATTTACTTATTCATCATAATTGAAGGTAATTGATTATATTTAATTTACATTCTTTATATAGTAGTGTTTGATATTTCATTAGGAGGGATGCAATCGTACAAAATTGGGAAGATATTAGAGCATGTATGAAACCAAGCATTTTTAATGAACTAAATATATTGATGGTGCACTATGTAAATATAGTAATATGCAGTTTTGAACAACGAATATGCATAGGGCTTCCTATTTGCATGCATGCATAGAAAATTGATGAAATGGCTTATGACTATCACTGAAGTAATGGTTTAGGTTTGTTAATTTTTGATTTTATGTCATGCAGATACATTCAACAATTATTTGATTATTTATTTGCTATGATTAGTGATAATTATGTTCTCTTTGTTTTTTTTTCTGATTGCAAAAGAGGGGTTGCTAATTATTTTTGCACTGAGAATAATTCGAAGTTGTAGATTATGATGTCTCATTGACTTGCATCACCAGAATTTTTCCCATTTTAATCCCATTTTCAATACTTACTAACTTCCATATTTTGTGCATGTATATGTGCTAACATGTCAACGTATGCTTACTTGAGAAAATCAACTTAGAAACTTGATGTTTTTTTCATGCAGATAATATTTATATATGTTGAATCCACTGAAGAAAGCCTTGCTAATGGCTGGGGCAAAAGAGAGGGGACAATTGGAAGCTCATGTAGTTGTGCTAAAGAATGTTAAAGAATGCACGCTTTTATTTTTTTTTCATGTATTTCAGTTTAGAGATGAAAACACTCTTACTTTGTATTGAGGAATTTGGGTTATCTCTCATCTTCTTTTTTTCTATTAATAAAATAAGGTAATTGTTAAAGACAAATTAAAATGACTATCCGCAAATCATTGTTAACAACAAATCATATATTTTGAAAAATACAGTGCAAACCAAAATGTTAACCACAAACCAATATTATTAACAAACCAATAATATAAACTACACAATCAAATTTTGTAAACCAAAAAACTAAATTAATGCCAACAAATTACATTTTTTAGCCCAACATTTCAACTAATTAAGCTTATGATTTCAGGTCTCAACATCATCATTCATACCCATGATTTCTAAAAAAGTAGAAAAAATATCCAACAGCTCAAGTAATTGTTCATGAGGTCCTTTTTCAAATGGACTCCTTAACAATGTGAGTTTCATATGGGAGATGGAATCAAAAAAGTCTCAACAGGCTATAATCCAACATTTTTTAATACTCGATTTTTCGTGAGAGAAGAGTCATGAAAGCTATATGTGCGACGCATGAAAGCCATAATTCTTTGAGTTCACAGTCTAGCTAATTTGTTCAAGCTCTGTGAAGTTCAATTTCTCAGAAAACCGATAAATCAGACAAAGCTTGCAAAATCATCAATCAACTGAAACGAAACACCGAAACTTCATTCCCGAGTGGCAAATATGTATTGAAGATGAAAACCAATCTGCGTATCAAAACACATTTCAACAGGTACTAACAATATGAGATTCAAAGGTAAGAGCAAGCTCACACGCTGGCATCCTCCCTCCCGAGGAGCTTCACCATCCATGATCACAGTGACAGCAGATGAGATGCTAACAACTCATCAGAACCGAGAATGCGCCCTGACCACCAAGAACCATTCCTCCGACGCACCCACACGATTATACCCACAACAGCGGGAGAGGCTCGAGTCTTCTCCATTCACAAGGTTTGTGTACTACGGATTAGGGTTTGCGTAATAAAAAATAGCGAAAAAAGGGTTTGGGTTTTTATGACTTTTGGTTTGCGATTAGTCAAATTTGATTTGTCTTTAACAATTCCCTAAAATAAATTATGTTGAACCATCTTTTGGTTGCAATTGTGTATCGTATTTTTTATTGTGTTTGAATGTTTAAAATTGAATTTTAGTAAATAACAAAATAAATAAATTTATAATATTGTGTGAGTAATTGAAAAAAAAATTAGTGACAAAAATTATCACAATTGAGTTTCTCTTTAGTAACCAAATATTTGGTCACTAAAAATTCATATATTAGTGACTGGACTAGTTTATTCACTAAAAGTTATTTCTTTTGTGTCTGAATTAATTCTCACTGAAACTGTATTCGGTAACTGAATTAATTTGTTAACAAAAATCTTATTTGGTGCCAAAATTAATTTGGTCACTAAATGTGTACATTTAGTGACACATTTTGTTTGGTCACTAATGAAATTTAGTGAGAGGACATAATTTGTTACAAAAAAAATGTTGTGACCACTAAAAAAATGTTTTTATGACCAAATTAATTTGGACATTGAATATGCACCTTTAGTGACAAAAAATTTTGTGATCACTAAAGACAGTTAGTGTCGGGACTACCGCGACCAATTCATGACGAATAAAATTTGGACACTAAATATATTTAGTGACCAAAATATAATATTTAGTGATGAAAAATTTCGTCACTAAAAGTCAATTTTCTTGTAGTGTGTACTAACTCTATAAATCACCTAACATTGTATGACAAATCTGGTGTGTTTAGTTTCATATGTGTTGAAGCCGGGAAAATTCCCTACTCTAAAAATCAGATCAAGGCAGCTTAGGGTTACCGACTCAATGGATAGGCTCGACGGTTAGTGGTGTCTACTAATCGTGAAGAAAATAAAAGCAACCGAACTAGCAATCCATCTAGGCAAGTATACCTATCGAATTGTAGCTAGGGGACACAAGTGTCGTATTGAAATCCGGGTACTGCTGAATACACTTACTCACAAGAAGACTATTATTTTATCAAAGGAAAATCTTGAGGGCTAAAAAGGAACTTGCAATTAAGAAAGGAAATATAGTTAATCGCTAGAAAGAGAACCACTGCATTAAGTTAAAGAACTATTAGAGGCGATTACGATAAAGTGTTAAAGAACTACGACAAAGGGATGGAAATGTACTCGATCAAGAATCACCTCGGCCAGAGTAATAAAGAAATGCGATAAAAGCCTAAACTTAATAGGGAAAAGTTTCTTGACCGTGGAGGTTCCTTAAGCTTAAACACGCTTCTCTCGAAGTCGTGTCCGACTGAGTTTAGGAAGGTCCGACCGACTTTCGTCTGAATCAGAGGCCTAAAGCTCGCTTTACGCGGTGAACCCCACTATTAGATTTTACTCCAATCCGGGGGATTTGAATGTCTGCCTCTCTCGAGGGGTGCATACAAATCCCTTTCCTCTTGAGTGCTCACTTCAAACTATCGGCCTTTCGGCTTGCCAAGTATGGAAGCTAAGGCGGAGAGTATACATCGATGATATATCTCCAACCCAAAAGAATTCAAGAGCAATTCAAGATTAAACCCCTAAAAAGGAAAGGTAAAATTAAAGCATCATAACTTAATCACTCAAACCTCAGATCATCAAGATCGAGTACAAGGAGGATTTAGTTATTCATGGTATAGAAAATGAAGATCATATTAATAGTATGGAAAATAACACCGAGTAGAAGGGAAAGAGAATAGCGAACTATTTTATTTCGTAATGTGGAGGAATCACAAGTAGGGCACACAGATACTATAAGAACACATTCTACAATGATTACAAATGTTGTAAAAAGGAAGTACAGAAATGCGAAAAAGGCTTGCATGAAAAGAAACTCAATTACTTGAAGTAAAAGGAAGAGACAAGCTTAAGACATAAACACTAAAATAGCAGCACTTCTTCTTCTCTAATCTCTCTCCACCACCCCCCAAAACACTAGAAGATGATCCCTATTTATAGAATTTTTTCGGGCTGGGTCACGCCCTATGACACGCCCATGGAGGGCGTGACCATAGGGCGTGTCTGATTCGGTGCGACATCTGGAGCGTTGGCATTTAATTCTGGCGTGGTTGTTGAGTTACACGCCCATCGAACACGCCCCTGGAGGGCGTGACCATGGGGCGTGTCGGATTCGGTGCGTTGAAATTGAGCTCGGTACTGACTTCTCGGGACTTGGCGGGTCACGCCTGTCAGACACGCCCCTGGAGGGTGTGTCAGTGGGCGTGTCAGTGGGCGTGACAGCTAGTTTCTGGCGGAGATTGACTTCGGACCGGCAGCTTCATTCCACTAGGTTACACGCCCTTGGTACATGCCCTAGGAGGGCGTGACCATGGGGCGTGTAACAGCAAAACTTGTAAAATCCTGCAAAAATAAGGGAAGATGTTAGTGACAATAATATATACAAAAAAAGGTCAAAATATAAGCATACAAGACATGCTTCGTAAATTGAAAGCTAGAAAATACCATTACGAAACGGACTATCAGCATACAACAACATAAAATTATAATAATACTTAGAAATTTAAGCTACTAAATTACCCAAAAAAGGATGACTAAAAAGTAGTCATTAAACACCCCCATGCTTAGACATTTGCTTGCCCTCAAGCAAATAAAAAATGAAAACTAGGGAAGGAAATAGAAAATAAACAAAGCTAATTTAAGCTTTCCCGGGAAGAGACGTAAACGTGAATTAAAAAGAAGAACCTGATCGCCGGGTGTAAACGTTTTAGGGTGGCGCAGGTTCTTATCGTGATATAATTTTGTGCGTTCTTTATAAATTCGATTATTTTCATATGCATACGCTCTCCACTCATCGAGTTCATTTAATTGATGTTTTCTATGCTCGCCTACCGAATGCGGATCGAAATTGAAAAACTTTAATGCCAAATACGCTCGGTGCTCTACTTCTACCGGAAGGTGACACGACTTTCCATAGACCAATCGGAAAGGAGTACAACCGATGGCGGTCTTGTACGCTGTCCGATAAGCCCAAAGAGCATCGTCTAATTTTAGGGACCAATCCATACGAGAAGTAGAAACAGTTTTTTCCAAAATTCTTTTTAGTTCGCGATTGACTACCTCGACCTGACCGTTAGTTTGGGGGTGATAAGCAGTTGACAATTTATGCGTGACACCATATTTTGTTAATGCTTTAGTGAGTTGGGTGTTGCAAAAATGGCTGCCCATATCACTAACGATCGCTCGAGGGAATCCAAAGCGAGAAAACAATTTTTTTAGAAAATTGACAACAACACGAGCATCATTAGTTGGCAGAGCTTGGGCCTCTGCCCATCTAGAAACGTAATCTACCGCTACTAAAATATATTTATTACCTAAACTTGAAGGAAACGGGCCAACAAAGTCGATGCCCTACAAATCAAAAACCTCGCACTCGAGAAAATAGTTTTGTTCCATTTCATTTTTATGTGAGAGATTTCCAGTCCGCTGGCATCGATCACATCCACCCACAAAGGTTTGTGCATCTTTAAATATGCTTGGCCAATAGAAGCCAGCACTAAGAACTTTGTGGGCGGTGCGGTTTGCTTGATAATGCCCGCCAGTCGGACCTTCATGAACATGTTTTAAAATTTGGTGACCCTCTTCCTGCGAAACGCATCTCCTTACCACCTGGTCCGCACAAATGCGAAATAGAAATGGGTCTTCCCAAAAATAATACTTCAACTCCGAAAAGAATTTCTTCTTTTGGTGAGTGGAGTATTCTTTTGGAAGGACCCGGGCCACAAGATAATTGGCCAGATCGGCAAACCAGGGGGTAGGAGATGAGGAAATATTAAAAAGGCGTTCATCCGGAAAAGAGTCATTTATAGAAGTTTCATTTAAAAAATCAAGTTTGGGATTTTCAAGACGCGAGAGATGATCAGCTGCTAAGTTTTCCGCTCCTTTCTTATCCCGAATCTCCAAGTCGAATTCTTGAAGTAAGAGGATCCAACGGATAAGACGCGGCTTGGCATCCGGTTTAGAAAGGAGGTATTTCAAAGCGGAGTGATCCGTGAAAACAATAACTTTAGAAAGAGTGACATACGGTCGGAATTTATCAAAAGTGAAAATAACTGCTAAGAGCTCTTTCTCCGTCGTAGTGTAGTTTTCTTGCGCAGAAGTGAGAGTTTTACTAGCGTAGAAAATCGGATGAAAGTTCTTAGCAATTCGTTGACCTAAAACTGCACCGACCGCATGATTACTCGCATCACACATAATTTCGAATGGTAAATCCCAAACTGGGGCGATCATAATAGGGGCGTTTATAAGTTTTGATTTTATTAATTCAAAGGCCTCGAGACAAGATTTATCAACAATAAAAGGAGTGTCTTTTTCGAGCAAGTGGGTGAGAGGTTTAGTGATTTTTGAAAAGACTTTAATAAATATACGATAAAAACCCGCATGACCTAAAAACTTCTAATCGCTTTAACGGTTGTGGGTGGCGGCAGCTTTTCAATTATTTCAATTTTTGCCTTGTCCACTTCAATCCCCCTAGCGGAAATGTTGTGGCCAAGGACTAAACCCTCACGTACCATAAAGTGGCACTTCTCCCAATTTAAGACTAAATTTGTCTCCTCGCAGCGTTTTAAAACTTTTCCTAAATTTTCTAAACATAATTCGAAAGAGTCGCCAAAAACGGAAAAGTCGTCCATAAAAACTTCCATAATATTTTCTACATATTTATCAAAAATGGCAAGCATACACCGCTGAAAGGTGGCGGGTGCGTTGCATAATCCGAAAGGCATTCTACGATAAGCAAAGGTTCCGAAGGGGCAAGTGAATGTCGTCTTCTCTTGGTCCTCGGGTGCGATAGGGATTTGAAAGTATCCCGAGAGACCGTCGAGGAAGCAATAAAAATTGTGCCCGGACAAACGTTCTAGAATTTGATCGATAAAGGGGAGGGGGAAGTGATCTTTTCGAGTGGCATCGTTTAGTTTACGGTAATCGATGCACATCCTCCATCCTGTTATCGTCCTAGTTGGAACTAGATCGTTGTTTTCGTTTGGCACTACCGTGATCCCACCCTTCTTAGGGACAACCTGAACTGGACTTACCCACTGACTATCGGAAATAGGATAGATTATCCCGGCATCTAATAACTTAAGCACCTCTCCCTTCACAACCTCTTTCATTTTTGGATTAAGACGACGTTGTGATTGGACTACACCCTTAGGATTATTGTCAAAAAATATTTTGTGCGTGCAGAAAGAGGGGCTTATGCCAGGAATATCACAAATTTGCCATGCTATGGCTCGGCAATGCTTTTGTAGTAGGTCGATCAACTGATCGTTTTCGGATTGGGAAAGAAAAGTCGAGATTATAACGGGCAATTTTGAATCTTTTGCAAGAAAGGCATATTTAAGATGTTCGGGAAGGGGTTTGAGTTCTATGTTGGGTGGTTCCTCATAAGAATTTTTTAAGACTTTTTCATTTTCAAAAATAAGTTTTTCATAGTTTTTCCTACCAAAAATAGACTCATTTTCAAAATTTTCTTGTATTGACATCACCGTACTTTCAAAAACATTTGAAGAAATTTCAGAAAAGGAAGAGGAAAATTCATTAGAGGAGATGTTAGAAAGGGGAAGGGAAGAATCTTCATTTAAAACATCGATAAAGAAGCATGAGTCATCATTTTGTAAAGAATTTTTCATCGAGTTATTAATAGAAAATGTGACTTCATCATCCCCCACTCGCAAAAACAACTTTCCATTACTAACGTCAATAACTGCTCGAGAGGTGGCGAGAAAAGGTCGTCCAAGGATAAGAGGAACCTCGACGTCCTCTTCAATATCAAGAATGACAAAATCCACCGGGAAGATGAATTTGTCGACCTTTACTAACACGTCCTCAACGATACCTAGTGGATACTTTATTGACCTATCGGCTAACTGAATACTCATGCGCATCGGGCTGAGAGTGCCCAAACCTAGCTTCTTAAATAAGGAAAAAGGCATCAAATTGATGCTCGCTCCTAGATCCGCTAGCGCATGTTTAACGAATAAATCACCGAAGACGCAAGGAATTGAAAAGCTACACGGGTCATTTATCTTTTTCGGAAGATTTGAATTTTTAATGACTGCCGAGCATTCTTCATTCAATGTTACATGAGAAAGATTTTCCAATTTCTTTTTGTTCGTTAATAAATCTTTAAGATATTTAGCGTACTTAGGCATTTGGCTAATCGCTTCATGAAATGGCAAATTAATATGAATTTGTTTTAATATTTCAAGAAAGCGTTGATATTGATTATCTAGTTTTTCTTGCCTAAGTCTAGCCGGATAAGGAGGTGGCGGGAATTCATTTATAATAATCGGGGCATCATTTTGAAAATCATTTTTGTCTTTTTCAGAATTAGAAATAATAGAGCTATCCTTTTCTTTTTCAAAAATAGATTTGTCTTTTTCAAGATCTAAGTTATCATTTTCCGTGGGGGTAAGAACAGGAGGGATACTCACCCTTGGCTCTTCCCTTGTGGTGGGCTCGTTAACAACTTTACCGCTCCAAAGGGAAATCGCATTTGCGTGCTCCCTTGGGTTAGGCTCAGTGTTCGAGGGAAGAGTTCCAGGTGGTCTCTCGGAAAAGGCCTTGGCGAGTTGGCCAACTTGATTTTCTAAGTTTTTCATGGATCCTGTTAAATTTCTAATAGTGGCATCGTTCGAGCTTATATATTTAGCGAGGATCTCTTCCAAAGGGGAAGGTTTTTGAAAATTTTGTTGTGGTGGTGGTGGCGGTGTGAAATCGTGCGGTGGGCGTATTACGTTAGCATTATTACTCCAAGAAAAATTAGGATGGTTACGCCATCCGGGATGATAAGTGTTCGACGAAGCAGAAAAACCAGGGGGAGAAGAAAAATTCGAAAAAGCAGAAAAATTATTCGCAGAGATATTTTGAGCAGGCCTGGGTATGTTCCCCAGATAATCCACCTGCTCGGCAGCAGCAGCATTTTCATATACCTTAGCGGTGGAGGGAGCAGTCATCTCCGAGATCTTCTTGTTGAGCATTTCCACTTGCATCGCCAGTTGCGTCACCGAATCCACTTCATAGATACCTGCAGGTTTAGATGGGCGAGACCTGGACGAATTCCACTGATAAGTGTTCATCGCCATGTCATCGATAAGCTCAAGAGCGGCTTCCGGAGTTTTGCGGTCTAAAGAACCAGCGGAAGCGGCATCTATCATTTGCTTAGTCACTTGGTTTAGCCCATTATAGAATGTCTGAACCTGCAACCATACAGGCAGAGCATGATGTGGGCATCTTCTCAAAAGTTCTTTGAACCTCTCCCAAGTGTCATAGAGGGTTTCAGAATCAATTTGAGAATATGAAGTTATATCATTTCGAAACTTAGCAGTTTTGGCGGGGGGAAAATAACGAGAAAGAAATTTTTCAGTTAAAATGTTCCAAGTAGTGATTGATCCTCTTGGAAGAGAACTCAACCACTATTTGGCTTTAGTCCTTAAGGAGAATGGGAAGAGTCTTAGCCTTATCGCATCGTCCGAGACACCATTAATCTTGAAGGTGTCACAGATTTCAAGAAAATTAGCAATATGCAAGTTCGGATCTTCATCTTGCGATCCTTCGAACTGTACATATTGCTGCACCATTTGAATGATGCTAGGCTTAAGCTCGAAGTTATTGTTCGCAATAGCGGGACGAACTATGCTAGATTCTGTACCCTCCAGGTTTGGTCTTGCATAATGGGACATAGTCCTTTGCACGACTTCCTCTTGGTTGGGTCTTTGCAAGACTTCCTCTTTGTTGGGATTGTCCATTCTTAAGGTAGAATATGAATCGGAATGTTCGACCGGTATTTGAAGAGTCGGGCCTTGAAATCGCAATCTTTTCCGAAGAGTACGCTCGATTTCGTGGTCCAAGTCCAAAATAACCGACGGACTTCCCCGGGTCATGCACTGGAAGAAGAAAGAGAGAAGTATTGTTTATTATTATTAATATTTTGTTGTTTTTTTTTTGTTTTTTTTGTTTTTTTAAGTATATATATATTTTTTGTTTTAGCTCCCAAACTTCCCAAGGACTACCCGATGAAGGGTTTGCAAGGTACTAGACAAGATAGCGGCACTTAAAACCGCATTGCCCTTTTTGAGAGGATTTTGTTGGTGTAGGAAACTTGTGATGTGGGTATCTATTGAAAATGATTATATTTATTATTATTATTATTATTATTTTAAAGCGATTTTTTTTTTCTTTTTGGTTTGAAATAAGGAAGATAAAAGTAATAGATTCGTGTTTTTAATATATCAACAAGAGCTGAATCCCCGGCAACGGCGCCAAAAACTTGGTGTCTACTAATCGTGAAGAAAATAAAAGCAACCGAACTAGCAATCCATCTAGGCAAGTATACCTATCGAATTGTAGCTAGGGGACACAAGTGTCGTATTGAAATCCGGGTACTGCTGAATACACTTACTCACACGAAGACTATTATTTTATCAAAGGAAAATCTTGAGGGCTAAAAAGGAACTTGCAATTAAGAAAGGAAATATAGTTAATCGCTAGAAAGAGAACCACTGCATTAAGTTAAAGAACTATTAGAGGCGATTACGATAAAGTGTTAAAGAACTACGACAAAGGGATGGAAATGTACTCGATCAAGAATCACCTCGGCCAGAGTAATAAAGAAATGCGATAAAAGCCTAAACTTAATAGGGAAAAGTTTCTTGACCGTGGAGGTTCCTTAAGCTTAAACACGCTTCTCTCGAAGTCGTGTCCGACTGAGTTTAGGAAGGTCCGACCGACTTTCGTCTGAATCAGAGGCCTAAAGCTCGCTTTATGCGGTGAACCCCACTATTAGATTTTACTCCAATCCGGGGGATTTGAATGTCTGCCTCTCTCGAGGGGTGCATACAAATCCCTTTCCTCTTGAGTGCTCACTTCAAACTATCGTCCTTTCGGCTTGCCAAGTATGGAAGCTAAGGCGGAGAGTATACATCGATGATATATCTCCAACCCAAAAGAATTCAAGAGCAATTCATGATTAAACCCCTAAAAAGGAAAGGTAAAATTAAAGCATCATAACTTAATCACTCAAACCTCAGATCATCAAGATCGAGTACAAGGAGGATTTAGTTATTCATGGTATAGAAAATGAAGATCATATTAATAGTATGGAAAATAACACCGAGTAGAAGGGAAAGAGAATAGCGATCTATTTTATTTCGTAATGTGGAGGAATCACAAGTAGGGCACACAGATACTATAAGAACACATTCTACAATGATTACAAATGTTGTAAAAAGGAAGTACAGAAATGCGAAAAAGGCTTGCATGAAAAGAAACTCAATTACTTGAAGTAAAAGGAAGAGACAAGCTTAAGACATAAACACTAAAATAGCAGCACTTCTTCTTCTCTAATCTCTCTCCACCACCCCCCAAAACACTAGAAGATGATCCCTATTTATAGAATTTTTTCGGGCTGGGTCACGCCCTATGACATGCCCATGGAGGGCGTGACCATAGGGCGTGTCTGATTCGGTGCGACATCTGGAGCGGTGGCATTTAATTCTGGCGTGGTTGTTGAGTTACACGCCCATCGAACACGCCCCTGGAGGGCGTGACCATGGGGCGTGTCGGATTCGGTGCGTTGAAATTGAGCTCGGTACTGACTTCTTGGGACTTGGCGGGTCACGCCTGTCAGACACGCCCCTGGAGGGCGTGTCAGTGGGCGTGTCAGTGGGCGTGACAGCTAGTTTCTGGCGGAGATTGACTTCGGACCGGCGGCTTCATTCCACTAGGTTACACGCCCTTGGTACACGCCCTAGGAGGGCGTGACCATGGGGCGTGTAACAGCAAAACTTGTAAAATCCTGCAAAAATAAGGGAAGATGTTAGTGACAATAATATATACAAAAAAAGGTCAAAATATAAGCATACAAGACATGCTTCGTAAATTGAAAGCTAGAAAATACCATTACGAAACGGACTATCAGCATACAACAACATAAAATTATAATAATACTTAGAAATTTAAGCTACTAAATTACCCAAAAAAGGATGACTAAAAAGTAGTCATCAGTTAGCAGGCTAAAGCACGGAAGTCACGGAACAACAAAAAGGACCCCAGGCGCTGCGGCATGGAGGTCCCACCACGTACTCGGAAGCTTGGAAGAAGCAACCCCTCCACAACCAAGAATGATCGAGCAGGGTACGAGGGAGACTAACTAATAACTAAGTCGCAGCGACTAACGCAGATAGCCGCAAGGTCGTGACCTGGTCTCTCTGAAAAAGGAATCCAAAGGCTCAGCCGGCGTCCAAGAAAAAGGTCTGAGAGATCTCGGCGAGATTCAAAAAGTGCCTCTCCTTGTACCCTTAGGATCCTATTTATAGGGAAATCTTGGGGGAGGGGTGGGTCTTATTTATAGCCCACCCCCACCCCCCATCCCAATGACTAGGCGACTTCCGGAAAGAGCTCGCACGGTCGGACAAGTAATGGGCCTAGTCGCCTAACTGGAGAGTATGCGAGGGGAGCTCGCCATACTCGCTCAGGTCTTCTGCTGCCTTGCGTGAATCTGACCTCTGTTTGACTTTGTTGACTTTGACTTCTACTGACCTGCCTCTAGAGGGGTGCACCCTCGACGAATACGGGTTGTACACAATCCCCGATCTTTTCGAGCGACATAAGAACTCAGAAAGAAACATTCAACACTTATTCAGCGAGCTAATTGGCCGAGTACCTGGGTTACTCGCTTTATATGGATGTCTGTTGAACTCTATAGATAGGGGTGGCTAATCTTTGAGGCACGCATTTTGAACTCGCATGCAATGTCGAAGTCTATTGAGGAAGCTTACTAAGCCAGCCTTGTCGCATTGTCCGGATTTCTCGACCCAGAGCCATCAAGGCCCAAAAGGCAGCGAGAAGACAAAGTCGCTGCCGATCTGCCTCCTGCCAGGAAGAAGAAACTTAAGAAAACGCTCGCCTCTCAGGCCGACAATCTGCCCCCATCGGCAGAGAAAGTCTCCTCCTCGGCCAAGAAAGTTGCAACCCCGGCCTACCAACCTGAACCTTCAACTAGCACCCAACAGCTTCGTTGCTCGGCGGTAGAGGAGGAGGCAGCGGCAATGGAGTGCTCGCCACCGGCAGCTTGGTTTTTCCCGGAAGAGGCGGCGGCGGCGGTGGGATGCTCCCTACCAGTAGCGTCAAAGTAACCGAAGGAGGAGGGACTTGGCCCTTCCCGGGCTGTGAGGTCTTAGTCATTGGAGGATCTTCCTTAGTCACCAGAGAGGCTTGTTTTTCTGGCCCCTTCTTTGAGCCAAGGTTATTCCAGACGATGTGTGTGACCTGGAGCAGATGTCGAGCTTCGAGTGAGACCAATGGAACTCCTCGCAGCTGGGCGACGTCTAGAATCTCGCATGAAATAGTCACCGGGGGAGCTGCAAATACAAGGACCAGTCAGAATGGTAACAATTTCATCAATGAATTTGAGCAAATATCGGCATGGTTATGACCATGCGAGGCAACGAGATCTGCCTACAGTTGGGGTGGTGACCCGGCGACTTCTGGAACGGAAGTTGCTGGCGAGAAGAGCAGAGAGATGTCGGAGATGGATGACTCGGGAATGTCGCTCAACCCGAAGTCGTCGAGGAGCTATTGGGTGCTAGTTGAAGGTTCGGGTTGGTCGGCCGGGGTTGCTACTTTCTTGGCCGGGGAGGCGACTTTCTCCGCCTACAGGGGCGGATTGTCGGCCTTAGAGGAGAGTGTTTTCTCCAGTTTCATCTTCTTAGCGGGAGGCAGATCGGCATCGACTTCGTCTTCTCGTGACTTTTTCGGCCTTGATGGCTCTGGGTCGAGAAATCTGGACAGCGCAACATGGTTGGCTTCGTAAGCTTCCTCGGCAAACTTCGAAATCGCGTGCGAGTTCAAAATGCATGTCTCAAAGATCAGCCATGCCCTTATTTATAGAGTTCAGCAGGCATCCATCAAGAGCGAGTAACTCAGGTACTCGGCCAAGCAGCTCCCCGAATAAGTGTTGGATGTTTCTTTCTGAGTTCCTACGTTGCTCGAAAAGAGTGGGGATTATGTACAACCCGTATTCGTCGAGGGTGGACCCCTCTAGGGCCAGGTCAGCAGAAGTCAAAGTCAACAAAGTCAAACATGGGCAGATTCAACGTGCAAGGCAGCAGAATACCTTGGCGAGTATAGCAAGCTCCCCTTGCATACTCACCAGGTAGGAGACTAGGCCCGTTACTCGCTCGATCATGCGAGCTCCTTATGGAAGTCGACTAGTCGTCAGGGGGAGCTATAAATAAGAACCACCCCTCCCCCAGGATTTCTCTATAAATAGGACCCTAGGGGTACGAGGAGAATCACTTTTTGAATCTCGCCGAGATCTCTTAGACCCTTTTCTTGGACGCCAGTTGTGCCTTTGGATTCCTTTTTCAGAGAGACCAGGTCACGACCATGCGACTATCTGTTTTTTAGTCGTCGCGACTTAGTTACCAGCTAGTCTCCCTCGTACCCTGCTCGGCCATTCTTAGTTGTAGAGGGGTTGCTTCTTTAAAGCTTCCAGGTACTTGATGGGACCTCCCTGTTGCATAGCCTGAGGTAATGTTTGTTGTTCTGTGACTTCCGTGCTTTATCCTGCTAGCCGTCGAGCCTATCCATTGAGCCGGTAACCTTAGGTTGTCTTTATTTGATTTTCAGAGTAGGAAATTTTCCCGGCTTCAACAATATGCCTTGTCAAAATTCGAGTGATCTGCTTTATTTTTACCCACAGATTTACATTCTCTAATTTTTTTGGTTAATCTTATTGAAACTGACATCTCGGTCTCTGTGTAGTTCACCCTTGGGGAAGGGGTGATCGCGCACCTACTTCTCTCCTGCAAAAAAAATGACAAAGGAAAAAAGCAAAGGGAACTGACTGACCCAAGGGCTCACCGCGGAGGTACCACCACACACCCAGAAGATCTTAGAGCACTTCCCCTCCCATAGCCAAATGTCGAGCTAAGGCTACCTCAAAAAGCGCAAGAAGGTCTGGAAACAAGTAAGCATGCTCTATGAGGTTCCCCTTGGGTCCTATTTATTGTTTTCTAAAAACAGCTGCACATAGCCAACATCTGATGGCCTAAAATTATTGACATGTTCTAGGACTAGTCTGCCAACAACCGAACTCTGTTGTCCTAATGATTATGTGTAGCCCAATTGGGTCTGCCAATAACGCAACTCAGTTGTTCTATAAGGATATTTGCACCCCCTATAAGGGCACCCAGATAATTTGGCCTATGGGCCCCACAGGGATGAGTTTCTTGGTCTCTGATTCAACTCGCCACTCTACTTGGCGGGAGCGATCTGGTGCTCAGGACGCCTGGGCAGGCCAGCTCGCCACTCTATAAAACTAGACTGGCGACCAGGCCACCCAGGTAGGCGCGGGCTGGGGCTGGCTCGCCCAGCTCGCCTACCTGGCCTTTATAAGAGCGAGTCGGCCCTCTGGACTCGCCCGCCCGCTATATTGGTGCGGCTCGATCGTCTTGGCTCGCTCGCCTAGCTGGGCCCACTCGGCAAACACGGGGTTGCACACAATCCCCACACTTTTTGAGCTTTGCAAAAGCTCGAAAAGAATCATCCAACTCTACGTGTTCGGTGAGTGCTCTGCTGAGCTTGAGGGAATCTTTTGGTGGGTCCCGCTAATATGCTATAAATATGCCACCAGGCCTTTGGAAAAAAACCGCCCATCTTTTTAGCCTTCCCTACAAACTGTAGCTTGAAGGATGTCTATGTCCGAAGAGATGTGTGCGCGCCTAGCGGTCACGAGGGAATGGAATCGGGAGCAGGCCCTTGAGGCAGCTCCATGGCTGTCGCGTTGATCACCCGACCCACTCTTCAGGCCGAAAAAAGGAAAGATCATCAGGCGGTCTCCTAAGAATGACGCCCCTGCGTCCAGTTCGGCGACCGATACCGAGGTCGCCCCTGAGGTACTCGGTTCTCCTGTCTGAGTCACCACTCGGTTTTCTGACTCCCCTTCCTGCAGGAAACGCCCCACGGAGGACAGGATAGAGGGGGACTGGGGCATTCTTCCTCATTGATAACTGAGCGAACCGCCAGTCCTTCAGCCAAGGTACATGCCCCTCCCGCAATTTCTCCGTCGTCAACCCCTCCTGGTTTAGAGAAAACCTTTGAAGATCTTGGAGGCGAACCTTTCTAGGGCTGTCCAGGTACATCCCGATTGCCCGCCGGCGAGAGGGACGTGCCAACCCCCGGTGAGTTTGCACACTTACTTGCTTATACTAGCTTTCTTTTTCTGTCCTCCCCTATCTTCGTAGGATTTAATGCAATCTCACCCTCTGATGTCGAGATGAGGGAGGGGTACTTGCCTCCCCCTTCTACAGATTGCATTTCGGATTATCTGGGCGACCCACTTGAATCCCAGGGGATGAAGAAGCGGGTGACGCGATTATTTCAGAAATAAGCCTTGATGTTGCAGGAGGTTTACGACACGGTTGACGAGGACAAGACCAGGGCGGAGGAGCGGTTCGTGGTGCTTGTGGGCACGAGGCGCCCTGCTTACGGGGATGGGACTACTTCCCCGGGGGAGCACCTTACACGAGCGAAGGAGCAGCTCAGGTATGGCACGGAGCAGGTTGACCTGGCCCAGCGAGAACTGTTGGCGGCTTGCGGGTACCATTATCCTCGCGTACCGCCCCTTTCTAGGTGTAACACCCCAAAAATCCCTAAGTCCCAAAATTGGTCAGGCTGGGTGCCACGGCCTGGGATACGGGCGTGTCCCAGGGCGTGTCATTTACTATAGGCGTCAACTCGAGTTCTTGAGATGGCACGGTCAACGATCATCGAGAGGTGACACGGCCTTGGACACGGGCGTGTCCAAGGGCGTGTCCTGCTCGGGTGAAATCCCGAGTGGCGTTGAGTGGTGTTGAGTGGAGTGGCATTGATTGTGGAGCACGACCTGTGACACGGGCGTGTCACAGGGGCGTGTTTGGCACACGGCTAAGGATACGGACGTGTACCTTAGCCGTGTCCTTCTTAGGTGATTTGGTCTTGTGTTGAAAGAGTGGCATGACTAGTCATATGGCCGTGTGCTTTCTGACACGGGTGTGTCGGGTGTTTGACACGGGCGTGTATAAGCCCGTGTTCTGGACTTGGTGAGTCGGTTCTGTAGCCACTGTAGGAACACGGCCTGTGACACGGGCGTGTCACAACCCGTGTTCAGTCCAAGAAATCAATTTAAGGGATGATCTGATCCATTCATTTTCTTTACCCAAGATCCAAAGGTCTAAGCTCATCCCTGGGGTAATAAGGCCGGCCTTGAGAAGGAGAAAGCCCATTTGAGTTGTGTCTTGCTTTTTCTTAAGTAAGATAGAGAGGAGAGCTTGAGGAGGAAGAAGTGGAAGCAGGCTGCCGGTGGTGCTATAGTGGTTCAAATCGCGAGCCGAGTTCGGATTTGCGAAGGCAAGGCTGTTGCGAGAACGTTCATCCGTTTACTTTTATCCCCATGGCTCCGAAGCGTATTCCAAGGGTAACGATTCCCTTCTTGGACAAGTGAAGTCCTTCTTTCCTACATTTGCATAGGAATCCTCCACCAAAAGGTGGATGGCGAAGAGATTCCCTTGGAATTGGTGGTTCATCCCTTGTTATAGTGCATTAGAATCGGAAGTGTGAGTACGGTTAGGCATGCTATATGAATCTCAAATGGACATGTTGGTATGGATTGGTGATGCTTTTTTGCACATCGGAGAAGACTCTGTGTTTATTGCTAGTGTGCATGAAATCTGTGAGGGATGCCTTTGGCTTGGTGCCACAGGAAGTACTGGAGGAAGTCCAGGAAATTATGAGAGTTGGGTTCAACTCTTGTAGTCGTGAGCGCCATGTGGTATGAGGTTGAGACGTAGGGCTGCAACTGTGAAAAAGGACTTAGTGCCGAACAGGAAAGGTAAAACCTACCTGCGCCTGTAAGTTGACCATGAGTACTTCGGTATTCCTTTGTGGCAAGGCGATTTGAGCAACGGGGGGTGGCTGATCTATACCTGTGTTATTCCAGCTGTACAAGAGAGCGTTAAGGCATTGGGCTTTCGTCAGGGGCATAATGAGAGTCTTTTGCCTATGCGCTAGAAAGACTAGGAATGCTCAAGTTTGACCGTCATGTCTGGGACCTCTGAACGGTGGTGGGATCCGGTGTTTCCGGTACACCAGAATGTGCCTTGAGTGCACGGAATGTCGGGTCGTCGTATCGGTATTTGTTATTGGGTATTGTATCCACAATGTAGCTGATTTGAAGAAGCCCCTGAACAAGCTAAGTTGAATTAATAATGTATTTGATGATTTTCTATCAAGTTGTGCTTGCAGCTATTCCATGCTAAGTACACACCAATGTCAGGGTGTAGTGGGTCAATATACACGGGTCTGCGCAACGTAATCCCTCGTTGAGCAGATCAGTGTGTTGACTCATGTGTGCTCTCTATTGGAGTGTACTTATTTTCAAGTACAGGATTAAGGCAGATCATGAGCAGAAGAAGGAGAAAAGATGGGTCAAAGACCAAGTCATCAAAGGAAGAAAGAGAAATTTCTTCTAAGTCAAAATCGACGGGAATCACTAAGTGATTCTCGCCGACTTCGGCGAGAATCGTTAGTGATTCCTGCCAATTTGACGAGAATCAATCTGCATTCCCGCCGACCTCGTCCGGATGACTGTTTTCCTACAGGAATTCTGCTAAGGCAGAATTGACGGGAATCACCAAGTGATTCTAGCTGACTTCGACGGGAATCGTTGTGATTCTCGCCGAATCGATGAGAATCACTTTGCATTCCCGCCGATTCCCACCGGCTGACATGGTTTCCAACTGGAATTCGGCCAAGGCAGAATCGACGGGAATCGTGAGTGATTCCCTCCGACTTCGACGGGAATCACCATCGATTTTCGCCGATTTTTCCTTAGGAAATTTTCGCCTGTTCGCTGGACCGAACCATGAGACTGTGCGTTGTTTTGGTCGGGGCTAGGGTTTCTCCTTGTGGACCCCACAACGGTCATTAGGGTTGGCTTTGGTATATATAGTCGCATATTTTGAACATGAAGGTAGCGATTCACGGAAAATCTGAAGTAGACGACGCGTGCCCTAGCAGATCGCGGAATGACGCTGATCGCTGTCGCCACTTGCAAGCTAGTCGCCGCCGCTAATCTCAGAGGTTCTCTGATCTTCCGACGACAGTACCGAGGCAAGACGAGCGTCTCACGCATCTCTCTTGAGATCTCTTATCTCTCGATTTGTTAAATGAGGTTAGTTCTTCATTCCGAATCGATTGAGACGACTGATCCGACTGAGATCGTTCGTAGATCTTGCTTGTTTCGTCAAGAAGTTTGGATCTACAAAGTATCGCCGCCGCACTCGCTTGCCGCTACCGATCTTGACAAGATCCTCTCCAAGAGAGAACTCTGGTCGTGGATTCTTCGTTACTTCCAAGAAAGCTTCAACGAACGAAAAAGGACATCGGATTCTCCAAAAGCCTTGCTTGTATCTTCTTATACATTCAATTTTTGTTTTGTTGTAAAGGAATTTTTATTCCTAGTTGTAAGGGTTGGGTGCAACATGTGGTGGTGGAGTAGTGACTCCTTTGGTTGGAAGGGTTCCTTCCGTAGTGTGAGGATTGGATTTCAATCCGTTTGGAGAAGTGACCGAGTCGTCCCTTGGTGGGAGATAGGTCAAAGGGGGAAAGTGGACGTACCTAAATCGGGGAACCACTATAATTTCTTGTGTGTTTTCTGTGTTGTGTTTGTTTATTTGTGCAGGTAAATTTTATTTCGCAAAAGACTGCACGATACCTATCCCCCCCATAGGTGGATTTAGTCGACACTAGATACTTTCAAGTGGTATCAGAGGGAGGTTACTCATCAATAAGTTTAACACCTTGAGTAAGATCCTGCATCTAGTGTCAAGAAGAAAGAAGATCTCTGAAATGGACGGACTCAAGTATTCAGGAAAGATCCCAGTGTGCACCAAGCAGAACTTTCCAATCTGGAAGGAAAGGATCAGGTTATACATGGAAGCAGTCGACCCTCGACTCTTTATGGTAGTGGAGGAGGGCCCTTATATCCCCATTAAGGCCTCCACCATTGAATCTACCAAGATGGTGCCCAAGAAGCTCTCCGAAATGAATAAGGATGAGATGGTGCTTATCAGACTAGACAAGAAAGCTCAAAACATTCTAGTGAGCGTCGTCGATGATTCCATGATGCAGAATTTCTGCAACTGCAGGACTGCCAAGGACATATGGCACTGCCTGATCATTCTGATGGAAGGCACTGATGAAGTAAGCACTACTAGAAAAATGGCTTTTAGCCACGGTTTCTTTTGCCACGAGGAAAAATCGTGGCTAATAGTGAGTATTAGCCACGGTTTTATTCCGTGGCTAATACTGGACTTTTAGCCACGGTTTGCTTGAACCGTGGCTAAAAGTCTGTATTAGCCACGGTTTGCCTGAACCGTGGCAAAAGGTTGTGGCATCGTTTAGTCCCACATCGGCAAAAAAAAAATGAGATTTTTGGGTTTATAAGGAATTTATTTCAATTAGCCTTTGAAATAAATATGGCGGCGGCGGCGGCCGGGCGGCGGCGGCGGCCGGGCGGCGGCGGCGGCGGCGGCGGGCGGCGGCGGCGGCGGCCGGGCGGCGGCGGCGCCGGCCGGGGGGCGGCGGCGGCGGCGGCGGCAGGGCGGCGGCGGCGGGCGGCGGCGGCGGCGGCCGGCCGGCCAGAATTTTTTATGTTATGAGTGGCCTTTTAACCACGACGATTAAACCGTGGCTAAAAGTCCACTATTAGCCACGGCAATGAACCGTGGCTAAAAGTCCAGTATTAGCCACGGTTTTGGATTTTTAGCCACGGTTTGGACTTTTAGCCACGCTCGTATTGCCCACGCCCATTTTCCGTGGGCAGACCGTGGCTAAAAGTCTTTAGCCACGGTTTTGGACTTTTAGCCACGGCAATCTGCCGTGGCTAAAAGTCAGTTTTCTAGTAGTGAAGGGATGATCGAAGATCCCTTCTGAACCAGAAGTATGAGGCCTTCAGGCAAGGTCCCAAGGAAGAAATCGGAGTGACATTCGAGAACTTTCTAAAGATCGTCAATGCCCTGAAGGGTTATGGCAGAGTGTTCACCGATGGTGAACTAAATGGCAAATTCCTTAGATCCCTTACTAAGGAATGGGACACCAAGATCTGCGCCATCAGAGAATTTGGCAAGCTGGCAGAAACTGATCTCCAGATTCTTTTTGGGAAGCTTATGTCCTATGAGCTTCAGCTGAACACCAGAAAAGCTGAAGAAGAAGCCGATAAAGCCGCTGCCAAAGAAAAGACTCTAGCCCTGAATGCCAATCACTTAAGGAAAGGAAAGGGTGCTTCCTCGTCCCGCTCTTGGAAAAAGGATGAGGAAGAAGACTCTGAGCCATGCTCTTCCGACTTAGAGCTATCTGAAGAAAAATTCTCAATCATCACTCGAGAGTTCAAGAAGTTCCTCAAGTTGAGGAATCAGAGAAACAAGGATAGCTCCTCCTCCAAACATCAGAAGAAGAATTACTCTTCTGACAGGTATGAGTCTAAACAGAACAAACATCATTCTATTGACATTATATGCATTGGATGCAATAAGCCAGGTCACGTCATTGCAGATTGCCACCAAAGCAAGAGAAATAAGGGGAAAGGAGAGGAGCACAGGTCCTCTAGAGATAAGAAGAAGGAGAGGAGCTACATTACCAAGAAGCCAAAGACACTGAGTGAATCTGATTCTTCAGACTCCAGTGATGATGAGGAAGCCAACTTCGGGCTAATGGGTCGCTCCGACTCAGAAGGAAACTGTCCCCCATTTACTGGGAAGTAAAAGATCGTACCCCCCTCTCTGACTCTCACTCTGAGTCTCCTGACGATGATCTCGAGGACAGCCCATCTGCCCGTGAAGCTGAGCTCCTCGAAAAGTATGAGCTTCTTCTCAATACCTTTGAGGAATGCCGCAAGAGGCTGAGGGCTCAGAAAAAGGAGGTCAAATTCCATAAGGCCGAGGGTGTGTCCCTAAGAGAAGAAATCACTGGCTTGATTTCTCTCCGACAGGAACACCTGGACCTGACTTCTTAGCACTCAGATTCTCTCATGCTCCTTGACCAAAAGCAGGAAGAAATCAACAAGCTGGAAGAACAGCTTACGACAGAGAGGAAGATTGTCAAAAGCTTTTCTATGCCCAACACCGTTCTTCCTCTGGTTGATGAATTCTCTGCTCAGGCTAAGGGGACTGGCTTAGGGCATGTGGGTGCTCCTGGTAAATCATCCAGGAGAAATAGAAATCAAAGGAGAAATAAGACTGCTAAGAAGGCCTCTGCTGCAGAAAAGGGAAAGGCCCCACTCGGTCCTATTTCATTCAGAAAGCCTGGTTTTCCTTGCAATGAGCAGGATTTTGAGTCAACCTATGGCCACTTCTTCCGGCCCTCGGTTGAAAAGCACAAGAGCCGGTATGATGGTTGGACCTTCCCCCGCAACTACGGTGAGAGTGACTTCAAGGCACCTTATGAAGAAATCCAAGTGGAGAATTATGGACACTTCTCTTGCGGCCATAATAGGAAGCAGGCACCAAAGGCTGAGCCTGTCATACTGAAGGAACAGGAAGTGAAGAAGTCGTGTGACTACTGTCATCATGATGCCTCCTCCTCCGGATCCAAGGCCCCGGCTGGACCCACCGTTCCAAGGGTGAAGCAGGAGCCTAGGAACAGGTATAACAGGTTTGACTGTTGGTGTTGTGGCAAAGTTGGTCACTTTGTCGTGGATTGCTGGTTTAATCAAAGATACAATGACACTCATTTTGTTAGCAATGCGAGGCCGACCACTCGTAGGGTTAACCAACCGAGGGGGAGTGTGCTAACAAGGAACCTAGGACCCAATGCCTATTGGGTTCCTAAGGTAAGGTAATTCTATTTTGCAGGATAGTCTAGGTTCCCAAGAACATGATGGGACCTAGATAAGAGATGTTCCAGGCTTGCACTTGAACAAGAAATTTGGGAAAAGAGATAATGCGATACCACTTCATTCGGGAGCATGTGGAAAACAAAGATATCTCTCTCTACTATGTCCCCACGGATCAGCAGATTGCAGATATCTTCACAAAGCCCCTAGACGAGGCCAAGTTCAGTCCCTTCAAAACTGAACTCGGCATGTTGAACTATGAAGATTGAAGACTGAAGGACTCAAGGCTCTTGGATCAAAAGGGAGCATCAGCAAGGAACTCAAGATCAAGCACGGATGCAAGAAATGAGGGGAGCATTTGGCTCCAAGTGAAGTCCCAGATTTGCAGAAGCCGAAAAGGGGGAGATTACCCTCTTCGCTAAGGCTAAGGTGGCTGCCAATGTTAAGTATGCTCTCAGGAAAATGGTAATGAATTTCACTCTCAACTGAATTTTTAGTTTATGATTTTCATTCCCATCTGTTCTATTCACCTTAGTTTGTAGGGTTTAGGCTTCTTCAAATAGGGGGAGATTGTTAGGTATTGTATCCAAAATGTACCTGATTTGAAGAAGCCCCTGAACAAGCTAAGTTAAATTGATAATGTATTTGATGATTTTCTATCAAGTTGTGCTTGCAACTATTCCATGCTAAGTACACACCAATGTCAGGGTGCAGTGGGTCAATATATACGGGTCTGCGCAACGTAATCCCTCGTTGAGCAGATCAGTGTGTTGACTCACGTGTGCTCTCTCTATTTGAGTGTACTTATTTTCAAGTACAGGATTAAGGCAGATCATGAGCAGAAGAAGGAGCAAAGATGGGTCAAAGACCAAGTCATCAAAGGAAGGACGAGAAATTTCTTCTAAGTCAAAATCGACGGGAATCACTAAGTGATTCTCGCCGACTTCGACGAGAATCGTTAGTGATTCCCACCGATTCGATGAGAATTAATCTGCATTCCCGCCGACCTCGTCCGGATGACTGTTTTCCTACAGGAATTCTGCTAAGGCAGAATCAACGGGAATCACCAAATGATTCTCACCGACTTTGACGGGAATCGTTGTGATTCTCGCCGAATCGACGAGAATTAGTTTGCATTCCCGCCGATTCCCACCGGCTGACATGGTTTCAAACTGTAATTCGGCCAAGGCAGAATTGACGGGAATCGTGAGTGATTCCCGCCGACTTCGACGAGAATCACCACCGATTCTCGATGATTTTGCCTTAGGCAATTTTCGCCTGTTCGCTGGACCGAACCATGAGACTGTGCGCTGTTTTAGTCGGGGCTAGGGTTTCTCCTTTTGGGCCCCACAACGGTCATTAGGGTTGGCTCTGGTATATATAGTCGCGTATTTTTAACATGAAGGTAGCGATTCACAGAAAATCTGAAGTAGCCGACGCGTGCCCTAGCAGATCGCGGAATGTCGCCGATCGCTGTCGCCGCTCGCAAGCTAGTCGCCACCGCTAATCTCAAAGGTTCTCAAATCTTCCGATGACAGTACCAAGGCAAGACGAGCGTCTCACGCATCTCTATTGAGATCTCTTATCTCTCGATTCGTTGAACGAGGTTAGTTCTTCATTCCGAATCGATTGAGACGACTGATCCGACTGAGATCGTTCATAGACCTTTCTTGCTTCGTCAAGAAGTTTGGATCTACAAAGTATCGCCGCCGCAATCGCTTGCCGCTGCCGATCTTGACAAGATCCTCTCCAAGAGAGAACTCCGGTCATGGATTCTTCGTTACTTCCAAGAAAGCTTCAACGAACGAAGAAGGACATCGGATTCTCCAAAAGCCTTGTTTGCATCTTCTTATACATTCAATTTTTTCTTTGTTGTAAATGAATTTTTATTCCTAGTTGTAAGGGTTGGGTGCAACCCGTGGTGGTGGAGTAGTGACTCCTTTGGTTGGAAGGGTTCCTTCCGTAGTGTGATGATTGGATTTCAATCTGTTTGGAGAAGTGACCGAGTCGTCCCTTGGTGGGAGATAGGTCGAAGGGGGAAAGAGGACGTACCCAAATCGGGGAACCACTATAATTTCTTGTGTGTTTTTTGTGCTGTGTTTGTTTATTTGTGCAGGTAAATTTTATTCCGCAAAAGACTGCACGACACCTATTCCCCCCCCCATAGGTGGATTTAGTCGACACTAGATACTTTCATTTGTGATATGTATTGCCTTGGTGGCCGAATATCTATGTGTGTGATGTAAATTGCTTTGCAGGGAAGGAATTCTGTTGCCCTGTGTCAGGGGCAGGGTCATTATAATTGGTCAGCTGAATGCTGATCGTTGCCCTGTTTGCCACAGGTTGGTGGAATGGTACTTGTAGGTGCAGGTGGTGCTGGTCCAAGCGGGACTTAGTGGGCTGAAGCCCAAGGTGCGTTGCTGCCCTCGAAGGCCTTGTTTTGATTAATCCTGTTCATGTGTGGCCGGCCTACGTGCTTATGTTTGTAAACCACACCTTATGTTCAGATAAACTTATAAAAGCCATAAGGCTGTGTACCTGGTGTGTATGATTGTATACATTCCTATTTTGTTATAGAAGTGGGCATTTCTGTTATTATTTGGTTCATGTTTTCAACCCTGAAGCTTCCGCTAGAATGCTCTGTTTTAGGGTGCGATGGTTCTTGATATTATTTCGTGACGTCTCCGCCTGTTTGTGGGATATGGTGTGGGGCCCCGACCGGACCCTTTATTATATCCTACGTGACGGGTAGAGGTGTTACACTAGGGCATAAAGGCGGGGCAGGTGAAAGTGGGTCCAGTACTGAGCCACCCGCCCCTCCCTCACCTTGATAGTTAAGCCTTGGTCGCACCTGCACCGCGAATCATCTCGCATAGGATCATAAAGTTCTTTTTCTCCTTTCCCTTGGACATCGAACTCTTGTTTGTAATAATTTGAGACTTCTTCGCCTACCAATGGGCTCATGTTCGTTGCGTCTTACTTTTATTGTGTTGTTGCTTAGTTTTCTCTGGGTGAGTGCGGATGAGGCGCTCTTGCTCGCCTACACTTTCTTTAAGCGGGAGAGACATTAATGAATTGGCTCGCCCAGCCCGCCTATCTAGTCTCGGTGGGAGCGAGTCGGGTGCCCGCAGATCGCGAGTCTAAATGGCTCGCCTACTATTTTTGCGGCTTGCCCGTCTTTTATGCAGACGCAGGTGAGCACAGCTCGCGGCTGAATAGTCTCTGTGGCACATCGGCGAGATGATACAAATCCGCGGTGGGTCCAGAAGTCGAAGCGTCGGGGCGCATTTTGCTATCCGCACTTTTCCCGCCGGCAGAACTTTTTCCCGCCTTTTTTGTAAGACCCCCTTTTTTCTTTTATTTCGAATACCGGGGTCTTAGCCCCGAATTGCCGCTTTGCGGTGGGACCGACTCACGGGAAGGTCGCCACTACAAAATGCCAATTCTGCCGGCCCTTTTCGATCACAAAGAGAGAGAAGTAAATATACATAAAATGTAAACAGATCCACAGAAATACACATATAAAAATGAAAGCACATCCAATCCATCAATAGATAATAATAGAAAGTACTGCAAAGATACAGTACAGATGAAATATAGATAAACGGGCTCGAGCCCGGTAAATCAGAGTCCTCACTACAAATCACTCATCGCGGAAGCTAGAAAATACTAATAACTCACGGAGCTAGTCGCAGGTGCACCGGTGCTAGACTGACCCACCTCCATGCGCACCGTACTCCGCTTGCGCTGGTCCCTGGACTGCTGATCCCTGTCTCCCATCCGGAGCTCCTGTAATGTTGTGGTTCGAAAACCATTAGTCATGAAGACTAAGCCCTATCATCCCCTACCCCTCCCCCCAACGGCTCCTAAGCACCGAGTGGAGAAGAGGAAAGGGAAGCTACAAAGGTGGAGTGTAATCAAGCAGATGATAATGGAGTTAATCTAACAACTATCATGGTGTATAAACAACTATCTAGAATAAAGTACATCTAGCAATTCTACGGTAGTAAGTAATAAAGTAGACATGTAGTAAGTAGCAAATATATAAGAAGGCAGATAGAGAACAAATAAGTAAATAAGTAAGTAACCTTAACTTATATGAATGCCCATACAAACTTATAAGTAAAGGGGTCTTCTGCAAGGCTCCCATTGTATAAAAAGTCTCATACCGATTTATACATTGGGGTGTCAGTTGTATGCAAATATGAGTGTAGTGATATGATATGCCATGAATCTTGCAAGTGTAACTCACGCACACGACTCTATGCGCACAGACCTTTAGTTCCCCCTATTCGGGCAGCTAGCTTCACTCCAAGGAACCTCCGTAGTTGCAAACAGAGACAGTGGGTCGGGCCCCCACCTCCTAGGCGGGTATCCACACTACCGGGCCTAGCCCTTCCGTATACCCCTAGAAGAACACAACCTAGAGTATCCGCGTACTAGCGCTGGTTATATCCACTAGACTTTCTTTGGCTAAGTGTCCCACACCGCCGAGTCAACGTACCGATTTTGGTGTGAACGACAATCAAATACCAAAGACCCACCACCTTTATTCTGTACTCAAACCCTCGAGCCCTCGGCTCCCCGGACTGTCCCGTCCGTGCATCTACCTTAAGAGCTGCCGTCTGAATGGCAACCAAACCAACTTATTCTACCTTCCTAGCTATCGGGGTGTGTGTATGTGCAACCCTAGTTATACTAGTTGCTCTTTTAATTTATTATTCCTACGGTTTACGTTAGCCCGGGACTGCCCCCGGTATTCCCCGTGAAGGGCTCTCAAAGGGCACTAGGAACTATGATGGTAGCTGAAGCCCACCGTTCCCTTTCGCAAGGCACTTATTGTTATTGGTTGATACCCATTACCCGATCCATTTTTAAGTTACTTTAGATCTAGCCCTAGAGTATTAAGACTCTTCCTCTCCTACCCGGGGTGGACGATCTCTCGTCATTCCCGAACGCCACTTAACACTAGCCAATCTCACACTCTACTTGTCCTACCTTCCAATAATGAACTTAAACTTAACTTGCCATATCCAAACCAGCAACTACCAAAATTCCATCTCCCCATGTTCTTTACCCACGCTAGTTCAGTTTCCGTGGTTTTACTATATGCAGACCATCCTAAGATACATGAGGTATATAAGGGGAGGTACTCCAAATTGTCTTTCGAATCTCCTATAATATTTACTGGAGGTCTATCATGACATAATATAGCTAGGTCCAAGATTTCCAAATTTATCCTATTTATCGGACATTTAATTTATTTATTCTAAGCTTGCAAATGCCCTAGTATGAACATGAAGTGCACTAATGAGCCCACAATAAATAATCATAAAATCAGTAAAAATCCTATGAGGCATTTAAGAAGTAATTCCAAGTTTTGAGAAATTTAAGAGGTGTTTAGGCCTATATTATCTTATTTTCCATTTTAGGCCACTTCTACCATATTATGAAGCAAGTACTGTAAATATGTACCCAAAAATTACAAGAAAATTACAGAAGCTTTATGGTGAACTAAAACTATCAGAAACCAAGTCCCATGATTTTTCTCTAATACTTTGGGCTCTGAATTTATTTTAATGTAAGATACTAATTTTCCTAGCTTAGTTAAGGAGGTACTATTTTGAATCATCTAAAATTCCAGAGAAAATTACAGGGTGACTATCATGGTTTGAAATACCCACTAACAAAATTTCATAATTTTCTAAATAATAATTGGGCATTATTTGTATTTTTGACTACATATCCCAAATGGTAAGTTAAAGAAGCAAGTACCCAAAATAATCAGATAAAACTTCCAAGAAAAATACAGAAGGTATAACATGCTATAAGATGCCCTAAGCCAAAATTTCATAACTTTCCAGTGAACAGAAATTCCAAAATCATCAAAATAAATATCTAGGGCACAACTAGAGTTGTGAATGAAGTACTGTATAAATTAACCCAAAAGCCTCAACAAAATTATATTGTGGCCAATTAGGCTAGAAAATTACCCTGTCCAAACTTTACTTGATTTTAAGTTCAGTTAATAGCATAATAGTTCAAATTAAGGTTGGTGACCTAAACTATGGTTAGGATTTTAGGTGGCCTAATTGTCTCCAAATCCCCTAAGATTTTGTCCAGAGAACTATAATGGCCCTATCGTCCTCTGCACCAAATTTAAAGTCAGTCCAAGGTCATTTGACCCCAGGACCTTCACAACCCTACAAATCCTCATTAAGGGACCTATCCTAGGGTTCTAGGGCTACCCTACACCAAACCACCCCAAACTCCCTTGGAGGGTGTGTCATGCCCTAAAAAGTCAGTGACCAAAATATAAGCCTATGTTGAGGTTGTTTGACCACTCAAGTCCCAAAAGGAATGAATTGACCCAATTAACCCTATAAGGGCCAAACTAGGGTCTGAGTTAAAACTTGATCAAAACACTTCCAAATGAGGTGAAATTTTTACCAGAGTTATAACATTCCCCCTAAGACCTCCCACCTAGATTTGGGGGAATTTTGAGGTGTTTAGGACACCTAATTAAATTACACATGAATTATTAAATTTTTACAAAAACTATAGAATAATATTATCCAAAAATTTTGATTTTTCGATAAGTCCTAGGTATGGCTAATAATAGCCCATACCCCATATTTCAAGTCATTTGGATGTCTGGATTGATGTGGGCATCCAAATCAATTCAGGACAACCCTATGGATAGACCTCACCAAAATATGTGTTGTGGTCTAACCAAGACTCCAAAACGAGTGAAATCAATTTTGAATTAAGCTAGGCTTCAATGGCTACATTTTCTATGTTGACCATTTTTTATGTTTCAGCTCCTACGGGCTATAATTTTCAGTTCAAACCTACAGCACAGTAAAGGGGATTACTTCACTAATTATACCATATATAATATAATATAGTAAAATATACTGTTCATCTTCTTCTTTAGCAGAACCCGAGCAGAACCATAAAATAAACACTTCATGTAGCTTTTCTAAAACTATTTCCCTGCCACCCAGCCATCTCCCTGGTCGGCCACCACCACCTCTATTGAAGTGAGGGATACCGTCGGGCGGCGTCACGGCCGCCGGAGAGGCGGTTTCCGGCGAACCCGACCACCATAAATTTTTGGAAAAACAATGGAAATGCCATTGGTGCGGTGGTGGCGTCGCCGAAATTCTTCAACAGCAAGGTTATGAGCTCTAGCTTTATCAGGCAAGGGTGAAACCTTCCTCTCTAAGTCTAGGGAGTCTTTTTTAGGAGAAACAAGGCTGCGGGTGGGGATATAAACGGTCCAGCCATTAATGCCTCTTACATGCATGCTTCGGCCATGGTGGAGGGGAGCTGAAACGGCTCCAAAATAGCTAAGAGAAGGCTGGAAACTCCTCATCTCCCTGAGAGGAGTTGAATCAAGCCGTTTCAAGGGGGAGAGGGTGGATGAAAGTGAAGGGATAGATACTACTCTAGAGGGGGGGTGAATAGAGTTATCAAATTTTGCACAGACAAAACTTAATAGTCTACCCAACTCCCTTGGAGTGAAGTGCGGAATGAAAAGATTATAGATATTGATTTAACCTTAAAGCCTAACACAAGTGATGTGCACAAACTCAAGCTAACTGTAATTACAGTTAAGGCTTGGAAAACCTAATCAGTAACTAGCAACCTAGTTATATCTAATCACAGCCACAATGCAGGAATTAAACAATGGAATCCAGACGACACAAGGAAATTTATAGTGGTTCCCCAAACAACTTGGGTACGTCCACTCTTCTACCCACACGGTAGGAATCCACTCAGGTTTTTGATCAGGTGCCCTGCCACCAACAGGATCTGCTTCAGGTAGATCCAGAAACCCTTTAGACTTTTGATCAGGTGTCTAAAAAACCAAGCACAGGTTTTTGATCAGGTGCCCTGCCACCAAGGGATACTTTTGAAGGGAGTAATAACCCTGTACAGGAGGGGGAAGAAAGTTAAGATGTCTTCTCTATTTTACAAAGATTAGAGAAGCACAAAATCTTGCACTGAGCTAGAAAGCTCTAAAGAATCAAGGCTCCCCCTGGCTCAAAGATGTCCAGGTGAAGTCTTGCTTCAGTGCAGAAAACTCTTCAGAAAGTTCTGAAGGAAAAGCTACAGGAAGAAAGTAAATAATAAAATCAAAGATCTTCAAGCAGCTATCTTCTTCTTCTTCTTCTTCAAAGGAACTCTGAGTTTGAACTTCCTGAAAGCAGGAGAACTCAGGTGAAGAAGAGATGAAGATCTTAACACTTCTCAGTTAGATGGAAATTGCTGAGAGCTGAAAGCTTTTTCTTGATGAAGGCTTGAAAGCTTGAATGAACAACTGGTTAGCTATTAGCTAGCTTGAATCCTTCTTCAAAGGGTCCTTAATATAACATCAGCAAGCAACGGCTCTCTTCCATTTGAATTATTTGTCTTCTTCTGAGCCTTGAGACCTAGGCTGTAAATATCAAGAAGACAAAAACATCTCTGCAGCAAAACATTCTATAAAAGGAATAAACCTTTTTCTAAGAAGCTGCAGGCTCAAATCAAATAACAGAAGGACTAAATAAAGTCACATCAGAAATAATCTCTTTATAGCAAAAAGAAGACTTTTCAGTCTAACGGCTATAAAGGGCTGACAACAGATAAAGTAATTTATAATGACAGCTAATAAGACAAACAACTTTATCTTAAAATGATTTTACTCAGGCAAAAGAGATGGAGCAAATATTGCCTGGTAATTTTATCATACAACTTAAAATACTGTGCCAGAAAATGTATTAATTAATTAAATATAATAAATAAATACAAAATATAAAGGCAGACAGAAAGCGTCGAACGACCCTCGAAGATCGTCGAACGACGCACGGAGATCGTCGAACTATCGGGCAGATAGTCGAACGATCCAGATAGTCGACCTATCGAAGAAGATAGTCGAACTACCCCGGCAGATAGTCGAACTATCAGAGCAGATAGTCGAACTATCAGATAGTCGATCGATCTTGGACAGATAGTCGAACTATCAAGCGCACAGAGATAGTCGACCTATCAAGCAGATAGTCGACCTACCTCAGAAAACAGATAGTCGATCTATCAACAGATAGTCGACCTATCAAGCAGATAGTCGAACCCCTAGTGGTTTGTGTTACTATGTGTCAGCCTAGACTAGGTAGAAGTTCTCAGGATGTGAGGCAGTCATGGTTGACTCGCGATTAATATAGGAGGATGATTGAAGTTAACATATTGCATTTAGGAGAAATTGTTATATGATCATCAAGTCGTAGATATACCGTTGGTGGTAGCATTCGCCTAGAATGCACTTGTCGTCTAGTAATCCCGTGTTGCCTCGTAGGTAGCGTGTCGACTTGAAGAAATTATAATGCGTGCGCAATCTCAAACAATGTGATTTGCAAATATCATATTTATGCGAAACGGTGAAATCAAGCCAACGGCCTGGAGTATGATCTCAAATAGTTTTATTAGATTCGTAATGATAATACAAGTCCAACGGAGTCGTCCGTTCGTGATTCTGACACTATTTGGGCAGTTTTGAAGTTTAAGTAAATTGGTGACAAATGCTCTGGGGAGCGTAAAATGAGCATACGAACTCAGATTGGATCGTGAATTGTTCCTTTGGATGTGTGTCAGCGAGACGGTCGTAACGAGCCCGTTCGGGACAATTTCCGAATTCTCTAGAGCGAGTATCTAGTATTTGAATGTTTAAATTTAATACTAATCATAATAATGATAATAATAACAATTATTATTATTATATATTATATATCTAATATATATATATATATACATATACATAAGTTAGGTTTAGAAAATGACTTACCCGATGCCTCCCTCATGTTGACGGCGGAAAGAAAGTCCTCCATGGCCGACAACATCTCCCCCTCCGGCGACTTCGAGTTGTTTCCTCCTCCAACAGCCATGGTCGAAGCTTCTTAAAGCTAATGTTTGAACTTGCTTCACCTTCAACTATGGTGAGAGCTTTGACAAGACACCATCAAGATCCGGCCACCCACGCAAGGCCCAACCTCCTCCGGCGAAATCGAGCTTCTCTCTTGCTGCATGGACATTTTTGTGAGCTTTCTCCCCTCTCCCTTGGTGCTAGATCTGTAGTTATTTTAGGAGAGACATCGACTCCATAGAGTCTTGATGGTGAGGAGGAGAGTTCTTAGGATAAGCCATGCCTAGGTTTTCTAGGCTTAGTCTCCCTCAACCTTCTCATCATTCAAAGTGGAGATGAGAGGGGTTTTCGTTGAGGGTTTGGCTTTGAAAGGAGAAATAAGGTTGGGTGTGATTTTTGGAGAAGTTTATGCGAGGTCGTTGCAAGGAAGAAGATGAACGGATGCCGTTCATCTCGCCTTAAGATGCGTGCAGAAATCTGATTTCTGCACGCGGCGACCTTCGTGGCCAATTTCAGAGGTGTTCTGGCCATATCTGGGTGATTGACTCAACACAAAAGTCGTAGCCCTTGAAATTACCTTTCCAACGAGTGGTTGCACGTTTCCATGCGATACCTGTAGCCACAGGAAAGCTGGTTCGAGTCCGCTGCGTTCGGGAAAATCCTGTACAGGAAACTGTTTCCTGTACGTATTCGAGTTGAATTTCTGGTATGTTGCGACCAGATCTGGGTGATTGACTCAACACGAAAGTCGTAGCCCTTGAAATTACCTTTCCAACTAGTGGTTGCACGTTTCCATGCGATACCTGTAGCCACGGGAAAGCTGGTTCTAGTCCGCTGCGTTCGGGAAAATCCTGTACAGGAAACTGTTTCCTGTACGTATTCGAGTTGAATTTCTGGTATGTTGCGACCAGATCTGGGCGATCAACTCAACACAAAAGTCGTAGCCCTCGCGAATACCTTTCCAACGAGGGGTTGAGCATTGTGATCGGATTCCTGTAGCTCCGGGAATCCCAGTTTTAGTATCGGGCTACCCTATGTTAATGCACTTGTTAATTTATAATGTTAGCACTCTTGCAATGGTTGTGATTTGCTCATTTTTTATCTTGCTCCCATATATTTATAATGCTGTAGTTAATGTAATTTAGCATGGTTACTCATTTGGTTGTGTAATAAGGAATAACCATGTATTGGTAGAGAAATGGATTGGATGAGAAGGCTAGAAATTAAGAGTTGAGATTGGTATAGAATATATTTATATAGTTTGGTGTTGAACATATCTATTATGCGAAGTGTTGAGGTGAATTCATTGAATAGATGGGCGTGAATATGATGAACACTATGTGAAGAGTATTTTGTAACCGTAATCCGAGCCCAAGGGGTTTATTAACAACCGATGCTTAGAGTTGTAGCCTCCCTACGGGTAGCATCGAGTGAGTTGTTTTGGGGCATGTGATGTGCGACGATTCATCGTGTCGCGATATTGAGATAATGACTGTGGCAGGTCTACGGGTTCGCCAGTCTTCACACCGATGGGAGCCAATGGGTAGACCTTGGGCGGTAGGGTTAGATACTTGGTGTCCATAACCCGAGATCTCCTCCGCGCCATGAGAACGGTTGGGCTTGCACCTCGTGCATTTCCGAGGTTCCATCCGGTTCGAAATCAAAGGCCAGGTTGGGCTGTGTTCTTGGTGCACATCTACCCAAGACCCCTTCTGAGCTGTAGTACGCATGTGAGCTCCGCTGTTGTGTTCTTAGCGTTGAGGCGTACGGGGGCCTAGGATAGGTAGTGTGATACCACCTAGTAGTGGAGACGCCCGCTCCACTGTCGCCGTCTGGCCACGACGGACGACGCCTGAGAGGTTAGCTACCTGCTCGAAAAGTGGGAACTTCAAGTCTTTGTCGACATAGCAACTTGCATGTCTGTGCGCATGATTCGGTCATAGCATAACATTCATATCATGTCATTCATTGCATACACAGGATCCTCATCGTATAAGTTTGTATGGGCACTCTTATACGATGAGTTACTTTACTGTTAAGCCGATCCTTAACTTATAAGTTTGTATGGGCACTCTTATAAGTTAAGTTACTATTCTGATTACTTATACCTGCTGTCATATATTATAGATATTTGTAGAACTGCTAGTTGTGTAGCGTAGTTTATACTCCACCATATTTACTGTCACCTGCTTGTTTACTTGCTTATATATATATATATTATACATTTGTTCCTTTCTCCGCCCGGTGCCGAGGAGTCGCCGGGGGAGCGGATGTGAAGCCACTTAGTCTTATGACTAACGGTTGCTACGACTTCCTTTTTAGGAGGAAACCCCGCAGGTAGAGCAGCAACGGACTATGCAGTAGGACAGCCAGGCCCGGACGATAGGACCTGATGTGATGGTACCGTCGTTGCCGTCGGTGACTGATGTGAGTTTTGAGAGACTCATGATGTAGCCCATTTGGGCAAATTTTTTATATACTCTGATATTTTCAGGACTCTTGTGTAGCTTCCCGCTTTTATGGACTTTTTACTTTATGTGGATCATGACTTCTGTGTTTATTATTTTATTGATGGGTTGGCAGTATGATATTTGAGACTAGCCGGCAGAATAAACGTCTTGTGGTACAGGTTAGCCTGTGTGTTGATGCTACCGCAAGGCGGTTGTTCTGGGCATAAGACTCCCCTCGGCCGTGTCTTGTGTTCCGGGAGGGGGGTCTTACAAATGGTATCAGCTTGCAACGATCCTGAACTAAAGAAGTCATTGATCAATGGTGCCACCCCCGTTTGATTAGTCATTTTGGGGACAAACTTACTTAGCGGAAGCAGTGGTGTGCCCATGTGGGATTCACATTAAGTATGTCCATTAACCCTTAGATATAGTGCCAACCTAACTAGGATAACACCAGTATTTGGCTGACCAAGTCACTTTATGTCGTACCCTAGTTTAAAACCGACCTCAGGTATGGTATGTCCAGACGATAAGATTCACGAGAATGACTAAAATGATAGAGTTGAATGCAAATATAATTTACCGAGTATTACACCAGGTTATCCTCATATAACTTCTTGTGAAGTTGGGAGCACCTTGAGGAGAAGTAGTACTTAATCTTCTGTTGGAATGGTATAAGACTTGTAAGTTTGTTGTTAGTACCCATGATGTGGTGCTCTCCACTGTACTTTATGTTAAATAAGACTGTGAGTCTAGAAAGTGACCATTTTGGGATCGAGAACATGTCCACCCATAAAAGATTGTTGTAAATGGTAGCATTAAGGATCTAGAACATGTATTATATAAATATGTTTCAAGGACTGATATAGAGGTGCTTCGATACAAGGATTTATAGGGTATGAACGTCAAGTCAAGGAGTATATGCCACTTAGGATTGTGCGCTTACATGAGATGAATGTACCGCGTTAGTGGTGGAAGAAACTCAGCCCAGCGTGTACTGGGGCTTATCTCTTCGTTTATTGGGCTTATTATGTACCGACTTGGTTTCCCTTAGATCTTATTTTGAAAGTGAGATGTCACAAACATATGATATTAAGGTTTTGGTTTATTCAAATATTATGCGAATGATGATGACTATATTTCATCTGTGACTAAGATATTGTGGAATTTGGAGTATGGATTCATAAAAAGACTCATCCGTAGTGTTTTGGCCTAGAAAGAGGTTGCACGTGCTTGAGGTGCGGATAGCAGAAACTTACATGTTGAACTCCTTTCTAGATAACTTCTCAAAGGACGTGAAACCTGATACATAACATCATATCCATTTTAGGGAGGACTCCAAAATTATGTGTAATTATTGGAGCATCACAATTTCCATAAATTTACTTGGTTTAATTAATGGTTGTTATATGTTGAAATTATCAAAATTTAAAATATGGCTTGGTTCGGTGATATAAAATCTTAACATTCTATTATGAAATAAACTTGATATGAATGATCACTGGTTGAAATTGTAGGGTATTTGGAATTTAATTGATAAATAGTTTATCATGTTGAGAATCATGCCCTTATTTTGAATAATGTTGGAGCACGTGCATCTGGAATATACTATTCACAAAGAGACACTGCGAAGTTTTTCGAACTTTTGAGTTAAATGAGAGAGATAATTACTTAACACACAATCTGAGAAGTGGTCGTGCATTCCTTAATGCATAATGACGCCACTTAAGTGAAATGCAGTTTAAGCCGTTTGAAAGTGTTCAAAGAAATTAGGCAAATTCTCTATCAAAAGATCTAAAGTTGAGGCAACAATGATGTTTAAAAGATAGTTTACGTATAATTAAGTGTACGAGTTACGTTGTTGCCTCGACAAAACATATTTCTTAAATGTTGTATTAGCACAATCCGACTTAGTAATGCTTATGTTCTCAGTTGGTGAGGTTCATTAAATAAAATTACCTAGTTCACAAGAGAAAACTGACGAGAATTCTTAATTCGGTGCATGTCTAAGTAGAATCTAGATTACACCAAAGTAGCACTTGACTCGGGTCCTCATATTCTTGGAGAAATACGCACCAGATAGGAATCACATGCTTGTGGAGATAATTTACTAATGATTATAATTCGGTGATGTTCAATTTTCCTAGGGAGAATATAACTTCAAACCAATCCAGTGAAATTGCTATCTGAAGGTTTAATGGTCATAACCTTCATAAATAATTTTAACTTCTCGCACACACCCTCAACAAGTCTGAGTTAGTTGGCCTTCATTTGATCTCGGGTTGATTCCTCTTGTTGTGTTGGGAAACCTCGAAGTCAGATAATTTATTGACAAGATATAATCACTATAATCAATAATTTGATTTGCCCACCAAAAAGCTCTCATGTGTTGTTAGTGCACTGACAACACAACGAGCACACGTGTAATATTGATCTCTGGTGGTTATGTTAGAATGTTGATTCATTTAGGTTACCTTTCTCTTATGTCGATCGAACACCCACTTATGAGAAACTATCATAATCAGTTAACTCGATTAACTGCTTTAAACTCCTTAACTTTTAGACCGAGGGGTAGCTGAATGAAAACTTAAATCCTTTTTTTTATAGTGTTGTAGTGCCTCTTAGTGATCAATGATCGATATGACGACCGCTCGACAAATTTTGGGGGACGCCTTGAGATTTGTTAAGTTAGAGTTGTATTGACTATTGATCAAGGAGGTGTGTTTACAAAATCATAAAATTAACGATAAATGGTTCAAATCGAAACACTCTTGATGCTAAGGTTTTGCTGCGTGGTGTGTTTGGTTAGCAAACTCTTGCCATTATATCGTAAATATGATGATATACTTTCAGACCATGTGAAATCACGAGATGTATATTGAACTTTGTAAGGTGTGAAAAGGTGATGAGAAGATTTTACTCAGGATACTTTATATGTACACAAAACCCATATAGAAGCCTTGTTGGCTAATCCACCTTCTAAGACTTATTGTTTTAAGATGAATGTTGAAATGTAGTCTCTAGTGCTCATGAATTCACAATGGTTGCGTCAGTGCGCTGGTCTACATATATAATGTGATGATATTATAAACTATATAAAATTATCGAGGTGTGTGTTGGAGAGTCATGACAGACATGGAAGATATTGGTGCAAGGAAATCGATAATGACACTTGCGTTAGGGATCTAGTGCTTTGAGATCCAGTCCTGTAAGGTATAAAGGAGTTGTTGATTTGACATTTTTGTTGGTTCATGAAACATGTACTATGGTAGAGGAGTTGATAGCGGTAGCCTAATGCATCGCGTTTTATAAATAAGTGGCTTGCCTGATGTTGTATATATCAAGTTCTCGTGGAATACTCTCATGTGTGTTGTGCGATTGTAATTAATTGCAACAAAAATTAGCTTAAACTGAGGTAGTTGTTGTTAAAACAGTGTGTCACTATTAGTTCATGTTTTACAAGACGATAGCACTCATACAATCCAGATTCTACGTATGAGTCGTAACGATTGAGAATGTATAAATGAGCTTGAAATTATTATGAGTGAAGTATCCATAACTGCATATGATGAGTATGTTTTACTCTCATCCGGAAAATCCTCGTAGTCCAAACCTAAATTTCGGGGACGAAATTGTTTCTTCGTTTATTGGATTTGTAACATCCCAATTCGAGCTAGACCCCCCTAGTGGTTTGTGTTACTATGTGTCAGCCTAGACTAGGTAGAAGTTCTCAGGCTGTGAGGCAGTCATGGTTGACTCGCGATTAACATAGGAGGATGATTGAAGTTAACATATTGCATTTAGGAGAAATTGTTATATGATCATCAAGTCGTAGATATACCGTTGGTGGTAGCATTCGCCTAGAATGCACTTGTCGTCTAGTAATCCCGTGTTGCCTCGTAGGTAGCGTGTCGACTTGAAGAAATTATAATGCGTGCGCAATCTCAAACAATGTGATTTGCAAATATCATATTTATGCGAAACGGTGAAATCAAGCCAACGGCCTGGAGTATGATCTCAAATAGTTTTATTAGATTCGTAATGATAATACAAATCCAACGGAGTCGTCCGTTCGTGATTCTGACACTATTTGGGCAGTTTTGAAGTTTAAGTAAATTAGTGACCAACGCTCCGGGGAGCGTAAAATGAGCATACGAACTCAGATTGGATCGTGAATTGTTCCTTTGGATGTGTGTCAGCGAGACGGTCGTAACGAGCCCGTTCAGGACAATTTCCGAATTCTCTAGAGCGAGTATCTAGTATTTGAATGTTTAAATTTAATACTAATCATAATAATGATAATAATAACAATTATTATTATTATATATTATATATCTAATATATATATATACATATACATAAGTTAGGTTTAGAAAATGACTTACCCGATGCCTCCCTCATGTTGACGGCGGAAAGAACGTCCTCCTCCATGGCCGACAACATCTCCCCCTCCGGCGACTTCGAGTTGTTTCCTCCTCCAACAGCCATGGCCGAAGCTTCTTAAAGCTAATGTTTGAACTTGCTTCACCTTCAACTATGGTGAGAGCTTTGACAAGACACCATCAAGATCCGGCCACCCACGCAAGGCCCAACCTCCTCCGGCGAAATCGAGCTTCTCTCTAGCTGCATGGACATTTTTGTGAGCTTTCTCCCCTCTCCCTTGGTGCTAGATTTGTAGTTATTTTAGGAGAGACATCGACTCCATAGAGTCTTGATGGTGAGGAGGAGAGTTCTTAGGATAAGCCATGCCTAGGTTTTCTAGGCTTAGTCTCCCTCAACCTTCTCATCATTCAAAGTGGAGATGAGAGGGGTTTTCGTTGAGGGTTTGGCTTTGAAAGGAGAAATAAGGTTGGGTGTGATTTCTGGAGAAGTTTATGCGAGGTCGTTGCAAGGAAGAAGATGAACGGATGCCGTTCATCTCGCTTTAAGATGCGTGCAGAAATCTGATTTCTGCACGCGGCGACCTTCGTGGCCAATTTCAGAGGTGTTCTGGCCAGATCTGGGTGATCGACTCAACACGAAAGTCATAGCCCTTGAAATTACCTTTCCAACGAGTGGTTGCACGTTTCCATGCGATACCTGTAGCCACGGGAAAGCTGGTTCGAGTCCGCTGCGTTCGGGAAAATCCTGTACAGGAAACTGTTTCCTGTACGTATTCGAATTGAATTTCTGGTATGTTGCGACCAGATCTGGGTGATCGACTCAACACGAAAGTCGTATCCCTTGAAATTACCTTTCCAACGAGTGGTTGCACGTTTCCATGTGATACCTGTAGCCACGGGAAAGCTGGTTCGAGTCCGCTGCATTCGGGAAAATCCTGTACAGGAAACTGTTTCCTGTGCGTATTCGAGTTGAATTTCTGGTATGTTGCTACCAGATCTGGGCAATCGACTCAACACGAAAGTCGTAGCCCTCGCAAATACCTTTCCAACGAGGGGTTGAGCATTGTGATCGGATTCCTGTAGCTCTGGGAATCCCAGTTTTAGTATCGGGCTACCCTATGTTAATGCACTTGTTAATTTATAATGTTAGCACTCTTGCAATGGTTGTGATTTGCTCATTTGTTATCTTGCTCCCATATATTTATAATGCTGTAGTTACTGTAATTTAGCATGCTTACTCATTTGGTTGTGTAATAAGGAATAACCATGTATTGGTAGAGAAATGGATTGGATGAGAAGGCTAGAAATTAAGGGTTGAGATTGGTATAGAATATATTTATATAGTTTGGTGTTGAACATATCTATTATGCGAAGTGTTGAGGTGAATTCATTGAATAGATGGGCGTGAATATGATGAACACTATGTGAAGAGTATTTTGTAACCGTAATCCGAGCCCAAGGGGTTTATTAACAACCGATGCTTAGAGTTGTAGCCTCCCTACGGGTAGCATCGAGTGAGTTGTTTTGGGGCATGTGATGTGCGATGATTCATCGTGTCGCGATATTGAGATAATGACTGTGGCAGGTCTACGGGTTCACCAGTCTTCACACCGATGGGAGCCAATGGGTAGACCTTGGGCGGTAGGGTTAGATACTTGGTGTCCATAACCCGAGATCTCCTCCGCGCCATGAGAACGGTTGGGCTTGCACCTCGTGCGTTTCCGAGGTTCCATCCGGTTCGAAATCAAAGGCCAGGTTGGGCTGTGTTCTTGGTGCACATCTACCCAAGACCCCTTCTGAGCCGTAGTATGCATGTGAGCTCCGCTGTTGTGTTCTTAGCGTTGAGGCGTACGGGGGCCTAGGATAGGTAGTGTGATACCACCTAGTAGTGGAGACGCCCGCTCCACTGTCGCCGTCTGGCCACGACGGACGACGCCTGAGAGGTTAGCTACCTGATCGAAAAGTGGGAACTTCAAGTCTATGTCGACATAGCAACTTGCATGTCTGTGCGCATGATTCGGTCATAGCCTAACATTCATATCATGTCATTCATTGCATACACAGGATCCTCATCGTACAAGTTTGTATGGGCACTCTTATACGATGAGTTACTTTACTGTTAAGCCGATCCTTAACTTATAAGTTTGTATGGGCACTCTTATAAGTTAAGTTACAATTCGGATTACTTATACCTGCTGTCATATATTATAGATATTTGTAGAACTGCTAGTTGTGTAGCGTAGTTTATACTCCACCATATTTACAGTCACCTGCTTGTTTACTTGTATATATATATATATATTGTACCTTTGTTCCTTTCTCCGCCCGGTGCCGAGGAGTCGCCGGGGGAGCGGATGTGAAGCCACTTAGTCTTATGACTAACGGTTGCTACGTCTTCCTTTTTAGGAGGAAACCCCGCAGGTAGAGCAGCAACGGACTATGCAGCAGGACAGCCAGGCCCGGATGATAGGACCTGATGTGATGGTACCGTCGTTGCCGTCGGTGACTGATGTGAGTTTTGAGAGACTCATGATGTAGCCCATTTGGGCAAAGTTTTTATATACTCTGATATTTTCAGGACTCTTGTGTAGCTTCCCGCTTTTATAGACTTTTTACTTTATGTGGATCATGACTTCTGTGTTTATTATTTTATTGATGGGTTGGCAGTATGATATTTGAGACTAGCCGACAGAATAAACGTCTTGTGGTACAGGTTAGCCTGTGTGCTGATGCTACCGCAAGGCGGTTGTTCTGGGCATAAGACTCCCCTCAGCCGTGTCTTGTGTTCCGGGAGGGGGGTCTTACAGAGTGTAAGACCCCCTTTTTTTTTCTTTTCAACCACCGGGGTCTTAGCCCAGAATTGCCTCTTTGCGGTGGCACCGACTCACGGGAAGGTCGCCACTACAAAACGCCAATACTTCCGGCCCTTTTCGATCGCGGAATAGTAGCATAATAAAGTAAGAGCAAGTCCACAATAACCACATGTATATAATTAAGTCTCCACGAAGGGAGTGTCCACAATATATCAGGGTACTGAAACTACAGGCTTATGCCTGGTACATGTAATCCTCACTACAAGCCACTCCCGGAAGCAAAGCTAAAACTAAGAGCCACCGAAACTGTCACTGAACTGAGAGCACCCAAGCTGGACTGGCCCATCTCCACCGACTCTGTACTCCGCTGTTGCTGCATCTCTGGGTGCTTCTTCCTTTTCGGCCTGCCGTCGCCGCCTCGCGATCCACGTCTACGTCTACGTCTTCGGCCTCCTGGTTGCTGAGCTGGTGGAGTCCCACCCATCAAGGGGCATTCAACCCGTGTATGTCCCGGCTGGTGACAATGGTAACACGGTCGCGGGGTCGACTCTGTCAGGAACTGCAAAAGCCGTGACCCTTCCAAATGGTACACCTAAAATGTTGTGGTTCGAAAACCGTTAGTCATAAAGACTAAGCCCTATCATCCCCTACCCCTTCCCCCATGGCTCCTAAGTACCGAGCGGAGAGGAAGAAAGGGAAGGACATGAAGGTGGAGATTAAACCAAATAAACAGGTGACAGCGGACCTATGCTAGCAAGTTATAATAGGTGAACAGTTTAAATGTTGTAATAAGAAAAGCAATTAATAAGTAGCAATGTATATAAAAAGGCAGCTAGAGAACAGTAAGTAACAACAAGTAAATAAGTATGTAACCTTAACTTATATGAATGCCCATACAAACTTATAAGTTAAGGGATCTTCTGCAAGGCTCCCATCGTATAAAAAGTCCCATACCGATTTATACGTTGGGGTGTCTGTTGTATGCAAATATGAGTGTAGTGATATGCTATGCCATGATTCATGCAAGTGCAACTCACGCACACGACTCTATGCGCACAGACCTTTAGTTCCCCCTGTTCGGGAGGCTAGCTTCACCCCCAGGAACCTCCGTAGTGGCAAACGGAGACAGTGGGTCGGGCCCCCCACTCCTAGGCGGGTAACCACACTACCAGGCCTAACCCTTCCGTACGCCCCTAGAAGAACACAACCTAGAGTATCCGCGTACTGCTGCTGGATGTACCCTCCAGACTTTTCGCCGAGTCATCGTACCGCTGTCGGTGTGATCGATCGCCTAGTACCGATGACCCACCACCTTTATTCCGTACTCCAACCCTCGAGCCCGCGGCCCCCCGGACAGTCCTGTCCGTGCATCTACCTTCAGAGCTACTGTCTGAATGACAAGTAATCCTATAATTCTACTTTCCTAGCTATCGGGGAGTGTAAACGTGCAACCCTAGTTATACTAGTTGCTCTTTTAATTTATTATTCCCACGGTTTACGTTAGCCCAGGACTGCCCCCGGTATACCCCGTGAAGGGCTCTCAAGGGGCACTAGGAACCAAGACGGAGGCATTACGGCCCGAAGTTCCCTTTTGCAAGGCACTTATTATTATTGGTTGATCTCCCTTAACCCGATCCCTTTTTAGTTACTTTAATTCTAATCCTAGAGTATTAAGACTCTTCCTCTTCTTCCCGGGATGGACGATCTTTCGTCGTTCCCGTACTCCCTTATCCTAACCAGTCTCACACTCCACTTATCCTGACTTCCAATGATGAACTCAATCTTAATTTGCCCTACCAACCATCAACTACCAAAATTCCATGGCTTACTATATGCAGACCATCCTAAGCTATATGAGGTACACAAGTGGAGGTACACCAAATTATCTTCCAAATCTCCTATAATATTTGCTGGAGGTCTACCATATCATAATTTGTCTAAATCCAGAAACTTATAATTTTCCTAATTAATCCGATATTTATTTAATTTTCCCAAAGAACGGGCCATGGGTCATTTTAAACATGAACTACATGATCCTCTTAAGTAATGGCTACTCAAAAATCATGATCATTAAATAACAGTAAGATAACCTCAAATCCAAATTCTCAGAATTTTATAGAAAGTATTTAACCTCTAAATAATTTATTCAGTATAATCACTTTAATTCTACGTAATGAAGGACGTACTGAAATTATTCATCTAAAAATTATAGGAAAATCGCTAGTCAGTAGTATGATATATAAAAGTTCTTTGTGCAGAGAATCATAATTTTACTAGCTTGCTAAATACCACTAAAGATTTAATCAAATAATCAAGGTAAAACATACTTAAAGAAGCAAGCCTTAGAAATAATCCTCCAAAAATCCCATAAAAATTCACAGAGATATAAAATCATAATAAACATTCTCTGCCTAAATTTCATCAATTTCCAGGAAGTTTGTACTCCATAATAAATTTTCTAAGCAAATCATACAACTACTAAGTAATTAAAGGAGTATCCAAAATATTGATCATAAAATTCATAGAAAAATATCCAGAGCTTGTGCCATCCCTATAATGCACTCTACCCAATTCTTATCACTTTTCAATGTGATTTAGTGTCATTTCCTATCTCTACAAGTTTTGCACCCTAAACTAGGGTTAGATTTTTAGATATCCCAACAGTCTCCAAATCTACTAAGATTTCGTCCAGAGAACTATATTGGCTCTATGGTTCTCTTCACCCAATTTCGGGTCAATCCAAGGTCATTTGACCACATGACCTTCACAAACCACCAAGACCCATCCTTAGGGTTTGGCCTTGGTCCTTAGGGTAAACTTACCCCGATCCACCTCAAACTCTATGAGGGGGTGCTAGAGAATATTACTAGCCAGTGGTAAAAATCTCAGCCTCTGTTGAGGTGATTTGACCACTCAAACTTCAAAAGTGCACTTTTAACCTAAGACCCCTTATTAGGGCAAAACTTAGGTTTGTTCATTTCTAATCCAAACCATCTCCAAATGAGATGAAAAATTATACAGAATCTTATGGTGAACCCAGGGACCACTCACCAAAATTTGGGAGGGTTTGGAAATTATTTAACTATCTAATTAAATTTGGCTAGGATTATTGAATTTTTTTCTAAAAACTATAGAAAACTATTCTCCAAAAATTCTCATTTTTGGATAGCACCTAGATATATGTAATATTAGACCACACCCCAAATTTCAAGTCATTTGGATGACTGGATTGGAGTGGGGAATTTTTCTAAGGTCAAGGCAGCCCTCTGGATAGACCTCACCAAAAAGTGTGCTGTGGTCTATCCAGGACTCCAAATTGAGTGAAATCAATTTTGAATTAAAGAAGACGTCAAGGGCTACACTTTCTATGTTGATCATTCTTCCTGTAGGAGCCTTTAGGTATTTTTTCCAAATTATCTAAAGTGACAGATATTTTCATTCAGAAATTGCTTTAAAAATAGAATTTAATTCTCATGGCACTGTTCATCTTCTTCAACAGCCCGAAACCAGAAGCCTAAAAATTCATTTTTCCTGTAGCTTTTCCAAAGCTATTTCCCGGTCATCCAGCCATCTCCCTGGCCGGCCACCACCACCACCACCTCCATTGAGGCGAGTGCTATCGTCGGGCTGCGGCACGGCCGCCGGAGAGGCGGTTTCCGGCGAACCCGCCACCATGCAAATTTCGGAAAAGCATGGAAACGCTCACCCGATCCGGCTCTTTTGAGCCCGATATCTCTCCTAATGATTTCTAAGATCTATCCATAGAAGAAAGAGTAGAGGAGGACCTTATTCATAGTTTCACGGCGAGACGGACGTTGGACTGTCATGGCGCGGTGATGGCGTCGTCGGAAATTCTTCAACAGCAAGGGGGAAGTCTGAAACGGTTTGAGGGAGTGTAACCTTTTCTTCTTGCTCTTAGGAGTCTTTTATAGATCAGCAAATGGGGAGGGGAAAAGATGAAACGTTGGCGGCCATTAATAATCCCTTAATGACGTTTCGGTTATGGCGTATGGCAGTTGAAACGTTGGAGATGAAGAGGTGTTGCCAGGTGGCGATTTCTTATTTGACCAACATTTCCCTAATTATTTATTAACTAATTAGGGACTGAAACGACCCATAAATACTCTTGATTTTCATTCCCATAATCAGAATTTATTTCGACGTCGGTTACCGAAATTTCCAGTCTGGCTGACGTTTCGGCCTTGGTCACGGGCGTGACACATAGGTCACGGGCGTGACAGGCCCGGTTAGCCAGTTCTGGGTTCGACGATCGTCGAATCGAGATCGACGATCGTCGAAGGGTGGTCACGGGCGTGACACCTGGGTCACGGGCATGACAGGCCCGCGCGGCCAATTCTGGTTCGATGATCGTCGAACTGAAATCGACGATCGTCGAGCGTGGTCACGCCCAATGTCACGGGCGTGACATTGTGGGTCACGGGCGTGACATGCCTGGTGACTAATTCTGGCTCGACGACGTCGAACTGAAATTGACGATCGTCGAGCGTGTCACGCCCTATGTCACGGGCGTGACATTGATGGTCACGGGCGTGACATGCCCGTGTGGCCAATTTTTGGGTCGAAGACCGTCGATCTGAAATCGACGATCATGGAACATGGTCACGCTCTATGTCACGGGTGTGACATTGGGGGTCACGGGCGTGACAGGGTCAAGGTAATTTCCGCGCTCGGCGATCGTCGCGTTGAGATCGACGATCGCCGAAGGGGTCACGCCCTTGGTCACGGGCGTGACTCCTGGGCCACGGGCGTGACAGGGCCAGGTTGAAAATTCTGCGCCCGACGATCGTCTACATGAGATCGACGATCGTCGAATGAGTCACGCCCCAGGTCACGGGCGTGACGGGTCGGTCACGGGCGTGACCAACCCGTGACCCGAAATCCTGGTCGATTTATTTCGGTTTTTGGGCTTCCTAGGGTTCCATCACGACCAACCGACTCCTAGGGGTCTAGCCGGAAATGGGATGTTACAGTGTAACCTTTTCCTCTTGCTCTTAGGAGTCTTTTATAGATCAGCAAATGGGGAGGGGAAAAGATGAAACGTTGGCGACCATTAATAATCCCTTAATGACGTTTCGGTTATGGCGTATGGTAGTTGAAACGTTGGAGATGAAGAGGTGTTGCCAGGTGGCGATTTCTTATTTGACCAACATTTCCCTAATTATTTATTAGCTAATTAGGGACTAAAACGGCCCATAAATACTCTTGATTTTCATTCCCATAATCAGAATTTATTTCGACGTCGGTTACCGAAATTTCCAGTCTGGCTGACGTTTCGGCCTTGGTCACGGGCGTGACACATAGGTCACGGGCGTGACAGGCCCGGTTAGCCAGTTCTGGGTTCGACGATCGTCGAATCGAGATCGACGATCGTCGAAGGGTGGTCACGGGCGTGACACCTGGGTCACGGGCGTGACAGGCCCGCGCGGCCAATTCTGGTTCGACGATCGTCGAACTGAAATCGACGATCGTCGAGCGTGGTCACGCCCAATGTCACGGGCGTGACATTGTGGGTCACGGGCGTGACATGCCTGGTGACTAATTCTGGCTCGACGACGTCGAACTGAAATCGACGATCGTCGAGCGTGTCACGCCCTATGTCACGGGCGTGACATTGTTGGTCACGGGCGTGACATGCCCGTGTGGCCAATTTTTGGGTCGAAGACCATCGATCTGAAATCGACGATCATGGAACATGGTCACGCTCTATGTCACGGGTGTGACATTGGGGGTCACGGGCGTGACAGGGTCAAGGTAATTTCCGCGCTCGGCGATCGTCGCGTTGAGATCGACGATCGCCGAAGGGGTCACGCCCTTGGTCACGGGCGTGACTCCTGGGTCACGGGCGTGACAGGGCCAGGTTGAAAATTCTGCGCCCGACGATCGTCTCCATGAGATCGACGATCGTCGAATGAGTCACGCCCCAGGTCACGGGCGTGACGGGTCGGTCACGGGCGTGACCAACCCGTGACCCGAAATCCTGGTCGATTTATTTCGGTTTTTGGGCTTCCTAGGGTTCCATCACGACCAACCGACTCCTAGGGGTCTAGCCGGAAATGGGATGTTACACAGAGTGAGCTCTGCTCACTCAACGCCATCCAGACAACACCAAATGGCGTTGAGTGCGGTCAGTGCACTCAACGCCGTTCAACTTATGGCGTTGAGTGCACTCAACGTACTCAACGTCATCCCGCCTAACAGTTTATGGTGTTGAGTGAGCTAAGCTCACTCAACGCCATCCAGTCTATAACATTGAGTGAGCTCAGCTCATTCAACGCCAACCTGACGACACCAGATGGCGTTGAGTGCAGTCAGTGCACTCAACACCATTCAACTTATGGCTTTGAGTGAGCTAAGCTCACTCAACGCCATCCAGACCACGGCGTTGAGTTAGCATAGCTCACTCAACGCCATTCCAAGGTCACAGGCATGACGGATTGGTCACGGGCGTGTCAGGCCCATGTTGACATTTCTGAGCTCGACGATCATCTTCATGAGATCGACGATCGTCAAAGGGGTCATGCCCTAGGTCACGGGTGTGATAGGTCGGTCACGAGCGTGACCACCCCTTGACTCGAAATCTTGGTCGATAAACTTCAATTCATGGGCTTCCCAGGGTTCTGTTAAGACAAAACCACTCCCAGGGGTCTAGTCAGAAATGGGATGTTACATTTTTTCCTTTCTATAAATAGTCCCCACCAATCCTTTCTTACCTACCGCATTTAAGATTTCCCCTTCTTCTCTTCTTCCTACGACTCCCGAATCACCAGCTTCCTGCGAGAACTACTTTGTCCTGCTTAGCAAGTTCCCGCGATATGGGTGGTGGCAGTGGCGATGTGGATGGGCGGAGCAAGTGTGCATGGACCTTCTCCGAGCACAACTTCTCCCATGCCGCCATTTCTGAAGGTGAGTTCCTTGATGCCATAGGCGACTACATACCGCATGGCTTCGTGGCGAGTCGACCTAGGGAGGGGGAGAAGATCAACGACCTCTCAGGAGAGGAGCTCGCCATCCCCACGACGCATTTCGAGGCGGGACTCCGGCTTACCCTATGGACGGAGGTCCGCCAAATACTGAAATACTTCGGGGTCATCCTCGGGCAGATGACCCCAAACTCCATCACAGTGGTGATCAGGTTCGCGTGCTTCCTGTGAGAAGAGCGGATCGAGTTCAACCTCGCGGTCTTCCGCAAGCTATTCTCCTTCCGGGCGAACAAAGACGGGACCGCCTACTTCTCCAGCAACCACATCAAGGTGCGGGAGACCGTCAACAAGAGCCATAATTGGCTAAAGAAATTTGTTTTTTAAGGGGGAATTCGGCAATGTCCATTTCTCGCCGGTCTAGCTTAGCGAGGTGAGCTACCGCCCCCTACCCTGAGGGGCCACGAAGCCGAGATCTGCGGGTTCTTCGAGGGGAAGAACATCGAAATCGCATTCCTCCGTAGGAACATGGACAGTCTCGCTCCCGTCGCGCCCGGATGAGGTAAAGTACTTGCGCTTCTTTTCATTTAGCCCGTTATTCTTCCTTTATAACCCCCTTTTTGCAGGCAAGCGAGACGTTCCCTTTTACCCTCCCTATGAGAGTGTGCGAGTCGCTTCCAGTGAGCTCGCCCGCGTCGAGGCCGCGGCTGCCGTGCATCGCAAAAGTTCAGCCTCTACCGTCTAGAAGCGGCCTAGCCACGAACAGCCTCTACCGCCGCCGCCGCACAAGAAGCCGAAGACCGTGGGCGGCGTGCCTCCCGCGAGTCAGGATAAGGGCAAGGCCCCGGTGGACCAAACAGCTGGGAACCCTTTCCCTCCGAGTGCTTCGACTAGTGGCCCCCCTGGCGAGGCAGTCAGCACCTCAAGGCCGCAAAGAGAGGAGTCTCCATCATGCCGGTACCGAGAGGGCTCCACAACTTCAGCCTCGGTGAGCGGCCCTTAAATGAGCTCGACATCCCCCTGCTCCAGTGGGACAAGGATTCGAACCAGGATTGCATCTCCACCCTGCTGCTGAGCTAGCTGGAGCAGGAGTCCATCAACGGGGAGGCCAACAACTTCTCATTAGACCTGTATACGCGGGAGGGCGTCGCGGTCTATGACTAGGAGGCCACACGGGTCCTTGTGTACGAGAGCGCGTGGGCCCATCTCCGCAGCCTGGAGCTGGCGGCTCACCCAGCTGGAGAAGAACACCCCGTTGCTCAGAAAGCTGGCCGACAAAAAGGAGGAAGCTCGTCGCCTTGCCCGAGAGGAGGCAGACTACCAAAAGAAACGGGTGGATGCAGCAGATGCCGCCCTTGCCGGGTATATGGGAGGGGTGGTAAGTCCCGCGACTCGCCCTTATCGCTTGAAGGTTACTCCCTCTTTTCTCAGGTTCATTCTATCCCTTTTCGCAGGACGCGGCGACGGCCAGTCATCTAGGCCTCCAGATCGCCACCCTCGAGAAGGAAAAGGAGGCTTCACAGGCGCAGGTGCGTTAACTGGATGCTGCAGCAGTTACTCCGCCCCCTCTAGCAATAGTTGCCACCTCACGCACTACACTGAGTACGAGCTCGAGGTCATGATGCAGAAGAATGTTGTTAGTGCAGCAAAGTACACACTCCAGATATTGCAGCGGGAGAACCTCATTAAGAGCGAGGGCGTGGACCTTTGCGCAAGCGATGTGGTATAGGCACTGTTCCTTCCGGTACCCAAGTCAGGCGGCGCATCCTACCAACCCATCTTTGAGCACTCGTCCGTCGAGGGCTCGCCTCATTGAATCCTCGTGCCTAGGCTCTTATATTTTTGTTGTAATATGAACGCAGGCCGAGCCCAAAACTTGTAATTTTGTCATTACTTAATGAAATATCCTTTTGGAACTGCTGCTTGTAATGTCGCTTCTCTGCAATGTCGCTTCGCCCTTCCTCTTTAGTATTCGCGGCCTGCTTCGATCCTCCTATTCGTTGTCTCTCATCCCGCGTCTCGCGAGTGAGGTCGCATGTTTATTCGGGACTTAGCCCAGGAAAAATAAGAGCGTTAGATGGTTGAATCCCGAATGGCGAGCCGTATCATTTGCCCAAATTCTTCATGCCACTCGCGAGATAGAGGAGGCAAGCCGACTCGGCTCGCACTCGAGCCGCCTAGCTCCGTGCGAGCTGGGTCCTGTGAGGACACGATGCAGTCCGAGCTCTTATCGCCTTGGTCGCTTTCCAGGTGCTCGCGGATCCATAGTCTTAGCTCGGCACTTCCGGCTCGCCGACCTGCTGAGGTTGTCTTGGAAACCTAGTGATTTTGGCCTTCGTAATTCGAGTGTCTGGATCCCGATATTAGATACCACGTTCATCAAGGCCTTCTATCCTGCTAGTAAGTTGGGGATCTAAGTAGACACTCACGAGTGACATCCAGCCCTGTCAGCTAGGTGAGAGCCAGGCAGCGGGATCTTCTCAGGGTCCAAGTAGACGCTCACGAGTGACATCCAGCCCTGCCAGCTAGGTGATAGCCTAGCAGCGGGATCTATGTAACGCCCCAGATTTTTTGCGATTATTTAATTCTTGCTTGGCGTTCATCGACGCGTTTTATTGGCTTGTGCCATCTGTGGAGTGTGGTCTTAACTCCTTAGAACTGGGTGGCCTATTTTGTAGCCTATTGGCAAGATCTCCCTAGCAAGCCAAGTCGTTTTGGGTGACCCGGTGTGGCCTCTCAGGGGATGCTTGTGTTTTTGCTTTGGGTGGGTATAACTCGAGTTCTGTTCGTCGAAAGTTAATTTCGACTTCGTCGTTGTGTTCGTAGCGTGGATATTTAGCTACGGTGCTAATTTCATCGAATTCCAAGGATGTTCAGTGTTCGCGTCGTTTTGTATTTTATGAAAAAAAATAAAGCTATTTAATAAATATTATATTAATAATTATTTTGAAAGGGTGCGGATGCTTGGCGGTTTTGCCTTGTCATTTTTAGCCTTAATTAATTGATTAGTTAATTAAGATTAAGAGAATGATATATATAGGATAGTTTAGACTTAAGAGGAAATCGCTCCTGTTCATCTTCCCGAAAGACCGAACCAGTCCGCGCCTGTTCGCGGAAAGCAGAGAAACCGCCGGAATTGATCCCCTTCGGACGCTGATTCCGGGAGCATTTGTAGACGGAATTCGATTCCGAAAGCGGATTTGGATTTCTCTCGCCGAGACCTTCATTCCTAAGGTAAGAAATTCAGTTTTCGTGGTGTTTCTAGGGGTCTCGATTTTCTAGGGTTATCCGTTTCCGCCATTAAAGCTCCAGATTTCTGCTTTAGGTATTGCTGCTGTTGGTACCGAGTGAGGATAAGGGAGTCCGACCAAGCTCCGCTGGAAATCGAGGCAAGTGGTACTCTTGCCCTTGCCATTTAGTTTTCCTGTTTTCTTATATGCCCAGTTAGCCTATTTGATATAACCGAGCATTGCTTTAGCCATAGTCAGTTTCCTTTCCTGTACAATAGATGCTTTCTTTTACTGTGCAAGAACCGGTGATGATGCCTAAGCTTGTTGTTAGAAAATTCCCTGTATAGAACCTTGCCCAAAACAGCCGTGTATGTTCTCTGTTCTTTTTCCCTCATTGTAGCTTGTTTGTTCTCGGGCCGGGGAAGGAAGAAAGGGTTAGGTTAGCATTTTACTGTGCCTTAGCTGTAACCGGGTAGGAGTTAGAAGCTTTAACTCGAAAATTGTGCTAGTCCTCATTATAACCCTAGAAACGTGTTTGGCTATTAGATTAATATTTCTACAGGAATAGACTTGCTGGAGTTAGCGATGGAGGATTCAGGGCTTGGCGTTGAGTGTGGTGCACAAACTCAACGTCGGGTCTGCTTGGACTTGGCGTTGAGTTTTGTGCACACACTCAACGCCGGGTCTGCTGGGACTTGGCGTTGAGTGTGGTGCACACACTCAACGCCATTGCCCCTTGATCTGTTCTTTTGCGGCTAAGTAGTGTGGTGTTGAGTGAGAAAATTCTTCTATGTCAAAATCGACGGGAATCACTAAGTGATTCTCGCCGACTTCGACGAGAATAGTTAGTGATTCCTGCCGATTTGGCGAGAATCAATTTGCATTCCCGCCGATTCGGCGAGAATCAATCTGCATTCCCGCCGATTCGGCGAGAATCAATCTGCATTCCCTCCGACCTCTTCCGGATGGCGTTGAGTGAGTGGGCCTCACTCAACGCTATGGCGGTTTAGGCACTGAGTGAGGCGGGCTCACTCAATGCCGCATCCTTTTCCTGCGGGTAAGTACTTTGGCGTTGAGTGAGTTGACCTCACTCAATGCCAAAGATGTTCTATCGTTGAGAATGGTGGACGCACTCAACGCCGCAGTTGTTTTCGCGGCTAAGTACTTCGGCGTTGATTGAGTCGACCTCACTCAACGCCAAAGCTATTTTGGCATTGAGAGAGGTGGACTCACTCAACGCCATAGTTGGGTTCTGCAGCTAAGTGCTAAGGCGTTGAGTGAGTGGACCTCACTCAACGCCGTAGCTGTTTTGGCGTTGAGTGAGGTTAGCTCAATCAACGCCACAACCTGCTTTATTGAAGGCGTTGAGGGAGTGGACCTCACTCAATGCCATAGCTGTTTTGGCATTAAGTAAGGGTAGCTCACTCAACGCCACAGCCAGTGTTGCAGAAGGCGTTGAGTGAGTGAACCTCACTCAACTCCATTGCTGCTTTGGCATTGAGTGAGGCTAGCTCACTCAACGCCACCGTATGTTTAGGCGTTGAGTGAGTGGGGCTCACTCAACATCATACCGTGTGGAGTCATCTCAACACTTTTCCCTTACCTTGATTTTCTTCCCCGGGTGAATTCCTTGATTTTGAGGTTCCTTGTCGGCTATTTTCTTTTTTTCCAAAAAGGCTGAATCGTGGGTCGTGGTTAGTAGTGGTGGTTTGAAGCTCTTAATGGGGGAGGTATTGTGTAATTTAGCCAAGGCCACCCTTTTTAATATATCTTGCTCCAGGTATGGGCTGGGCAAGGGGGTGGGAGGTCCCTAGTGCTTTCATATGTAGACCCCTGAGCTTTGTTTCTTGGAAATGGTGGTTGGGGGGCCGAGTTTGCCTCCAACCCGGATCCGCGTTGTTTTTGCTACTACCATCTCTCACAGCTTAGGGTGTTAGACGTTTCTTCCTTTGTAAATTTGCAACGTTTGGGTTCATGGTAGCCTGGTAAACTCTGCAGGACTTATTTTTTGGCAGGGTTGTTGTTGTTTCCTCGAACTTAGTGTTTTTCTTTTGTCTTGCCTTGGACAGTGGTGCTTGTTTTTGGTTTACTTACTCTTCTTGCTTACCTTATAACCTAACATTTCCGTACAGATTTTACTTGTTTAGCTTGCTGAGGTATTCTTTTCTTCATTGAATGCCTCAGGTTCTGGTTAGTAGCCGATTAGGCGGCTATTTGTGCTGTGCTGTTGCTGGTGGTCTCTCATTCTATGGAGATTAGTTCCTTGGTCTTGTGATGTAGTTTTACTATTTTTCTTACAGATATACATATTTGCTAGTGGGTTCGTGTCAGTTTGTTGGCGCCCACTAGTAGTTTTACCTTGATACTAGAGGTATTACTTTTTGCTGCTACCTTTCTGGAGTTAGTCTACTTGCTCTTGGGATGATTTATGCTAGGTTGCTAGTTACTTTTAAACCAAAAAACACTATTATAAGTATACCTCATGATCAGCATGTTTTATAAAACTCATCGCTATTTTCCAAATAATGTAAAAGATCATTTTCCTATATATATATATAGTATACATCGAAAGTAGGGTCCTGCATAGTATAAGTTGTTCTCTGGGGACACTTATGCACTCTTTTAGGTTGTCGAACCTGAATAAAGTTTTTTCCAAAGCGTATAAGTATAGTTTTTAAATTGTGGACTAGGTGATCCACCGAGCCGAGGGATACGGCCTTTAAAAATATAACTGATTTTCTAATCATATAACTTATGAATATCCTTAAAGTATAGTTGATAGTGGTTTGCCTGAGCGTCGGCAGTTATCCCTTGCTCGACGTGACATCATGACGCGTATTTTCTCCTACTCTGATAATTCAGTTTCTTTGGAGAAAATGCGGGTTGTGACAATCTACTTGGGGTCAGGGTAGACACTCACGAGTGACATCCAGCCCTGTCAGCTGGGTGAGATCCTGACAACAGGATCTGCTCGGGGTCCGGGTAGACGCTCACGAGTGACATACAGCCATTCCAGCTAGGTGAGAGCCTGACAGTGGGATCTTCTCAGGGTCCAGGTAGACGCTCACGAGAGACATACAGCCAAGCCTGGCAGCGGGATCTACTTGGGGTCAGGGTAGACGCTCACGAGTTACATCCAGCCTTGCAAGCTTGGTGAGAGCCTGGCAGCGGGATCTGCTCGGGGTCTGGTAGACGCTCACGAGTGACATCCAGCCGTGTCAGTTAGGTGAGAGCCTAGCAGCAAGATCTGCTCGGGGTCCGGGTAGATGCTCACGAGTGACATCCAGCCCTGCCAACTAATGAGAGCCTTGCAGCGAGATCTGCTCGGAGTCCGGGTAGACGCTCACGAGGGACATCCAACCCTGCCAGCTAGGTGAGAGCCTGGCAGCGGGATCTGCTCGGGGTCTGGGTAGACGCTCATGAGTGGCATCCAGCCCTGCCAGCTAGGTAAGAGCCTGGCAGCAGGATCTACTCGGGTTTTGGGTAGACACTCACGAGTGATATCCAGCCCTGCCAGCTAGGTGAGAGCCTGAAAGCGGGATCTACTCAGGGTCCGGGTAGACGCTCACGAGTGGCATCTAGCCCTGCAAGCAAAGTGAGAGCCTGGCAGCAGGATCTGCTTGGGGTCCGGGTAGACGTTCACGAGTGACATCTAGCCCTACCAGCTAGGTGAGAGCCTGACAGCGGGATTTGCTCGGGGTCAGGTAGACGCTCACGAGTGATATCTAGCCATGCTACCTAGGTGAGAGCCTGACAGCGGGATTTGCTCGGAGTCCGGGTAGACGCTCACGAGTGACATCCAGCCCTGCCAGCTAGGTGAGAGCCTGGTAGCGGGATCTGCTCGGGGTCCGGGTAGACGGTCACGAGTGATATCCAGCCCTGCCAGCTAGTTGAGAGTCTGGCAACGGGATATGCTCGGGGTCCGGGTAGACGCTCACGAGTGACATCTAGCCCTGCCAGCTAGATGTGATCCTGGCAGCGGGATCTGCTCGGGGTCCGGGTAGACGCACAAAAGTGATATCCAGCCCAGCCAGCTAGGCGAGAGCCTGAATACAGGATCTTATCGGGGTCGGGGTAGACGCTCACAAGTGACATCCAGCCCTGCTAGTTAGATGAGAGCCTAGTAGCGGGATCTGCTCGGGGTCCGGGTAGACGCACACGAGTGACATCCGCCCATGCCAGCTAAGTGAGAGCCTGATAGTGGGATCTACTCGGGGTTCGGGTAGATGCTCACGAGTGACATCTAGCCCAGCCAGCTAGATGAGAGCTTGACAGCGGGATCTGCTTGGAGTCTGGGTAGATGCTCATGAGTGATATCGAGCTCTGCCAGCTAGGTGAGAGCCTGGCAGCAGGATCTACTCGGGGTCCGGGTAGACGCTCACGAGTGATATCCAGCCCTGCTAGCTAGAGGAGAGCCTGGAAGCGGGAGCTGCTCAGGGTCTGGGCAGATACACACAAGTGATATCCAGCCCTGCCAGCTAGGTGAGAGCCTGGCAGCTGAATCTGCTCAAGGTCTGGGTAGACGCTCACGAGGGACATCCAGCCCTGTCAACTAGGTGAGAGCCTGGCAGCGGGACCTGCTCGGGGTCTGGGTAGACGCTCATGAGTGACATCCAGCCCTGTCAGCTAGGTGAGAGCCTGTCAGCGGGATCTGCTCGGGGTCTGGGTAGACGCTCACGAGTTACATCCATCCCTGCCAGCTAGGTGAGAGCCTGACAACGGGATCTACTCGAGGTCCGGGTAAATGCTCACGAGTGACATCCAGCCCTGCCAGCTAGGTGAGAGCCTAGCAGTGGGATCTACTCGGGGTCTGGGTAGATGCTAATGAGTGACATCCAGCCCTGCCAGCTAGGTGAGAGTCTTGTTGCGGGATTTGCTCGTGGTTCGGGTAGACGCTCATGAGTGACATCCAGTCCTGCCAGCTAATTCAGAGCCTGATAGCGGGGTATGCTTGGGGTCCAGGTAGACGCTCACGAGTGACATCAAGCCCTATCAGCTAGATGAGAGCCTAGCAGCAGGATCTACTCGGGGTTTGGGTAGACGCACACAAGTGACATCCAGCCCTGTCAGCTAGGTGAGAGCCTGGAAGCGGGATCTGCTCGGGGTCCAAGTAGATGCTCACGACTGACATCAAGCCCTGTAAGTTAGATGAGAGCCTAACAGCGGGATCTGCTCAGGGTCCGGGTAGACGTGCACGAGTGACATCCAGTCCTGCCAGCTAGGTGAGAGCCTGATAGCGGGATCTACTCGGGGTCCGGGTATACGCTCACGAGTGACATCCAGCCCTGCCAACTATATGAGAGCCTAGCAGCGGGATCTGCTCGGGGTATGGGTAGACGCTCACGAGTGACATCTAGCCCTGCCAGCTAGGTTAGAGCCTGGCAGTGGGATCTTCTCGGGGTCCGAGTGGACGCTTATGAGTGACATCAAGCCATGTCAGCTAGATGAGAGCCTGGCAGCGGGATCTGCTTGGGGTCTGGGTAGACGCACACGAGTGAAATCAAGCCCTGCTAGCTAGGTGAGAGTCTGGCAGCGGGATCTGCTTGGGGTCCGGGTAGACTCTCACGAGTGACATCTAGCCCTCCCAGCTAGATGAGAGTCTGGCAGTGAGATCTGCTCGGGGTCGGGTAGACGCACATGAGTGACATCCAGCCCTGCCAACTAGGTGATAACCTGACAGTGGGATCTGCTCGGGGTCCGGGTATACGCTCACGAGTGATATACTGCCCTGCCAGCTATATGAGAGCCTGGCAGCGGGATCTGCTCGGGGTCTGTCAAATGAACACTTTACTATTCACATGAATCACGGCAGGAGCATTGGCACATCAAGAAGCTTTAGAAAAAGAACATTACTTACATGGCTCAATGATGGCGACGTCGCTCCGCCATGGGTTCGAGATTTACTAGTTGATGTTGCGGGTCGCCTCCGCGACATTTTGTTTGAAGACGATGATGGCCATTGTCGCAAGTTGGCCGCCGAACGTGAAGACTTGGAGTGCAACCGCTCTATCCGCCGCCGTCGCCGAAGCTTAAAAATATATGGTTATATATTTATTCCATTCAAAGAATAAATGTATAAGTATATATTTTATTTGTTTAGTTTTATGTATTTTATTTTCTTAGAAATGAGGTGTCATCTTATGTGTTTTAGTGTGTGTTTATTTCATGTATTATGGCCTATGTTTAGCCAAACTTTGGGCTGCATATAGCCTTGGTGTTGTGAGCCTTTATAAGGCTTTGTGTTGTAACTTTTCATTTAGACAATTAATGAAAAAAAACCATATTCAGATTTCTGAAACCTAGTCTCTTCTTCCTCCTTGGGCTGCCGCCCCCTTCCTTCTCTCCCTCTTCTTGTGGCCGCCGGCCACCCCTCCTCCCCTCCTCTTCTCATTTCGTGGAACCCCCTCCTCTCTCCTCCCTCCAAAATCGCCCAGCCACCAGCCCTCTTCCAAACCGAGCAGCCCTCCACCTTTCCCCTTGCCGATTCCTCTTCAACACCCTCCACTCACAAGGCCGAAACCCTCTCCTCCTCTCCATAAATATTGGACAGCCCCCCAAGCTTTCATTCCCCCCCCCACTATTGAAGATTCAACAAAAAAAGGACTCCCTCCGCCGAGATCCGAAGAAGGTAGCTTGCATCTCCATCCGGAGTGGTTCCGACGGCATCCGTGGAAGCGGGATTATCTCTACTAGATCTCAAACATTGTTCTCAGATTTTGGGGTAATCTCTCCCTCTTGCTTGTGCGTTTTCTTCTTAATATTGGTGAGGTTATGGTGGAGAATGAGGCCGAGATTCTCATCCGGAATATTGATATTATTTGTCTTAGAAAATCTGATTTTAAAACTAAATTTGTCCGATTTTCTCGTATAAATTTAGATTGGAGGAATACCCTTTTGTTGTTTAATTTGGGGATAACTCGGACTTATTTTGAATCATTGCTTTAGTCCGGGACCTCTTCGATTATGATTGTGAAAGCTTGCGATTAATGTCAATGGGCTTGGCTAAATCACCTTCATGGAAAATCTGAAATTGCTTGTTAAAATCTGAAGTTGTGTTAAAATCTGAAATCATATATGGGTCCTTTTCATGGGAAAATCTGAATTTCTATTAAGGCTCTCTTCCCTTTCATGCACCCCTCATGTTTGTATTAATGCTCAAGTACATGGACTTTTTATTGTCATCTCCAACACGCACGCCACATGCTTGTACTAATTCCTCTCCGAGAAAGCCAACGCATTAGTTTAATATTTCTTGGACGTACGAGAATAGATTGCTGCGTTTTATTATTGTTTGATATAGCGGGCGCATTATAGAGTCTAGTTTTTAGTTGCGTCCATCTCGACAACCTCCCTCTGATACCAAATTGATGTAGGCTTGACCGCAATACATCTACCAGCTCGGGGTCATCAGAAGACTCCACAATAATCATGGGACTGCTTTTGACGAGGCCCCTTGGGATGATGTTAGTAGTGAGCACCCGGGAGGTAGTTCTTTGATTGTATCGTCTTTGCTTGAAGTTCAAGCTAAGTCTGATTTTCCCCGGGATTTGGTCTGTCCTACCCCCTGTCCTGATTTTGATGACATCCCCTCGTCGTGGGAAGAGTTAGCTGACGAGGGAAATGACGTATTGGTAGACTTACCTTGTGTGGGAGAGGCATTTTCGGATGACTCTTATGGTGATATTCCGGATGACATTCCCCTGATGATTTCCACTGGTCTTGATGACCCATCTGATTTGATTTTGTCACCGGACTTGATTTTATCGGCCCTCCCCCCTGATCCTTTTTTCCGACTAGCACCTATGTTAGGACATGAATTTATTATGCCTAGTCCGAGTTTGTATGCGTTGTCTGATTTCGTTGCCCCATCTTTGGGACTGTCCCGACATGTTTGCATGGATGAGTTACTAGTTTTCATATTCGGTCTGTACACCACACTACGTCGATCTGACTACGCATTTTCTATGATAAAATATTTTTCTGAGTATACGTCATCATGTATGTCTGCGATTGCGGTAGCTAACGAACCTCTTTTGATTGTGCCTCTTGACGTGGTGTCCACTACTGTTTACACTTTTGATCCTCTTTTGCCCATGTCGATGACTTTAGCTGATCATTTTGCATTGTATCGCACGTACTTCCTTTCTCTGCTGAGAGCGTCCTATTCTAGAGCTGATGATTTGGATTTGGTCTGGTTAGTCCCCGAGCGGATGTCTTTTGACGCCGTCAATAAAATAACATTTAGGAACGCCAACCTTTCTATAACCAACGAGAATTTCGGAATTGACGTTTTTTATTTGGATTTTTGCGATGCATGGGGTGTTTCACCTCTTTTCAATTTTTAGGATTTTATATTGCACGTCTCTTTTCCACCTGAGTGGCTTTCTATGACGTTTCTACCTCCCACTATATATTCTCTTGGGTTGGGGAGTGTGAGTTCTGTCGTGTCTCTCTTCCACTCGGATTCCTCGGTTCTTGCATCGGATGGTAAGACAATAGTTATTTTTCTTTTGATTGACACCCTTTCGAGGTTCCTCGAAAGTCTTGCTGCTATTGTTGTGCTTGACAGGTTCTGTTTGGTGGATGATGACCGCTCTTCTACTACATGGCTACTCAGGCCAGATTTCCCTCCGGGTGCTTCTTCCTTCTTCCACCGCTCTCTCTCGGCCCACTCATCGGTGATGAGTGATTTTGAGCGAGGGGGGATTGATGGTGACGTCGCTCCGCCATGGGTTCGAGATTTACTAGTTGATGTTGCGGGTCGCCGCCGCGACATTTTGTTTGAAGACGATGATGGCCGTTGTCGCAAGTTGGCCGCCGAACGTGAAGACTTGGAGTGCTACCGCTCTATCCGTCGCCGTCGCCGAAGCTTAAAAATATATGGTTATATATTTATTCCAATCAAAGAATAAATGTATAAGTATATATTTTATTTGTTTAGTTTTATGTATTTCATTTTCTTAGAAATGAGGTGTCATCTTATGTGTTTTAGTGTGTGTTTATTTCATGTATTATGGCCTATGTTTAGCCAAACTTTGGGCTGCATATAGCCTTGGTGTTGTGAGCCTTTATAAGGCTTTGTGTTGTAACTTTTCATTTAGACAATTGATGACAAAAAACCCTATTCAGATTTCTAAAACCTAGTCTCTTCTTCCTCCTTGGGCTGCCGCCCCCCTTCCTTCTCTCCCTCTTCTTGTGGCCGCCGGCCACCCCTCCTCTTCTCATTTCGTGGAAACCCCTCCTCTCTCCTCCCTCCAAAATCGCCCAGCCATCAGCCCTCTTCCAAACCGAGCAGCCCTCCACCTTTCCCCTTGCCGATTCCTCTTCAACACCCTCCACTCACAAGGCCGAAACCCTCTCCTCCTCTCCATAAATATTGGACAGCCCCCAAGCTTTCATTCCCCCCCCCCCCACTATTGAAGATTCAACAAAAAAAGGACTCCCTCCGCCGAGATCCGAAGAAGGTAGCTTGCATCTCCATCCGGAGTGGTTCCGACGGCATCCGTGGAAGCGGGATTATCTCTACTAGATCTCAAACATTGTTCTCAGATTTTGGGGTAATCTCTCCCTCTTGCTTGTGCGTTTTCTTCTTAATATTGGTGAGGTTATGGTGGAGAATGAGGCCGAGATTCTCATCCGGAATATTGATATTATTTGTGTCTTAGAAAATCTGATTTTAAAACTAAATTTGTCCGATTTTCTCGTATAAATTTAGATTGGAGGAATACCCTTTTGTTGTTTAATTTGGGGATAACTCGGACTTATTTTGAATCATTTCTTTAGTCCGGGACCTCTTCGATTATGATTGTGAAAGCTTGCGATTAATGTCAATGGGCTTGGCTAAATCACCTTCATGGAAAATCTGAAATTGCTTGTTAAAATCTGAAGTTGTGTTAAAATCTGAAATCATATATGGGTCCTTTTCATGGGAAAATCTGAATTTGTATTAAGGCTCTCTTCCCTTTCATGCACCCCTCATGTTTGTATTAATGCTCAAGTACATGGACTTTTTATTGTCATCTCCAACACGCACGCCACATGCTTGTACTAATTCCTCTCCGAGAAAGCCAACGTATTAGTTTAATATTTCTTGGACGTACGAGAATAGATTGCTGCGTTTTATTATTATTTGATATAGCGGACGCATTAGAGAGTCTAGTTTTTCTTTGCGTCCATCTCGACAACCCCCAAACGGTCAAGCCTACATCACTCAAGGGTAAAAACGTTTCAAGTCATTAGTGCTCCAGGTGAGACTTAGGGTCTCACCCTCAATATTCCTGCGGCGGTACCCTCCTTATTTCAATGTTTCTTATACAATGTATAGACTCTCCCAGTTAGGGTTAAGTTTTCCCACAGCGGCTGATCTTCATGCGACATCCACCTTTCTCAGGACCAAGTCCCCCTCTGCTAACTGTTTTACTCTAACGTGCTTGTCAAATTAATTAGCCATTCTTCTTTTCACTTCTTACTGCAGGATGGTGGAGAAGTCACGTAGCTCCTCCACCATATCGAGGGAGATTCGCAGCTCCTCCTCATTTTCAGCTTGCCATTCTTCCCTGGCTACCTCTGCCTCGACCCCCGAGGGGTTCAGACCTCGAACTCGATTGGAAGCACTGCCTCGTATCTATGGGAGAGCTTAAAGGGGTTCTCTCCCGTGGCGGTGTTGGGGGTGGTTCTAAGGGCCCAAAGAACCGAGGGAAGCTGCTCCACCCAACTGCCCTTCAAGTTTTCAACTTTTTTCTTCAGGAGGTTCACTATGATTTTGTTCGCCGCCTCCACCTGCCCGTTGCTCCTAGGGTGATGGACCGAGTAAAATCTGAGATCAATCCCGAGATGCCGGCAGAAGCTAATGAACTCGGCACTGGCAAACTGAGGTCCGTTGTCCGTGACAATGGCTTACGGCAACCCGTGTCAGCAGATGATCTCGCCCCAAATAAAAATCCTGATAACCTTGGAGGTCACCTTAGCCAGCACCTTCACCTCCAACCATTTAGAAAAAATAATCTATCATGATGAGTAGGAACCTCCTCTGCCAGATGGCCTGGGGGAAAGTGTTGGGTACATTGGAAAATGTGTACCTGATTTGGAGAAGCCTCACTTAGCTAAATGATATACATAAATGTGTATTTGATGTTATTTTGAGTTTATATGTGCAGGTTAAGTATTGGCTAAAATATATAAAAAGTTTCTAAGTCCATGTGTCGACACCTTAAGCAACTGTGTCGACACACAGAATATGTTAGTCGACATTGAAAGTCCACCTACTGCAAACTACCTTCACCTATGGGGGGGGAATAGGTGTCTTGAAGCGTTTTTGCAGAATTAAGCTATACCTGCACAAACAAACAAAACAACACAGCACAAAAAGACACAGGCAATTTATAGTGGTTCCCCGATTTAGGTACGTCCACTCTCCCCCTTCGACCTATCTCCCAACAAGGGACGACTCGGTCACTTCACCAACAGGATTGAAAACCAATCCTCACACTAAGGAAGTAACTCTTCCACACGAAGGAGTCACCACTCCTCCACCACGGGTTGCACCCAACCCTTACACTGAGGAACCAACATTCCTTTACAATAAAAGAAAAACTTGAATGTATAAAATACAAACTACTTTTGGAGCCCTTGGTGTCCCTCTTCGTTCGACGTTGAGTTCTTGAATAAGTCAAAGAGTCCATGACCTAAGTGCTCTCTTAGAGAGAATCTCCCCGAAACCAGCGGAGGCAAGAAGTGTGGCGGCGTAGCTGTTAGGATCGGCGGCGGCAACGAAGTGAGGCGGCTGAGCTTTGGAGATCCAACCTTTGTAGCAAAGCTAGCAAGGTCTATCAACGGTCTTGCTAGGATCGATCTTCTCGATCGATTCGGAAAGGGAAGGTATTCCCGATCAACAAATCAAGAGACAAAGGATCTCTAGGTAGACATGTGAGACGCATTGCTTGGCTAAGCTTCTGTCGCCGGGAGATCGAGAAGAAACCACGATCAGCAATCGCGATAACCTGCACGAGCGGCGATGGCGGCGGACGGTGATCTACGATCTGTTAGGTCAAGTCGGCGGTCGGCCTTTTTCGTTTTGGTTCACCCCCCATTACGTTCAAAATAGGAGTGTATTTATACAGTACAATACTCCTTTATGACCGTTGTGGGCCCCACTAGAAGAAACCCTAAATCCGGTTCAAAACAACACCTGAATATTTGGTCCGGTCCAGCGAGCAGAAGAAATTCGCCTAAGGCAAATTCGGCGAGAATTATTGGTGATTCTCGACGAATCGGCGAGAATCTCTTATGATTCTCGCCGAATTCTACTTGGCAGAATTCTGGCTGAAGATCTTGCCATCCGGAGAGAATCAGCGAGAATCATCATTCATTCTCGACGAATCGGCGAGAATGCAAAGTCATTCTCGACGATTCGGCGAGAATCAACTAGTGATTCTCGACGATTCTGCCTTAAGAAGAAATCAAGACGGCGTTGAGACAGCCGGCTGCAATCGGCAAGAATCAGTGAGTGATTCTCGACGATTTGGCGAGAATCACTAGTGATTCTCGTCGAATCGGCGAGAATCACATAGTGATTCTCGACGATTTCTACTTAGACGATTTTCGTCTTTCTTCCCGCGAGTTGCTTTGACCCATCCTTGCTCCTTGTCTGCTCTTGATCTTTCTCAGCCCTGTACTTGAAAGTAAGTACACTCCAATAGAGAGAGTACACATAGGCCAATACACTGATCTGCTCAACGAGGGATTACGTTGCGCAGACCCGTGTATATTGACCCACTGCACCATGACATTGGTGTGTACTTTGCGTGGAATAACTGCAAGCACAACTTGAAGACAAATGATAAAATACAATGTCAATTCACCTTAGCTGGTCCAGGGGCTTCTTCAAATCAGGTACATTGTGGATACAATACCCAACAGACATCAATTGTGTCAACACCGGGAGGCAGTGTCGACACATAGAATAGATTTTCGACATCAACTGTGTCGACACCAGGAGGCAGTGTCGACACACAGAATAGATAATCGACATCAACTGTGTCGACACTAGGAGACTATGTTGACGTACAGAAGCAGAGTCGACATCAACTGTGTCGACACCTGGAGGCAGTGTCGACACACAGAATTCTTAGTCTACATCAACTGTGTAGACACACAGGACTTGTGTCGACACACAGCAGAGTTTCAACATAGTTGATTGTTGTGGAATGAAGAAGTAATTATGTCGACATAAAGAGGCAGTGTCGACACATTCTCAAGATACAGTGTCAAGAAGCTGTGTCAACATCAAGGTAGCTATGTTAACACCACCAAAGTCTGTGTCGACACTTAAGTTACATATGTCGACACATATTGCCAGTTTGTCTCGACACATAATGACAGTCAATCTCGACGCTTTGCTGACAGAGACAAAGGTTCAAGAACTGACTGGGGACTTGACAGCTGTGCATTCCAACAACTTTGATAAAGGTGTCGGACTTGTCAAAAGTTAGTTATAAACCGGATCAGCCGGTTACCATGGATGAAGTCTATAAATATAGATGGATTTAGAAGATGAAAAAGATGATTGATCATATACACAACTAACACAACTATTGAGAGATTGATCGTTGATCAAGAAAGTTCAAGGCACACAGAAGAAGATCTTCATGAGAAGATCTAAGAAGACATACTGAAGTGATTATCCACTCAGATTTTGTCTTAGGTGAGTTCATTCAGAATTGAGAAGGAACTTCGGAGGAATTAGGGAGAGAGAGCTCCAGCTGTTTTGAGGTCAAGAAGGAGACAATCACAAGTCTCTTAAGAAGTAGATCCTGAACTAATATACTAAGAAGATCCAGATCCATATCTGGAATCCAAGAAGGAAGCTGGCAGTCAGTCAACTTCAAAGGAGATCAACCCTACTAAGTTCAGATTCAAGAAGCTTTGAAGAAAGCTAAGAACAGGTTGATTTCAGTCATCAGTCTCATCAAGAAGATGATCAAGAATCCTCTTATCCTTTCTCTCTCAATAAGGGTAAGAGACCATCAAATTACTTATAAAATTCTGTAGGATCTTTTGAAAGATCTGAGTTGTAAGCCTGTGTTATAAAGGCTGAGTGTAGGAGATTTTAATCTCTGAGTGGTAAGGCTGATTGATCCTGAGTGTAGGAGAATTTGTTCTCTGAGTTGTAGGCCTTGTGGCAAGGCTGAGGTTGGGCTGTTAGCCTGAGTTGTAGGAACCTTATAGGGTTCTTAGTTGTAGGAACCTTTCAGGGTTTTGAGCTGTAAGATCTATGGATCTGAGAAGAAGGAAGAAGTTAGGCCGAATCTAGCACACTGCTAGATAGGTAAAGGGGGAAAGTGAATGTACCCAGACCTTGGGGAACCACTATAAATCTATGTACAATCTGTGATGCTTGTGTTATTTTAGATTATGTGATTGCATATGTTGGGTTAGCTGTAGGGATTTGAGATTTATCTTAAAGAACTGAAGCTATATTCTGCCTTAGTTTAAAACAAGAAAAATAACCTATTCACCCCCCCTCTAGGTGTTTAAGTTGTCTTGAAGCTAAATCTATCAAGTGGTATCAGAGGGAGGTTACTCAAAAAAGGACTTAACAATCTGAGTTAGATACCTAAGGCAGAATCAAGAATCAAGAAAATGGGTTCTGGACAAAATCACAAGTAACTAGGTTCTATGAAATTACCCATCTGTAGGAAGGAGATTTTTGGAATATGGAAAGAAAGAGTCAGGTTGTTTATGGAGGCTTCTGACCCAAGGATCTATATTATAGTAAAAGAAGGTCCTTATATTCCAATGAATGTATCTGTTCTAGATGCAAATCAAAGAACTCCTAAAGAATTTTCTGAGATGACTAAGTATGAGATCATCCTGCAACTATGGATAAAAGATCTCAGAACATCATAGTAAGTGCCATAGATGATTCAACCTTTCAGAATTTGATTCACTGCAAGACCTCAAAGGAAATGTGGGACACTTTGATAGTCTACATGGAGGGTTCTGAAGAAGTTAGACAAGATAGAAAGTCCATGCTAAATCAGGAATATGAAAGCTTCAGACAAGGGAAGTCAGACAACATATCTGAGTGCTATAAGAAGTTCTATAGAATTGTAAATGAACTGATGTCTTATGGAAGAGTCTTCAGTACATATGAACTGAATGATAAATTCCAAAGATCCTTGACAAAGGATTGAGACACCAAGATTTGTGCCATTAGGGAGGTGGCCAAACTTGCAGATATTTCTCCTCCAACTTTATTTGGAAAGTTGCTGTCTTATGAAATGACACTAATGACTAGAAAAGAGGAAGAAGGAAATGCTAAAGGGGAGCATAAAGAAAAATCTGTGACCTTCAAGGTTAAAGCCACTAGAAAGAATAAGAGGATGTCTCAATCACCTCCTAGGGAAGTTGCTGAAATTACCTCAGATAATTCAGACAACCAAAATTCAGATAACAGTGATTCAGATGCAGATTTTACGTCCTTTACAAGGCAGTTTCAGAGATTCTTAAAGAAGAAGCAGTGGAAATCTAGTCCCTCCACATCACAGCCAGTTGATGACTATTATCAAAAGAGAAAGTCATCTAGGAAGGACAGGAGCAGGTCAAAGCCTAGCAAATCTACAACATCAAAGATAGTTTGCTATTGTTGTAATAGGCCTGGACATGTTGTGTCTGAGTGTCCAGACAAAATAAAGGAGTCTGCTGATAAAAGGAAGACTCAGCAAAAGGGCAAGAAGGAGAAATCCTTTGTTGCAAAGAAGGAGAAGAGCCTGTCAGACCAATTAACTTTAGAGTCTGAATCTGAAGCTGAGGCATACATTGGTCTTTATGCAGCTGATGAAGAAGAAGAGTTTATGAAAATGTTAAACTCTATCTATGAACAAGAAGACCATTAGTGTATTGGACTGATGGCTGTATCAGAAGAAGTCAAATGCCAGGATCAGCCTGGTCCTAGCAAGGTACAATGTTTGTCTAGTAATTCAGTTTATAGTACTGGCACAGAGTCAGCTATATCTGCATCAAGTGATGTGGATGGATCTGAGTCTGAAGGTTATATTCATCAGCTGATAGATGAATATGGGGACTTGTTGCATGCACTAAAGAAAAGCAAGAACCTGGACAAAACTCAGGCTAAGGAAATTACAGATCTTAAGGTGACTGCATCTGGTTTAGAGAAGGAGTTGGATCAAAAATTGAATGAGATTGCCAAACTGAAAAATATATATGTTATTCAGATGGGCACAATCACATACAAAAATGATCTAATTAAAAGTCTGGAAACCAGACTTCAAAAGGAAAAAAGATTTAGTGGCTAATTATTCCAAGCCTAAATCAGTTTTACCCTTAATAGATGAGTTTGTGGCTCAAAAGGGTAAGGCTGGAATAGGCATTAAGGGTAATACTAGGGCTATCCAATTCAAGAGAAAAGGCAAAGCCTCAGTCCAGCCACTGAATTTCAAAGTTCCTGTAGTTTTTAGAAAGGTACAAGTGCCTTCTAACAAGTATGACCTTGAGAATACTCATGGTCATAGTAAGACTGAAGTTCTGAATGGCAAGGGTGCTTATGTCAATAAGGCAGCCCATGTTCATAAACCTCATATTTGTGAGAAACCAGTGGGTGTAGCTGCAGCAGTACCAGCACAATACAAGAGATTTGTTGTCAATCAGACAATCAAGAATGTATCTAAAAATAGATACAACAAGTATGAATGTTGGTGTTGTGGCAAGACAGGTCATTATGCCATAGATTGCTGGCACAACACTAGTGTCAGGAAGAACATCAGTCTACCTGTTAGAAGAGCAGCAGGTAGATTTGGTAAGTATGAAGCTAACCTGAACCAAGTACCCAAAACTTACTTGGGTTCTAAGGGAAAGTAATTCTTTGTTGCAGGTGAGTCCAAGTCACCATACCCCTATATGGTACTTGGAAAGTGGATGTTCCAGGCACATGACTGGAACAAAGGGATTGCTGAAGGAGTACTTGCCTATTATAAATGGGCCTAAAGTAATCTTTGGTGGCTCTGAAAAAGGAATCATCAAAGGGTTTGGTAACATTTCTAGTAATAAGATTACTATCACTCAAGTGGCCTATGTGAAGGGTTTGAAACACAACCTTATAAGCATAAGTCAGCTGAGTGATTTAGGATATAACATTTCATTTGTTAATAATGGATGTCATATCAAAAGGTCAAGTGATCAAAAGGTCATTCTGACAGGATATAGAAAAAGGAATGTGTACTGTCTTAATTTTGAGTGTGAGAACAAAGGTTCTCCTACTTGTCTTGTAGCTGATGAGAAACCACTTATTGTGTCAAATGGCACAAGTGGTTGGCCCATCTTAACTATAAAACAATTGACCAACTCTTTAGCAAAGAGTTAGTGAGGAATGGTCCTCAAGTTAAGTGTATAAAGGAATGGATATGTTCAGCTTGTCAAAAGGGCAAGCAAACAAAATCCTCCTTTCATAGCCTTGAAAACAAGGATTCAGTGAGGTATCAATACCTCTTACATATGGATCTTTTTGTTCCTATGCAAGTTCATAGTCTAGGTAGGAAGGTCTACACTTTTGTGGTGGTAGATGACTATTCTAAATATTCCTGGGTGTTCTTTTTGAGAGAAAAATAAAAAATTCCAAGTGTTTTTCATAGTTTTGTCAAGCAAATCCAGAATGAACTTGACAGTACAGTGGTCAAAATCAGAAGTGACCATGGTACTGAATTTCAGTCTGAAAGTATGACAAGACTGTGTGAAGAATTTGGGATTTTTCAAGAGTTCTCCTCACCTAGAACACAACAGCAAAATGGTATTGCTGAAAGGAAGAATAGAACATTGATTGAGGCTAGTAGAACACAATTGAGTGACACTTCTCTCCCAGAATATTTCTGGGCTGAGGCAGTAAACACTGCATGTCATGTGCTCAACAGGGCTTCTTTCACTAAGTGCCACAAAAAGACTCCCTATGAGATTATCAAAGGTTGAAAACCAAATTTATCCTATTTTAGGATCTTTGGTTGCAAGTGCTTTATCCTTAACAATGGCAAGTCTTATCTAACTAAGTTTGCTGCCAAATCCCAAGATGGGATATTTGTTGGGTACAGCAACAATAGTAAGGCTTATATGGTCTACAACTTGATTACACAGGTTGTAGAAGAATCTGTACATATTGTATTTGATGAAACTAGATTGATCAATAGTGAGTTGCCTTGTAGTTCATGCAGTATAACTGGTATAAATGAGAGAATGGACAAGCTTTCCATTACAGAAGATTCAACTGCAGATCTACAAGTGGAAAATGGTGGCTACTGTCTAGGGGGAGTACAGGACTCTCTAGAAGCTGAAGAAAACCAAGAGGTGCAACACATTGAAGAAATAGGAGGTATTTAGCCTTAAGAGAGACTACCTCCAGCAGTTAGACACTTAAAAGATCATCCAGTAAATCAGATAATTGGTGATCCAAGACATGGAGTGCAAACCAGAAGTAGGAATTTGAACACAGTCCTGTATTCAAGCTTTCTATCTCAATTAGAGCCAAAGAAGTTTGAAGAAGCTATCCTAGACCCACACTGGATTAATGCCATGCAAGAAGAGCTAAATCAGTTCAGAAGGTGCATGGTCTGGGAGTTAGTTCCTAAACCAAAAGACCACAATATCATTGGAACAAAGTGGATCTTTAGGAACAAATTGGATGAGAGTGGAATTATTGTGAAGAACAAAGCAAGACTTGTTGCAAAAGGGTACAGGCAGGAAGAGGGTATTGACTTTGATCAAACATTTGCCCCAGTAGCAAGACTGGAAGCAATTAGAATGTTCCTTGCTTATGCAGCATATCAAGGATTCAAAGTATTCCAAATGGATGAAAAATCAGCATTCCTGAATGGAAATCTAAAAGAAGAAGTCTATGTAGAGTAGCCTTCAGGTTTTGTAGATTCTCTCAAACCTGATTATGTTTATAGACTTAGGAAAGCTTTGTATGGGTTAAAGCAAACCCCAAGGGCTTGGTATGAAACCCTGTCTACTTTCCTTATTGAAAACAAATTCTCGAGAGGGAAAATAGACAAAACTCTATTCCTAAGGGAGTTCAAAGGAAAGATAATCTTAGTCCAAATTTATGTAGATGACATAATATTTGGGTCTACAGAAAGCAACCTTTGCAAAAAGTTTTCTAAACTTATGCAAGGGAAGTTTGAAATGAGCAGTATGGGGGAACTTAAGTTCTTCTTGGTACTCCAAGTAAGACAGACTGATGATGGCTTGTCCATATCCCAGTCTAAGTTTACCAAGGAGTTAATTAAGAAGTATGGTATGGAATCATCCTCCACCATGAGAACTCCTATGGGAACAAGTATGCCTATATGCAAAGATGATGCAGGTCAACCTGTAGATGAGTCTTTATATAGAGGTATAATTGGCCCTCTACTATATCTCACTGCTAGTAGACCAGACATTATGTCTGCAATATGTGTCTGTGCTAGGTACCAAGCATGCCCTAAAGAATCTCATTACACTGTAGTAAAGAGAATTTTGAGATATCTAAAGGGCACACCTAATCTAGGCCTTTGGTACCCTAGGAATGGAGATTTTCTACTAACAGGCTATTCAAATGCAGACTTTGCAGGTTGTAAAGAAGATAGGAAAAGAACTATAGGATCCTGTCAATTTCTAGGAGGAAGATTGGTGTCTTGGAGCAGTAAGAAGCAGACTAGTGTGGTAATTTCCACAGCTGAGTCTGAATATGTGGCAGCAGGAAGTTACTGTGCACATCTGTTGTGAATTCAGCACCAGCTACAAGACTATCGTATTCAGGCAAGTAGAACACCTTTGTTTTGTGATTCTAAAAGTGCTATATCTATTGCTAATAATCTTGTTTCACATAGTAGGACTAAGCATATAGAAATAAGATACAATTTTCTTAGAAACCATGTAGAGAAAGAGGACATCTCACTAGAATTTGCTAAGACAGATTATCAAATTGCAGATGTATTTACTAAGCCTCTAGATGAAACTAAATTGAATAGATTTAAAATTGAATGAGGAATGTTTACCATATGTTAGATTAACATAAGTGGCTAAGTAAAATTATGTCGACTCATTCAGTAATAAAGTATCGACACAGCGGAGTTGTGTCGACAATTCAGGGAAATTGTGTCGACATAGTGTCGTAGTGTCGACACCTAAGGGTCAAAGTGTCGACACTTCCAGGAAAGTAGTGTTGACACATCAAGTGGAGTGATGTCTACACATTCAGAATTTGTGTCGACACTTCGAATAAGTGTCGACACAGACTTTCTATTCAACAACTTCTTAAGTCAAGTGTCAACACATTATCAATTTGTGTCGACACATAGAGGTCAGCATTATTGTCGACACATTATTGTCGACAGTTTTTGCCCGCCTGTTGACCGTCTTTGTTTGAAAGTGTATAAATAGGCCCAGAACAAATTCTGTCGACACACTCACAAGGTTTTTTGAGACTAAAACCCTGTGTCGACAAACTCTCTTCTCTCCATTCAAGCTTTCTCTTCATCCCAATAACGCCAAAGGTTGAAGACAACATCAACGAAGGCTACGAGCTGGTGCACAATGCTTTCGCTGATGCGGCAACGGAGATTAAAGGGGTCATCACCCTTGTTACTGATAACGGATTGGAGTTTCTTGTTTCTGAACCTACCAAGATATGGAAGAAATTAGTATTTGAGTTCTATGCTGCTGCAACAGTGGATTCTACTGTACTGAAGATTAAATCAACTATTCATGGGAATAGAGTTAAACTTACTCTGAAAAGTTTAAGAAATATTCTTCACCTTCCAAGAATTCAGGATGAAGAAGAGGTCCCAGTCTCAAAGACAAGGGAGGCTCTCCAGTGGTGTGGATTGGATCCAACCATCAAGATTGGAGCAGCCATAAACCGAAAAGGAATGAATCAACAAGGCAAATTTCTATCAGAAGTAGTCGGGAAGGTGATTTTGTGTAAACCAGGAGGCCATGATAGGATCTCTGCCTTTATGTTCAATCTGATGACCAGGATCATCTATAAGATTAACACCGATTGGTCTGCGGTTTTGTTTGAAAAGATAAAGGAAGGAATCAAAAAGCCAAATTTGGCAAGATTAATAAGTCTCTACCTGGCTGGAGCAATTCCAGATGTAATGAATCAGCTTCCAGGGTCTAAAATAAATCACATGAGATGGATGGACATCAGAATAATATCCAGATGGGATAGGGTCCTCTCAAATGACATACCTGATTTGGATACTAAAGAGACTGCAACAAAATCACCAATCCATGACATTACTGAGCATGATCTTGTGCAGGAGGACACCATAAATGCACAAGTGCAGGGGGAGCAAGTTAGGGAATAGGTCCAGGACCTGACTGAAACTTCCCAAGTCCATGAGGAGATAGTTACTACACAGATGCAGGGGGAGCCACATTCTGCACAGGTGCAGGAAGAAGACAGAATAAATTTATCGGAAGAAATCGATTCACAACCTGATCTTGATACTTCTAGAGTTGTTGATGTTGCTGAGAAAGACCTATCATCTACTTACACTCAATAGGAATTCACTCTGGAAGAGTTGTTTCCTGAGATTGAGGGAGCAGCAGAAAAGGAGGAGCATCTCAGGGTTGAGGAAGAATGGGACAGGGTTGAGAGGGAGAAGGCTAATCTTGAGGGGGAGCAGCCTGGCACTGAAAAAGATACACCCTCTACTCCACCAGACTAGGTTGAGATAGCCAGTACTTCTGATTCAGAGAATGAAGAACAAAGGACTGCCAAGAAGAGAAAACTTCAAGTCTTTAAGAGAAGGAGAAAGAGTTATAAAAGGGCACTACAGACTACTCCTCCACAACATGCTCCTGAGACTGATTACAACAAATTTTTGGTTGATTTACAAGTGAAATTTGATGAGTAGAGATTGGCTCTTGAAAAATATGTGAATGAAAGCCAGAAGGCCCTTCAATTTGATCAGGCCCAAGATATAAAGTCAATCAGATTTGAGGTCAATCAGAATAAGAAAGAGATGACAGATTGCTTCCACAAGGGGGGCAATGCTGTAGTTTTTCTGGCTACCCAACAAGAAAACATCAAGAAACAAGTGGATGATATTGCTGTAAAACAAGGCTATGTCCTTGAAAATCAAATTAGAATGAATGATAATCTGACTGAATCTAACAATGAGATAGTCACTGAAGTAAGGAAAACAGTTACTACAATAACTGAGGCAAGAGATAAGGAGAAAGAGGAATTTGATAAGAAGCTACAAGCTGCCCTGGATTCAGTTAAAACTGCCATCACTTCATCTGAGACTTTAATTATTGCCCAGCTTCAAAAGTTAAAGCCATTTTTTAAAGATGGTATCAATTACCTGGATAGGCAAATAAGATTTCAAAAAGATGATTTGAGAGATCATGTAGCCCGAGAATTCATAAAGGGAGAGAGGGTGTTATTATATGCAGGCTCTGATCATGCCAAATAGATAACCAACAGTATTAGAGCCACTCTTGGATATCCACTCTTATGTGATGATGATAATGTGGCTGAGTCAGGTGTGCAACTATCTCTACTTGAAGGTGATCAACCAGAGGTTGCCCAAGTCATTTACCCCCTGCAAATCTTGAAATGATACATCAACAAGTTCATTCTATGTACAGCCCTCCACAACAAGTTACTAATATTATTATTGAAAATGTAGATATGCAAGAAGCTGGTGTGAAAGCTCAGCAAGATGCTCAATTATCAAAGAAGAGATTCAGAGAGCAGGCAGAGTTGAAACCTAATTTTGAGCAATGGAGCCCCACTTCTAGAAATATCATATTAACTTCCTGGAAAGCTATAAAATACCAAGTTCATAAAAGGGGTAAATGGTATAATGAGCAGGAGTGGAAGAGTATGAGGCTAGGCAGGAAGCCATAGTTCAACATAGAAGAAAGGCTAAGAGTGGGTTGCTACCTCCTGATGCTCAGGAGCCTAACAAGTATTTCCCTAAGCCTTTTCATTATTTTGAAAGGCAAAGGATTAAGGCTGAAGCACAAAAGAAGGCTGAGTTGAAAGGCAAGAAGCCCATTGAAGATACAGAACCTTCTGTGCAGGCTCAGATTTAATCAGGAAAAGGAATAGTCATCAAGGAGCATGTCCAGCCTTAGTCTAGTTTTACTAGCTTTTTCCAAGAACTATGTATTTCTTAGTTTTTAAAGAAGTCTATCTAAACAGTGTTAAGAAACTTTTTGATATAATAAACAAAACAATGTTCTATGTTCATTTAATTTGCATCCTTATTCTGTGATGTCAGTTTATTATTTGTTTTGTTTATAGATTGCCCTGTTAAATAATGCTTATACATCATCATGCTTATTTATCATAAGTGGTGTATATCATTGACAAAAGGGTTATGACTTCTCCAAATAGGGGGAGAATGTTGGGTATATTGGAAAATGTGTACCAGATTTGGAGAAGCCTCACTTAGCTCAATGATATACATCAAGGTGTATTTGATGTTATTTTGAGTTTATATGTGCAGGTTAAGTATTGGCTAAAATGCAGAAAACGTTTCTAAGTCCATGTGTCGACACCTGAAGAAACTGTGTCGATACACAGAATATGTTAGTCGACATCAACTGTGTCGACACCGGGAGGCAGTGTCGACACATAGAATAGATTGTTGACATCAACTGTGTCGACACCGGGAGGCAGTGTCGACATAGAGAATAGATAGTCGACATCAACTGTGTCGACACCGGGAGACTGTGTCGACACACAGAAGCAGAGTCGACATCAACTGTGTCGACACCTGGAGGTAGTGTCGACACAAAGAATTCTTAGTCTACATCAACTATGTCGACACATAGGACTTGTGTCGACACACAGCAGAGTTTCAACATAGTTTATTGCTGTGGAATGAAGAAGTAATTAAGTCGACACAAAGAGGCAGTGTCGACGCATTCTCAAGATACAGTGTCAAGAAGTTATGTCAACATCAAGGAAGATATGTCAACACCACCAAAGTCTGTGTCGACACTTAAGTTACACATGTCGACACATATTGTCAGTTTGTCTCGACACATAATGAAAGTCAATCTCGACGCTTTGCTGACAGAGACAAAGGTTCAAGAACTGACTGGGGACTTGACAGCTGTGCATTCCAACAACTTTGATGAAGGTGTCGGACTTGTCAGAAGTTAGTTATAAACCGGATCAGTCAGTTACCATGGATGAAGTCTATAAATATAGATGGATTCAGAAGATGAAAAAGATGATTGATCATATACACAACTAACACAACTATTGAGAGATTAATCGTTGATCAAGAAAGTGCAAGGCACGCAGAAGAAGATCTTTGTGAGAAGATCTAAGAAGACATACTGAAGTGATTATCCACTCAGATTTTGTCTAAGGTGAATTCATTCAGAATTCAGAAGGAACTTCAGAGGAATTAGGAAGAGAGAGCTCCAGCTGTTTTGAGGTCAAGAAGGAGACAATCACAAGTCTCTTAAGAAGTAGATCTTGAACTAATCTACTAAGAAGATCCAGATCCATATCTGGAATCCAAGAAGGAAGCTAGCAGTCAGTCAACTTCAAAGGAGATTAACCTTACTAAGTTCAGATTCAAGAAGCTTTGAAGAAAGCTAAGAACAGGTTGATTTTAGTCATCAATCTCATCAAGAAGCTGATCAAGAATCCTCTTATACTTTCTCTCTCAACAAGGGTAAGATACCATCAAATTACTTATCAAATTCTGTATGATCTTTTCAAAGATCTGAGTTGAGCCAGTGTTTTAAAGGTTGAGTGTAGGAGATTTTAATCTCCGAGTGTTAAGGATGATTGAGCCTGAGTGTAGGAGAATTTGTTCTTTGAGATGTAGCCTTGTGGCAAGGCTGAGGTAGGGCTATTATCCTGAGTTGTAGGAACCTTATAGGGTTCTGAGTTTTAGGAACCTTTCAGGGTTCTGAGCTGTAAGATCTGTGGATCTAAGAAGAAGGAAGAAGTTAGGCCGAATCTAGTACACTGCTAGATAGGTGAAGGGGGAAAGTGGATGTACCCAGACCTTGGGGAACTACTATAAATCAATGTGCAATCTGTGATGCTTGTGTTATTTTAAATTCTGTGATTGCATATGCTGTGTTAGCTGTAGGGATTTGAGATTAATCTTAAAGAACTGAAGCTATATTCTACCTTAGTTTAAAATAAGGAAAAGAACCTTCACCCCCCTCTAGGTGTTTAGGTTGTCTTGAAGTTAAATTTATCAGAAAGGCCCTACTAAGTCCATCCCCCAGATGGCGAAGGGTCAGGGGGCCATGATACTTCTGAGGCATTAGGCCGGTTGCAGTTGGAGGGGGCAAACAACTAGCACTTGTAGCACTTCTTTGTAAACTCTGTCGCATCGTGGCCCAAGGTAAGCCAGAAATACCCTTGCCTGATAATCCTTCTTTCCAGGGTCCGACTCTCTGAGTGACTCCCACACTCCCTGGAGTGGACCTCCTCCAATATCCTCTGGACCTCCCTCTCGGCCACGCAACGTGCCAACATCCCTGAGAGGGTCTTTCGGTACAGCTATCCATCGCGGATGAGATAGTACGCTGACTTGTACTTGAATTTCTTTTTATCCATCCCTTCTGGATACTCCCCTGTGAAAGGAGGGGTGTTGATCCACCTCCATCAACTCTCCCTCTTCAATGGAAGGGCGGAACAAGTCAGTGATGGTACCCCCCCTCCCACCTAGGGACCGTGCTTTTCCAGTTTGTCCACCTGTTCATTCTCTTCCCTGGGCACGTGTCGAACGGAGAAGGTCTCGAATATGCTGATGATCCCCTTAACCTTTGCCAAGTATAACTGAAGGGTAGGCTCCCTTGCCTCGAACTCCACATTGATCTGGGAAGCCCCCACCATGCAGTCAGTGAGGACCTCCACATCATGCACTCCTAGCTCCCTGACCAGGAGGAGCCCTGCAATCACCGCCTCGTACTCGACCTAATTGTTAGTAATAGAAAAATGGATAACTATCGTTTGTTCAATCTTTGTTCCTTGGGGGCTTTGCAAAATCACCCCCACCCCCAGGGAATGCTTACTTGAGGAATCATCCACCATCACGTTCCAAGGAACCGGGCAGGTGAGCTCTTTCACCACAACCTCGACAACATAGTCAGCCAGGAAGTCGGTCATCGCTTGGGCCTTAATCGAGAGGCGGGGAACAAAGGAGATATCGAACTCACTTAGTTCCACCAACCACTTAGTCAACCTGCCCAAATGCTTCACCCCCCCCCCCCCCCGAAGATGTTATGGAGGGGGTGGTCAGTGACCACTCGGATTAAGTGTGCCTGGAAGTAGGGTCGGAGCCTTCAAGCTGAGATGACTAGGGCGAAGGCTAGCTTTTCCAAGATGCGGTATCGAAGCTCTGCATTTCTCAGGACCCGACTCATTAAATAGATGGACAACTGCTTCTTCCCCTCTTTTAGGACCAGGATGGAGCTCACGACTTCCGCCCCGACCCCAAGATACAAAGATAGGTTCTCTCCCTCCTTCGGACCTTGGAGTAGGGTGGCCTGAGTCAACTGCCTCTTCATGGCCTGGAACGCTTCCTCGCACTCCCTAGTCCACTCAAACTTCTTGCCTCCTCTTAACTCTTTGAATAAGGGAGAGCACTTCTCCCCAACCCAGGAAAGGAACCTGCTCAACCCTGTCAGCTTCCCTGTCATCTATTGCACCTCTTTAGCATTCCAAAGCGATCCCATCTCCATGATCGCTCGGACCTTGTCGGGATTTGGCCCCACCCCCTCGGGGGTGAGAAAGTGACCCAGGAACTTGCCCCTACTAGCCTAGAAGACACACTTCAAGGGATTCAACCTCATCTTGTACTTGCATAGGGTGGTGAAGGTTTCTTTTAGGTCTCGGAGGTGAGACCCCGCGTCTCGACTCTTGATCATGAGGTCATCTACATACACCTCTAGGTTCCTCCCCTTCTATTCTTGGAAGACCCTATCCATCATCTTCTAATACGTCGCCCCTGCATTTTTCATCCCAAAGGGCATCATTTTGTAGCAGTAGCACCCATCTTCCATAATGAAGGAGACATCTTTGATGTCGGGGGGTGCATCCTGATTTGATGGTAACCTGAAAATGCATCTAAAAACTCATTACAGGAAAACCGACGGCTGAGTTAACCAGCATGTTGATCTGAGGAAAGGGATAACAGTCCTTAGGGCATGATTTATTAAGAAAAGAAAAATTAACACACATGCGCCACCAACCGTCTCCTTTTTTAACCATTACTACATGGAGACCCAGCCGGGGTATTGAATTTTGAATACAAAGCCGGCCTTGAGGAGTTTGGCCACCTCCTCCCTGATGGGCTCGGTCAGCTTATCAGTGATGGATCTCTTCCACTGCTGGATAGGGCGGGCTTCTGGATCCAGGTTGAGGCGGTGGCAGAAAACGTCTGCATCGATCCCCGACATCTCTGCAGCGCTCCATGCAAAGATGTCCACATTTTTCTGGATGCACTCCAGCATCCTCCCCTGATCTGCCGGGATCAGACCTCCGCTAACGCGGACCTTCTCCACCCTGCCTCCAAGGGTGAGAACCTCCATATTCACTACCTCCTCAGCCACCTCCAGCCAAGACTGCTCCTCCCATTCTCCGACATCCCCTTCCTCCGGAACAAGGACTTCCTCAGCTCCCTCCACAGCCATTGCCTCGGCCGTCTCCTGGACTTCCTCCGCCACCTCCACCCGGGAGCGGTTCTCCTCAACCTCCATCTCCACTCCCGCCTCCTGCTCTGCCTCCTCCATCCTCTGCTCCATCTCCTCGGCCCCCTCTTGCCAAGAGATGGAATTTACGGTGGTGACGTAGCATTCCCTTGCCATCTTGGAGTCGTCCCGGACCTGGACGTAGATCCCCTGAGCGTTGAACTTCAGGCATTGGTGGAAGAATGAAGGGACGCAGTGGAAGGCACTGATGAGGGGTCACCCGAAGATGGCATTGTAGCTGCTGGGTGCATCCACGATGACGAACCTGCAAGTGCGTGATTGCCCCCTCCTCCCCCCCCCCAAGAATGACATGGAGTCCCACTCCTTCCACCTCCTTCCTCTCTCCCGAGAACCACAATAAAGGTCTGTCCAAGGCCAGCACCCTCTTGGCCTCCACCTTCATTGTGTCAAACACCTTTTTGAAGATGACGTTAACCAAACTCCCATTGTCAATAAGGATCCGGGAGACAGTGAAATTCTCGATGGCCATCTGGATAACAGGCGCATCACAAAAGAGATCCTCTGTAACACCCCAGAACTCAAAATATGGTTGTACACATTTTTGAGTAGCAGGCTGGTAGACACGGCCTGGGACACGGGCGTGTCCCAGGGCGTGTCGGGGTACACGGCCTGGGACACGGGCGTGTCCCAGGGCGTGTTCTATTTATTTTGCAAAATTGGCCTATTCGGGTCAGAGCTGTACACGGCCGTGAACACGGCCATGAACACGGGCGTGTCAGGCTGGACACGGGCGTGTCGGCTGCCGTGTTCCGACCCGTGTACTGGTTTTGGAAGTCGATGGGTGCCGTGTAGCCGGAGACACGGGCGTGTCTCAAGACTGACACGGGCGTGTCAGGTTCGACACGGGCGTGTCGAGCCCCGTGTTGTTCAGTCGGTTCCAAACCGCGTGTGCCGCTTAAGGGTACACGGCCTGTGACACGGGCGTGTCACAGGCCGTGTCAGGCAAAATTTGGTTTCTTGGGCAGATCTCGGCCGTTTGTTTCCTTCTATTTGGATCATGTGGTCCATAGCACTTCCAGCCTCCTTAAGGCCGTGGATTGAGGGGAAAGCTCATTCCACTTAGCCTTTCATCTTAAGAAAGAGAGGAGCTTGGAGGAGGAGGAGGAGGAGGCCGGTGGAGCTTCGTCGAGCCGAATAGAGAGCCGAGAGCAGCGTTGCGGAGGCAAGGCCGCTGCGGTGGTTTCCATCCGGCTAGTTTTCTATGGCGCCGAAGCGATCGTCAAGGGTAACGATCTTTCTTCCTTGGGCAGGTGAAGCCCTTTGTTTTGCATGTGCATGGGATCCTCCATCAAGAGATGGAAACGCGGAAGTGATTCCAGCAGTTGAGTCTGCATCTAGAGCCGGAAGTCTGTAGTACGGCATAGGCATGCTGTGTGAAGCCCATCCAGACGTATGTCGGGATTGGTGATGTTTATATTGCGATCCGGAGAAGACTCCGTGTATGCATCGTTTAGCCTGCGGAGATGGTGAGGACGATGTGTTTGGTGTATGGTTGTATGCTTGTAAGAGCTGGTTGATGGAGTGCGGACACCTCTGAGTGGGTGGGTGCGTGAGGTCTTCAACAGGGGTTTGGAGGCTTATGCACATTCTACCCAGTGGCGATGAACACCTCTGAGTGGGTGGGTGCGAGAGGTCTTCAACAGGGGTTTGGAGGCTTATGCCCATTCCAACAAGTGGCAAGGTTAAGATCGGGTGAGCGGTCGATTGGTAGCAAAGCAGCAGGGCGAATTCCCTAGGCTTGTTACACTACGGGGGTAGGTCGACTGATAGTGCTCACGGGTTTTGGTGTGGTGCGTACCTCTGAGTGAGACGGGTGCGTGAGGTCTTCAACAAGGGTTTGGAGGCTTATGCCCGCCTACCAAGTACAAACCATGAAAGGTGCCCTGAGTGCACGGAGCGCCTGGCATTGAGGCCGGCGTTTGTGATGTTGGGTGTATGTGCTGTATATGTTGAAATTGCTATACATGCAGGGAAGGAACCACTGCCCCGGGTAAGGGGTGGGGTCGTTATAATTGGTCAGCTGAATGCTGACCGTTGCTTTGTTTATCACCCATGGGGTGGACGTCCTTATGCAGGTGTTGCGGGCTGATGGATTGAGCGGGCAAAAGCCCATGCTTCACTATGATCCCTCCCCGGGTTCCAACATCTGCCCGGTCCTCACACCTATCCTCTTCCGCCTGAGGCAGCACTTCCTCAATACATACCTCATGGAGACCTTATTGTTGTTGTTGGTCCCTATTTCCTCTCATCTCGAGGAACTCCGGTCATGTGGCCATAGCGTGCCCTTCCTCCTGATGGAAGTCACAATATTGCAGCTCCACCCTAACTTCTCTTCTCCTTCTTCTGACTGCTCTCCTCCTCTCCCCCAGGGCTATAGCCATAGCCTGGTTCTAGTCGGGGAGAGGTGGTCTCTGGCCTTGCCTCCCACCTGGAGGGTAAAACTGACCTGGCCCCCTGGCGGTTATCTTCTCCATGGAAACCTCTCCGCGACCCCTGGTCCTGCCACTCCGGCCTCCAACCTAGTTGATTGTTCGGCTCCTAGCGCCCCCACTTGGGATGCTGCTACTGTTGTTCCCTCTGCCGGGGTTCAGTTCTCCTCTCGTCCTGACCTTTACCACCTCTAGGCTTCTCTTCCTCCGTGGCCCACCATGCCAGCTTCTGGGCAAACTCTGGGTTAGATGCCTCCCCGTTGACTTCCCTTGCTGCCCTCTCCATTAGTTCCTCATAGGAGAGGGGCGGCACATTATTCAGCTCCATTCTGAAGAAACCCTGCTACAGCCCTAGGATGAAGACCATCATCAGGGTGTGGACTGACATCTCTTAGACCTGGGTCACCTCATCCTAGAGCTGGTCCACGTAGCTCCCCAAAGTCTCGTTCACCCCCTACTTGATGTGGAATAGGGACTCTGACTCCTTCCTCCTCTTGGAGGTGGTGAACCTTAGCATGAACCCCCGGCGCAGGTCCTCGAAGCAGTAAATGGAGTTGGCTGGCAGCTGGTGTAACCACTCGCTCGCCTTCTCCTTGAGGGTGATGGTGAAGAGCCTGGACTTGAACCCATCCGACATCTACCGGATCGAGACCATGTCCTCAAACCACTAGACGTGCTGATCCGGGTCTCCCTTCCCGGTATAGTCAGACATCTCTGGCTCCCTGAACCCATCAAGAAATAGGGAGGAAGAGACAACTCGTTGAAGGGGCTGCCTCTGCCTGCTGGGAGAGCCGGAGGGTCTCGCACCCCCATCTCGCCAAACCGGCCACCGCTTGTTGAGCCCGGGAGGAGCACTCACCCGGGGAGCTCGCACTCACTCGCTTCCTCTGCAACTTCCTTCCCAGCTCACCTACTGGGAGCGTCCTCGCCAAGGGTCAGGACTGCGAGTACAAGTGCTGCTAGAGTCGAGCACTCGGCACGCGCGCCGAGTGTGAACCTGATGAGCTCGAGCACCTACTGCCTGAATTCTTCGAACATCCCTACTGTGGTAAGAGGCGGGAGGGAGGCTGGCGAGTCAGACCTGTCCAAGCCTTGCCCTGGTCCTCCCGTCATCGAGCCTGCTGAAGATTTTCTGTGCAAACCACGCTCACCGCACAAAAAAATTGAAACCAAAATCTTGGTATCTGTGGAGTTCACCCTTGGAGAAGGGGTGATTGCACACCTACTTCTCTCCTACAAGCAAAATGACAAAGGAAAAGTAAAGGGAACTGACAGACCCAAGGGCTCGGTGCGGAGGTCCCACCACACACCCGGAAGATCTTAGAGCGCTTCCCCTCCCTTGGACAAATGTCGAGATAAGGCTACCTCAGAAAATGCAAGAAGGTCGGTAAAAAGTAAGCATGCTCTTTGAGGTGCCCCTTGGGTCCTATTTATAGTTTTCTGAAAACGGTTTTCACATAACCAGCCTCTAATGTCCTAAAATTACTGAAATGTCCCAGGAATGATCTATCAATAGCCGAACTCCGTTGTCCCAATGGTTATATGCAGCCCAATTGGGTATGCTAACAGCACAACTCCGTTGTTCTAGAAGGATACTTGCACCCCCTACAAGGGCACCCAGGTAATTTGGCCTTTGGGCCTAACTGGGACGAGTTTCTTTGTCTCTGAGTCAACTCACCACTCTACTGGGCGGGAGCGAGTTGGTTGTAACATCCCATTTCCAACTAGACTCCTAAGAGTAGTTTTGTCATGACAAAACCCTAGGAAGCCCAAGAAAAAGTCAAGTGGACCAAGTGGTGTGGATAGGGGCACTATGGTCTGCAAATAGTAAATTCCAAAACCTTGGTTTAAGATGATCATGGGGCTTCACCAAGACTCCATGACCCCACCCATACCTTCATAACCCTAGTAAAGGGGTCAATGGGTCACTAAGGACCCATGGAAGGCAGTCAAAGGGGCTAAGTTGACCAAAGTCAACTATAACCCTAATTGGGTCAAATTGACCTACACAAGGGCCAATTGCAGTCCCTTAGCCAAGTGGACCCCACACATACCCTCATAACCCTAGTGAGAGGCCAAAGGGTCACCAAGGACCCATTGGGACCAATCAAAAAAGCTAGGTTGACCAAAGTCAACTCTGGACCTAAAATGGACAAAGTGCCCTAGTTTAGGGTCAAGTGACCTTCAAAGGCCAATCCAACCCCCACCTTGACCCTAGGGGAGGCTAATGGGTCACCAAGGACCCATTAAGGAAAACTCAAGGACCAAATTGACCTAAGTGGGCCCTAGTCCAAGTTTGGGTCAAGCTAGCCCAAATGGGCTAACTCAAGCTCAAGCCCATTTTGATTGGGCTAACCTTGTTTGATGGATAAAATAGACATGTGGGCTGCCATTGGGTTAGGTAGGAGCCATTGGATTCAGCTTGGTGTGTAGGAGAGAGAAAGCCATCCATGGAGGAGAGAGAAAGTGAAGGAAGAAAAAGGGAGGAGGACTTTGGGCTCATCCTCCCCCTCCCCAACCCCCTCCATTCATTGCATTAGGACAAGGAAGGCAGCCCCAATCCAACCAGCTGGTCATTGACTGGTTGGAGCCATTCATTTTCCCCCCTACCAACCAAGCCTCCAACCTTGACCATGGCCAAAAATGGCCAAAGTGTTTTCAGCTACCTAACACCTCCCCTCTCCCTTTTAAAAGCTCCATTGGACTCAAAGGAGTAATTCCCACCATTTTCCTGAAGGAGACAGCAAGTTTTCTGTGTTTTTTAAGAGGCCGACCACCACCGGCCACCACCATGCCAATCCGGCGATCAGCATGGCTACAGCCGCCCCCACAGGTCCTCCTCCACTCCTTCTTATATGGGTAGTCCTTAGGGATCCTTAGAACCAAGGTTAGGGCTCAATTGAGCCCAACCCGATTTTCAAAATCATGGAATTTCCATGAAAAATCAACCTCTCGGGTTCGCCGGAACAGTGCTCCCTGGCGACCAAGCCGCCGCCTGGAGATAGCCCCGACCACCACGAAGGTGTTGGCGGCGGCGGCCGGCCGGGGAGGTGGCCGGAGCGCCCGCGGCAGCAGCTGGAAGTCGGCCCAGGTAGGAGCAATCCTGGCCGTTGGCGTGCGGGGACGATGACGGGATGTGATGAGTTGTAAATATACCTATATTTTCGTATTTTATTTAAGTCAGTTTCGTTTATTTTTTGTCTTTTTTATTAGTTTTATTCAATAAATTGCTTGTTTTTGTAAATATTATTTCTAACTTAACTTTATTTTTATTCCAGAAAAATTCCAGAAAAAATTCCAGAAAAGTCAAAAAAATTGACTGACACGCCCGTGTCAATTGACCGACACGCCCGTGTCAATTGACCGACACGCCCGTGTCACGCCCCCCGACGATCGCCGGCCACAGGTTCCCAGCTCGACGATCGGCGATCATCAAACCGAGCACGATATGCCCAACGTCACGCCCGTATCAATGCTTGTCACGCCCGTGTCGAGGCCGACCCGCAAGCTTAGTCAAACTGTCAACGCTGCCGACATCGAACTGCTAGCTCCCCCGGTCACGCCCCCCCTGTCACGCCCGTGACAATTCGTCACGCCCGTGACCTGGGGCGTGACCGCCACGTTTTCGCCCCGAAGTCAAAGTTCCAGTCAAGTCAACCGATCAGCTCATGAATAGTAGTGACACGCCCCCCTGTCACGCCCGTGACCTAGGGCGTGACCCACCCGAAATTTTGCCTATAAATAAGAGCTTCCAGGAAGCTTATTTTGTCCACTTTTTTGGTCCATCTTACTTAGGGGAGGTGCTGCTCGTTTGGCTTATAAGCTATGTAAGGAGAATTTCTCCCTATCTTTCTTAGTTTGTCTTAGGTTGTTTGTTTTAGCTTTTTCATGTAGTAGCCTTTTTATTCAATAAAATGATAGATTTTCTTTCTTGCAAAGTTGAAATGTTCAATTGGAAGCGCCCTTCTTAAGTAATTTTTTCGTTCTCTTTTTGTATTTCTTTTATGTTTTCATCTTTTTAGCTTTCATAACTTAGTTAGATTTAGGATTTATTGGCATTTCTAGCCGTTGTGCCGTCCGTTTAGTTTTCATTCTCCGCACCTTTTTAGCTTTAGCTTTTTCTTCTTTATCATTTTCATTCATATAGGTTTTATAAAAACTCCCCTAAAAGTGTTCGTTTTTATTTTCTTTAACTTAGGCTCTTAGAAATGTAAAACTTCTCGTCCCTTTTTAGTTTTATTCTCACTTTTTTGGAGCTTTTATAAAAACTTATGAATAAAAATGTAGTCGTTATAATTTTCCGCTCACTTCATTTTAGCTTTTTAATTTCAAAACTTTTAGTCCGGTTAATTTTTATTTCATCTTTTTATGCATTTCTACCGCATTATAGCGGTAGAAATGCAGTTGTATTAATTTTTCGAGTACTTCCATTTTGCGTTTATTTGCAAAAAAAAAAAAAAAAATTCGCTCCGGTTAATTTTTATTTTCACTTTTTATGCATTTCTGCCGCATTCTAGCGGTAGAAATGCAGTCGTTTTAATTTTCTGAGCACTTTGTTTTTCTTATTTTTGCAAGTGTGTGTGTGTGAGTATGAGTTAGGTTTTACTGCTTTATTTCATTTCTGTAGAGTGCGTGTGTGCGTATGCATTTATTTTCGCCTACTCGTTAAGAGTTAAATGGCGCTCTGCTTTCATTTCCCGCCCACTCGTTTGAGTGGGACTTGTCTTTTTACTGCTTTCATTTTCTTCCTACTCACTTGAGTAGGAAAACTTTGTGTGGGTGCGTGTGTTTTCATTTCTGTAGAGTGCGTGAGTGTGTTTTACTTTCAAGTAGAGTGCGTGAGTGTGTTTTACTTTCAAGTAGAGTGCGTGCGTGTATGAGATAAATTTACTCCCGCCCACTCATTTGAGCCGGGACTTGCAATTTAATCGCTTTCTCAATTATGTAGAGTGCGTGCCTGTAGGAGATAATTTTACCGCTTTATTTATCGCTTTCTTCAATTAAGAAGAGTGTGTGCGTGTGTGCATTTATTTCCGCCTACTCATTTGAGTAGGACTTGCTTTATTCAATTTTCTTTATGGTTTTGAAGTGTGTGTGAGTGCCTGCATCAATTAGCCTTCAATTTATCTAATTGTCCTATTTTTCGTGTTTTCTCTTATAATTGTTCAGTGCTCAATTTAACACTCACGCTTCACCTAAAAACATAAAGCCGTCCCCATACCGATGAGTGGCTAATTTCTTTTAGCCTTCGGCATCGAAGAGTATTGGGACATAAAAAATGATTTGAAATAATTAAAAAACTTTATTTTAATTTTAATTTAAGGACTTAAGGTTTACCCCGGGTTAACGACGCATAGGACCACATAATCGATATATGGGCTCTATTTCCGTTATCCATACGCGACGCCGAGAGGCTGCACGTATGGACCGAACCCCCTTGGGTAAAGAGAACTGCGTACGCCCCCTCGAAAGAGGAGAAACATAGTTCTGCCGGATTAGGTCCCCAACCCAATAGCGAGGTTCTTAGCGTAATGCGGGCGTTAAGGGGAATCCTTCGTCGGACTAACGTTCGGTCGAATAGCCTTAGCGCCCAGGTGAGCGATATCACTAGACCAAGGTGAGCTCATGTTCTTGGAACCTCCACGGCCAAGTGCCTTTTATTAAATTAAAAACAAAGTTTAATAATTATTAAGAATTATTTTAGTCTTAATCCGATTCGATGCCGAGCGTTAACCCGTCATCGAACTAACTTAACAAAATTCTGCTTTCTTTCTTTCCGTTTTAATTAAACAAAAAAATTCCCACCTTACTGTTAGTAAGATAATAGTATTCCTGGAAGAGTAGATATAATCAACGCGTCCCCGAGAATAATACGACCTCGGTATTTTCCCGAATACCGAGTACTACTTGCGATAGGTGCACTTGCCTCCTCTCGTTAGAAAACTCGATCTTCTAATCGGCCCGCGGAATCTGACCATTTCGAACCAACCACAGTAGGTCTCTGTTCTGCGGCCATCAAGTTTTTGGCGCCGTTGCCGGGGAATCTGGTTGTTATATTGAATCCGGGACTCTATTAATTTTACTTTATTTTCAAATAAAAAATTTTATACAAAAAAAAAAATCCTTCCCCCTTTCGTTTTTTTTAGGGTGCATGACCCGTGGACAACCTTCGAGTTCTGAAAATCTTGAATTCGACCCCGAGATCGACCGCTCTCTTGCGTGTATCCGATCTCTCCGTCGAATTCCCTTTTTAGACCCCGCAGAATCTATCGGAGAACCCTCTTCTTCTTCTATGGCCGACCCGAATAATGCCCAACCGCCCGAGCGTACTATGTCTTATTACGCTCGGCCCAACTTGGATGATACGGGATCGAGTATTGTTCGGCCCGCTGTGGCCAACAATAATTTTGAAATTAAGTCAAGTGTGATTCAAATGATCCAAAATGTCGTGCAGTTCGACGGACTGCCGGATGAGGACCCCAATAATCACTTGTCTAATTTTCTTGAAATTTGCGATACTTTTAAAATTAATGGCGTCACTGATGACGCCATTCGTTTGCGCCTTTTTCCCTTCTCTCTTAAGTCCAAGGCTAAGGTGTGGTTACTCTCCCTCCCGCGGGGATCCATCACGTCCTGGGCGGAATTGGCTGAGAAATTCCTTACGAAGTATTTTCCGCCCGCGAAAACTGCAAGACTGCGGGCGGACATATCTTCGTTCGTTCAAAATGACTCTGAGTCTCTTTACGAGACTTGGGAACGCTTTAAGGAGTTCCTCCGCCAGTGCCCGCACCACGCTCTGCCAACGTGGTTGCAGGTACAAATTTTTTATAATGGACTGAATAGTCAGACGCGTCAAATGATTGATGCGGCTGCCGGGGGCACTCTGAACAATAAGACCCCCGAGGCCGCCCAGGCCCTTTTCGAGGAAATGGCGGTGAACGCCTACCAGTGGAATGTCCCGCGGGCACGCCCTAAGAAGGCGGGCATTTTTGAAGTGGATGCCACTGCTCAGCTAGCCCTCCAAGTGGAAAGGCTAACTAAGCAAGTGGCGGAGATGTCTGTTGCCTCCTCCACTCCGCCTTGTTTTCTCCCCCCCTCCAACGTCTGCGTGGTCGACGAATTCGTGGACTACATGGGAAATCCGGTGCGTCCCTCATTTCAAAACAACCCTTATAGTAGCCACTATAATCCGGGTTGGAGGAACCATCCGAATTTCTCCTGGAGCAACCCGAACAACGCGCAGCGTCCCCCTCCCCCTCCTTTTGCGCCAACGTTTCCTCCTCCCCCTCCTATGAAGCCATCCCCGGTGGAGGAAAATTTTAATCGTTATGTCGCGTCCAACGAGTCTAATATCCGGAGCATCACCGGATCGCTAAAAAATTTAGAACTCCAGGTTGGACAGCTGGCGCGACTTATGTCAGAACGCGCCCTGGGGGCACTGCCAGGGAACACGGAGCCCAATCCAAGGGAAACCGCCAACGCTATAACCCTCTGTAGCGGTAAGGAGGTGGTCGATCCAAAACGGATCGATCCTCAGGTACATATTTCACCTCCGACCCCTCTTCCCTCTTCTTCGATTACGCAACCCTTACCGATTTTTAACGACAAAACTATTTTAAACAAGGCGTTGCCCTACCCGCATAAGTTAGATAATGAGCAAGTAAACGCGCAATATGAAAAATTTATTTTATTACTTAAACAAATTCATATTAATGTTCCTTTTTGCGAGGCTATCTCGCAAATGCCTAAATATGCGAAATTTTTAAAAGAACTACTTTCTAATAAGCGCAAACTCGAGGATATTTCGCATATATCTCTCAACGCTGTCTGCTTGGCGGCTCTTACTAGTAAATTGCCCTTAAAACAAAACGACCCGGGACGGTTCTCCATCCCGTGCCTTTTTGGCAATGTATTAGTAAAATACGCCTTGGCAGACTTAGGCGCGAGCATTAATTTGATGCCGTTCTCGCTCTTCCTTCGTCTAGGTTTGGGTACTCCTGCTCCTACCAATATGCGCATCCAACTAGCGGATCGCTCGATTAGGTTCCCCATCGGGGTTGTTGAGGATGTCCTTATCTGAGTAGACAAGTTCACCTTCCCGGTGGACTTCGTCATCTTGGACATCGAGGAAGACGCCAACGTACCAATAATACTTGGTCGCCCTTTTCTCGCGACCTCACGTACGTTAATTGATGTAAGTAATGGTCAGCTTCTCCTTCGGGTAGGAGACGACCAAGTTACTTTTTCTATTAACTCCTCTATGGAAGACTCGTCGCCGAGCGACGATTTCTGCTATTCTTTAGATTCTTTTTATGGAGATTGTTCTTCTCCGGTTTTCGAGTCCGAATTTTTAAACGAAAATTTTTTTTCACTCGAAAATTTTTATTGCGATGAGGACGAGTCTACGAATATGCCTTTTGAACCAACTGGTTCAAAAGACATTAGCACTAAAACCTCACTAGAAGAACCGCCCATCCTAGAACTCAAACCATTACCCGAATCCCTAAAATACGCCTTTTTGGGAAAAAATGATACACTCTCGGTAATCATTTCTTCGTATTTAAGCGATTCGGAGACATCCGATTTATTGGAGGTTTTGCCTAAACATCGCCACGCAATTGCGTGGCAAATTTCTGACCTAAAGGGGATTAACCCTTCTTTCTGCACTCACAAAATCTTCTTAAACGATAATTGCCGCAAAACCATTCAGCCGCAGCGGCGTCTTAACCCAAACATGAAAGACGTCGTGAAAGCTGAGATAATTAAATTATTAGATGCTGGGATTATTTATCCCATTTCTGATAGTGCATGGGTTAGTCCCATTCATGTCGTGCCCAAGAAGGGCGGTCTAACCGTAGTGGCGAATGAGCACAACGAGCTCGTCCTAACTCGTACTGTTACGGGTTGGCGTGTGGTCATCGATTATCGCAAACTTAATGATGCCACCCGCAAAGACCATTTTCCACTACCGTTCCTTGACCAAATTCTTGAGCGTCTTTCCGGTCATCCTTTTTATTGTTTTCTCGACGGTTTATCGGGGTTTTTCCAAATCCCCATTTCCCCCGAAGACCAAGAGAAAACAACTTTTACTTGCACCTTTGGCACCTTCGCCTATCGAAGAATGCCATTTGGCCTCTGCAATGCGCCGGCTACATTCCAAAGATGTATGCTAGCAATTTTTGGTGAGCTAGTAGAAGATATTATGGAAATATTTATGGATGACTTTTCTGTATTCGGATGCTCATTCCCGGATTGTCTTCGTAATCTCGATCGTGTCCTCCAGCGATGCGAGGACACGAATCTTGTTTTAAATTGGGAAAAGTGTAACTTTATGGTTCGAGGAGGTTTGGTCCTCGGCCATAAGATTTCGATTAAGGGGATAGAGGTCGATAAGGCCAAAGTTGAAATTGAAAGTCCACCTAGTGTCAACTACCTTCACCTATGGGGGGGGGAATAGGTGTCTTTGCAGCGTGTTAGCGGAATTGAAATTTTACCTGCACAAGAAAATAAAACAACAAAGCACAGAAAGGACACAGGCAATTTATAGTGGTTCCCCGATTTGGGTACGTCCACTTTCCCCCTTCGACCTATCTCCCAACCAGGGACGACTCGGTCACTTCACCAACAGGATTGAAATCCAATCCTTGCACTAACGGAAGGAACCCTTCCACACGTAGGAGTCACCACTCCCACAACACGGGATGCACCCAACCCTTACAACTAGAGACCAATCGGTCCTTTACAAAGAAATTGAAAATAGCTTGTAAGAAATACAAACAACTTTTGGAGACAAAGGTGTCCCTCTTCGTTCGACGACGTGTTCTTGAAGTCAACGAAGAGTCCACAACCCTAGATCTCACTTGGATTGAACCTTCCCGAAACCAGCGGCAGCTTAGTGCGGCGGCTAGGTTCACGGAGTAAGCGGCGGCGACGGAGAGCAGCTGCTGTGCTAGTGATTCAAACTTCGTAGCAAAGGAAGCAAGGTCTTCCAACGGTCACACTAGGATCGATCGTCTCGATCGATTCGGACGGGGAAGTTTTTCCCGATCTACGAATCAAGAGACAAGGGATCTCTGGTTAGACGTGTGAGACGCTATGCTAGCCTAAGCTTCTGTCGACGGAGATCTGGAGCAACTTGAGATCAACAGCGGCGACAACGGCGCTAACGTCGGAGACGATCGGCGGAGCAAGATCGGGATCGGGCTCGACGGCGACTCGTCCTTTTTGAATTCGCGTATTTTTCTATCTGTCCCTGTTCATACATACGGGGTATATATATATTAGGTCAAGTATATGACCGTTGTGGGTCCCACCAATAAGAAGGCTTGAGCCCGGTTCGATACAGTTCAGATAACTTGAACCGGTCCAGAGAACAACAGGAAATTGCCCAAGTCAAATTCGGTGAGAATCGTAGGTGATTCTCGACGAATCGGCGAGAATCACTTACGATTCTCGCCGACTTCTACTTAGCCGACTTCTACTTTGCATTCTCGACGATTCGGTGAGAATCACTTAGTGATTCTCGACGATTCTGCCTTAGAGAAATTTCAGGCGGTGTCGAGACTGCCGGCTCCAATCGGCGAGAATCAGCTAGTGATTCTCGACGACTCGGCGAGAATCATTAGTGATTCTCGTCGATTCGGCGAGAATCACTTAGTGATTCTCGTCGATTTTTACTTGGGCGATTTCTCCTCTTTCTTTCCTTGAGCTGGTCTTTGGCCCATCCTTGCTCCTTGTCTGCTCTTTCTTTATCATAGCCCTGTACTTGAAATTAAGTACACCCCAATAGAGAGAGTACACGTAGGCCAACACACTGATCTGCTCAACGAGGGATTACGTTGCACAGACCCGTGTATATTGACCCACTGCACCCTGACATTGGTGTGTACTTAGCGTGGAATAACTGCAAGCACAACTAAAAAATAGTTCATCAAATACATTGTGAATTCATCTTAGCTAGACAGGTGGCTTCCTCAAATCCAGGTAATTGTGGATACAATACCCAACAATCTCCCCCTATTTGACGAAGCTAAAATCCTACTAGCTAAGATGAATACCACCATCCAGAGAATGATTAAAATTTTAAGTAGACGAGAACAAACATAACAATACTTGAGTCAAAACATGAAATCACATAAAAATATATATATATATATTCATAATACTTGTTCGTAAGATAATAGGGAAACATTGATGTGCAATAAGAGGCGGAAAAGATCCTAAGCCTATTTTTCCTTAGCAAGATCATCCTTAAGCTTCTGAGCCAGGAATTTCTTGCTCTGTCTTTCGAAATACTCCTTAGGCTTAGGATGATATCTGGGAGGAGGGGCTTTATCTACCACTGTGTTATTCCTGAAGAATATGTTGCGTTTGGCTTCAAATTCTTTATGCCGCTCCCATTCGTATTGGCTATATACCTCACTTCGATTTATGTGCCCCTTCTGCTGTAACAAAAATGTGTCCAAGATGATACTCTTTGATACAGGACTCCATTTTTCATTTCTCACATCCTCCTCCGTCAATCTGATCCTCTTTTCAGCTGGTGTTTCCTTTGAAGTTCCTTCTTTGATTTGCCTTTTGCCTTTGGCTTTGGCTAAGGCATCTTGATCAAACCAGGTTCTTCGTTCAGCCCTTTCAGCAGCTTTCTTTGACTCAGCTTCGCTTAACGGAACAACTTCTGCACTTGCTCCTTCGTCATCCACAGTATTGTTCTCAGTAGTCTCGTGAACAGGATTAACCTCAGGAATATTGGTTGTATTGTTGCCTAATGCTTGGTTGAGCAACCACTGGCAACTGTCATACACATATACATTAGACTGGTCGAAATTTTCGATGATGATGTGCTGAAGCCCTTCCATTTTAGTAGTATATTCTTTCTCCCCCTTTTTGGCTTCGATTGCAATGGAGTTTGCATAGGAGTGCAGGGACTCATCAATGTACTTCAGAGATTTGGAGAACTCAATCAGCAGGTCTTGTTGATTTTTATTGAGGAGCACCAAGTTGGCATCGAATTTCTGTATGTTAGTCGCCACAACATGTGCATTCTGATTGACCACTCCCAGGTCGTCAGTATTCATCTTCAGTCCTTTTATGAGAAGATATACAGCTATGCCTGCCTCTGTATAATTTTCATCAAATTTCTTCTCCATCACATCTAGTTTATGGTTGATCTGAACTATGTTCTTGAGCATGAGATCCTCAGATTCCTTCAGTCTCTTTAGCACCGTTTTGTGGGATTTCTTAAACGTACTCTTGAGCTCATCCAGTATCCCTTGGACAACATTAACAGTGAGATTTGCCAGGTTTGCTTGGAGGGAAGGAGCTGCAGGCAGATCCTGGACGGGCTCCCCAGCAGAAGTACTGGGAGAGCTGGACACTAGAATAGAGTCTACAGGGGGGACAACGGGTTACTGAGAGGGCTCCCCCTATATTCCTGCATCCGACCTCTCAGGAGACTGTTCCTCTGATGAACCAGCAGCATCCTCCTGAGGGTCCACCACTTTCTCCCGCTCAATTACTTCTTCCTCCACCTCAGTCTCCATGTGCTCAGCCTGATCTGCAGAATTATGCATGTCTTCTTCTACTGCATCCACCTCCTCTTCATCAGCCACCTCATCGCCCAGGTAATTTATATCTTCCTCACCGTCCTCTTCCTCTTCCACATCTGCCACTTCCTCCTCACTGTCTGCTTGCACAGATTCCACAGCATCTTTTGCTATCTGAGAAATATCTGATATGGTATTTGCAGAAGAGTGTACAAACTCCCCCTCAGTTCCTGTAATCAGTGCATCAGGAACTTCACTGGGGGCAGCCATAGACTGTGCAGGAGCACTGGTGTCCTCGGCAGGAGATGCATCCTCGTGGTCTATTTCCCTGGCGACTTGCCCTATTCGACGCTCCCACCAGTCGAATATGCTTGCATCCATCCTTTTCAAATAGTGCAGAGACACTCCTTTGCTCATGTCGAATGTATCGCCGTCCAGCTGATTCAGATAGAGACTGATGATTCGGCCAAAGCTGGGGGTTTGGAGTGTGTCTTTAATTTTCTCAAAGAGCATGGCTCCCCAATTGAACCGCTTTCGGCAGACGATCGCCACCAGAATCTTGAACATTTCTCCTGAGATATGGTCGTGGGATCCAGGTTTGCAGATTAGAACCTTCCCAACGATGTCGGACAGCAGCTTTCCCTCCTCATTCATATCTTTCCTTTTGATTGACCTGATCCCCCGGGCCAGTCCACAGAAGGAAAGTGTCCTTGCTCTATCCTCTTCCTCCAGGTAGTCTTCTTCCCCACAACTGGATAGCCGCAGGTATTGGATCAGTTTCCTGGCGGATAGTTTGATCTTCTTCCCAGCAACCTTGCTTTTGATGGAGGTGTCTTCATGACGGAGCTTGGCAGTGGCAAAGAACTCCAGTACCTCCTTATCCAAGATCTTGCATGGGTGCTCCAGCACGAATGTCAGTCTTGCTTCCTCGAGCATGATGATTATATTGCGGAACTCGTCTGAGGCCTGGGAGAAACCGGTTCTCACTAGCTCGCATCCAGTGACCAGGCCTGCAGTAGTCCGTGGGGCCATATCAAACTTGTGAGGAGATGCAGTGAATGTTCCGGCACTACGATGCTTTATCAGAGTTGCGGCGAGCCAATCCGAAGCTGAGCGTGGGTGTGTCCCCGGCGGCGAGAGGGAGTCTTTGGGAGGGTCGTTAGGTCACTACGAGGTCGACGGAGGAGTCCGCTGAGAGGATCGAAGGGATTCCTTCGTAGCTTGGACAGTGTCTCAACGAGAAACGGGAATGTGAAAAGTCGACGGGATTGGCGGAAGGAACGCATAAATTGGAAGATGAAAAGTCGGCGGGATTTATATCAGGGTCGGCGGAATACCAGGGTTGGCGGGATTTATATTGTACGTTATAACCGGGTTTATATAAGAGCTTTGGTTCGATGAGGATTGCAGAAATCAATTTCATGTATTTGTCACGGGTTGGAAAGAATTCGAAAAGATCATTTCTTAATCCAAGTGTGGTTTAACATACCACACAGCTTAGGAGGCACATCAACTCTGTGATTCCTAACTCACTAACATTGGCTAGCAGATTTCATAGATTATGTCGAGATTGATAAAGGCAATATTCTTGATGTTGGTTGTCATTCTCAGTGACTCCTAATGACGTGTCAGCTTTAATTTTCAGCTTGTAATGTATGCCTATTGATGTGCCTTCTCGAGTCTATCAGAGAATTTACTGACACACTTTTAATAATGTATCTAAGGGTTATTTTTATAGTTTTGATCTGTCCTTAGAATAACACACATAGATGTGTATATATATATATATATATATATATATATATTTATTTATTTATTTATATATATATATATATATATATATATATATATATATATATATATATGTAAATGTCGACATAATATGACTCAAATATTTAGGCTGATCAATGATACCTGGAATTGTAAGATTCATCATTCAGCCCTTCTGATTAGAGCATACCAGGTGTTCAATTGGAGTATCCCATTGTTGATAGTACTTCTTTCGTTCCAGATACTTGTTCCAGACCAATCTTGGAACATCTTCTGTCTAGCTCCCATCATGACACGGAAGTCTAGACTACCCTGCACCAAAGAATATTACCTTACCTTAGGAGCCCAATATGTATTGGGTCCTAGGTTCCTGTCAGCATAATAATTGGACTGCATTCCCTCAGGAATCCTGGTGGGAAGACTAACATTGCCTCGAGGATGTGGAAGTCTCCTTGCCATTGATACAGAATAGTTGTGCCAACAATCTATGGCAAAATGACCCACTTTGCCACAACACCAACACTCATGAATGTTGTATCGCCGTTTGTGACCTAAACGGATGACAGAGGTAGTCATAGTTCTAGGTCTAAACGGAATAGAGCCAGATATGCTCACAGAATTGTCTCTTCCACCGTGACTATTGGAAGGGTGGAAAGAATGCATATGGCAGGCGTCATGAGGCCTGGGAGGTGGTGCCTTCTTTTCAGTCAGCCCCCTTCCAAGGACCTCATGAGTCCTAACAACATGATTTCTATCCCCCCTTTCCAGAGTCCTAGGGAGGTGAGAGGCGCTTTGTGAGCTGATGCTGGCAGATTCATGACGAGTAGGGGCTGTGGCCGAGAATACAAAGGGCTTGGTGGAAGCCGGAGGTATTCTCTTCTGGGTGGCCATGACAGCCCTTGCATTTTGGGTGCCTCCACATGAGGGCAGATCACCCTTGCAGTGACCACGGTTGTTCCTGTGATCATACCTGTAGGCATGATGAGTACCCTTCCTTCCTGGTGTGGGGGGTCTGAATACCGTTTCCCCATTTCTCCATGATTTGATAATTCGGGAGATCCATCCATTTTCTTCCTTTCTCTTGATAGCATTAACCTTGGAAAAGTTGGATACTATCCTCTTCTCATTCTCTAGACTACTCTCTAGATCTGAGATTTTGGAGTCCTTAACCTTGTTGGATGCCAATTGGAGAACCAACAAGATCTTCAGCCGAGCAATCTCCTTAGCTTGCTCCTAACCAAGTAGGTTGCTTTGCTGAAGGGCTCTCTTCAAGGAATCAGGATTTTCTGAAGGGTGGTCATCCAAACTATTCCAGTCTTCTGGAACTTGAGGAAGAGAGGGGCAAGGTGACGAAGTTACCTGGTCCTGACTTAGCTGATCAGGGATAATGGTAGAACTGACTGGGGCAGCTGAGTCATCTTCAACTGAGCAGTCTTCCTCAACTTCCTCCTCAGTCTCTGATAAAGACACAGGTGCCCTGATACTGTGAAATTGGTCATCACTTTCTTCTTCAGAAATGCTGACCCCTATATATGCCTCATCCTCTTGCTGGCTACTTGTCCCTGTTCTGTCTGATCCCTCCATGAGGTCTGATACAGTTTGCCACAAGGACTTGGCCGTCCTACACTTTTCAAGTTTTGACCGGGAAGGTCCAGTCCAGACATCCAGGATGATTTTACGAATCATTTTGTCCAAGTTGAATAGAGAGAATTCAATCTCAGACATTTCAGTAGTCTCCTTGGGGATCTGCATATCCTTTCCAGAGCAGGAGGCCTTCATGGGAATGAATGGACCCTCTTCCAAGATGATTGATGCGCGAGGGTCGATGGCCTCCAAATAAAAGGATACCCGCATCTTCCAGATGGGATAATAGTCCTTTGTGCACACGGGAAGTCTTAGCGGAGAGATCCCATAATCCAGCTCCATGCTTTTGACACTGGTGGCAGGATTCTACTCAAGGTGTGAACCTTTTTGTTGAGTAACCTCCCTCTGATACCACTTGAAAGTCCACCTAGTGTCAACTACCTTCACCTATGGGGGGGGAATAGGTGTCTTTGCAGCGTGTTAGCGGAATTGAAATTTTACCTGCACAAGAAAATAAAACAACAAAGCACAGAGAGGACACAGACAATTTATAGTGGTTCCCCGATTTGGGTACGTCCACTTCCCCCTTCGACCTATCTCCCAACCAGGGACGACTCGGTCACTTCACCAACAGGATTGAAATCCAACCCTTGCACTAACGGAAGGAACCCTTCCACACGTAGGAGTCACCACTCCCACAACACTGGTTGCACCCAACCCTTACAACTAGAGACCAATCGGTCCTTTACAAAGAAATTGAAAATAGCTTGTAAGAAATACAAACAACTTTTGGAGACAAAGGTGTCCCTCTTCGTTCGACGACGTGTTCTTGAAGTCAACGAAGAGTCCACAACCCTAGATCTCACTTGGATTGAACCTTCCCGAAACCGGCGGCGGCTTAGTGCGGCGGCTAGGTTCACGGAGTAAGCGGCGTCGACGGAGAGCAGCTGCTGTGCTAGTGATTCAAACTTCGTAGCAAAGGAAGCAAGGTCTTCCAACGGTCACACTAGGATCAATCGTCTCGATCGATTCGGACGGGGAAGTTTTTCCCGATCTACGAATCAAGAGACAAGGGATCTCTGGTTAGACGCGTGAGACGCTATGCTAGCCTAAGCTTCTGTCGACGGAGATCTGGAGCAACTTGAGATCAACAGCGGCGACAACGGCGCTAACGTCGGAGACGATCGGCGGAGCAAGATCGGGATCGGGCTCGACGGCGGCTCGTCCTTTTTGAATTCGCGTATTTTTCTATCTGTCCCTGTTCATACATACGGGGTATATATATATTAGGTCAAGTATATGACCGTTGTGGGTCCCACCAATAAAAAGACTTGAGCCCGGTTCGAAACAGTTCAGATAACTTGAACCGGTCCAGAGAACAACAGGAAATTGCCCAAGTCAAATTCGGCGAGAATCGTAGGTGATTCTCGACGAATCGGCGAGAATCACTTACGATTCTCGCCGACTTCTACTTAGCCGAATTCTGGCTGTACAGATACAGAAGCCGGGGAGAATCGACGGGAATCACACTTGATTCTCACCGAATCGTCGAGAATGCAAAGTCATTCTCGACGAATCGGCGAGAATCACTTAGTGATTCTCGACGATTCTGCCTTAGAGAAATTTCAGGCGGTGTCGAGACTGCCGGCTCCAACCGGCGAGAATCAGCTAGTGATTCTCGACGACTCGGCGAGAATCATTAGTGATTCTCGCTGATTCGGCGAGAATCACTTAGTGATTCTCGTCGATTTTTACTTGGGCGATTTCTCCTCTTTCTTTCCTTGAGCTGGTCTTTGGCCCATCCTTGCTCCTTGTCTGCTCTTGCTTTATCATAGCCCTGTACTTGAAATTAAGTACACCCCAATAGAGAGAGTACACGTAGGCCAACACACTGATCTGCTCAACGAGGGATTACGTTGCACAGACCCGTGTATATTGACCCACTGCACCCTGACATTGATGTGTACTTAGCGTGGAATAACTGCAAGCACAACTAAAAAATAGTTCATCAAATACATTGCGAATTCATCTTAGCTAGACAGGTGGCTTCCTCAAATCCAGGTAATTGTGGATACAATACCCAACAGAAATCATAGAAAAACTTCCTCAGCCGACAAACATAAAATCCATTAGGAGTTTCTTAGGCCACGCGGGCTTTTATAGGCGTTTCTTTCAAGATTTTTCAAAAATAACAAAGCCGCTTACTCACCTCTTGGAAAAGGAATCACCTTTTGTCTTTAGTAGCGATTGCGAGTCTGCTTTTAATTTTATAAAACAAAAACTTATCAATTCTCCGATTCTAGTGGCCCCTAATTGGTCCCTTCCGTTCGAAATCATGTGCGACGCTAGTAATATTGCCTTATGCGCCGTTCTTGGCCAACGCGTAGAAAAACATTTTCATCCTATTTATTACGCTAGCAAGACGCTCACTTCCGCACAAGTGAATTACACGACAACGGAAAAGGAACTCTTAGCCGTCGTTTTCGCTTTCGATAAGTTTTGCTTTTATCTTACGCTATCTAAAGTTATCGTTTTTACCGATCACTCCGCCCTTAAATATTTATTAGCTAAAGCCGACGCGAAGCCCCGCCTTCTTCGATGGATTCTCCTACTACAAGAGTTTGACTTGGAGATCCGAGATAAGAAGGGCGCGGAGAATCTAGCGGCAGGCCACCTCTCCCGTTTAGAAAATCCGGGTGCGGAAGCGCTCATCGAATCTGAAATAAATGACAGATTCCCCGAGGAACGCCTTCTTGCCATTCATTCGTCTTCGTCATCTTCGCCTTGGTTCGCAGATTTTGTGAACAACTTAGTCGCGCGGGTACTTCCAAAAGATTTTTCAAGTCATCAAAAGAAGAAATTTTATTCCGACTTGAAAAATTTCTTTTGGGATGACCCCTTTCTTTTCCGTATCTGCGCGGACCAAGCGGTACGACGATGCGTCGCGGGAGTGGAGTGCACACAAATCTTGAGGCACTGCCACGAGGGTCCAGCCGGGGGGCACTATCAAGCCAACCGGACCGCTAGGAAGGCGCTAGAGGCGGGATACTTTTGGCCCACTCTCTTCAAAGACGCGCACAATTTTGTGCGCGCATGCGATAGCTGTCAGCGGTCGGGTAACATCTCACGTCGTGACGAGATGCCCAGAAATATATTTTTAGAATGCGAAGTTTTCGATTTATGGGGCATAGACTTGGCACTGACTTGGCATGAACTTGTGGTCGGGTAACATCTCACGTCCAATTCACCTCAACAGAGGTTCAAATTTGGGCCACTGACTTGGCATGAACTTGTGCACCTTCCAATGAAATATGGGGAAGTTTGGAATTGATTTTCCCCAAGATCCTAGGTCAAACCCTAAGGAAGGGCTTTTGTACCTTGTGAAGGGCATGTGACCCAAACACCTTGTATGACTATGAAATTTTGTAGGGAGGGTATTAGGGTAACTAAAACCCTCTGGTGAAAATCTTAGGGTATTTTGGAAGGTTTGGGACCCACAAAACCCTAACCTTAGTTTATAGCACAAATATTGTACGGTTAGAATGAGCTAGTTAAACTCCTCAAAATAAGATGAAATTTTGGTAGAATGGTCATAAAGATATTATAAGCCTTTGGTAATTTAATTGGAAATTTTGGGATAATATTTATAGTACTTCCTTTATAACACAAGGGGATGCCTCAATTTAATAAATTGATCATTATGGTCCCTATGCCCCTTGGGAAGACATCAAAGTTTGGCAGAAGAAGTCTTGTAGCATTATAGACATATATAAATTTTATGAGAATTTTTAAATACATATTGGAGGTACTTACTTCACAAGCTTGTTAAATGAGGAAATTATTCAATAATTTATTTAAGTCTATTTACTAATAAATAAATTATGAAATTTATCTCAAATCATTTATATGCCATTAGAATCATACTTGAATTTTCTCTGAATTTTTGGAAGTAATATAGTCTTTTATATTTCTTTAAATGAATTTTCAAGGGTTAAAATGAAATAGGAATTTTGGGATAAAACCTTACTGAAAAATTTAGATATTTTGGAGGATGAGTTAAATTCTTATTTTCAACATATTATAAAATTAGTGGAATGATATCTTGTCTTAAATTGGTACCTCATGTTCATTATTGGAAACTTTAGTCACTATAATAATTAAATAAATTATTAAATAAATAAGGAAAATTTTGGGTCTCTGGAGTTAAGGCTTAAAGTTTATAAGGAACTTACATTAATTATATTAGGAGTATTGGATGATCATTCGATGTACTTTCCATTTTACATGAAGTTTAACCTTGGTGGTCTGCATTTAGTAATTTTGGAAAATTGTTCATGATTTTTGTTTGAGCCTTATCACTCCTTAATCACTTATGATATTTGACCCAGAGAATTTATATGCCCTTGCAATCAGGATAGAGTTTTCCTTGAATTTTTAGAAATAATATTGCCCTATTTATCTATTTTAATAAATTATTACAAGTTACCTTTAAAATAAAATCAGTGTCCTAAACCTTGCTAAAAATTTAAGAGACCTTGGATCTTAGGTTAAATGTTTATAATGAGTATAACATAAATCTGGGGGAATTGTATCTTGTCTAAATTTGGTACCTCCTGTTCAATCTCGGAGACCATGGCCACTAGGAATATTTAATAAATTACTAGATAAATAGATAAATTGTGAAATTTTGGATTTGGGCCATAAAGGTCATAATGGACCCCCATTAATTATTATAGGAGTAATGGATGATTATTTGATGAACTTCCCATTTTACATGGTATTAAACCTTGGTGGTCTGCATATAGTAAAGCGGCAGAAATATTATGAAGTACAAGTTAGGCACATAAGTTGAGATTAGTGGCTAGGTTTGAATAAGTTCATCCCTCAGGGTTGGATGAGAAAAGGTTGGGTTTGGCTAAAAGTTAGATGGTGTTCGGGATCGACGAAAGATCGTCTTCCCCGTAGAGTGAAAGGTCAAAATCGCCTTAGGTTTAGCCTAACGTAATATGAAAAGGGAATGGGTAATGGATATGGGATTAGTTACCAACCAACAAGAATAAGTGCCTTGCGAAAGGGAGCTTTGGGATTCAGCCCATCATAGCTCCTAGTGCCCTCGAGAGCCCTTCACAGGGAATACCTTGTGCAGTCCTGGGTAAAACCTAAGTCGTAGGTATAAAATCGCCATAAGAGTAAATAGTAAACTTAGGATTTCACACTCTCACGCCCCAATGTCCCGGGAGATAGTTTGGGTTACTCGGGCAATAAGCCCAGTGGTTATGGTGATGGGCATGGTGGCCCGGCGAGCTTCGGCTCGGTTGTTGATTATGATGGACGGGATAGTCCGTGGACCTTCGGCTCGGTCGTTGATTATGACGGACGGGATAGTCCGAGGAGCTTCGGCTCGGTTATTGATTATGATGGACGGGATAGTCCGGGGAGATTTGGTTCAGTTGTTGTTTGGACTCATAACTATTGCATGTGCATAGAAGGTATAAGGTGGTGGGTCTTCGGTATTGGAAGGTCGATGCACCGACGCCAATACGCTGACTCGGCAAGTGTGGTTAGCACTTCGCCAACAGAAGTTCGGTGCGCCAGCCGGCAAGAGTATGCAGGAGTCCGCTTTGTGCACCAAGTATTGACGTGTACGATAGGTCTGACCGGTAGTGCTTTACTGGTTTAGAGGTGGGCGAGGCCCAACCCACCACTTCCGTCTGCGACTACGGAGGTATCCTAGGAGGTAACGGCTCCGAAAGGGGGAACTAAAGGTCTGTGTACACAGAGTCGAGTGGGTGAGTTGCACTTGCATGTTCACATCATAGCATAATTATATTTCATAGCATAACCATTGCATATAACCTGACACCTAATGTATAAGCGGTATGGGACGCTGTATACATTAGGCCTTGCAAAACGACCCCTTGGCTTATAAGTTTGTGCGAGCGTGCTTATAAGTCAAGGTTCTCTTTCAGTATAATATATTTAAGCCTGCTAGTGAAACCGACACCCTATCGTATAAATTGGTATGAGACTTTTTATACGATAGGAGCCCTGCAAGAGATCCCTTAGCTTATGTGTTTTCACATAAGTTAAGGTTACTTATTCTAATTTTGTATCATTATTACCATACTTAGAACTTATAGTCTAGTTCCGCTGCCATCTGCTATTTGACATTCTCCACCTTCATGTCCTTTCCTTTCCTTCTCCCCGCTCTGTGCTTAGGATCCATGGGGGAAGGGGCGGAGGATGATAGGACTTAGTCTTTTAGACTAACGGTTTTCGAACCACATCATTTAGGGGACCACAGAGCCCAGCATGGAGGAGCAGCCCCGGAGGTCGGCACGCTTGGAGATCGGACAGTCTAGTACTAGAGTCCAGACAGCAGGGACTGTGAGTCCCGAACACTAGTAGTTGTATTAGTTTGCTTCCACGATGAGTGATTTGTAGTAAGGACTCGATGTACCAGGCATAAGCCTGAGATTTTTATTATATGTACTATCTGTGGACACTCCCTTCGTGGAGCTTATTTTCTATACATGTGATTTTCTGTGGACTTGCTTTTATTCTATTGCTACATTTGTGATCGATTTTGGCCGGCAAGATCGGCATCTTGTAGTGACGACCTTCCCGGGTGAGAAGGTATCACCGCAAGGTGGCGGTTCTGGGCCTAAGACCCCGGTGTCGAAAAAAAAATGGGGGTCTTACAAGTGGTATCAGAGGGGAAACATATCGATCAAAAGGTAGCAGTCCACAAACCCCGAGCCACCCCCGCACGAGTTTAGTTTGGGGACAAACTAAGCAGCGGAAGATGTGGTGGGCCCATATGGGAAATCACATGAAAATTGTCCACTTTTAGTTAAATCTGTGAGACTTCTTATATTTGGCTTCTATTACGTAGCCCCCAGCGCACCCAACACCACAAAGGCGGAGTTCAGCAGAATCTGACTGTTGCACCACCTCCCCCGGTCCCCACTCCATTCCTATACTCGGAGATGGGTCAAACGCTGACGGCCATTATAGATGCTTTCAGGGCTCAGCAGGTTCCGGCTCCGCAGCCAAACCCGGGGGCCAATTGGCTGAGCATCTTTCGAGGACTCTCTCCTCCATCTTACTTGGGGACAGAATCCGCTGTACGGACAGAAGAATGGCTAGATATTATGTACGAAATGCTGACTGGGATACGGTGTCCCTGGGAGGAGAGGGTGGCCTTGGTGGTCTCTTTTTTAGAGTCCCATGCTAAGAGGTGGTAGAAGACGCTGCTGGACACGATGTTTGCCGATAGGGAAGTTGTAGAAGTTACCTGGAAAGAGTTCAGGACCGCGCTGCTGGAGCATTTTGTTCCGCAGTCGGCCATGGATGAGTTGGAGGAGCGGTTCTTACAGCTGAAGCAGGGAACCCGGACAGTGGTAGAGTACCATCGGGAGTTTGACCATTTGGCTCGATATGCAGATTCTTACCAGCTGGACGAAGCGGGGTACATCAAGAGATTCTATAAAGGCATGCGGGAGGACTTGAGGGAGGCTTTGTTGTTTGTATCCGACGGGCCTATCTCCTGGATTTTGGAGATGGCAAAGAGGATTGAGGCTGATTGGCACACCACTCGGGGCCGAAAGCGGCAAGGGAAGGATCATGGCCGGAGAGCCAGAAATGATCAGCGGTAAGGTGCTATACTAGGTGGGAGAAGGACAGAGGACCAGCCTCGTCAGGAAGTGAGGCAAGAGCCGAGGGAGTGGGTGATATTGTCCCCTCAGCCTCTTCAGATAAGGGAGTCACCAAGACCCGGGGGTATGGAATTTCCCCCACTAGAATGCTACAACTGTCATCAGATAGGACACATTCGGAGAAACTGCCCCATGAGGGAAGCACCTCTACAAGCACCCCAGGCTGCCCCGCATGCCCAACAATTTGGAGGACGAGGACGTGGTCGAGGACGTGGTCGAGGACGTGGTCGAGGACGTGGTTTCCAGGGTGCAGATCACAGGCAGTAGAGGGAGCAAATTTATGCACTGGATTTGGCTCAACCCCGGAACCCGGAGCAAGTAATCACTGGTACGTCTGAAAATTGTAAACTTATTTCCTCATGACATTTAAGTTTATATAGAAGTGATAATCTAGGAAAGAAATCATAGCTAGATTCTAAGACATTTAACTTTCCCCACCCCCAAGAATAGTTTTCATCAGCGGCAAATCCGCTTATACGCTTTTTTATACGGGTGCTTCACACTCGTTTGTATCGGAAGCCTTCGTAGAAGGGTTGGAAGGAGTAGAGCGATTCACGGGTTTGATGATGAGGATACGATTACCCGACGGATCAGAGCTGTTCACCTCTGCCCACTGCAACATGGAGGCGGAGATCAGCGGAAAGATATTTGAAGCCCCAGCGACGATCATAAGGATGCCAATCTTTGATTTGATCCTAGGAATGACATGGTTGAACTGGAATCATGCTCAGATTGACTGCATGTCCAAGAGAGTTACCGTGAGACATGAGAATTCCTACCTCGTCATCGAAGGTACTAGATCTATTCCCCCTCTCATGTTGTCATCTGTACAGGCTGTCAAGGCTCACTTACAGGGGGATGAAGTATATGAGGTGATATTTGAAATGACTGAGGCCAAGGTCTCCACCTCGGATATTCCTGTGGTACGAGATTTTGCCGACGTATTCCCAGAGAAACTGCCTGGGCTACCCCCGCACCGAGAGCAGGATTTCCGGATACAGCTAGTGTCGGGGGCTAAGCCGGCAGATAGAGCCCCTTACCGGATGGCCCCAAAAGAGCTGAAAGAATTTCGAAGCCAACTCCAGGAACTGGTGGAATCCGGATTTGTTAGACCGAGTTCCTCGCCATGGGGAGCCCCGGTCTTATTTGTGAAGAATAAGGATGAGACACTTCGCCTGTGCATCGATTATCGAGCACTAAACAGGCTGACCGTCCGGAATACCTATCCGCTCCCACGGATAGACGAATTATTCGACCAGCAGGAGGGAGCCCATTATTTCTCGAAGCTGGATTTAAGGTCGGGTTACTACCAGCTACGGATCCAGGAGGAGGACATTCCAAAGACTGCTTTCAGTAGCAGATATGGGCTATATGAGTTTACCGTGATGCCCTTCGGGCTCACAAATGCTCCGTCGGCATTCATGAGCCTCATGAACCGGGTTTTTGAGGCCTACTTGGATGTGTTCGTCATAGTATTCATAGACGACAACCTGATCTACTCTAGGACGGAAGAGGAGCACACTCGGCATCTGATGCTGACTCTGGAGAGACTACGGGAGCACAAGCTCTATGCGAAGATCAGCAAATGCAAGTTTTGGTTGAAGGAGGTGGCCTTCCTAGGCCATATCATCAGTGGTGCTGGGTTGGCAGTGGACCCGGCCAAGATCCAAGCAGTTCAGGATTGGCCACAGTTGAAGACGGCCACAGACGTACGGAGTTTCCTAGGACTCGCCGGTTACTACCGTAAGTTCGTAGAGGGATTTTCTCATATCGCCCTTCCACTCACATCTCTGACAAGGAAGGAGGTACCCTTTATCTGGACCCCACAATGTGAGATGGCTTTTCAAGAGCTAAAGGGATGACTCACTTCGGCTCCTATACTATCCCTCCCTTCAGGGAAGGAAGGATTTCAGGTCTACACCGACGCTTCCTACCAGGGCATGGGTGTAGTGCTTATGCAGAATGGCCATGTGATAGCTTACGCTTCTCAGCAGCTGAAGAAGCATGAGTAGAACTACCCAGTCCATGACCTAGAAATGGGAGCTATCATTTTTGCACTGAAAGTCTTGCGGCACTATCTGTACGGTGTCCAATGCGACATATACTCTGACCATAAAAATTTGATGTATGTGGACACGCAGAAAGAGTTGAACATCAGACAGAGACGATGGGTGGAGTTTTTAGCAGACTACCAGTACGAGATGCACTACCACCCGGGAAAGGCGAATATGGTAGCAGATGCACTGAGCTGAAAGACCGCAAACCCCGGAGTAGGAACACAGTTGATGGCCTTGGAGTTGGTTCAGATGTTAGACAAGATGCAAATATCCCTTGTGCCTGAGGATCACCCTGAGTTGTACCCGGAGTATCTATCGTCATTAATTGCCACGGATGACATTCGAGAACGGGTCAAGGATGGACAGAGGCAGGATACCCAGCGAGAGCCGATATTCCGGGCCTTAGAAGCAAGCACTGCGGGAGATTACTCGCTGAGGGATGACTTAGTGTGCTTTAGAGGACGGGTTTACATACCAGAGGGAGGACAGGTCCGGGAGGACATCATGATGGAGGCTCATTGCAGTCGATATTCGGTACACCCGGGGATTACGAAGATGACTGCAGATCTGAAGAAGACTATGTACTGGCCGGGCATAAAGAAGGATATCACGTACTTCGTGACCCATTGCGAGGCATGCCAGTTAGTGAAAGCAGAGTGCAGAAACCCCATGGGATTATTGCAGCCACTCCCAATACCAGAGTGGAAGTTTGATGATATCGCCATGGACTTTATACAAGGACTTCACCGATCGCGGACAGGGAATGATTCAATCTGGGTGATCGTCGACCGGCTGACAAAGGTAGCTAGGTTTATTTCAATCAGGAAGGATGACTCGGTGGGTGGGTTAGTCCGAAAGTTTGTGGAGCAGTTCGTCCGTTATCACGGCGTGCCCAAGACGATTGTATCAGACCGGGATGGACGATTTACATCCAGGGAGTGGAGGTCAGTGCAGACTTACTTGGGCACGCGACTAACATTCAGTACGGCTTTTTATCCCCAGACGGATGGACAAACGGAACGCACTAACCGGACTCTGGAGGATTTGCTACGACTTTGCATATTGGATCGCGGTGAACCTTGGGAAAAGTTGTTGCCACTGATCGAGTTCTCGTATAATAACAGCTACCAGTCCAGTATAAGGATGGCTCCTTATGAGGCGTTGTATGGATGGAGGTGCAGGACTCCATTGTCATGGATACAGGAAGAGGACCCTAAGGCATTGGATTCGGAATTTGTTGAGGACACTGAGGCTTAGGTGAGATTGATACGGGACAGGATGCTAGAAGCACAGAGCTGGCAGGCTAAGTATTACGATGCTCGGTATCGTCAGGTGGAATTCCAGGTAGGAGATCAGGTGTTCTTGAAGATCCGACCAATGCATGGAGTTACTCTGGTACGTGGACAGAGGAAGACGCTCAGTCCAAGATACATGGGGCCTTATAGGATCTAGGAGCGGATCGGTCCCTTGGCATACAGGCTAGAGCTGCCACCGGAGCTGGCAAGTCTGCATGATGTATTCCATATATCCTCTCTTAGGAGGGCTCTACTACGCTCGGAGCAGCAGATTTCGACTACGGATGGGCCGGTAGCTTCAGAACGATCTGTTCACTTGGAGCCGGTTCGGATTGACGACAAGGGAGTACGAGTCTTACGCCACAAAAAGGTTCCATTAGTCAAGGTCCTATGGAGAAATCACGGAAGAGAGGAGCACACATGGGAGCCCCAGGACTTGATGTGACAAAGATACCGGGAACTCTTCAGTCATGTATACCTCACAACCTCTCAGGATGTTCAATTTACCTTCCTTTTTTAAACTAGTAGGACGAAAATTTCAAGAATATGGGCTAAACTTTTGTTTATTGGGGTCTAGACTTTGCCAATTGAGCGAATTGGTCTTAGATTTGACTATCACCTTTAAACCTCACATAGCGAACATGGTCGTGATCTAAATCTTTCGATTCTCATGGGATGTTACAAGTTTCCTTCTCCCCGATAGGAGTCCCCGTGGCCTTAACCTTGATTTCGGGGACGAAATCTTTGTTTTGTTTATTGGGATTTGTAACATCTCATTTCCAACTAGACCCCTAAGAGTAGTTTTGTCATTACAAAACCCTAGGAAGCCCAAGAAAAAGTCAAGTGGACCTGGTGGTGTGGATAGGGGCATTATGGTCTGCAAATAGTAAATTCCAAAACCTTGGTTTAAGGTGATCATGGGGCTTCACCAAGACTCCAAGACCCCACCCATACCTTCATAAAGGGGTCAATGGGTCACTAAGGACCCATGGAAGGCAGTCAAAGGGGCTAAGTTGACCAAAGTCAACTATAACCCTAATTGGGTCAAATTGACCATCACAAGGGCCAATTGCAGTTCCTTAGCCAAGTGGACCCCGCACATACCCTCATAACCCTAGTGAGGGGGCAAAGGGTCACCAAGGACCCATTGGGACCAATCAAAAAGGCTAGGTTGACCAAAGTCAACTCTGGACCTAAAATGGTCAAATTGCCCTAGTTAAGGGTGAAGTGACCTTCAAAGGCCAATCCAACCCCCACCTTGACCCTAGGGGAGGTTAATGGGTCACTAAGGACCCAATAAGGAAGCCTCAAGGACCAAATTGACCTAAGTGGGCCCTAGTCCAAGTTTGGGTCAAGCTAGCCCAAATGGGCTTACTCAAGCTCAAGCCCATTTTGATTGGGCTAACCTTGTTTGATGGATAAAATAGACATGTGGGCTGCCATTGGGTTAGGTAGGAGCCATTGGATTCAGCTTGGTGTGTAGGAGAGAGAAAGCCATCCATGGAGGAGAGAGAAAGAGAAGGAAGAAAAAGGGAGGAGGACTTTGGGCTCATCCTCCCCCTCCCCAACCCCCTCCATTCATTGCATTAGGACAAGGAAGGCAGCCCCAATCCAACCAGCTGGTCATTGACTGGTTGGATCCATGCATTTCCCCCCTACCAACCAAGCCGCCAACCTTGACCATGGCCAAAAATGGTCAAAGTGTTTTCAGCTACCTAACACCTCCCCTCTCCCTTTTAAAAGCTCCATTGGACTCAAAGGAGTAATTCCCACCATTTTCCTGAAGGAGCCAGCTAGTTTCCTATGTTTTTGAAGAGGTCGACCACCACCGGCCACACCATGCCAATCCGGCAATCAGCACGGCTACAGCCGCCCCCACAGGTCCTCATCCACTCCTTCTTATATGGGTAGTCCTTAGGGATCCTTAGAACCAAGGTTAGGGCTCAATTGAGCCCAACCCGATTTTCAAAATCATGGAATTTCCATGAAAAATCAACCTCTCAGGTTCGCCGGAACAGTGCTCCCTGGCGGCTAAGCCGCCGCCTGGAGATAGCCCCGACCACCACGAAGGTGTTGGCGGCGGTGGCCAGCCGGGGAGGTGGACGGAGCGCCGGCGGCAGCAGTTGGAAATCAGCCCAGGTAGGAGCAATCCTGGCCGTTGGCGCGCGGGGACGATGACGGGATGCCGTCCAAGGGCGCGTCAAGATTCGTGCGGGATGATATTTAAACTATGGAATATATATGTTGATTCATTTCATTTTTGTCACATATCTGGTATTTAATGAAATTAATTATTAAAAATACATAGAGGCCATTTCAGAAAAAAATGGTCAACACATAAAATGTATCCCTATGGTTCTACGTTCATACAAAATTTGTTTGAACCAATTTGGGTGACTGGTTAGACTAGGGAACTCATTTTGGTGGGATCTATACATATGACTAGGCAGACATTAAACAGAGTGCCCACACTTCATACTTAGCTCAAATGAGCTGAAATTTTGGAAGGAAGTCACCCTAGCAAATATGTAGACCCTTCCCAAAAATGGGAATTTTTTGGAATAATGTTTCTATAGTTTTGTAAATAATTTAATTTATCTAGGGTAAATTAATTTATGGGCCAAATGAAGCCCAAATTCATCCAAATTTTGGTGGGAGGTATATGAGGTCAATATAGAACTCTGGTTAATATTTCATTAAGTTTGGAGGTGATTTGAATGGAGATCATGCAAACCCTAGCCTTGCCCTAAGAAGGGCATTTTGGTCCAAAAATGTATTCTTGGCTTAGGATGTCCAATTCACCTCAACAGAGGTTCAAATTTGGGCCACTGACTTGGCATAAACTTGTGCACCTTCCATTGAAATATGGGGAAGTTTGGAATTGATTTTCCCCAAGATCCTAGGTCAAACCCTAAGGAAGGGCTTTTGTACCTTGTGAAGGGCCTGTGGCCCAAACACCTTGTATGACTATGAAATTTTTTAGGGAGGGTATTAGGGTAACTAAAACCCTTTGGTGAAAATCTTAGGGTATTTTGGAAGGTTTGGGACCCACAAAACCCTAACCTTAGTTTAGAGCACAAATATTGTAGGGTTAGAATGGGCTAGTTAAACTCCTCAAACTAAGATGAAATTTTGGTAGAATGATCATAAGAATATTATCAGCCTTTGGTAATTTAATTGGGAATTTTGGGATAATATTTATAGTACTTCCTTTATAAGACAAGGGGATGCCTCAATTAAATAAATTGATCATTATGGTCCCTATACCCCTTGGGAAGACATCAAAGTTTGGCAGAGGAAGTCTTGAAGCATTATAGACATATATAAATTTTATGAGAATTTTTAAATACATATTGGAGCTACTTACTTCACAAGCTTGTTAAATGAGGAAATTATTCAATAATTTATTTAAGTCTATTTACTAATAAATAAATTATGAAATTTGTCTCAAATCATTTATATGCCATTAGAATCATACTGGAATTTTCTCTGAATTTTTGGAAGCAATATAGTCTTTTATATTTCTTTAAATGAATTTTCAAGGGTTAAAATGAAATAGGAATTTTGGGATAAAACCTTACTGGAAAATTTAGATATTTTGGAGGATGAGTTAAATTCTTATTTTCAACATCTTATAAAATTAGTGGAATGATATCTTGTCTGAAATTGGTACCTCATGTTCATTATTAGAAACTTTAGTCACTATAATAATTAAATAAATTATTAAATAAATAAGGAAAATTTTGAGTCTCTGGAGTTAAGGCTTAAAGTTTATAAGGAACTTACATTAATTATTATAGGAGTATTGGATGATCATTCGATATACTTTCCATTTTACATGAAGTTTAACCTTGGTGGTCTACATTTAGTAATTTTGGAAAATTGTTCATGATTTTTGTTTGAGGCTTATCACTCCTTAATCACTTATGATATTTGACCCAAAGCATTTATATGCCCTTGCAATCAGGATAGAGTTTTCCTTGAATTTTTAGAAATAATATTGCCCTATTTATCTATTTTAATAAATTATTGCAAGTTACCTTTAAAATAAAATCAGTGGCCTAAACCTTGCTAAAAATTTAAGAGACCTTGGATCTTAGATTAAATGTTTATAATGAGTATAACATAAATCTGGGGGAATTGTATCTTGTCTAAATTTGGTACCTCCTGTTGATTCTCGGAGACCTTGGCCACTAGGAATATTTAATAAATTACTAGATAAATAGATAAATTGTGAAATTCTGGATTTGGGCCATAAAGGTCATAATGGACCCCCATTAATTATTATAGGAGTAATGGATGATTATTTGATGAACTTCCCATTTTACATGGCATTAAACCTTGGTGGTCTGCATATAGTAAAGCGTAAGAAATATTATGGAGTACAAGTTAGGCACATAAGTCGAGATTAGTGGCTAAAGGTTTGAATAAGTTCATCCCTCAGGGTTGGATGAGAAAAGGTTGGGTTTGGCGAAAAGTTAAATGGTGTTCGGGATCGACGAAAGATCGTCTTCCCCGTAGAGTGAAAGGTAAAAATCGCCTTAGGTTTAGCCTAGCGTAATATAAAAAGGGAATGGGTAATGGATATGGGATTAGTTACCAACCAACAAGAATAAGTGTCTTGCGAAAGGGAGATTTGGGATTTAGCCCATCATAGCTCCTAGTGCCCTCGAGAGCCCTTCACAGGGAATACCTTGGGCAGTCCTGGGTAAAACCTAAGTCGTAGGTATAAAATCGCCATAAGAGTAAATAGTAAACATAGGATTTCACACTCTCACACCCTAATGTCCCGGGAGATAGTTTGGGTTACTCGGGCAATAAGCCCAGTGGTTATGGTGATGGGCATGGTGGCCCGGCGAGCTTCGACTCGGTTGTTGATTATGACGGACGGGATAGTCTGAGGAGCTTCGGCTCGGTCGTTGATTTTGACAGATGGGATAGTACGGGGAGCTTCGGCTCAGTTGTTGATTATGACGGACGGGATAGTCCGGGGAGATTTGGTTCAGTTGTTGTTTGGACTCATAACTATTGCATGTGCATAGAAGGTATAAGGTGGTGGGTCTTCGGTATTGGAAGGTCGATGCACCGACGCCAATACGCTGACTCGACAAGTGTGGTTAGCACTTCGCCAACAGAAGTCCGGTGCGCCAGCCGGCAAGAGTATGCAGGAGTCCGCTTTGTGCACCAAGCGTTGAGGCGTACGATAGGTCTGACCGGTAGTGCTTTACTGGTTTAGAGGTGGGCGAGGCCCAACCCACCGCTTCCGTCTGCCACTACGGAGGTATCCTGGGAGGTAACGGCTCTGAAAGGGGGAACTAAAGGTCTGTGTACACAGAGTCGAGTGGGTGAGTTGCACTTGCATGTTCACATCATAGCATAATTGTATTTCATAGCATAACCATTGCATATAACCTGACACCTAATGTATAAGCGGTATGGGACGCTGTATACATTAGGCCTTGCAAAATGACCCCTTGGCTTATAAGTTTGTGCGAGCGTGCTTATAAGTCAAGGTTCTCTTTCAGTATAATATATTTAAGCCTGCTAGTGAAACAGACACCCTATCGTATAAATCGGTATGAGACTTTTTATAAGATAGGAGCCCTACAAGAGATCCTTTAGCTTATGTTTTTTTACATAAGTTAAGGTTACTTATTCTCATTTTGTATCATTATTACCATACTTAGAACTGCTAGTCTAGTTCCGCTGCCATCTGCTATTTGACATTCTCCACCTTCATGTCTTTTCCTTTCCTTCTCCCCGCTAGGTGCTTAGGAGCCATGGGGGAAGGGGCGGAGGACGATAGAACTTAGTTATTTAGACTAACGGTTTTCGAACCACATCATTTAGGGGACCACGGAGCCCAGCATGGAGGAGCAGCCCCGGAGGTCGGCACGCTTGGAGATCGGACAGTCTAGTACTGGAGTCCAGACAGCAGGGACTGTGAGTCCCGAACACTAGTAGTTGTATTAGTTTGCTTCCGCGATGAGTGATTTGTAGTGAGGACTCGATGTACCAGGCATAAGCCTGAGATTTTTATTATATGTACTATCTATGGACACTCCCTTCGTGGAGCTTATTTTCTATACATGTGATTTTCTGTGGACTTGCTTTTATTCTATTGCTACATTTGTGATCAATTTTGGCCGGCAGAATCGGCATCTTGTAGTGACGACCTTCCCGGGTGTGAAGGTATCACCGCAAGGTGGAGGTTCTGGGCCTAATACCCCGGTGTTGAAAAAGAAAAAAAATGGGGGTCTTACACTGGTGCCCAGGTCGCCTGGGCAGGCCAGCTCGCCACTCTTTAGGGGCAGACTGGCGACAAGGCCGCCCAGGCAGGCACGAGCTGGGGTTGGCTCGCCCAGCTCGCCTTCCTGGCCTTGACAAGAGCGAGTCGGCCCTCTAGACTCGCCCGCCCGCTATATTTGCGCAGGTTGATCGTCTTGGCTCGCTCATCTAGCTGGGCCCACTCGGTGAACACGGGGTTGTACAAATCTTATATCTTTCATGCTTATCTTTATCTCGTACATTATCTTTATTTTTTCATGGTGATTAAACTACATCTCTTTATTTTCTTAAACAATTTCGACCACGCCCAGCCCTTTCGATAATATCAAAGGGGTAGATTAGACTATTTATGTGTTAGTCCTATATTAGTTATCTAGGAGAGATCACATGTAGGAGGAGTTATGCGGCTATCATGCACATAGATAGAGGGAGCACACATGTAGGAGTCATATCACGCGTGTACGATTACACATAATAATGTTTCCAAGACTATTCCTAGTGATATCTGGACATATAAACCTATTCATTTTGTATTGAATATAGTTTCTTACACTATCCAAAATTACTTTAACTCCTATTCCGTTTGACGTATATCTCATGAAAGTGATTTTTTATTATCAAAAAGGGGAGTTTTTCGGAGCATGCGTTCTAAATCTCTTAGGTTTGATAATATCAAATCTGAAATTGTATTTTATCATATATTCTTTAGGTATAATGTGCAAATTTACAAGTGTGAAGTCTCCAGGAATGATGAATTTTACACTATCGCTAGCGATAGACACTATCGCTGGGTGATAACCTGAGAGTGGGAACATCAGCGATCTGTCGACTGCTGAAACATGCGGGAAGCTATAAATGGAAACCCACTATCGCCCATCGATATCGCCTATCGCTGATGATTGAGGTAGTAAATTAGAAAAGGTTGCTAGCTATCCTTTCCGGTGCGGGACAGCTGGCGGTGACATCTTTAAATTAGGATATAGTCAGCGATAGCTCACTATCGTCGACGATAACGTTTTAAAATGCTATAAAAGCAATTTATTTTTCTGATAGCGTGGCTTGAACCCAAGATTATTCAGGAGGTGGTGTCTTGTCATCCCTATTGCTGAGAGCCACAAACCAAGGAGAAGAACTCTTTCCCACTTGTACGAACGAAGAAGATCGCAGGAGAATGAATGCTAGAATGAGATTCAGAAGAAGATCGTGTGCCCAAGCCACAAGAATAAAAAGCACTAATCAATCCCCACCACTAGAGATATATTTTTGAGGGAGCAAAAATCTACTTAAAAATCTATTTTCTTTCTACTTTTTCGTTGTCTATTTGTACTCTGTGTGAGAAACCAACCGAGGAGGTCATCGGATTCCTGGGAGGAGTTCATGAGAAATCAACCTGCAAGATCGTTGGATTTCTGTGAGAAGAAATCTACGAAAAATGCCATGGAAGATGTTTAAATCTTGGAGATCGAGTAGGTCCGTCAATCTTCTTGAGAAGAAGTTAAGAGAGTCAACCAGTCCTAATGGAGGGTCGGTATAGAAGCCATAAGTGTTGTATGATTCACCGCCTCCCATCTCCGATGTCATGGAGATCTAGTTTTAAAATTTGTAAATTTGATTTCTTATATTAAATGAAATCATTTCCTCATATTTGATCTTTAATCATGTGTTCATTGTGAAAAATTGATTGAATACGTGCTAGTTCCAACACAATCTACTGAAACAAGAAACAAGGTTTCGGGGGATGTTGTTTGCTCTATCACTGAATGGTTCGCTCGATTTGAAAATTTAAATCAAGAAGATCTAACAAATTCTCTAGCGTCATACATGCACTAAACATAAATTTTATTAAAAAGGAATTTCTTGAATTTCTTAAGAAATACCCCGTGACTTGCTCTCGAGGTATGAGGCAGTCTTGTGATAAGTGTAACTATCATTTTATAGTATAGAATAATTAAATCATGTGTCTTGTTTAATCCGAGTTGCTGAGTACTTTTACTCGCAAAGAAAGCTAATATTTTATTGATAAATTAGTTTTGTTTCGGAAAAAGAGACTAAATAAGAAAATTAGCTAAAATGAAATTCAATGATTAAAGAGCTAATACTTGATTTAGAATTCCATTAAAATAAAGTAGAACTTCCTAAAAAATAAATTCGCTAACTCCTAATAGAAATACTTCGACCATGGATATTGCCAAACATGATAGCACATCTCTCGAGGAATACAACCAACTAATCTTAGGTTGATCGATTAATATCTCTCGACCAGTCGAAACCTCTAAGCTTGCTTGAATCGGTGAACTCCACAATTGGATTTTACCCAAATCCAGATTATTTTTGTCGTCCTCTCTCAATTAGTGCATGCAACCATTTTTATCTTTGATCAATCTCCTCATATTCAAGGACATCTCGGTCATTTAGAATGAAAGTCCACCTAGTGCCAACTAGCTTCACCTTTGGGGGGGATAGGTGTCTTGTGGGGTTTTTGCGGAATTAAAAACTGTACCTGCACAAGTAAATCAAACAACACAGCACAAAAAAGACTCAAACAATTTATAGTGGTTCCCCGATTTGGGTACGTCCACTTTCCCCCTTCGACCTATCTCCCAACCAGGGACGACTCGGTCACTTCACCAACAGGATTGAAATCAAATCCTTGCACTAACGGAAGGAACCCTTCCACACGTAGGAGTCACCACTCCCACAACACGGGTTGCACCCAACTCTTACAACTAGAGACCAATCGGTCCTTTACAAAGAAATTGAAAATAGATTGTATAAGAAATACAAACAACTTATGGAGACTAAGGTGTCCCTCTTCGTTTGACGACGTGTTCTTGAAGTCAACGAAGAGTCCACAACCCTAGATCTCTCTTGGATGAATCTTCCCGTAACCGGCGGCGTCTTGGAGCGGCGGCAAGGTTCTCGGAATAAGCGGCGGCTACGGAGAGCTGCTGCAGTGCTAGGGGATTCAAACTTCGTAGCAAAGGAAGCAAGGTCTTCCAACGGTCACACTAGGATCGGTCGTCTCGATCGATTCGGATGGGGAAGGTTTTTCCCGATCAACGAATCAAGAGACAAGGGATCTCTGGTTAGACGCGTGAGACGTTATGCTAGCCTAAGCTTCTATCGCCGGAGATCTGGAAGAACTTGAGATCAACAGCGGCGACAACTGCACGAACGGCAGAGACGGTCGGCGGAGCAAGATCGCGATCTAGGTCACTTCGGCGGCTGTTCTTTTGAATTCGCGTATTTCGTATGTCGTTCCGCTCATACATACGGAGGTATATATACCTTATGTCAAGCACATGACCGTTGTGGGTCCCACCAGCAACAAGACCTAAGACCAGTTCGAAATACCGCAGGTAACATGGACCGGTCCAGAAAGAATCGGAAAATTGCCCAAGTCAAATTTGGCGAGAATCATAGGTGATTCTCGACAAATCGGCGAGAATCACCTACGATTCTCGCTGAATTCTACTTAACCGAATTCTGGCTGTACTGATATAGAAGCCGAGGAGAATCGGCGGGAATCACACTTGATTCTCGACGATTCTGCCTTAGAGAAATTTCTGGCGCGTCGAGACAGCCGGCACCAACCGGCGAGAATCAACCAGTGATTCTCGTCGATTCTTACTTAGACAATTTTTTCTCTTTCTTTCCGAGAGCTGGTCTTTGGCCCATCCTTGCTCCTTGTCTGCTCTTGCTCTATCATAGCCCTGTACTTGAAATTAAGTACACTCTAATAGAGAGAGTACACGTAGGACAACACACTGATCTGCTCAACGAGGGATTACGTCGCGCAGACCCGTGTATATTGACCCACTGCACCCTGACATTGGTGTGTACTTAGCGTGGAATAACTGCAAGCACAACTAGAAGATTTTATCAAATACAATGTGAATTCATCTTAGCTAGACAGGTGGCTTCCTCAAATCCAGGTAATTGTGGATACAGTACCCAACAATCTCCCCCTATTTGACGAAGCCAAAATCCTACTAGCTAAGATGAATTTCAACAACCAAGATAATAAGTGCATTAAACCAAGAGAACAATAATGAGAGCAATCAGACTAATATGAGAGCCAATCAACAAATCACATATATATATATATATATATATATCCACATTAAATGTTCATAATTTTACATGATAGTGAAAATCAAAACGTAAGGAAAGCACTAGCTAACACCCTAGAGTTCTTTATCCTTAGCTATCTCTTCTTTAAGCTGCTGAGCCAAGAACTTTTTGCTTTGCCGCTCAAAATATTCTTTGGGCTTTGGATAGTATCTCGGAGGGGGAGCTTTGTTTGCCACCGTATTGGTCCTGACGAATAGGTTTCTTTTGGCTTATACATTTTGTGCATCTCCCACTCATATTGACTATACACATCATTCCTTTTAACTTGCCCCCCTTGGTGTAGTGCAAAGGTGTCCAATATGATACTTTTTGAGACTGGGCTCCACCTTTCATTACGCACTTCATCTTCCTTCAGTCTGATCTTCTTTTTTGTTGGTGTTTCCTTTGAAGTTCCTTCTTGGATGTGCCTTTTGCCTTTAGCTTTTATGAGTGCTTCCTGATCAAACCAGCTTCTTCGCTCAGCCCTTGCAGCAGCCTTCTTTGACTCGGCTTCACTCAGTGGTACTTCTTCAGTCCTTATTTCTTCCTCAGCATCATCAGCTAAGCCTTCATCCTTTGGCGGGGCAACAGGGACATGTATGCCCGATGCCTTCCGTACGAGCCAGTGGGCCATTTCAAACACATACCTATTAGACTGAGCGAAGTTTTCGATTATCAATTGTTGAAGCCCCGCCATCTTAGCTTTATACTCCTCCTCACCCTTTTTGGCTTCGGCGGCTATAGAGTTTGCGTAAGAATGCAGAGATGTATCAATGTGCTTCACAGTTTTACCAAATTCATCCAGCAGTGTCTTCTGATTTTCGTTCAGCGTCACCATGTTGGCATTAAACTTTTGGATGTTATCCGCCATAACATGTGTATTATTATTGACCACTGCCAGGTCATCAGTGTTCTTTTTTTGTCCTTTCATTAGAAGAGAGACTGTTGTGCCTGCCTCTGTATATTTTTCTTCAAATTTCTTCTCCATCTCATCTAGCTTATGATTGATTTGTACTACATTCTTGAGCATGAGATCCTCAGATTTCTTCATTCTCTTCAGCACTTTGTTTTGGGCTTTCTCAAACTTATCTTTAAGCTCATCCAGCATCCCTTGGACAATGTTTACCGTATGATTTGTTATACTTGCTTGAAGTGGAGGAACCTTAGGCACGCCCTGGTCTGTCTCCTCAGCAGAGGCACTGGGTGAGCTGGACACTATAATAGATTCCACGGGGGAAATATCGGCATCCACTATAGGATGTTCCGGATTGTTCACAGAGGGTTGCTGGGAGGGCTCCCCCTCCATTCTTGCATCTAATCTCTCAGGAGCTTGTTCCTCAAATGGAACATCAGCATCCTCCCGAGAATCCACCCCTTTCTCCCTCTCAGGTACTGCTTCCACCTCCTCAGTTTCCATGTTCTCAGTCTTATCGGCCATATAATTCATATCTTCCTCTTCTTCCTCTTCCTCCTCCTCATCAGCCACTTCATCTTCCACCACCTCCTCACTATCTTCATGCACAGTCTCAACCGCATCTCTAGCTATCTGAGAGATGTCAGATATGATATTATCAGAAGCGGGTAGATGCTCCCCCTCAGTTCCTGCAGTCTGTGCATCAGGAACTTCACTGGGAACTGCCACAGAATGTGCAGGAGCACTGGTGTCCTCAACTGGAGATGCTTCTTGGTCTATGTCCACGACAAACTGCCCTATTCGACGCTCCCACTGGTCGAAGATGCTTGAGTCCATCTTTTTCAAATAGTGCAGGGGCACTCCTTTGCTCATGTCAAATTTATCTCTGTCCAGCTGATTAAGATAGAGACTTATTATTATACCAAAGCTTGGGGATCAGAGAGTGTCTTTAATTTTCTCAAAGAGCATGGCTCCCCAGTTGAACCTTTTTCTGCAGACAATCGCCACCAGAGTCTTGAACATATCCCCTGAGATATGGTCGTGTGATCCAGGTTTGCAAATTAGAACCTTCCCAATGATGTCTGACAGTAGTTTCCCCTCCTCGTTCATGTCTTTTCTCTTTATTGACCTTGTCCCCCTGGACAGTCCACAGAATGATAGGGTCCTTGTTCTATCATGTTCCTCTAGGTAATCTTCTTGCTCAGAACTGGAAAGCTGCAGGCATTGGGTCAGCTTCCTTGCAAACATCTTAATCTTTGCCCCAGCAACCTTACTCTTGATGTATGTGTCTTCATTTCGGAGTTTGGCTGTCGCGAAGAACTCCAAGACTTCCTTGTCCAGGATTTTGCAAGGGTGCTCCAGTACGAAAGTGAGTCCCTCTTCCTCAAGCATAATAATGATATTTCTGAATTCATCCGAGGCATGGGAGAACCCGGTTCACACTAACTCACATCCGGTGACCAGGACGGCAGTAGTCCTTGGAGCCATTGCAAACCTAGGGAGGGATTTCCAAGTCTAAGTCTAATCCGAAACCACGAGAGTGAATACCAAAGCTACACTAAGCTTAAATCACTATAATGAACAAGAGAAGGTTACCTAATGCGGAGAGGAAGAGGGAGTTCCGGCTGCTTCACCAGGGAGACGACGGACCACCCGAAGAAACTCGTGACAATGATCCGCGGCGAAGCCTGGACGAACACCCTAGTTACGAGCGGGAAGGCCTACGGGATTCGTAGTTAGGTCTACACCGGCTCACGAAGATGGAAATCGCCGGGAGGAGAGGATCGGTGGGATTCCTGCGGGGAGGTCTCGGCGAATATCAGAAGTCGAAGAGTTGGCGGGAATTAGAATAGCGGAAGGTTTGATTGTTGGGTATATATATATATATATATGTAGACCGGGTTTATCTATGTATAACTTCAGTTCGACAGGAATAACTTTAGTTCGACGGAAATCGCCGGGATTCCAATGTACGTCTTTGTCAAGGGTTGGAAAGGATTCAAAATGATTGTTTCTTAATCCAAATATGTTTCAACATACCACACGGCTTAGGAGGCACATCAACTTTGGTTTACCTAACCCAATAACAGTGGCTAGCAAACTTCATAAGTTATTTCTAGATCGATAAACGCAAGATCCTTGATGTCAGTTATCATTCTCAGTGATTCCCAATGACGTATCTTCTTAATTTTCCGAGGGCGAACTGTACCTGATGATGTCAGACTAATCTTTACTAATGGAACTAAAGGTTATCTCACAATTTTACTCCTTCCCTAGGTGAAGGAGCACATGTGAAGAATTCTCCATATGACCATTTACTTTCAAAAAGTGGGAATTTATTACTTAGTGAGGATAAGTAGACATACATATATACATATATGGAACTATTTATGCATTATGGCTCAAACATTTAGGCTAATTGCAATTACCTGTGATAACAGGATGTATCATTTAGATCATCAGCACAAGGCACATCAGGAGGTCAACTGACATGTGCCTGTGTTGATGGCACTGCTCCTATTCCATATACTTTTTACACGTCATTCTTGGAGCATCTCCTGTCAGGTTCCCATCAGGTTTACGGGAACCTAGACTACCCTGCAAGAAAGAGTTATCTTTCCTTAGGAACCCAATAAGTATTGGGTCCTAGGTTCTTGTCAGCATAACAATTTGAATGCCTTCCCACAGGAATCCTGGTGGGAGGGCCAACTTTGCCTCGAGGATGTGGATATGCCCTTGACACAGAGGGGTTGTGCCAACAATCTATGGCAAAGTGACCCACCTTGCCACATCACCAACACTCGTGAATGTTGTATCGCCGTTTCTGACCTGATCTGTTGACTGAGGTAGTCATGATCTTAGGTCTAAATGGGATAAAACCGGTTCTGCTCACAAAATTGCCTTTTTCACCGTGACGCATGGGAGGGTGGAAAGAATGCATGTGGTGAGTGTCAAGTGGCCTTGGAGGTGGTGCCTTCCTTTCAGTCAGCACGCTTCTAGAGGCCCCATGGGTACTTACCACATGTTTCCTGACCCCCCCTTTCCCGTGTCCTAGGGTGGAAAGTACTGTAGTGAGAGCTGGTTCCGGTAGATTCATGATGAGTTGGGGCTGAGGCCGAGAATACAAAGGGCTCAGGATGAGCCTTGGGTATTCCCTCCGGGGTAGCCATGACAGCTCTGGCACTGTGAGTATTTCCACAAGAGGGTTGATTATTCTTGCAGTGACCATGGTTGTTCCTATGGTCATACCTGAATGCATGATGTGTGCCCTTCTTGCTCGGGGTGGGGGGTCTGAACACAGTTTCCCCATTTCTCCATGAATTAACGATTTGGGAGATCCACCCATTTTCTGCTTTTCTTTTGATGACATCTATCTTGGAAAAGTTAGAAACAATCCTCTTCTCGGTCTCTAGACGACTTTCTAGATCCGAGATCTTTGAGTCCTTTACCTTGATGGATTCCAATTAGAGATTCATCAAGGTCTTCAGCTGAGCAATCTCCTTAGCTTGCTCCTCCACAAGTAAGTTGCTCTTTTGAAGGGCACTCTCAAGGGAATCAGGATTTTCAATCTTTTGATTGAAGCTATCCATATCCCTTGCATCTCTAGAAGGACTACCCTCTAAATTGTTCCTGTCTTCCGGAACTTCAAGAGGAGGGGGGCATGAGGAAGAAGTTACCTGCTCCTGGCTTTGCTGTTCAGGGTTACCGTTAATATCGGCAGAGACTGTTGAGTCAGCTTCATCAGAACTGCTTTCCTCAACTTCTTCTTCAGTCTCTGACAAGGACACAGGAGCCCTGATACTGAGAAATTGGTCATCACTTTCTTCTTCAGAAATGCTAACCCCATATATGCCTCATCCTCTTGCTGGCGACTTTTCCCTGTTCTGTATGATCCCTCCATGAGGTCTGATACAGTTTGCCACAAGGACTTGGTTGTCCTACACTTTTCAAGTCTTGACCGGGAAGGTCCAGTCCAGACATCCAGGATGATTTTACGAATCATTTTATCCAAGTTGAATAGAGAGAATTCAATCTCAGACATTTCGGTAGTCTCCTTGGGGATCTGCATATCCTTTCTAGAGCAGGGGGCCTTCATGGGAATGAATGGACCCTCGTCCAAGATGATTGATGCGCGAGGGTTGATGGCCTCCAGATAAAAGGATACCCTCATCTTTTAGATGGGATAATAGTCCTTTGTGCACGCGGGGAGTCTAAGAGGAGAGATATCATATTCCAGCTCCATTCTGGTTGACATCGGTGGTAGGATTCTCCTCAAGGTGTGAACCTTTTTGATGAGAAACCTCCCTTTGATACCACTTGAAAGTCCACCTAGTGCCAACTAGCTTCACCTATGGGGGGGGGGATAGGTGTCTTGTGGGGTTTTTGCAGAATTAAAAACTGTACCTGCACAAGTAAATCAAACAACACAGCACAGAAAAGACTCAAACAATTTATAGTGGTTCCCCGATTTGGGTACGTCCACTTTCCCCCTTCGACCTATCTCCCAACCAGGGACGACTCGGTCACTTCACCAACAGGATTGAAATCCAATCCTTGCACTAACGGAAGTAACCCTTCCACACGTAGGAGTCACCACTCCCACAATACGGGTTGCACCCAACCCTTACAACTAGAGACCAATCGGTCCTTTACAAAGAAATTGAAAATAAATTGTATAAGAAATACAAACAACTTATGGAGACTAAGGTGTCCCTTTTCGTTTGACGACGTGTTCTTGAAGTCAACGAAGAGTCCACAACCCTAGATCTCTCTTGGAGTGAATCTTCCCGTAACCGGCGGCGGCTTGGAGCGGCGGCAAGGTTCTCGGAATAAGCGGTGGCTACGGAGAGCTGCTGCAGTGCTAGGGGATTCAAACTTCGTAGCAAAGGAAGCAAGGTCTTCCAACGGTAACACTAGGATCGGTCGTCTCGATCGATTCGTAAGGGGAAGATTTTTCCCGATCAACGAATCAAGAGACAAGTGATCTCTGGTTAGACGCGTGAGACACTATGCTAGCCTAAGCTTCTGTCGCCGGAGATCTGGAAGAACATGAGATCAACAGCGGCGACAACTGCACGAATGGCGGAGACGGTCGACGGAGCAAGATCGCGATCTAGGTCACTTCGGCGGCTGTTCTTTTGAATTCGCGTATTTCGTATGTCGTTCCGCTCATACATACGGAGGTATATATACCTTAGGTCAAGCACATGACCGTTGTGTGTCCCACCAGCAACAAGACCTAAGACCGGTTCGAAATACCGCAGGTAACATGGACCGGTCTAGAAAGAATCGAAAAATTTCCCAAGTCAAATTCGGCGAGAATCATATGTGATTCTCGACGAATCCCAATAATCACCTACGATTCTCGCCGAATTCTACTTAGCCGAATTCTGGCTGTACTGATATAGAAGCCGAGGAGAATCGGCAGGAATCACACTTGATTCTCGACGATTCTGCCTTAGGGAAATTTCTGGCGCGTCGAGACAGCCGGCACCAACCGGCGAGTATCAAGCAGTGATTCTCGACGACTCGGCGAGAATCATTAGTGATTCTCGCCGAATCGGCGAGAATCACTTAGTGATTCTCGTCGATTCTTACTTAGACAATTTTTCCTCTTTCTTTCCGAGAGCTGGTCTTTGGCCCATCCTTGCTCCTTGTCTGCTCTTGCTCTATCATAGCCTTGTACTTGAAATTAAGTACACTCCAATAGAGAGAGTACACGTAGGCCAACACACTGATCTGCTCAACGAGGGATTACGTCGCGCAGACCCGTGTATATTGACCCACTACACCCTGATTTGCTATGTACTTAGCGTGGAATAACTACAAGCACAACTAGAAGATTTTATCAAATACAATGTGAATTCATCTTAGCTAGACAGGTGGCTTCCTCAAATCCCTGTAATTGTGGATACAGTACCCAACATAGAATACGAATCTTAGATTGAAAATCATATTCCAGACATGAAATCAAAATAAAATAAATCAAAGATAGATCAAAGTTCAATAGAAGAGCTTGCTAATTTAGAGAATCAAATATATTTTATTTAATTTCAAAGTTCATCACGATCGAATACTAAATGAAGTTCAACTACTTATCATTATCATGATTGAGGGAATACAAATAGAGATAGAGAGAGACAAGATTAAAAAATGAAAATTACAAATATTTGAATTGTGATTGCAAAAAGTAAAGCTTACAACTAAAGAACAAAGTAGCTAAAATAACACTAGAATAGAGAACTACAGCCTAAACTTGCATAAAAATCGACTCTAAAACATCTGGTCTTTGCTGGCTTTTATAGCTGAAAATTCCAAGTACACGCCCTGACATAGGGGCATGACCTGGGGGAAAAACCGCCAAAAAAAGCTCGGGAATATTTGAGGACAGACCGCCAAATTTTACAATAAATGTTGGTACACACCCTAGGTACACAGGCGTGACCTAGGGGTAAGTCGGGTCAAATATAAAATCATCAAATTCTACAATATAGATAATTATTATTTTATCAACTACCTCCCTTCCCGTCTATGAGAAGCCATTCACCCCCTGTTTTCCTCTTTGGATCCATCTCTGATAATCTTCCTCAGTATTAGGACCCCTTCCTGTTGTAGCCAACCTTCCATCATCCCTCATCCACCATCGCGCCTTCTTCCTACAACCCGTACAGCCACGAGCAGTCCCCCCCCTCATTTCCATGGCTTTCTTCATTTCCCCAACCTTCCGTCGCCACCTGCACCACCCCGTACCAGCCTCCATTCTCCTGCAGCCATCGTCCACCATATAACCCCTCTAAATAACCAATTTCCCCATGGTTTTCCCTCTCCCGGCACCTCCACAAGTTCTTCCTACCGCTGCTGCTCCTTCCCTTCCCTCACAACCCCTCCACCACTGAAATCCACCCCCAAACACCCCTACTAGCCCTGGCCAGCAGCTATCACCTCCAAAACCCTTCTGGCCCTTCTAAAACCAGTGGCGGACCTAAGATTTTTTGCTAAAACGGGCACTAATTAACAATACTATGACTTACACCAAACCATTACAAAACTTGTATAAAATATTGAACATTCCAAAATCTTGTCACATGCATCATGAATTTTTTTATAAACATATAGGCTATCTATGGAGAGACTAGCACAATCTAGTACTCCACTATCCAACACAAAGTTAAAGCCTAAAGAAATTTGATCAAATTAAACATGTGCATTTTATGTGAAAAATATGTTAGAAAAGTGAAGAAAATTTAGGTGTAGTTAAAAATAAAACAACATACAACTGAAACAAATGCATAAGTTCACTGGGGCATTTTTTCATCACACACCCAAATGATGATGTCATTAACCAACATCAATAAATGCATTTTACAACAATCACGAATGACAAAAAAGAACAGGAGAGCATCAAACAATAATGCTCAATTAATGTGTATATATAAAAGATTTATCCAGTAATGTGTACAAAAAAAGATTATTAATGTCCAAAATAAAACAGGGCAAGAAATAAACTAACAATAAAAAATAGAAAATTTACCAAAGACTTTAGAGATGTGAACAAATTGCAATATAAATTGCTCCAGACTCCAGTAGCGGTGCACATAAAGACCCCGGTCCCGGTCCGGGATCGGTCCTGGGCAGGACCGGTCCTTTGGGACACCGGTCCCGGACCGGTCCTGCCCAAACCTGTAACGCCCCGTTTTTTTTCAGCGATTATTTTTATTCTCGTTTGGCGTTACGATGATGCATTTCCGTGGCTTGAGCCATGTGTGGAGTATGGTTTAGCTCCTTAGAACTGAGTGCCCTGTTTGGTAGCCTGTTGGCAAGATCTCCCTAGCAAACCGAGTCGTTTTGGGTGACCCGGTGTGGCCTCTCGGGGGGATGTTGGTGTTTGGCTTTGTTTGGGTGTAACTCGAGTTCTGTTCGTCGAAAGTTAATTTCGACTTCGTCGTTGTGTTCGTAGCATGGGTATTTAGCTACGGTGCGAATTTCGTCGAATTCCGAGATAGTTCGGTTTTCGCGTCGTTTTGGTACTTTATGTAATTTTGTAATTAATTATATTATTATATATTAATATATATATATAAGCATTAGGTTAGAATTAGAGAAAGAGCCGCTCATCTTCTCCAAAATTTGGAAACCGCCGCCTGTACGAGAGAAAGAAAACCGCCGGACTACCCCTTTTCTTCGGATGCCGATTCCGGGAGATTTAGCGGTCGGAATTCGATTCCGAGAGTGGATTCGGATTGCTCTCGTCAAGACCTTCATTCCTACGATAAGAAATTAGATTTTCGTGGAGTTTTGGGAGGTTTGGAATTTTCGGTTTTGGAGTTTTCCGCCATTAATGGCCGAGTGTTTGTTCTAGGTGTTGCGACCATTTTGATCCGTGGGAAGAGGAGGAAAGCAGTCCAAAGCTTCGCTGTGATTTGAGGCAAGTGGTATTCTTGCCCTTGCCAAGTTTTTTTTTCGATTTTACTTGCTGAAATTGAAATCCCGGTTAGCTCAGGTTAGAGGCCTTGTTGTTCTCATTTTCTTGCTAACTATAGGGCTTAGTTCTTCCTACTGAAACCCCCCCCCCCTATTTTGTGATGATTGGAATCCAAATTGTCGGCGTGGAGCCGTTGTTTTCCTTTACTCTGATTGTTGCTCTAGTTCGGGTGTAGCCGAGAGGGAGAGTTAGGAGGGGGGGGGTATGGTTGCCGATTTTCGTTAAGGTATTACTCGAATGATTAGGCATAGTTTGTATAGTAGTGGTGCGCGACGTTGGTAGTTTCCTGCTGCTACTGCAGTTGCGTGAGTCGTGTGTGCGTTCCGGTGTCGTTCGGGAAATTCCAAACGGTACAGGTTAACCGCGCACGGTCGTTAACCGTTAGGGCGCACGACCACTGGTCGTGTGCCTCTGTTCGTGCGCATATAACTTTCAGTTTCCAAAGTTCTGTCTCGGAGATCGCACGAGCGCTGGCAAGCAGTGCGCACGACCACTGATCGTGCGTCACTGATCGTGCGCTGACGCTAAGTTTTTCTCAGGTTTTCCAGGTTCGCTTCGCACGATCATCAGCCGATGAGTGCGCACGACCACTGATCGTGCGTCACTGATCGTGCGCTCTGTATATTTTCTTTTGCTAGGCGAATTTAGCTGGTTTCGAGTGCGGGAGTTTAGATACTCAAGTGACAGGCAACTACTCGAGTTCTGGATCTTCTGCCTTGGTCGTTCGACTATCGTCGAGCTCCGTATTCTTTAGCGGGTTTGTGGGTAGTGACTTTATTTTGGCGGCGAGTGAGGCTAGCTCACTCAACGCCAAAGTTTAGGTAGGCACTGAGTGGGTTTCACTCAACGCCTAGTCGTGTTGGTTATTTCAACACTCTTCCTTTACCTTGTCTTTCGTTTCCGAGTGGATTTCCAGTTGTATTTCTGGGTTTTCCTTGTCGGCCGTTTTCTTTTTTTTCCTAAAGGCCGAATCGTGGGTCGTGGTTAGTAGTGGTGGTTGTAGCTCTTTATGGGGGTGGAGTTGTGTGATATAGCCAAGGCCACCCATGTTTTTCTTGCTCCAGGTACGGGCTGGGCATGTCGGGTGGAAGATCCCTTGTGTTTTCACGTGTTGACCCTCGAGCTTTTGACTTGGACATGGTGGATTGGGGGACTGCGTTTGCCTTTGATCTGGTTCCTCGTTGTTGTTTTTGCTACTATCACTTCCCACAGTTTATGGTGTTAGAAGTTTCTTCTTTGGTAGTTTGAAGCATTAAGGCTCTTGGCAACCTAGTAGGCCCTGCAGGATGTGGTTACTGGGCTGGGTCGTTGCTGTTTCTTTGCACGTTGTGCATTTATTGTGGTCCTGTTTTGGACAGTTGTGACTCTTTCTACTGCATGTTTTTCAGGTACTTTTCCCCTTTTGGTTGACTCTTTCATGCAGTTTTACTTTGTTTAGCTTGCTGAGGTATTCTGTTTTCTTTTGGAATACCCCAGGTTCTGAGCCGTAGCCAGTTGGGTGGCTAGTTTGCAGTGGTGGTGTTGGTGGTCTCTTGGACTTTGGAGTTCTGTTTACCTTGTTAGTGAGGTTGTTTTCAGTACTTTCTTACAGACATATATTTGTGCTAGTGGGTTCGTGTCAGGTTGTTGGCGCCCACTGGTAGTTTTTACCTTGTACTAGATATATACTATTGCTGCTACCATTTTCTGGAGATAGTCTACTTGCTCTGAGAAGGTTTTATGCTAGGTTGCTAGTTATTTTTAAACTATAATTATTATTATAAATAAAGCTCATGATCAGCATGTTTTATAAAGCGTAATCACTATTTTTCCAAATCACGTATAAAGACCATTTTCTTATATATTATATAAATTAAATGTAGGGTCTTGCATAGCATGAGTGGTTCTCTTGGGACCCTTATGTGCTCTTTAGGATGTCAAACCTAAATAAAGTATTTTTCCGCAGCGTATAAATATAGTTTTTCTTTTGTGGACTAGGTGATCCACTGAGCCGAGGGATACGGTCTCTAAAATATAACTGATTTTCTAATCATTAATCACATGATTTTCTTTCATTAAGTTGGTGGTTGGTTTTGCCTGAGCGTCAGTAGTTATCCCCTGCTTGACGTGGCATCACGACGCATGTTTTCTCTTACTCTGATAATTCTTAATTCGGAGAAAATGCGGGTTGTGACAGTTGGTATCAGAGGGAGGTTGCTTGACAAGTTAGTTGAGCAACCTTCCTTTGTTCGCTTATTAGTAGTTCAGCATCATGTCATTCACACACTGATATGTCATCAGCACGTCTTGGCAAAAGCACGAACACTACACTCATAGCATAACATGAAGTATACGGGGCATATTATGTAGTATGGGATGCATAATATGTGTTCGTATATGGATCCACCATAGGGGCAATATGTGAGGGTTATGTAGTATGGGATGCATAACCTCACCACATAGCTGCGACTAGCACGTTTCTTTTTCGTTGCATGGAAATGTTATGTAGTATGGGATGCATAACATTTTCATGCGTACGCCGCTCATAACATGCATTAGGGCCTTTTTTTTAGAATGCATAGCAAAATCATGCATATCATATCATTGCATAAGCACAACGCGCCGAGCTAAAGATTTGCAGGATGACATATGTACACACATGAGTTTTCAAATTAACATAAGTTCATGCATCCGATCTAGGCACAAGAGTTAGTAAGGTGGTGGTTAACCATCTTAGGTTAGGGCATATCATCGAATTTTTGTGAAGAAGATAAACTCTCAGAGCAAGTTTAGCAGCTTTAAGTCTATATCTACATATGTATTGTCTGTACTGGTAATCGGTTCTAGTCGTTGGATTTGGATCTGATTTGCGTTGTAATGATTTTTTAGAATGGCTAGGCGTCCTGCGACTCGATCGACTCCCCTGTCTGAGGGTGAATCTTCTGGGGCTCAGAACGATGCGGTGATCGAGAGTCTGCGTCTGAGTAGCGAAGCTATGGGCAGGCAGTTGGAGGAGGTGCAAGCCCAGATTCAGTCTTTGGTGGCTGTTGTGGCAGGTCAGGCTCAGGGTGCGCAAGTTCCTGCTGGGGGGTTAGCTATTCCTCCTCCTCCTGCACCCTTGAGACCTCTAGTGGTGGTGCCAGTAGAGATGGTCTTCTTCTCGCAGTTTCAGAGGCTGAGCCCTCCCACTTATGATGGGAAGGCAGATTTCATGGTGATAGACGACTGGCTGATCTCCATGAAGGAGATGTTCTCGTACTCAGGGATTTCAGATGACCAGAGGGTGATGTTAGCCACCTATCAGCTCAAAGGGTTGGCTAAGAGTTGGTGGCTGAGAGAGAAGGAGAGCTTGGTAGCCGGATGCTCGTGGGAGATGTTCAAGGAGATGCTGTTGAGGAAGTTCTTACCCTCGGTCGAGCGTGACCGCCTCATGAACGACTTCCTCCATCTGAAGCAAAGGCAACTCACGGTGGGTGAGTATGAGATAGAGTTCAACAAGTTGAGCCGTTTTGCCCCGGGATTGGTCAGCGTTGAGGCTGATCGAGTTAAGCGATTTCTCGGTGGTTTGAGGAGCAAGGTGCAGCAGTTGACCAGTGCTTATGGGTCAGAGACTTATGCTGGAGTTGTAGAGGCTGCTCTTAAGGTTGAGGCCATTGAGACGGCAAAGAGCAGAGGCCAGCAGTTGAGGAAGGATAAGAGGAAGTTGGTAGAGGAGAAGAAACCCCAGGTACCCGGCGCGGCTCCGGGAAAGAGGGGCAAGGTGGAGTGCAGCTTCTGTGGCCGGTCAGGCCACCCTGCCGAGAAATGTTTCAAGAAGGCAGCAGCTCAGAGGAAGGAGCAGGTTCATGCTATTCAGGGTGCTCCTAGGAGAGATGTCTCCTGTTCAGTTTGCAAGCGATCCGGGCATGATGCAGCCCAGTGTTGGTCCAGGTATAGAGTCTGCTATTAGTTTGGGCAGAAGGGTCACATTAAGTCGAGGTGTCCTCTGTTTCAGCCAGCTCTTCCTGCAGTTCCGTTACAGGCTTTACCTCCACCTCAGCGTGTGGACAAGGGAAAAGGGAAGCTGAACGTGATTTCTTCCGAGGAGGCTCAGACTTCGACCCAGGTGATCTCAGGTTAGTTGTTTGTTGTTTTTCCTTCTAGCCTGGTAGTTTAGTTGCTAGATTATTTGTGGTACTGTTGTGCTAGTTCCTTAGCTTTGTGCGCTCCTATAGGGAAATTTAAGGTGAAGAACCGCTGGGCGCGTGTTCTGTTTGACTCCGGCGCTACCCACTCGTTCGTGGCTAGAGCCTTTGTGGAGCGTCATCGGTTGTCTCTAGATCGTGTTCGGGATTCCTTCCGTGTCAAGTTTCCCTCTGGTGAATCTGTGTTGTCATATTTGGGTATTTTGGATTGCCCGGTTTTGTTGGGGGATTTTCTTGCGAAGGCGGACCTGAAGATGATTGATCTAGAGGACTTCGATGTCATTTTGGGCATGGACTGGCTCTCTCGGTATGATGCGGTCATTCAGTGCAAAGGAAAGCGCTTGGACTTCATCAGGGACGACGGTCAGCTCGGTAGCGTGTATGTTGATCCGTGTCAGGATTCTCCTGTTCTCTCTGCGGTATGTGTTCAGAGATTGTTTCTTTCTGATTGTTGTGTTTGTTTAGTCTCGGCGGTTGGAACCGTTGTTAGCGTGCCATGCTTGGAGGAGATTCCTATTGTTCGTGGTTTCGCCGATGTTTTTCCTGATGATCTTCCTGGTATCCCTCCTGAGCGGGATGTGGAGTTTGTTATTGATTTGGAGCCGGGTACGCGTCCTATTGCTAAGGCGCCGTACCGGATGGCCCCTCGTGAGTTAGAGGAGTTGCGAGGTCAGTTGGATGAGCTGTTGGCTAAAGGTTTTATCAGGCAGAGTTTGTCGCCTTGGGGTGCTCCTGTTTTGTTTGTAAAGAAGAAAGATGGGTCGATGCGGCTTTGCATCGACTATAGAGAATTGAACAAGGTCACTATTAAGAATAGATACCCTCTGCCGAGGATCGATGATTTATTTGACCAGTTGCGTGGTAGCACAGTGTTCTCCAAGATCGATCTTCGTTCGGGCTATCATCAGCTCAAGATCCGTGAGGCAGATATTCCACGGACTGCGTTTAGGTCGAGGCATGGACACTTTGAGTTTTTGGTGATGTCGTTTGGTTTGACCAACGCACCATCAGCTTTCATGGACATGATGAATCGGGTATTCAAGGATTTCCTAGACAAGTTCATGGTGGTCTTCATTGATGACGTGTTGGTTTATTCTCGCAGTGCTGAGGAGCATGAGCAGCATCTGCGCTTGGTACTATCAGAATTGAGGAACCACAAGTTATTCGCCAAGTTGAGCAAGTGCGAATTTTGGTTGCCTCAGGTTTCTTTTCTAGGCCACGTGGTGAACAAGGATGGGATCTCGGTTGACCAAGAAAAGATTGCAGCAGTGATGGATTGGAGTAGGCCGAATACTCCTAAGGAGATCAGAAGTTTCTTAGGGTTGGCTGGCTATTACAGGAGATTCGTGGAGGGTTTCTCTTCTCTAGCCGCACCTTTGACCAAGCTGACTCAGAAGAATGTGCTTTTGTTTGGAGCGAGAAGTGCGAAGAAGCTTTTCAGAAGTTAAAGAGGAGATTGTGTACTGCTCCCGTTCTGACCCTTCCTACTGAGGGCGTGGATTATGATGTGTATGTGGATGCTTCGCATATAGGTCTGGGATGCGTATTAATGCAGGATGGAAAAGTAATCGCTTATGGGTCAAGGCAGCTGAAGACTCATGAGAAGAATTATCCTACGCATGACCTTGAGTTTGCAGTGGTTATCTATGCGTTGAAGTTGTGGAGGCACTTACTTTATGGGGCTCAGTGCAAGATTTTTACTGACCATAAGAGCCTGAAGTACGTGTTCACGCAGAAAGAGTTGAATCTGCGTCAGCGGCGGTGGCTTGAGTATGTTGCAGATTATGATGTAGAAATCCAGTATCATCCGGGCAAGGCCAATGTGGTGGCCGACGCCCTGAGCCGAAAGACGGGAAAGATCTTTAACCTCTCCGCCGATCGGTTAGTTGAGGAGTTCCTCCTTATGGATATTTCAGTGGGATGCTGTGGTTTGCAGAGTAGTTTGTCAGTGGTAGAGCCGTCCTGGATTTCTTTGAGTAGACTGCATCAGAAGGACGATCTGGATCTGTTGCACCTTTTTATCAGGACAGAGAAGGGAGAGTTGCCAGATTTTGCTATCGATGATGCGGGTACTTTGAAGTACCGCGGCAGGTTTTGCATCCCCGCCGTTGGGGATATTAGAGGTATGATTTGCAGTGAGGCTCATTGTTCCAGCGTTGCCTACCATCCAGGATCTACGAAGATGTACCGTGACTTAAGGCAAATTGCCTGGTGGTATGGTATGAAAGGAGATATAGCCCGATTTGTTGCTGAGTGCCACACTTGCAAGCGCGTGAAGGCCGATCATGGAAGGCCTGGTGGCAAGCTGACCCCGTTAGAGATCTCGACTTGGAAGTGGGAGAGTATATCTATGGACTTCATTACGGGCTTACCAAGATCTCCGAGGGGATTTGATTCTGTTTGGGTTATAGTGGATAGATTGACGAAGTGTGCTCACTTCGTGCCTTATAAGATTGATTACCCGATGAAGAAGATAGCAGAGTTGTACTTGAATGAAGTCATCCGACTCCACGGTGTGCCGGTTAGCATCATTTCTGATCGAGACTCCCGGTTTACTTCTCGTTTTTGGCAGAGTCTGCAGGAGTGTTTGGGTACGGATCTGAGTTATTCTACTGCGTACCACCCTCAGACCAATGGGCAGACAGAGCGGGTCAATCAGATTGTTGAGGATATGATCTGGTGCTATATTTTAGACCACGGTGGAGCGTGGGATGAGCGTCTGCGACTCATGGAATTTGCTTACAATAACAGTTATCAGGAAAGCTTGCAGATGGCTCCGTTCGAAGCTTTGTATGGGAGGCGCTGTAGGACTCCGTTGTTTTGGGCCGAGGCTGGTGAGAAGCCTTTATTGGGTCCAGATGCTCTGGAAGAGATGGAAGTCGTCGTGAAGCTTATTCGTGAAAAGCTTCGTTTAGCTCAAGAGAGGTATGAAAAGAACGCCAATCGGCGTAGGTCTGCTTTGGAGTTTTTAGTAAGGGATCATGTATACCTCAAGGTTTCTCCAATGGTTGGTGTAAAGAGATTTGGTAAAAATCGAAAATTGGACCCAAGGTATGTGGGCCCGTTCGAGATTTTGGAGCGGATTGGTGTGTCTGCATATAGATTGGATTTGCTAGCGAACTTCCCTGGTGTTCATAATGTTTTTCATGTTAGCCAATTGCGGAAGTGTGTGCGCAGTAGTGGGCAACTCTTGGATGTTGTGCCCCAGTTGGATCCCAACCTCTGTTTTGTTGAGGTGCCAGTTCGTATTTTGGATACTCAGGAGTGTGTGCTGCGAAAGAAGTCCATACCAATGGTGAAAGTTCTATGGAAAAATCAGGATTTGGAGAGCGCAACTTGGGAGCTAGAGTCGGCCATGAGGAGGGCGTACCCTCACCTGTTTCACTGATTTGATCGGTATGTTTCCCTTTGTAACTTCTGTTTGTTACTTTTCCTTCGTTAGTAGGAGGGTTGTGCGTAAAGTTTCGGGACGAAACTTTCTTTTAGGGGGAGTGACTGTAACGCCCCGTTTTTTTTCAGCGATTATTTTTATTCTCGTTTGGCGTTACGATGACGCATTTCCGTGGCTTGAGCCATGTGTGGAGTATGGTTTAGCTCCTTAGAACTGAGTGCCCTATTTGGTAGCCTGTTGGCAAGATCTCCCTAGCAAACCGAGTCGTTTTGGGTGACCCAGTGTGGCCTCTCGGGGGGATGTTGGTGTTTGGCTTTGTTTGGGTGTAACTCGAGTTCTGTTCGTCGAAAGTTAATTTCGACTTCGCCTTTGTGTTCGTAGCGTGGGTATTTAGCTACGGTGCGAATTTCGTCGAATTCCGAGATAGTTCGGTTTTCGCGTCGTTTTGGTACTTTATGTAATTTTGTAATTAATTATATTATTATATATATATATATATATATATATATATATATATATATATATATATATATATATATAAGCATTAGGTTAGAATTAGAGAAAGAGCCGCTCATCTTCTCCAAAATTTGGAAACCGCCGCCTGTACGAGAGAAAGAAAACCGCCGGACTACCCCTTTTCTTCGGACGCCGATTCCGGGAGATTTAGCGGTCGGAATTCGATTCCGAGAGTGGATTCGGATTTCTCTTGTCAAGACCTTCATTCCTACGGTAAGAAATTCGATTTTCGTGGAGTTTTGGGAGGTTTGGAATTTTCGGTTTTGGAGTTTTCCGCCATTAATGGCCGAGTGTTTGTTCTAGGTGTTGCGGCCGTTTTGATCCGTGCGAAGAGGAGGAAAGCAGTCCAAAGCTTCGCTGTGATTTGAGGCAAGTGGTATTCTTGCCCTTGCCAAGTTTTTTTTTCGATTTTACTTGCTGAAATTGAAATCCCGGTTAGCCCAGGTTAGAGGCCTTGTTGTTCTCATTTTCTTGCTAACTATAGGGCTTAGTTCTTCCTACTGAAACCCCCCCTATTTTGTGATGATTGGAATCCAAATTGTCGGCGTGGAGACGTTGTTTTCCTTTACTCTGATTGTTGCTCTGGTTCGGGTGTAGCCGAGAGGGAGAGTTAGGAGGGGGGGTGTGGTTGCCGATTTTCATTAAGGTATTACTCGAATGATTAGGCATAGTTTCTATAGTAGTGGTGCGCGACGTTGGTAGTTTCCTGCTGCTACTGCAGTTGCGTGAGTCGTGTGTGCGTTCCGGTGTCATTCGGGAAATTCCAAACGGTACAGGTTAACCGCGCACGGTCGTTAACCGTTAGGGCGCACGACCACTGGTCGTGTGCCTCTGTTCATGCGCCTATAACTTTCAGTTTCCAAAGTTCTGTCTCAGAGATCGCACGAGCGCTGGCAAGCAGTGCGCACGACCACTGATCGTGCGTCACTGATCGTGCGCTGACGCTAAGTTTTTCTCAGGTTTTCCAGGTTCGCTTCGCACGATCATCAGCCGATGAGTGCGCACGACCACTGATCGTGCGTCACTGATCGTGCGCTCTGTATATTTTCTTTTGCTAGGGGAATTTAGCTGGTTTCGAGTGCGGGAGTTTAGATACTCAAGTGACAGGCAACTACTCGAGTTCTGGATCTTCTGCCTTGGTCGTTCGACTATCGTCGAGCTCCGTATTCTTTAGCGGGTTTGTGGGTAGTGACTTTATTTTGGCGGCGAGTGAGGCTAGCTCACTCAACGCCAAAGTTTAGGTAGGCACTGAGTGGGTTTCACTCAACGCCTAGTCGTGTTGGTTATTTCAACACTCTTCCTTTACCTTGTCTTTCGTTTCCGAGTGGATTTCCAGTTGTATTTCTGGGTTTTCCTTGTCGGCCGTTTTCTTTTTTTTCCTAAAGGCCGAATCGTGGGTCGTGGTTAGTAGTGGTGGTTGTAGCTCTTTATGGGGGTGGAGTTGTGTGATATAGCCAAGTCCACCCATGTTTTTCTTGCTCCAGGTACGGGCTGGGCATGTCGGGTGGAAGATCCTTTGTGTTTTCACGTGTTGACCCTCGAGCTTTTGACTTGGACATGGTGGATTGGGGGACTGCGTTTGCCTTCGATCCGGTTCCTCGTTGTTGTTTTTGCTACTATCACTTCCCACAGTTTAGGGTGTTAGAAGTTTCTTCTTTGGTAGTTTGCAGCATTCAGGCTCTTGGCAGCCTAGTAGGCCCTGCAGGATGTGGTTCCTGGGCTGGGTCGTTGCTGTTTCTTTGCACGTTGTGCATTTATTGTGCTCCTATTTTGGACAGTTGTGACTCTTTCTACTGCATGTTTTTCAGGTACTTTTCCCCTTTTGGTTGACTCTTTCATGCAGTTTTACTTTGTTTAGCTTGCTGAGGTATTCTGTTTTCTTTTGGAATACCCCAGGTTCTGAGCCGTAGCCAGTTGGGTAGCTAGTTTGCAGTGGTGGTGTTGGTGGTCTCTTGGACTTTGGAGTTCTGTTTACCTTGTTAGTGAGGTTGTTTTCAGTACTTTCTTACAGACATATATTTGTGCTAGTGGGTTCGTGTCAGGTTGTTGGCGCCCACTGGTAGTTTTTACCTTGTACTAGATATATACTATTGCTGCTACCATTTTCTGGAGATAGTCTACTTGCTCTGAGAAGGTTTTATGCTAGGTTGCTAGTTATTTTTAAACTATAATTATTATTATAAATAAAGCTCATGATCAGCATGTTTTATAAAGCGTAATCACTATTTTTCCAAATCACGTATAAAGACCGTTTTCTTATATATTATATAAATTAAATGTAGGGTCTTGCATAACATGAGTGGTTCTCTTGGGACCCTTATGTGCTCTTTAGGATGTCAAACCTAAATAAAGTATTTTTCCGCAGCGTATAAATATAGTTTTTCTTTTGTGGACTAGGTGATCCACTGAGCTGAGGGATACGGTCTCTAAAATATAACTGATTTTCTAATCATTAATCACATGATTTTCTTTCATTAAGTTGGTGGTTGGTTTTGCCTGAGCGTCAGCAGTTATTGTAACGTCCCAATTCGCGCTAGGCCCCTTGATTGCGTATTTGAGTCAAGGGGGCTGTGGTGAGCCCAATGGGGGATGTGGGTGAACAGGTGCGGACGTGCGGGAAATGAGAAAAAACAAGGCAAAACAGCATTTTTGGCTGACACGGGTATGGACACGGCCGTGTCCATACCCGTGTGCCTCATAAAAATAGGTTTACCAGTCAGAGAGGTACACGGGCATTGGACACGGGCGTGTCCCTAGCCGTGTGCCAAGGACACGGGTCGGGACACGGCCGTGTCTCTACCCGTGTGCCTCAACCCTGACCCGGCAGAAAGTGGTTCTGGGAGGAACACGGCCCTAGACACGGCATGCCACACGGCCGTGTCACCTGAACACGGGTAGGAACACGGCCGTGTGCCTACCCGTGTCTGCGATGTATAAAAAGGAAAAAGTTGGGAAACCCTAGCATTTCATCTCCTTTCTTCTGCCCCGAAATTCCTGAGAGGGTTCTTGGCTGGAGGAGGAGGAAGTGCTTGCCGGAGCCATCCTTGGAGGAATCAAAACGCCGCCACCGTCAAGGGAAAAACAATGCCGCCGCGAAGGAGTGCGAGGCTCATGGCCGGCCATGGTGGTACCGCTGGACTTGAGGTGAGCTTCCTCCCCTCTCCCTTGGTGCTAGATCTATAGTTATTATAGGAGAGACATCGACTCCATAGAGTCTTGATGGTGAGGAGGAGAGTTCTTAGGATGAGCCATGCCTAGGTTTTAGGCTTAGTCTCCCTCAACCTTCTCATCCTTCAAAGTGGAGATGAGAGGGGTTTTCGTTGGGGGTTTGGCTTTGAAAGGAGAAATAAGGTTGGGTGTGATTTCTGGAGAAGTTTATGCGAGGTCGTTGCAAGGAAGAAGATGAACGGATGCCGTTCATCTCGCCTTAAGATGCGTGCAGAAATCTGATTTCTGCACGCGGCGACCTTCGTGGCCAATTTCGGAGGTGTTCTGGCCAAATCTGGGTGAACGACTCAACACGAAAGTCGTAGCCCTCGAAATTACCTTTCCAACGAGTGGTTGCTCGTTTCCATGCGATACCTGTAGCCACGGGAAAGCTGGTTCGAGTCCGCTGCGTTCGGGAAAATTCCTGTACAGGAAACTGTTTCCTGTACGTATTCTAGTTGAATTTCTGGTATGTTGCGACCAGATCTGGGTGATCGACTCAACACGAAAGTCGTAGCCCTCGCGAATACCTTTCCAACGAGGGGTTGTGCATTGTGATCGGATTCCTGTAGCTCCGGGAATCCCAGTTTTAGTATCGGACTACCCTATGTTATTGCACTTGTTAAATTATAATGCTAGCACTCTTGCAATGATTGTGATTTACTCATTTGTTATCTTGCTCCCATATATCTATAATGTTGTTGTTACTATAATTTAGTATGGTTACTCATTTGGTCGTGCAATAAGGAATAACTATGCAATAGTAGGGAAATGGATTGGATGGGAAGGCTAGTAATTAAGAGTTGAGATTGGTATTGAATTTATTTATATAGTTTGATGTTGAACATATTAATTATGCGAAGTATTGAGGTGAAATCAGTGAATAGAGGGGCGTGAATATGATGAACACTATGTGAGGAGTATCCTGTAACCGTAATCCGAGCCCAAGGGGTTTATTAACAACCGATGCTTAGAGTGGTAGTCTCCCTACGGGTAGCATCGAGTGAGTTGTTTGGGGGCATGTGATGTGCGACGATTCATCGTGTCGCGGTGTTGAGATAATGAATGTGGCAGGTCTACGGGTTCGCCAGTCGTCACACCGATGGGAGCCAATGGGTAGACCTTGGGCGGTAGGGTTAGATACTTGGTGTCCATAACCCGAGATCTCCTCCGCGCCATGAGAACGGTTGGGCTTGCACCTCGTGCGTTTCCGAGGTTCCATCCGGTTCGAAATCAAAGGCCAGGTTGGGCTGTGTTCTTGGTGCACATTTACCCAAGACCCCTTCTGAGCCGTAGTACGCATGTGAGCTCCGCTGTTGTGTTCTTAGCATTGAGGCGTACGGGGGCCTAGGATAGGTAGTGTGATACCACCTAGTAGTGGAGACGCCCGCTCCACTGTCGCCGTCTGGCCACGACGGACGACGCCTGAGAGGTTAGCTACCTGCTCGAAAAGTGGGAACTTCAAGTCTGTGTCGACATAGCAACTTGCATGTGCGTGCGCATGAGTCGGTCATAACATAACATTCATAACATGTCATTCATTGCGTACACAAGATCCTCATCGTATAAGTTTGTATGGGCACTCTTATACGATGAGTTCCTTTACTGTTAAGCCGATCCTTAACTTATAAGTTTGTATGGGCACTCTTATAAGTTAAGTTACTATTCTGATTAATTATACCTGCTGTCATTTATATATTATTGATATTCGTAGAACTGCTAGTTGTGTAGCGTAGTTTATACTTCACCATATTTACTGTCACCTGCTTGTTTACTTGCATATATATATATATTGTACCTTGTTCCTTTCTCCGCCCGGTGCCGAGGAGTCGCCGGGGGGGCGGATGTGAAGCCACTTAGTCTTATGACTAACGGTTGCTACGTCTTCCTTTTTAGGAGGAAACCCCGCAGGTAGAGCGGCAACGGACTATGCAGCAGGACAGCCAGGCCCGGATGATAGGACCTGAGGTGGTGGTGCCATCGGCACCGTCAGTGACAGTAGTGAGTGTTTTCATGTAGCCGTTTGGCAAAACATTTCTAGACTCTTGTTTATTTGTACAAGCCTGTTGTGCTTGTTATCTTCCGCTATTTTTGGACTTTAACTTAGCTGTGAACTGAACTGCTTTTAGCTTTACTTTTCTGTTATGGTTGGGTTGGCATAATTGTTGTGATATGGATTGTAGCCGGCGGAATAGGCGTCTTGTGGTAAAGGCTAACCCGTGTGTTAGTGCTACCACAAGGCGGCTATTTCGGGCATAAGACTCCCCTCGTGCCGTGTGTTGTGTTCCGGGAGGGGGGTCTTACAAATGGTATCAGACTAAGCCGATCTTCACCTACAGCAGTCAGGTAACAATGGGCCACTCCCGTTCGATTAGTCGGTTTGGGGACAAACCGACTTAGCGGAAGCAGTGGTGTGCCCATCTGTAATTCACACTAAGTTGTCCAACTTTGACATTAGTTTTAGCCAACCTGACCCTAGTTTGTACCTTGCGTATAGGTCCCAGCGCAGGTGGAGCCGGTTGGGGGCACTCCTACCCCTTCCGTCCCTTCACAATTCCAGCAGTCGGAACTGGGACAAACGCTGTCAGCCATATTGGATGCATTTAAAGCCCAGCAAGCTCCGGTGCAGCAACAAGCGCCAAGCTCCAACTGGGTGAGCACCTTCCGTGCCCTGTCCCCTCCTGCCTATCTTGGGACAGAATCGCCGGTGCGCACCGAGGAATGGCTTGATACCGTGCAGGAATTGATGGCTGGCATAAGATGTCCGAACAACATGGCGGTGACATTGGTAGTGACGCTGCTAGAGCTACACGCCAAAAGGTGGTGGAAGTCCCTCATGGGCTCCATCTTCCAAGGGCGGTTGTACACGGACATCGGTTGGAACGAGTTCACCGAGGCTTTTCTGGAGCACTTCATCCCTTCTTCTGCTCGGGATGGACTTGAAGAAAAATTTCTGCAGCTGAAGCAGGGATCGAATTCGGTAACGGAGTACCAGAGGGAGTTCCAACACCTCGCTAGGTTTGCCGATTCCTATGAGTTGGACGATAGAGGCTATGCGAAGCGCTTCTACAAAGGGTTAAGGGACCCCCTGAGGCAGGCCCTTTTGTTTATAGCCGATGGAAGCCTGGCAGAAATCATTGACATGGCAAAGAGACTGGAGGCGGACCACATGGGATGTGGCAAGAGACCTGCGGAAGGTGTAATTGAAGTCGGCCCTAGTAATAGAAGGCGGAATGATCATGGCAGAGGAAGGGGAAACCACAGAGGCGGTCGGTGGGTCAACCGGAACTATCGGGTGGAGTACCCAATTCCGCAACCACTACCTTTACCACCACCACCGCAGCAGCAATATTATCAACAACCTGGGGGCCGACGTGAGATGATATGTTTTGAGTGCAACCAACCGGGGCATGTCCGACGAGTTTGCCCGCGACTGATCGGGGGTGCCCCTATTGCTCCCCCTCCAGTAGCTCAACGGGGAAGAGGGCACATGTGTGGCCGAGGAAGAGGACCACCAGGGAGAAATCAAGGACATGCACGGGAGCATGTATTCGCATTGGATATGACTCAGGAGAGAAATCCGCAGGAAGTCATCACCGGTACGTGCAAAATTGTTTTAATATTATATGACTTGTTGGATTTATGATACAAATGATACGCGCTATTCTGAATAGTGATTACCCCTTTTGGAACCTAGGCACTGTCGTGGTTAGCGGGAGACCCGCCTATACGTTATTTGACACGGGTGCGTCTCACTCGTTCATTTCGGAGGACTTCGTGAAGGACTTGGAGGGAGTGCAACACTTCACGGGCATTACTCAAAGGGTGCGCCTTCCGGACGGCTCTGAGATGACGTCGTCAGCAAGTTGCGACTTCGACACCCTTATTGGAGGAAAGTTCTTTGAAACTCCGGCTACAGTGTTAAGAATCCCGGAGTTCGATCTCATCCTGGGCATGAAGTGGTTGGACTGGCACCACGCCAGGATCAATTGTGCGGAGAAGCAAGTTATGTTGAGGCATGGAGACTCGGAAGTCATCTTCCAAGGTATTAAATTCGCACCCCGTAAATTATTATCTTCAATCCAAGTTATGAAATCTCATATGGAAGGGGACGAGGTCTATGTAATTTGCTTCGAGTTGAAGAAATTGACATTAGAGGTCAAGGATGTGCGGGTGGTGCGAGAATTTCCCGAGGTATTTCCCGAGAAATTGCCAGGACTACCCCCGCATAGGGAAGTGGACTTCCAAATCAAGCTAATTCCGGGTGCCAAGCCCGTCTCGCGAGCTCCATACCGAATGGCTCCGAAGGAACTTGCAGAGTTTAGAGTTCAGCTTCAGGAATTGGTGGAAGCAGGGTTCGTTCGCCCAAGCTCGTCGCCTTGGGGAGCGCCCGTTTTGTTCGTCAAAAAGAAGGATGGCACCTTGCGGTTATGTATTGATTATCGAGAGTTGAACCGGTTAACGGTGCGGAACACCTATCCCCTACCGCGCATTGATGAATTATTCGATCAATTGGTGGGATCGTATTGGTTCTCCAAGTTAGATCTGCGTTCGGGATATTATCAGCTGAGGATACAAGAAGATGACATTCAGAAGACGGCGTTCAGTTCGAGATATGGTTTGTATGAATTCACCGTGATGCCGTTTGGGCTCACAAACGCCCCTTCCGCCTTTATGAGCTTGATGAACAAGGTGTTCGGCCCTTATTTGGACATCTTTGTCATCGTGTTCATCGATGATATCCTAGTCTACTCCAAGACTGAAGCAGAACACGCCGAACATCTAACTTTAGTGCTGAGGAAACTAAAGGAGCACACTTTGTTTGCCAAGTTCAGCAAATGTGAGTTTTGGCTTCGAGAGGTCGCGTTCTTGGGCCATGTGATTAGTGGGGCGGGGCTAGCAGTAGATCCGGCCAAGGTGCGGGCCGTGAAGGAGTGGTCGCCATTGAAGTCAGCGGCCGACATACGAAGCTTTCTTGGACTTGCCGGGTACTATCGCAAGTTCGTGAAAGGCTTCTCGAAGATCGCCCTTCCCCTTACTACGCTGACCAAGAAGGGTGTACCGTTTGAATGGACACCCCAGTGCGAAGCTGCATTCCAAGAGTTGAAAGACAGATTGACGACTGCACCCATCCTAGCTCTTCCATCTGGGAAGGAGGGCTTTCAAGTTTACACGGATGCGTCGTATCAAGGGATGGGAGCTGTGTTGATGCAGAATGGGCATGTGATCGCTTATGCTTCAAGACAGTTGAAGAAGCATGAAGCCAGCTACCCGGTGCATGATCTAGAGTTGGGAGCGGTGGTATTCGCCTTGAAGATGTGGAGGCATTATTTATACGGCATCCACTGCGAGATCTACTCGGATCACAAAAATCTGAAGTACGTTCACACCCAAAAGGAGTTAAACTTGAGACAGCGGCGGTGGTTGGAGTTCTTGTGCGACTATGATTTCACCTTGAACTACCACCCCGGGAAGGTTAATTCCGTAGCTGATGCCTTGAGCCGGAAAGCGCCGGAAGCGAGCACGGAATCCCGCTTGATGAGGATGGAGTTAATCCGGACGTTGCAAGAGATGGAAATCACTTTGGTCTTTAAGAATCAACCGGAAGAGTATACCGAATATTTGGCCGCGATGAGTATAGTTTGCAACATACGAGACCGGATCCGTACGGAACAAAAGAAGGATGCGGCTTTAACCCCGGCTTTCAAGTCAATGGAGGATGGGACTACGGAAGAATACTCCCTAAAAGACGGCCTCGTCCATTTTCGTGGCCGGCTTTACATCCCCGAAGGTGACAACATTCGGGAGGATATTCTAAAGGAGGCCCATTGCTCCAAGTACTCGGTGCACCCGGGGATCGCGAAGATGTACACCGATTTGAGAAAGACGATGTGTTGGCCGGGCATGAAGAGGGATGTCAAGTACTTTGTTACTCATTGTGTGGCCTGCCAAATGGTGAAGGCAGAGTGCCGAAGCCCCGGTGGAATGCTACAGTCGTTGCCCATCCCCGAATGGAAATTTGAGGACATCTCCATGGACTTCGTCCACGGGTTACCTCGCTCGCGCTCGGGGAATGATTCTGTGTGGGTGATAGTTGACCGGTTGACCAAGGTAGCCCGATTTATCCCAATGAAGAAGGAGGCGCAAGTGGGCGTCTTAGTGCGTCTCTTTGTGGAACAATTTGTGCGGTACCATGGTGTGCCAAAGACGATCGTCTCCGACCGGGATGGTCGGTTTACTTCAAGAGAATGGAGGGCTGTACAGGCTTATTTGGGCTCGCGCCTCGCCTTTAGCACAGCCTTTCACCCACAAACGGACGGGCAATCTGAACGAACCATCCGAACATTGGAGGACCTATTGAGGTTGTGTGTGCTAGATAAAGGAGAACCATGGGAGAGACTCTTACCTCTCGTGGAGTTCTCTTATAATAACAGTCATCAAGCTAGTATTGGAATGGCACCTCATGAAGCTTTGTATGGAAGGAGGTGTAGAACACCCTTGTCCTGGGTGCAAGACGAAGATCCGAAGACATTGGGAAATGAGTATATTGATGACACGGACGCGGTGGTTAGGTTGATCCGGAATCGAATGCTAGAGGCTCAAAGCCGACAGGCGAAATATTACAACGCAAGGCACCGTATGGTAGAGTTTCAAGTGGGTGATAAGGTGTTCCTGAAGATTCGACCGATGCACGGAGTGTCACGAGTACGTGGAGTCAAGAAGCTCAGCCCAAGGTATGTTGGGCCCTATGTTGTAGTGGAAAGGATTGGCCCTCTGGCCTATCGATTGGAGTTACCACCGGAGCTGGAGAACCTTCACGACGTGTTCCATGTATCGTCGCTTCGGAAGGCTTTGTTGCGACCTGAACAGTATATCCCCACGGCGGATGGTGCCGTGGCGTCTGATAGGTCTGTGCGACTGGAGCCGGTGCGGATCGTTGATAACGAGACAAGGACCTTGCGCCGCAAAAGTGTTCCCTTGGTGAAGGTGCTATGGTCTAATCACGGGAAGGAAGAGTGCACATGGGAGCCAAGGGATTTGATGCAAGAGCGCTACCCGGAATTATTTACTCCAGGTAAAAATTTTATTTGAAAGCATAGTTCCCTTTTTATGTGTTTCACTCCCATAGCCTTACCCTGATTTCGGGGACGAAATCTTTTATTTTGTTTATAGGATTTGTAACGTCCCAATTCGCGCTAGGCCCCTTGATTGCGTATTTGAGTCAAGGGGGCTGTGGTGAGCCCAATGGGGGATGTGGGTGAACAGGTGCGGACGTGCGGGAAATGAGAAAAACAAGGCAAAACAGCATTTTTGGCTGACACGGGTATGGACACGGCCGTGTCCATACCCGTGTGCCTCATAAAAATAGGTTTACCAGTCAGAGAGGTACACGGGCATTGGACACGGGCGTGTCCCTAGCCGTGTGCCAAGGACACGGGTCGGGACACGGCCGTGTCTCTACCCGTGTGCCTCAACCCTGACCCGGCAGAAAGTGGTTCTGGGAGGAACACGGCCCTAGACACGGCATGCCACACGGCCGTGTCACCTGAACACGGGTAGGAACACGGCCGTGTGCCTACCCGTGTCTGCGATGTATAAAAAGGAAAAAGTTGGGAAACCCTAGCATTTCATCTCCTTTCTTCTGCCCCGAAATTCCTGAGAGGGTTCTTGGCTGGAGGAGGAGGAAGAGCTTGCCGGAGCCATCCTTGGAGGAATCAAAACGCCGCCACCGTCAAGGGAAAAACAATGCCGCCGCGAAGGAGTGCGAGGCTCATGGCCGGCCATGGTGGTACCGCTGGACTTGAGGTGAGCTTCCTCCCCTCTCCCTTGGTGCTAGATCTATAGTTATTATAGGAGAGACATCGACTCCATAGAGTCTTGATGGTGAGGAGGAGAGTTCTTAGGATGAGCCATGCCTAGGTTTTAGGCTTAGTCTCCCTCAACCTTCTCATCCTTCAAAGTGGAGATGAGAGGGGTTTTCGTTGGGGGTTTGGCTTTGAAAGGAGAAATAAGGTTGGGTGTGATTTCTGGAGAAGTTTATGCGAGGTCGTTGCAAGGAAGAAGATGAACGGATGCCGTTCATCTCGCCTTAAGATGCGTGCAGAAATCTGATTTCTGCACGCGGCGACCTTCGTGGCCAATTTCGGAGGTGTTCTGGCCAAATCTGGGTGAACGACTCAACACGAAAGTCGTAGCCCTCGAAATTACCTTTCCAACGAGTGGTTGCTCGTTTCCATGCGATACCTGTAGCCACGGGAAAGCTGGTTCGAGTCCGCTGCGTTCGGGAAAATTCCTGTACAGGAAACTGTTTCCTGTACGTATTCGAGTTGAATTTCTGGTATGTTGCGACCAGATCTGGGTGATCGACTCAACACGAAAGTCGTAGCCCTCGCGAATACCTTTCCAACGAGGGGTTGTGCATTGTGATCGGATTCCTGTAGCTCCGGGAATCCCAGTTTTAGTATCGGACTACCCTATGTTATTGCACTTGTTAAATTATAATGCTAGCACTCTTGCAATGATTGTGATTTACTCATTTGTTATCTTGCTCCCATATATCTATAATGTTGTTGTTACTATAATTTAGTATGGTTACTCATTTGGTCGTGCAATAAGGAATAACTATGCAATAGTAGGGAAATGGATTGGATGGGAAGGCTAGTAATTAAGAGTTGAGATTGGTATTGAATTTATTTATATAGTTTGATGTTGAACATATTAATTATGCGAAGTATTGAGGTGAAATCAGTGAATAGAGGGGCGTGAATATGATGAACACTATGTGAGGAGTATCCTGTAACCGTAATCCGAGCCCAAGGGGTTTATTAACAACCGATGCTTAGAGTGGTAGTCTCCCTACGGGTAGCATCGAGTGAGTTGTTTGGGGGCATGTGATGTGCGACGATTCATCGTGTCGCGGTGTTGAGATAATGAATGTGGCAGGTCTACGGGTTCGCCAGTCGTCACACCGATGGGAGCCAATGGGTAGACCTTGGGCGGTAGGGTTAGATACTTGGTGTCCATAACCCGAGATCTCCTCCGCGCCATGAGAACGGTTGGGCTTGCACCTCGTGCGTTTCCGAGGTTCCATCCGGTTCGAAATCAAAGGCCAGGTTGGGCTGTGTTCTTGGTGCACATTTACCCAAGACCCCTTCTGAGCCGTAGTACGCATGTGAGCTCCGCTGTTGTGTTCTTAGCGTTGAGGCGTACGGGGGCCTAGGATAGGTAGTGTGATACCACCTAGTAGTGGAGACGCCCGCTCCACTGTCGCCGTCTGGCCACGACGGACGACGCCTGAGAGGTTAGCTACCTGCTCGAAAAGTGGGAACTTCAAGTCTGTGTCGACATAGCAACTTGCATGTGCGTGCGCATGAGTCGGTCATAACATAACATTCATAACATGTCATTCATTGCATACACAAGATCCTCATCGTATAAGTTTGTATGGGCACTCTTATACGATGAGTTCCTTTACTGTTAAGCCGATCCTTAACTTATAAGTTTGTATGGGCACTCTTATAAGTTAAGTTACTATTCTGATTAATTATACCTGCTGTCATTTATATATTATTGATATTCGTAGAACTGCTAGTTGTGTAGCGTAGTTTATACTTCAACATATTTACTGTCACCTGCTTGTTTACTTGCATATATATATATATTGTACCTTGTTCCTTTCTCCGCCCGGTGCCGAGGAGTCGCCGGGGGGGCGAATGTGAAGCCACTTAGTCTTATGACTAACGGTTGCTACGTCTTCCTTTTTAGGAGGAAACCCCGCAGGTAGAGCGGCAACGGACTATGCAGCAGGACAGCCAGGCCCGGATGATAGGACCTGAGGTGGTGGTGCCATCGGCACCGTCAGTGACAGTAGTGAGTGTTTTCATGTAGCCGTTTGGCAAAACATTTCTAGACTCTTGTTTATTTGTACAAGCCTGTTGTGCTTGTTATCTTCCGCTATTTTTGGACTTTAACTTAGCTGTGAACTGAACTGCTTTTAGCTTTACTTTTCTGTTATGGTTGGGTTGGCATAATTGTTGTGATATGGATTGTAGCCGGCGGAATAGGCGTCTTGTGGTAAAGGCTAACCCGTGTGTTAGTGCTACCACAAGGCGGCTATTTCGGGCATAAGACTCCCCTCGTGCCGTGTGTTGTGTTCCGGGAGGGGGGTCTTACAGTTATCCCCTGCTTGACGTGGCATCACGACGCGTGTTTTCTCTTACTCTGATAATTTTTAATTCGGAGAAAATGCGGGTTGTGACAAAACCGGTCCCGGTCCGGGACCGGTTTTTCCTTTGAAAACCGGGACTGACTGGGACCGGAAGGACCGGTCCTAACCGGTCCCAGACCGGGACCGGTTTTTTAATTAAATATTTTAATTAATTTTTTTTAATATATTATTAAATTAAATAATAACATATATTAACATTAAATTAAGTATATTTTTTATATATTAATTTATTATTTCATTTTTAATAATTTAAATAAATAATAACATGTAATAATTTGAAAATTGAAATGAAAAATTATAAAATAAATAAAATTTTTTATTAAATTTGAAATAAAACTACAAAATCAAGATACAAATTACAAATTATAAATTCAAAATACAAATTTGAAATTACAAATATTATCATTAAAATTGAAATTATAATACAAACTACAAATTCAAAATCTGGAGTTGAGCCTTGGACTCGTCTTCAACTCCGGCGTCGCTTTTGAGTTTGAACTCGTCTTCAACTTACACGTCATTATTCTGCGGCGCTCCCCAGATTTAAGTTATTAAGCTCGTCTTCAACTTCAGACTCACTGTCTTCAATTGACGAGACGTGTTGTCTCCTCCTCAAAGTGTCCAAATGGTCCTTGTAGCAAATGCAAATCTCCAAAGATTCTTCGGTCAAACGTCTCCTTCGCTCGTTCAGAATCATGCCACTCAAAGAAAACGCAAACTCTGAAGCTACTGTACTAGCTTGGATGGTTAGTAAATCACAGGCCATTAAGGCCAAAATAGGATAATTATTAGATATAATTTTTCACCATTTTAAAATATCAAAATTTTCAATTTCGTTCGCGGTCATAAAATCTTGAAACTGTGTTTTGCTATATAAACCTAATTTATTTAAAGTACTCGAAGTTCGTTGTTTTTTCTTCGAAGCTAATTCTAAAAATCTATTTTTAAAATATCTTTTGTTCGAGGGGCGGTGGATTCCTCGCGAGGTCGCAATCCATATAATTGATCATAATAATTATATAGGCGAGTAAAATCAGAATTAAATTTTGAAACACTAACGTTTTTAAAATCACTAGAAGATTTGTTTAACTCTAAATTTTGATTAATTTCCTCTATAAAATTTTCAACCCCGTCTACACCCATTAAAGGGTTTAAAGCAGCAGCACAAGAAAACATAGATGGCATATGCGTATAATATTTTAAAAACTTTGTCTCCATTATTAATATTAAAGGACGCCACATTGGGTTAATTTTATAAGTTTTAAACATTTGAGTAATTAATAAAAAAATTTCAATAACAAGCGAGCTAGTAGGATAATAAACTCCAGATAAAGTAGTTGTTGCCCGATAAAAACTTTCTAATAAATTTACATAATCTTCGATTACGGCCCAATCGGACGCATCTAAATCATTTGCTTCTTCTACACTATTATAAAATTCTATCAATAACGATTTTTGTGACAAAGCCCGTTTTAACATTTTGTACGTGGAATTCCATCGTACCGGCATATCATACGATGGACCCAAAAAATTTTTACCCTGTGCTACAACAAATTTTTTTAAATCTTGTTTTTGTCGTTTTGAACTATAAATAACTCGTAACATAGTACGTATTTTAATAACATAATTTTTCATAAAAGTTAAACTATCTTGCACAATTAAATTAAGAACGTGACATACACAACGTGTATGAAAAAAAATACCATCTAGCATAGGTTCAAGATCATTAATCAAATATTTAATAGCCATATTATTATTCGAGGCGTTATCAAACAAAATACTTAAAATTTTATCTTTTATTATAAAATCTCTAATACACTTAATAATCACCTGATAAATTGTTTTACCGGTGTGCGGATATTCAAAATCTTCAAAACAAATTATACGTTTATTTAATTCCCAACTATCGGGATTGACCCAGTGACAAGTTATGCAAATATAAGAAAGTCCGTCAACTAAACCGTTAGTCCAAACGTCGCTCGTTAAACTAACTTGACCGTCGAATGTTTCAAAATAATTTTGTAAATATAATTTCGATTGCAGGTAAGCTTGTAAAGCATCACGTCGAGTTGTAGTACGACTTACCTGTTGATATTTTGGTTGGAGTGCTTCGTGTATGTAAGACGTCATCTCGTCGTTGTCGTAGTGGTTGAACGAAAGTCCGCTTTTGATGACATTCTCCATCTGTCGCTCCCGTTGCCGAGCTTGGTCATACTTCCAAATGTGCCCGATCGTCAAAATTTGAGCTTAGTTGGCCTCCGACGGGGCTTGTTTGGAAAGACACGATTTATTGTGTCGGGCGAGCGTTGTGTTGCTACTGTTAGAGGCCATAATCTTCGCGCAAAGTTTGCACTTCGCCTTAATTTCTCTGCCGACCCGCACTTTATCGAAGTTTTCCCAGACCGCCGCTTTATGCCGGTGCTCAACGATCTCATGATCGACGGACGCTGAGGAGGACGCCGGCATGGAGGAGGAGAAAGTCATTTAATAGTTAATACGAATATAGTGAGAGAGAGAGAGGGTGAGAGAGATAGTGAGAGATAGGGATTAAAATTTAAAAGAGGAAAATGAGGGAGAGGGGGGATTTATAAGAATTAAATTTTAAAAAAAAACTATTTTTATTAATTAAAAAATAGTTTTTTAATTTTTTTAAAAAAGAGCCAAACGGCTCTTTTATAAAAAAGAGCTGTTCGGCTCTTTTATAAAAGTGTCGTTAACGGCTCTTTTATAGAGCCGTTAACGGCTCTTTTATAAAAGAGTTGTTAACGGCTCTTTTAAAAGAGCCGTTTGGCTCTTTACGGTCCCGACCAGTCCTGAAACCGGTCCCGGACCGGGACCGGTTTTTACCCTAAAATAGGGGACCGCCAGGGACCTCTGGACCGGACCGGTCCTAACTGGGACCGGTCCCTGTCCGGTCCCGACAGGTCCGGTCCCGACCGGACCAGTCCGGACCTGTCTTAATGTGCACGCCTAGACACCAGTAATGTGTATATATCTTTTACTATAATAAAGAAAAAGTTGTTTTTGGTGCAACATTCAAAATTGTCAAATATAACCTTCTTCTTTTACCCTAATGACTTAACATACATTTAAAATAATGAGAGAAATTCATAAATATTATGTTCATTTATGTAATTACATAATATTCTCAAATTAAAAATAATTATAGAAATTCATGAAATCCAAAAAGTTTTTAGTAGAACTCCTAAACTTATGATAGACTATCATTTCTATGTGCACATAGGTCATTTGTTCTTTTAAATTACTTTTTTTGACTCAAAAATATAAATTTTTACAAAATAAATAATGGAATATAAATTATTATATTTTTACAATTCATTTGAGTACTCATTTGTCTATATTTTGAACAGTGCTGAAAAGTTACAGTCGTAAATTTTATTACGACTGTAAAATTAAAATCAAAAATTTTGACTGCAATTGATGGGCTCTAGGTACTTTCGCGATTTTAATTTTACAGTCGGGGGCGGGCGCAGCCCCCCGGGGCAGGCACTCGCATTGATGCGGGCGCAGCCCGCAACGACCCATCGTGGGCTGGCAAAGCAAGCCGGGTGCGGGCGAAGCCCGCCGTCACAGGCCAGGTACTGTGGCGCGTAGCCATAAGGGCGAGGCCCGTGTCGGGCACTCGTATAAGCTATATATAAAGCAAGGAATTTAAAAAATAAAAAATGGATCAAAGTTGTAATTCTGTTGGTGCGGAGGAAGAAGAACTTATCCATCTTCCATGGTTGCTTAAAACTTTTCTCCCAAAAGATGATATAGTTCACCACCATTAATGCTACAATCCATTAGATGTCATTCTTTGTTGGGGTCATCGCAAAGGCTGTCATGGGAGTTGTCTACCGACATTGGCCTAGCAGGGAAACTCATCCACAGGATGGTCCAGAAATGTGAGAGAGAGCCTTTGATGGCGACAATATGTGTTTTTGCTCCGCTACTCTACTACTCGGGAACGATAGGAAGGAAGAATGGGAACTCGAAGCACCAATGAGGAAGGTGAAGTCAGGGAGGTCCAACTTGACAACTTGAATGTGAAGCAAGGAGAAAAGACAGCTTATGGTGCCCGATCAGAATTCAGAAAAGTTTCTAAGTTAATTAATTGCCTAGAATAGTCCAACTTAAGTCTCTAGCTACAGTAATATAGTACAACAAATTTAAAATTTTCAATAATCTAGCCTGGGCACGTGCCCGGGTGTGCCTCCATCTGGGTCTGCCCATGTCTAAAACATCGTCCAATCGCCTATAACATTTCTAAATCAGGCTCACATTGCAGCGTCTACGCTTTCGGATAGTCACCATCACCATCGTTTACGCTTTCGGATAGTCACCATCACCATCGTTTCTTCCAACCACCACTACTGCCATCAATTACTCGGTGAGCTTTTATATTTCAATTTTTGTTCTCATATATTGTACGGATGATATTACAGGAACATTAAGGGTTCGTTCGTTTCGCAGACATTGATATTGAAGTATTGACTTTCAATCCAATATCAATATATATAAAAAATGACATTGAATTTAAAACCAATTTTTTTGTTCGGCGGCATGATGACTTTCTGTCATAGGAATTGACATTGATATTTTTTATTGTTCGTTTGTAGAAAGACTTTCTGTCATAGGAATTGACAAAGATCAATATTATTAATGATCACAATTAAAAATCACAAACGCAATTTTTTAGCCCGGTCGTGATTTTTTCTCAGGGCGTGATTTTTTCGCCCAAACTCAAGTTTTTCTACCTCAACGCGAATTTTTTGACCGAACGTGAAATTTTCGCCCAAAAGTGCTCTTTTCACCCAGACGTGTTTTTTTCGCCAGAGCGCGATTTTTTTTACTCTTATTTAATTTTTTCGGTCCGAATGAAAATTTTTCATATGAACGCGCATTTTTCGTCCGAACGCAATTTTTTCGTCCGCACGCGAATTTTATCATCCAGACGCAATTTTTTCGCCTGGACGCGATTTTTTCGCCCGGACACGATATTTTTTCCCGGACGCGATATTTTCGCCCAGATGCGATGTTTTCGCTCTGTCGCGATTTTTTTGCACGGAGGCGAATTTTTCGCCCGGACGCGATTTTTCGCCCGAAGGCGATTTTTTCGCCCGGACACAAAATTTTTCCCGTACGCGTTTTTTTTGCCCGGATGCGATATTTTCGCCCTGTCGTATTTTTCCTTCCGGATGGATTTTCGCCCGGGCGATTTTTCGCCGCGCGAATTTTTCGCCCGGGCGCGAATTTTTCGCCCGGGCGCGAATTTTTCGCCCGCCCGGGCGCGAATTTTTCGCCCGGGCGCGAATTTTTCGCCCGGGCGCGAATTTTTCGCCCGGGCGCGAATTTTTCGCCCGGGCGCGAATTTTTCGCCCGGGCGCGAATTTTTCGCCCGGGCGCGAATTTTTCGCCCGGGCGCGAATTTTTCGCCCGGGCGCGAATTTTTCGCCCGGGCGCGAATTTTTCGCCCGGGCGCAAATTTTTCGCCCGGGCGCAAATTTTTCGACCGGGCGCAAATTTTTCGACCGGGCGCAAATTTTTCGACCGGGCGCAAATTTTTCGACCGGGCGCAAATTTTTCGACCGGGCGCAAATTAGTTCACAAGAAATTTGGCCAAGTGGGTTGTGGAAGAGGAGGAGCCAAGGGGTGGCAAGGGCCAAGAGGTTTGGAGGCCCGAGCCAAGGCAGTGCGAGCAGTAGTAGTAGCAGTAACAACCAAGGTGGGGGAGCCAGGAGCAAAACCATCAACTCGGCTGGAGGCAACAAGAGTGGCAAGATCAAGGCCAGTGGAGATGTTTCCATGGAGGAAACAACCACCATTGTGGCCAGGGCAGGTTAACCCTTATATCCCGGCGACAATGCTAGGGACCACCCTCCCCGATCAGCATATGACTATGGTGATAGCCCTGTGATGCGGTAACGGCAAGTGTACCGGTCACTGTCAAGTAGTAAATTGGGAATAGATTCATCAAATATCGATCTTGAGGGAATGCAGGAAGGGTATGTGATAGCGTTGTGTGAAGATCGTCACTAAGAGTAAAAATAAACAACAGGGGGGGTTTTCTTTGATTTCCTAGTGCTACAAAGTAGAAATAAAACTACTGCGGGTCGCCAGCACCGCTTCGCTTGGTGGATGAGTGAGTGCAGGCCGCTATGTCGTGCTTCGGTACGCGGATGGATGGGGAGCAAGTATGAGAGTGAGGGTCGTAAACACCTCTTCACACCCCAACTCTAGGCTTTGCTAGAGTGGATTCAAGTGCGCTAGTGAGTGGGTGTGAGCGAAGGCGAGTGCATCACAACAACAACAGAACAAGTAGCTGACAAAGCATACTTCATTCATAGACAAATTAAAAGTAGGTTAAGTTCGATTACAAGCTTAAAGTACAATCCACAAGAGAAAAGGTAGAGTAAACCGAAAGAGGGAAGGCGTAGCCGTGGCTCTTGGTCGGAGTGGTGGGTTTTGAATCCACTTCACGACTCTGACCGTTGTTGCTACCGGATGCAAGTGGGTCGTCAATCCACTTGTTCTTCTCCATCTTCTTTCCTTTCCTTTGATCTTTTCTTCCTTTCGTCCAGAGGAATGTCACCAAAAGTTCTTATTGCTTGTTGCTGATGGCCAGGAGCTCTCCGAAGGTTGAAGATGGCTTCGAATGTCCGGAGAATGCTTCCCAGAGGGTGTAGATGGGTGGAGGAACTATGGAGGAGTAGAACGGCGCTTACCACGCAACTCCCGATCGGAATAATGACGAGTGTTGACCTAAATCGCGGAACAGGGCCTTAAATACGGAAGCAGAATAAGCAGAGTGCACGATCAGTGGCGCATGACCAGTTGTCATGCGCACTATCGGATGATGATCGTGCGCAATTCCCTAGAGAATCCTGTAACTGGTCAGAATATCAGCATATACGCGCACGATCAGTGGCGCAAGACTGGTGGTCGTGCGCACTGAATCCACTGATCGTGCGATTCGAAAAGATAGACCTGTAAAAAAAAGAGGTAAACGCTCACGAGCAATGTCGCACGACCGATGGTCGTGCGCGCTATGTCCAGTACTCATGCGATTACCCTGGCTGAAATAAGAAAATTGAGAACGTAGTGCACACGATCAGTGTCGCACGACCAGTGGTCATGCGCAGTAAGTCCAGTGATCGTGCGTAGTATTCCTGTACCGTTTGGGATTTCCCGAGCGATCCCGGAACACGCATGCGACCCATGCACCTACAGTAGAACAAAAAGGCCACCAAAAGTGCACACAACATTCTCCATATACAGAGAGACAACAAGTAAAAAAGCGGAAGTACAAAAACAACGAAACCACACTAAAAACGGGCCTAAGGTGCACTTAATCATGAAATGGACAGAGAAACAAATATAAGCGGTTATGGCTCTCAAGTACAGTGCAATAATGATAAAACTGGCCCAAATGAGACCAAAAATAAGTGTATAATTTGGACTCATCACACCCCCAGACTTACCCATTTGCGCGTCCCGCACAAATCCTCGCTCTATGGACTTTAAAAATAGCTAGCTGACTTAGAAATTTCAAAATAAAGTAAGACGAGAAATCAAATACATCATGTTCATAGAAAATAGAATAGAAATTTTTTTTAATTATATGACTGAGTTTAAACTATTCGACAGAGGAAAATAAATATTGTATCTACTCAAAATTAGAATTGTGGAGAATCGTTTGGTCATATGTAAGAAGAAAGTTGGCAGGCCACTAAGATGAGCATTTCTAAAGACCGGGGCTCGTGATCACCTCTAATGAAATCCATCAATGTCGGGGACCATAAGCTTGCCTGTTCACACTCTCTCCATGATGTTATGTAGACTCAAACGTGAATCAGTAGGACTTGTAGGATTGAATGGGGGCATAGGCTAAGGTGTGGTATTCAATGATAAACATGGAGGCTACACGCAACCAAAACGAGCGAACAAAATCTAAACCCATACAACCACTAAGAGATGCACGTGTGACACACCCCCAAACTTGACTTAAAAAATCGGGTATACACATGGCCTAACTCGACCAAAAACTGACTCACAAAATGGGGATTGCAATTCTCATTGTAATGCTTTTAGATTTTCTTTTTCACCCTTTTCTTTTTCATTTTTTTCTTTTAGCAATCCCCAAATCTAGCAATTAAAATTTCATGAATTCATCACCACATCACATGAATCCCACATATCACAACTTATCAAATTTTGAATCCGATCAAGCTTAAAGTTTTGGTTGAGACAAGAGGGTTGCCATTAAGCTTTAGTGAATGAAGGTGGAGCTGAAACAAAAGAGGGGTAGGCCAAAACATGGCTTGCAACGGTCAGTGGCTAGGACAAGGTACACAAGGCTCAAACTAGCAAAATGAAGACCTACCTTACGCTCACACTCGACCAACCAGGCACCAATGCTTCGAGAGTAGCTTGGGGCAAGTTGTTAGCTACCGAGAAAGATGATCCTTCCTCCCGACTCGAGCAATACGAGTCTAGTGACGGCTACACTCATCCCTACACTACCATTCGATTACTGTAGATTCCATAATTTTGAGTAGCACAAACAATATTTACTTTTGCAGAAAAAGTTTAAATCTACGAGTATGAAGAAAAAGTAAACCTATACTATTTCTACGCAAATCATGAGTACTCGATTAGGAGCACTGCATGAGTTTCGAACTACTCTATCACAAAATCCTAAGCCAGCACCACTCATTTAAAGTTTACACAAAAGTAATACAATTGACTTGAGCCGAGCGCGTGGTTAAGTGCACGCTCATGTGGGTGATTCAATGTGTGCAATAGTGATCATGAAATAAATAAATATAGACTAGTATGAAATAAACTGTGTTGTGAAGTGACCACAAAATACTCCACCCCCAGACTTGAATGTGACAATATGTAAAACTAAACATGCAAATAAAAATAAAGGGCTAGGGGAAAGAAGTACCTATGTTCAAAATTGAGCGTACCAGTCGTACAACGAGATGTCCAAATACGGCCAAGTTGTCGCGCCTCAAAAATTTCCTGCACCTGCGATTTAAATATCCACGCAAAACAAAAGATAGACATATATATATATATATATATATATAGAGAGAGATAGAGAGAGAGAGAGAGAGAGAGAGAAAGTAGCATAGAGCACAACACAGGACCAAATGGTCCAACATGGGTTGTCTCCCAGAAGCCACTTTTATTTACCGTCCTTAAGGTGGACCAAATACCTGTATTAGCATAATATATAATTTTATATCCTTATCAACTAAATAAACACAAAATACTCAGCAAGTCCACACACAGCATTAGCAAAATTCATCTAACACACAATCAACTATACCCAGATTTATGAAAGAGCTCCCCACAGGAGTGAGAAAGTCCAAGATTTGAAGCTTTAGGGGTCAGGTTGGTTTTACCCAACCTGCCCCAAGCCCCAAGCTTCTCTCCCCTGAGAGCAACAGAGCGAGCAGATCGCAGTAAACGTTCACTACTCTTCTTCTCCAAAGTGGGAGAATGCCACTTAGCATAATCAACTAACTCACCAGCCAAAGTTTTGGGTTTCATAGTCTCCGGCGCCATAGCGGCAACAAGATCCACCCATGAAACTTTGCGATTAAATTGTATGTTCATAAATTCAGCATGAGGAGAGTCATGCTCTCCTACAAATGTATTCTCAAGACTTCCATCAGCAGTCTCCTCCCGAACCAATGGTTCCTTCTTCTCTTCCTCGTCGCCACTCTCTTCTTCACAAGTACTTCTTTTCTCCTTTTTCTTCCACGTTTCCATCTTATCTCTGTCATTCACCGTACTAAACAATTCATTAGTGATAAAATTAGGAGGGCGATCCAGATATTTAGTCACGGAGTCAGTTAAGAACGTCGGTTCCACCATATTGGGTACAAGAACCCGTCCATTGGAAAAATCCAAGATGTCGCTGCTATCCTTCAAAATTGGGACTCCTAAGATTGGCATCGAGTTGTTTTCAGTAGGCCCCAATACTGTGAAGTCCGCAACAATTTTTGTTCCGGCCACCATAAACTATACCTCTCTTACCTCACCTTCTGTTTCCACTAGAACTCCATTAGCTAAAACCAGCGAGGTACGATCGTCCGGATTCAATTTTAAATCAAACTTCTCAACGTCTTTCAAAGCAAGAACGTTTCTTATATATTTGGAATCGCAAAGTGCGGTGGTCTCAATGTTGTAGATCGTACAAGGACTCACAAGATCACCACACACCCCCATATCCCTCTCAAAAATACTTCTCCCTTGATCTACGGGGTTCTTCTCCGTGTTACTTGAAAGAGTCCCTTGGGGACGCTCAGCTAGCACCTGGGCCAATTGTCCCAGTTGCACCTCCAGATTCTGCATTGATGTAGTCTGGTTGGCCATATTCGATTGAGCGACCTAACCAAACTTTTCCATCATATCCACCAAATTACTCTTCTTCGGAGCCGAAGGGGTCTGGTATTAACCCGGATGGGGCGGCCTCGGTTGGCTACCAGAGGCCGAAGCATCGAACTGATGTTGTCATGGTTGCCATCGTTGGCCACCTGCATTTTGGTTCCACGAGAAGTTGGGGTGATTCCTCACCCCTGGGTTATAAGCATTTTCGTAAGGCACACCCCTATTTAGGTTAGATATAAAATTTATAGATTCATTCATATTCAAATTGCACAGCTCACCAGCAAGTTCTTCTCCCGGGCATTCGTAAGTGTGATGGTCGTCCCCTCCACATCCTTGACAAGAGATTGCCATGACAGGGGATGCAGTGGACACAACCGATCCAAGAGAAAAAAAATCCCTGGGTATTTTTTGGGCATTTCTCCCCGCAATCCAATAAATGCTGTGTGAGGCAGTATCTTGCAGTAGCCTCAGTGCTACATCCGGTGTGAGGTTCATTAACGACCCTCCAGCAGCAGCGTCGATCATAGCCCTATAATTGGGCTCTATGGCAAAGTAGAATTGGCCCGTAAAGTTCCAAGGCTGGAACTCATGGTTTGGGCACTTCCTTAGCAACTCGTTGAAGCATTCCCACGCCTCCCCTAAGCTCTCTTGATCAAATTGGTGGAAGTTGCCAATCTCCCGACGCAGGTTCACTATCTTGTCCACAGGATTGAATTTCTCTAGGAACCTCGCGGATAGAACGTCCCACGTAGTGGCTATTCCTGGATGTAAGCTATGCAACCACGCTTTTTTCCTTATCACGCAGTGAAAATGGGAAGAGCTTCATCTTCACCGTATCGTCGGGTATTCCTCCATAACGAAAAGTCCCGCATATCTTAGAAAAATCTGAGAGATGCATATGTGGGTCCTCACTTGGCAACCCGGAGAATTGAGCATTGCTGCATATCATATTCAGAATAGCAGGGTTGATTTCGAACTGTGGATTAGGGATGGTAGGCCCGAAAGCTGGGTACACACTCCCTACAGTGGGAGTAGTGTAATCTCTCATTGTACGAGGCCTCGGCTTATTGTCCTCATTTTCATCGACACGCTGCCCTCCAACAGCAGCTATATTTCCCCGCGGACCAGCCCTATGCATCGTTTTCCCCTGCTAGTTTCCCATATTCTCATCAGCATATGCCCCTAAGACGGGCTCCTCTCCTCTTCCATGACCTCCAATCTGCATTAGATTGTGGTCCATCACACCCCGAGCAGTAGCAGCACGCCTTCGTGCTCTGGTGGTCCTCTCGATTTCTGGATCGTACGCTAGCAATTTTTCAGGTCTTTGTCTCTGCATGCACCAAGATGACAAAAAAAAAAGAACAACTCTTATGTAACTATCTTAACACAACTCAGATTGCAATACGCCCGCAATCCCCGACAATGGCGCAAAAAACTTGATGCGCTAACAACAAGTGTACATGTCGCTGTCAAGTAATAATATGGGAATAGCTTCCCCGAATATCAATCTCTAGGGAATGCAGGAAGGGAACGTGATAGCGTTATGTGAATATCGTCACTAAGAGTGAAAATAAACAATAGGGGGTTTTGGTTTGATTTCCTAACGCTACAAAACAGAAATAAAACTAATGTGGGTCGCCAGCACCGCTTCTCTTGGTGGATGAGTGAGTGCAGGCCGCTATGTCGTGCTTCGGTACACTGATGGACGGGGAGCAAGTGCGAGAGTGAGGGTCATAAACACCACATCACACACCAACTCTAGCCTTTGCTAGAGTGGATTCAAGTGTGCTAGTAAGTGGGTGCGAGCGGAGGCGAGTGCCACACAACTACAACAGAACAAGTTACTGACCAAACATACTTCATTCATAGAAAAACTAAAAGTAGGTTAAGTTCGATTACAAGCTTAAAGTACAATCCACAAGAGAAAAGGTAGAGTAAACCGAAAGAGGGAAGGTGTAGCCGTGGCTCTTGGCCGGAGTGGTGGGTTGTCAATCCACTTCACGACTCTGACCGTGGTTGCTACTGGATGCAAGTGGGTCATCAATCAACTTATTCTTCTCCATCTTCTTTCCTTTCCTTTGATCTTCTCTTCCTTTCGTCCAGAGGAATGTCACCAAAAGTTCTCGTTGCTTGTTGTTGATGTCCAGGAGCACTCCCAAGGTTGAAGATGGCTTCGAATGTCCAGAGAATGCTTCCCGGAGGGTGTAGATGGGTAGAGGAACTGTGGAGGAGTAGAACGGCGCTTCCCGCGCAACTCCCAATCAGAATAATGACGAGCGTTGACCTAAATCGCGGAACAGGGCCTTAAATACGGAAGCAGAATAAGCAGAGCGCACGATCAGTGTTGCATGACCAGTGGTCGGGCGCACTATCGGCTGATGATCATGGCAATTCCCCAGAGAAACCTACAACTGGTCAGAAATATCAATATATATGTGCACGATCAGTAGCGGACGACCGGTGGTCCTGCGCACTGAATCTACTGATCGTGCGATTGGCAAAGACAGACCTGCAAAAAAAGAGGTAAATGCGCACGACCGTTGGTCGTGCGCACTATGTCCAGTGCTCGTGCGATTACCTTGGCTGAAACAAGAAAATGGAGAGCGTAGTGTGCACGATCAGTAGCGCACGACCAGTGGTCGAGCGCAGTATGTCCATTGATCGTGCACAACATTCCTGTACTGTTTGGGTTTTCCAGAGCGATCCCGGAACTCGCGCGCGACCTATGCACCTGCAGTAGAACAGAAAGGCCACCAAAAGTGCACACCACATTATCCATACACAGAGAGACAACAAGTAAAAAGTGGAAGTACAGAAACAACGAAACCACACTGAAAATGGGCCTAAGGTGCACTTAATCATGAAATGGACAGAAAAATGAATGTAAGTAGTTATGGCTCTCAAGTGCAGAGCAATAACGATAAAAATGGCCCAGATGAGACCAAAAATAAGTGTATAATTTGGACTCATCACCCTGAGGAGGAGAAGGAGAGGCCACTTGAGGAGGAGAGAGGAAGGAAAAATGGATGGGCCTTAGGTATTCGTGACGACATGAAGTGCTTCTGCTCATGAATTGTGTACGTAACCCCCCTTTTTCCTAATATGAATTTTCTTAACACTCTTAATTTATCGCAATGAGGTGTATGAACGGATGAGAAAGTATACCTAAGTCCTAAGCTTTCTCCCGCTATCAGGCTCTCATCTAACTGGCAGTGCAGGGGCCCTTGGTGGACATGGTTGTTGCTCTGGAGATAAGTTCCGAGCTTTCCCTCAGTGTTAGGCTCTTATCTAGCTGGCAGGGTAGGGGTCCTCGGTGGACATAGTTATTGCTCTGGAGTTAAGTACCGAGCTTTCTCCCGCTGTCAGGCTCTCATCTAGTTGGCAAGGACGGGGTCCTCTGTGGACATGGTTGTTGCTCTAGAGCTAAGTCCCGAACTTTCTCCAGTTGTCAGGCTCTCATCTAGCAGACAGGGCAAGGGTCCTCGGCGGACATGGTTGTTGCTCTGGAGCTAATTCCCAATCTTTCTCCCGCTATCATGCTCTTATTTAGCTGGCAGGTTTGGGGTCCTCAGTGGACATGGTTATTGCTCTGGAGCTAAGTCTTGAGCTTTCTCCCACTGTCAAGCTCTCATCTAGCTGGTAGGGCAGAGGTCCTCGGTGGACATGGTTATTTCTCTGGAGCTAAGTCCTAAGCTTTCTTCTGCTATCATTCTCTCATCTAGCTAGTAGGGTAGGGGTCCTCGGTGGACATGGTTGTTGCTCTAGATCTAAGTCCCGAGCTTTCTCTGCTATCAGGCTCACATTTAGTTGGCAAGGCAAGGGTCCTCGGTGGACATGGTTGTTGCTCTAGAGCTAAGTACCGAGCTTTCTCCCACTATCCGTCTCTCATCTAGCTGGCAGGGCAGGTATCCTCGTTGGTCATGGTTGTTGTTCTAGAGCTAAGTCCCGAGGTTTCTCCTGCTGTCAGGCTCTCATCTAGTTGGTAGGGCAGGTGTCCTCGGTGGATATGGTTATTGCTTTGGAGATAAGTCCTGAGCTTTCTCCCACTGTCGGGCTCTCAACTAGCTGGCAGGGTAGGGGTCCTCGGTGGACATGGTTATTGCTCTGGATCTAAGTCCCAAGCTTTCTCCTGCTGTCAGGGTCTCATCTAGCTTGCAGGGCAGTGGTCCTTGGTGGACATGGTTATTGCTCTGGAGCTAAGTCCCGATCTTTCTCACACTGTCAGGCTCTCATCTAGCTAGCAGGGTAGGGGTCCTTGGTGGAAAAGGTTGTTGCTCAAAAGCTAAGTCCCGAGCTTTCTCCCACTGCTAGGTTCTCATCTAGCTGGTAGGGCATGGGTCCTCAGTGGACATGGTTATTTCACTAGAGGTAAGTCCTGAGCTTTCTCCTTCTGTCAGGCTCTCATCTAGCTGGTAGGGAAGGGGTCCTTGGTGGACATGGTTGTTGCTCTGGAGCTAAATCTCGAGCCACTCCTATTGTCGGGCTCTCATCTAGCCGACAGGGGCGTTGGACCTATGACGAGCATTTTGAAGTACTGCACAAATAGGTTTCAAAATAGTGAGCATCTATCCTAAAAAGGGATAAGGTGTGGCATATCCATCTCGGCAAGGCCTTCCCGATAGTATCCTTCTCAGCAAGACCCTCCTGAAAAGACACTCCTGGCTAGACCCTCCCGGCAAGACCCTCTCGACAAAGATCCCTCCGGTAAACTCTTCTCAAAGAGAAATGGCTCCACATGGTCATCACCTAAGAGCTTATGGATTGGGCGAATGTGCGAAAACATTTGCGAATGATGAATAAGCGCAAAGTAAAAAATTTAGTACAAGAAGGCATTGCGAAAAAGAAAATTTAGCTTTAATAATCTCTAAAAAAATTACATAGTTCTGGGGGTCTCGCCCCTTACATAGAAGATCCAAAAGAGAAGACAAATTACAAAGAGAAAAATGAGAGAGGAAGTCTTCAGGGAGAGCCGCCGGACTTCTCATTGGAGGAGGATTCGCTCTCGCTGGAGGAGGAGCTAGATCCGCATCTGCTTGGCGATTCGTTCTCTCCCACAGGCTTCTGGATGGGATTGTACAGCCATGGAAGGGTTCCACATGATGTTAGCATCTCGCCGCCCTCATTAAGGAACCCCGACTCCCACAGTATTTTGATCACGGTCCAAAACACCGCCTGGGAATTTTCCTGCGTCATCACCTCTATCTCGTTGTTAGATTATTGATGAAGAAGGACCTTCTCCTTGGGCGATGGCGGAACTGGTATGTTGGCTTCTTGTGCTTTTTTAAGTTCGGCCTTCAGCAGGGTGATTTCGCACCCGAGAGCAGCCTCCCGCGCGCGCGACAGCTGGACTTGGGCGGATTCTTGGGAGATATTTTGGTTAGAACCAACGTGAAATGGCCGCAAGGCTGAAGGCCTTTGAAGATTTACATACCTCAGCCACCAGGCAAAGGGCGAGAAGCTTCTGGGAAGCTGCCAGATCAGCCTTCAGGGTGGCCGCCTCAGCAACTGCGAGATACCTTTATTTGAGATCCTCGACATGTTGTGCTCGATGTTATGCTGCGACACCCAGACATGTGCACGAGCTCAAATGCGCGCAGCTGGGCTTGAACAGATTCATGGGAGAGAGCCCAGGTAGTCTCCCAGTCATATATACTTGCATTTACCTGGCTGTAAAGCCCAAAACCAAGCGCGATGGTTTCACCACCGGTCGTGTATTGCTCTATCTAGGAGGGGAAGTGTAACACCCAGAAATCTCAAAAGCCAAAAATGGGATTCAGGTTGGCTGACATAGCCTGAGACGCGGGCGTGTCTTAGGGCGTGTCAGGTGTACACGGCCTGGGACACGGGCATGTCCCAGGGCGTGTCCCAGGGCGTGTCCCTCTTCTAGACGAGTACTCGAGAATTGATCGTCAAGAGGCGACATGGCCTGTGACACGGGCGTGTCACTGGGGCGTGTTGGGCACACGGCCATGGACACGGGTGTGTTCCTTAGTCGTGTCCTACTCGGGTGATTTTTGAGATCGTGTTGCAGGGGTGACACAGCCAGATACACGACCATGTATTGGATGACACGGGCGTATCAGGCTTGACACGGGCGTGTCAATACCCGTGTTCTTGTTTATTTTCAGTTAGTTGTTCACCGCTTAGTTTACACGGCCTGTGACACAGGCGTGTCACAACCTGTGTTCGGCCCAGGAAAATCAATTTCAGGGCTAATCTGAGCCTTCCATTTCCTTTGACCAAGATCCAATGGCCTAGGCTGTTCCATGGATTAATAAGGCCGGGATTTGAGTTGAGAAAGCTCATTTGAGTTGTGTTTTCTCTTTCTAAAAGCTAAGAGAGAGAGGAGAGCAAGAGAAGGAAGCAGAAGGGGAATCTGGCTGTCGGTGGTGCTATGGTGGTCCAAATCGCGAGCCGAGTTCGGATTTGCGAAGGTAAGGCTGCTGCAAAGACTTTCATCTGTTTTCTTTCTCTTCATGGCTCCGAAGCGAATTCCAAGGGTAACGGTTTCCTTCTTGGACATGTGAAGTCCTACTTTCCTGCATTTGCATAGGGAAAACCCTTCCCCACGAGTGTGCGGTGGGTTGTAGTGTCCCTTGGGGTAGATATGTGAAGTCCCCCTTATTAGAGTACGGAATCGGAGTACGGATCTAGGCATGCTGTGTGAAGCCCATCTAAACATGCTGGTCTTGATTGGTGATGCTTGTTTCCATTCAGAGGAGCCTCTGAGTATTTGATTGTTTGTGTGCAATCTGTGGTGCATACCTTTTGCTTGGTGCAGCAGGAAGTACTGGAGAAAGTCCAGGAAATTGTGAGAGTTGGATTCAACTCTTTTGGACGTGAGTTGTTACTTTGTGTGGTGTTGACCCATTTGGCTGCAACTGTATAAAAAGGGCTTCGTGCCGAACAGGAAAGGTGAAACCGACCCGCGCCTTTATTTGTGGCCTAAAGTACGATGTGCTTGGTAGTGTCAAGGCAGTTTGAGCAACGGGGGGGGTGGCTGATCCGTACCTGCGTTATGTAGGCTTGACATGAGAGCGCCAAGGCATTAGGCTTTTGTCGGCGGCATAATGAGAGTCTTGGGCCTGTGTGCCAGACTAAATGCTCATTGGTGGGATCCGGTGTTTCCGGTACACCCGAATGTGCCCTGAGTGCACGGAGCGTCGGGCCGTTGTGCCGACGTTTGTGATATGTATTGACTGTGTGGTCGTGCACATCTTGCGTGGTTTGTTATACATACTGTTGGAAAAATGCTATGCAGGGATGGAATTTTGCTGCCCCGTGCCAGGGGTAGGGTCATTATAATTGGTCAGCTGAATGCTGATCATTGCCCTGTTTACCACCGCTTGGTGGATTGGATCTTGCAGGTGCAGGAGGTGCTGGTCCAAGTGGGACATAGCGGGCTGAAGCCCAAGCTGCGTTGCTGCCCTCAAAGGCTTTATTTTGTTTCTTCTTGTTCATGTGTAGCCGACCTGCGTGCCAATGTTTGTAAACCACACCTTTGTTAAGAGAAATTTGTAAGGCCTTAAGGCCAGATACTTTGGTTATATACATTCCTATTTTGTTAGTGGACAGTTCTTGTTTTGCTTGAGTTCAAGAATTCAACCATGAAGCTTCCGCTAGAATGCTCTGTGTTATGATTCGTTGGGTTTTATGATATTATTTAGTAGCGTCTCCGCCTGTTTGTGGAATATGGTGTGGGGCCCCAGCCGGACCCTCTATTATATTTCTCTTGACGGGTAGAGGTGTTATAATTTGGTATAAGATACTCAAGAATGTCCACTTAGGAATGAAAATACACTTGTTTGTTGAACCTGTGTATTCTTTTTCGCATGTTTGCCGTTTTACTTGGTCGCTAAACTGTGTGTTTTACAGATATAGGTGACCAGAAGTGTTGCGGGTCAATCCGAACCTCAACATTCTGTAGAATGTGCGGCACCAGCTGAGGTGCCCACACCTCCTCCATCCGCTAAAATGGTACGTTTCATCACGGAAACGGTACTTGCTATGATGAATGCTCAGCAGGCTGGGCAGGCACGTCCTGCAGTGGTGCCAACGCATGCTGGGGTATGTCAAGAACCGGTAGAAGTTGTAGTTGATCCGCGGGAAGCAAAGGAATAATGGAAGAGATTCATGAGCTTCAATCCTCCGCAATTTACTGGGGTAGGTTCACCGGCCCAAGCAGAGAATTGGCTTGCAAGGATCAAGAGGATCAATAGAGCTATCAAGGTTGAGGAGGGACAAAAGGTTATGTTGCTCACTTTCCTACTGGAAGGAGAGGCTCGATTATGGTGGGATGAGATTGAACTGCATCACTTGGCCGGCAGGCAACTGGATGAGGTCTCGATGGACGAATTTTCTCGGTTATTCTTGGCACAACATCTGCCAATGCAGCAAAGGATATCAATGGGAATGGAATTTCAACGGTTAACTCAAGGAGATCGTAGTGTGGATGATTACCTGCATGATTTCACACGTTTGAGAAGATATGCGGGTACAATCTTCGCCGAAGAAGAGCGTAAGGCTAGTAGGTTTTATGCGGGACTGCGAGATGAGCTGCGGTATTTTCTCTCGAGTTCTGTGAGTAAGGTATTTCAAGCCTTAGTCTGTACGGCTCGGTCTTTGGAGACGGACATGAGAAGGGGGCAAGCAAAGGGGACCTTGGCTGTGACAAAGCCAGAGTTCAAGCTACTGCGTCTGGAGAAGTTTGGGTACCGTAAGAGATGGGGAAAGAAGTCCAAGTCTACTGGACAAGCTCCTTCTGAGACTGTGACAGAGACATCTTGGTATGGATCTCGCACTTATTTTACGTGCGGGAAGTTGGGACACTTTACACGTGATTGCCTAGTTGGTCCTCCAAAGGGTGACAAGAAGACGGGATCGTCTTATGCGGAGAAAGGGAAGACTATGGTGGAGTCTTCTGCCTCGCACACGCAGCCCAGGGTATTCAATCTTGGACAACAGGAGGCCATTGAATAGGCCGATGTTATCACAGGTGCGCGAAGTTTTTAATGCTATGTTATATTGTGTACTGTGCTTGTTTTTTACTTTTGGTGTTATAGGTTTTGTCCTTATACGGGACTGTCTGGCTCGAGCACTGTTTGATATAGGTGCTTCACATTCGTTTCTGTCTGAGGCATTCATCTTTCGTATCGGGGCACCTATACGGACCACGACAGACAGTGTAACAGTGTTGTTACCTAACGGATGTTTGATGTGCGCGGATAAATCTTGCGGTCTTGAGGTCAAGATAGGGAGTTGGGAGTTCAAGGTGGAAACATTAGTATTGCCGATCAAGGAAATTGATATAATCTTTGGTATGGACTGGCTTTCAGAGCAGCGTGCTTGTATAGATTGCACTTCAAAAGAGGTCACACTCGGGAAGAATACCGAACAAGAGACCAAGTTCATTGTTATACAAGGGATGAGTGGGATATTGTTATCTGCTCTCCAAGTCGTTAAGGCAGTTCGGAAGGGTGCGGAGTTATTCTTCACACTCGTAGAGGCGGTGGTGCCGGAGGACAGTGTGAGTGAAGTGCTGATTATGTCGGAGTATGCTGATGTGTTTCCAAAGGACCTTCCGGGGTTACCTCCCCAAAGGGAAATCAACTTCTCTATCGAGCTGGTGCCAGGTGCGAAACCTGTGGCCCGTTCGCCGTATCGGGTAGCGCCATAAGAGATGGCCGAACTGAAAGTTCAGTTGCAAGAGCTGTTGGAGAAGGGATATATATGCCCAAGTATGTCACCTTGGAGCACGCCTGTTCTTTTTGTGAAAAATAAAGATGATAGTTTACGTCTGTGTATTGATTATCGCGAACTGAATAAGCTGACGGAGAAAAACAAGTATCTGATTCCACGGATCGATGACTTGTTTGATCAGCTAGCGGGCTCAACCGTCTATTCCTAATTGGATTTGAAATCCGAGTATTACCAATTGCGGAATAGGGTAGGTGACATTCCCAAGACAGCGTTTGGCACACGCTACGGTCATTATGAGTTCACAGTGATGACGTTTGGCTTATGTAATGCGCCTTCGGTATTCATGGATCTCATACATCGAACGTTCTGCGAATACTGGGATTTTTTGTGATTTTGTTCATTGATGATATCCTCGTGTGCTCACAGTCGGAGAAAGATCATGCAAACCATTTGCGGTTGGTATTGCATACCTTGCGGAGGAATAAGCTGTATGCAAAGTTCTCTAAGTGTGAGTTCTGGCTCTCGTCGGTGGCTTTTCTGGGCAATGTGGTAAGTGGAGATGGCATAGAGGTGGATCCGGCAAAGATAAGTGCCATTTGTGATTGGCCAGTGATGTCTTCGGTGGCCTAAGTCAGGAGTTTTCTTAGACTGGCAGGAACTATAGACGATTTGTGGAGAACTTCTCCCGGATTGCTTTTCCTTTGACTACGTTGATGAGAAAAGATCAGAAGTTCATTTGGACGCCAGAGTGCGCACGAGCTTTTGAGGAGCTAAAGAGTCGTTTGACCACGGCGCCCGTTTTGACGTCACCATGTGGCACAGACGGTTTTGAGATATACAGCGATGCATTAGGGAGCGACTTAGGCTGCGTTCTCCTGTAGTTTGGCAAGGTGATTGCATATGGCTCACATCAATTGAAAGTGCATGAACGTAATTACCCCGTCAACGACTTGGAGTTGGCGGCAGTGATTGTTTCGCTAAAGTTGTGGCGGCACTATCTTTATGGCGTGAAGGTAGATATTTATATGTATCATAAAAGCCTAAAGTATCTGCTCGATCAGAAGGATTTGAATATGCGACAACGGAGGTGGATGGAATTCCTAAGGGACTATACCTTCGACATTCACTATGTTCCCGGAAAGGTAAATGTGGTCGTTGATGCCTTGAGTCGTCGGACTCTGGTGCGTGAAAGTTGGTTGCGGATACACGATGAGCGTCTAATCCAGGAGTTGGAAGCATTGGAGATATCTTGTGTTGAAAGGGATTCTTCGGCCGAGGCATGCTTGAACTGGATGGAGGTTCAATATGACCTTGCGGATAGGGTTCGGCGGGCAATGGAGTTTGATGAAAGTCTCCAGCTCTATGCAAAGGAAGGGTCTGGTGACCAATTCTCCTAGGATGACGGTTTATTACGGAAGAATGGCCGATTGTGCATCCCTTGTGCGGGTAAATTGTGAGAAGAATTATTATATGAAGCGCACTTTACAAAGTACTCCATTCACCCTGGGAGAACAAAAATGTACAAGGACATGAAGAAATTGTTCTGGTGGCCCGGTTTAAAGAAGGACATAGCCGAGTATGTGGCTAAGTGTCGTACTTGTGCTTTTGTGAAGGCAGAATGTCAACGGCCTAGCAGTTTCCTGAAATCATTGCCGGTTCCGCAGTGGAAATTTGAGGATATTTCTATGGATTTTGTGCACGGATTGCCGAGATCTCAATGCGGAAATGACTCAATCTTGGTGATTGTAGACCAGTTGACAAAGGTGGCTCACTTTCTACCGAACAAGCGGGATAATTCTATCGAAATGTTGGCAAAGCTCTATGTGGAGCAGATTGTTCGATTGCACGGTATTCCGCGGAGCATCATTAGTGACCGAGATGGGCGATTTACTTCCAAAGATTGGAGGCTAATCCATCAGCTATTGGGCACAAAGTTAGCATTCAGTACGGCCTTTCATCCTCAAACGGATGGCCAAACTGAGCGAACCAACAGGAAGATGGAGGATATGCTCCATATGTGCGCCCTAGACTTCGGTAAGAAATGGGAAGATCATCTTGTTATGGTGGAGTTTGCCTATAATAATAGCTACCAAGAAAGCATCGGTATGGCACCGTTTGAAGCTCAGTATGGTCGCAAGTGCCATACACCGTTAGCTTGGGAAGAAACTGGCAAGTCCAAACTTTTGGGACAAAAGGAAGTCGAGGATGCTAACTCAACAATATGCTCTATTCGAGAGAGGCTACTAATAGCCCAGGATCGGCAAGCCAAGTATTACAATGCCAAGCACCGGAACGTGGAGTTCGCGGTGGGCAACTGGGTCTATTTGAAGATTAAACCCGTCAAAGGCATATCTCGGATTCGACGGTTGAAAAAGCTAAGTCCGCGATACCTTGGTTCGTTTGAAGTGGTGGAGCGAGTTGGGGAAGCTTCCTATCGGCTAGCTCTTTCATCATAATTGAGTGGACTGCATGATGTGTTCCACATCTTGGTACTGCGAAAAGCAATCAAAGACCAGGCTCAAGTGATGTAGAATGATCGGGTGCCGGTTGAGTATGGGATAACGACAAAGGTGAGGCCCATTCGGATCGAGGATCGAGTCGAGAAATAGTTGCGGAACAAAACGATTGGGATGGTCAAAGTCCGGTGGGACAATTTTGGTCGAGAAGAGCTAACATGGGAGCGAGAGCAGATCATGCGAGCCGAGTTTCCCGAGTTATTTTTGTAACCTGTTGGCTCGTTTGTATATGTTGTAGCAACATATATGCATTATCATATATTATGAAAGTGAGGGTAAGATCTACCTTTACTCTAGAGGGGGGGGGGGGTGAATAGAGTATATTAAAATAATTTTCCAGATAAAAAATTATTTGGCAGTGGAAGACATGATTTATATATATGTGTATTGTGCTTGCAGAGAATGAAACAAACTAAAGAGAGAAGTAAAAAACACAGCACACAGCAAATAAAACACAAAAACCAGAAGACACCAGGATCTATAGTAGTTCCCCAATCAACCTGGGTACATCCACTCTTCTACCACCCTAGGTAGGAATCCACTACAGGAATAGTTGATCAGGTGTCCTAGGCACCAATGAGCTTTTGATAAGGTGCTCAAAAACCAAATCAGATTTTTTGATCAGGTGTCTTGCAACCACTGAGTTTTGACAAAATCTCAGAAACCAACCACAAAACTTTTGAAGGGAGTTTTGAGTAACCCTTTTACAGCAGAATGAAAGAAAAAGAAAGAGTTGATGTTCTTCTCTGTCAACAGTCAAAGAGAAGACTAGTGGATTATTGTTGTCAAAGATCCCCCTGAGATTTGTAGTTGTTCAGGAAGAGAAGCTTTGCTTAGGGTGATAGGCCTTCAGTATGTTGAAGATCTCCAACAAAGAATGATTTCAATAAAGGTTGAAAAGTGATGTGTCTGGAGTCCTTGATTGATGAAGCCTTTGAACACTTGAATCAGAAGAGATCTTGAAAGAATAGAGGAATTCTTTTCTGTGTGTTGATCTCCTTCACTGTTGTATTCCTTGTGTTCTGTATGAATTCTAACTTGTAATCCTGTAGACTTGTGTCTCAAAAACTCATTCTTAGAATGATGATCTTCTTGTCTCAAATTACTCTGAGATGATATATTGAAAATCAGTCTTCTAGATAGCCGTTAGCCAGTCATAAATGACTTTCTTAAATGATATTTGTCTCTTGAGGAATGTCCTAAGAGACATTCCATTTAGTCTTCCTTGAAACTTGCTCCAGATTAATTTAAACGGCTACAAAATCCTTTGAAATAAATGCTGGATATAAATTAGATTGAATTCCATAACTGACTGAATTTTAATTCCTGAAATCATCGATCTCTCAAGAAAAGTCGTTGATCTGAGCTCGACTATCGTCGACCTGAGCTAAGAGACTGGAACTAGACTTAAAACATAAATCGTCGATATGAGCTCAACTATCGTCGACCTGAGCTCAGAGATTGGATTTTTGCTAGAGATAAAAACGTCGATCTGAGATCGGAGATCGTCGAACCGAGTTCGACGACTAGTTGAACTGAGCTCGGAGATATTCAAACTGAGTTCGACGCCTCGTCGACCTGAGCTCGACGATAAGTTACCTTAGTCTTCTGCACTTGAAATCTGAACTAGAAAGTCTTAGGGGCAGCTTTCAAGCCTAAGTTCTAAGCCTTAGACCTATTTTAGTTGACCTTTAAAACTATACAAGGAGGTCAAGACAAATTCCTAAGGACATAGTGATCCTTACCCAAATTAGTAATAGGGTGTTCCAACAATCTCCCCCTATTTGGGTTAGGATTACTATTTATAAGACATAGGAATAAAAAAGCATATAAGCAAAAATAAAAGCAAATACAACATAGCAGAAGAATGAATTGCAGCATTACAGTAGAACATATAGTATCACAGCAGATAGTCAGAAATAGATATATACTGTCAGCTTACATAGTTACTCCTTATCTTGGCTCTTTTTGAATAAGATTTCTCTGTTTGGATTGAGAGTGAAAGTGAGGGTAAGATCTATCTTAACTCTAGAGGGGGGGGGGTGAATAGAGTATTATAAAGTAAATTTATAATTTAAAATTGCAAAGCAGTAAAGGCTTAATTTATGTATAGGTGTAAGGTGCTTTGATGTAGAAATAAAACTAAAGCAGTAAAATAAAAACCACAGCACACAGCAAAGAATATGCACAAGAAACCAGAAGACACAAGGAGCTATAGTGGTTCCCCAAAAACCTTAGTACATCCACTCTTCTACCACCCTTGGTAGGAATCCACTGCAGGATGAGTTGATCAAGGTGTCTTGGGCACCAATGAGCTTTTGATAAGGTGCTCAAAACCCAAACTGGATTTTTTGATCAGGTGTCTTGCCACCATTGAGTTTTGACAAGGCTCTCAGAACCAAGAATCAAAAACTTTTGAAGGGAGTCTTGATAACCCTTTTACAGCAGGAAAAGAAAAAAGGAAGAGGTGAAGTTGTCTTCTCTGTCTCAATCACTGAGAGAAGACTTAGTGGATTGATTGTGTTGTCAAAGCTCCCGCTGAGATGTAGATGGTTCAGAGATGAGAGCTTTGCTAGGGTGATAGGTCTTCAGAAGCTTCAGATCTCCAGCAGAAGATGGTTTAAGTAGAGGCTGAAATATGAATTGTCTGGAGTCCTTGATGTTGAAGCTATGATCACTTTTCAGTATGCCAATATTCAACTAATTCTTTCCAGGATTGATCACTTGATTTTTCTGAGTTGATCTCAATATCCTGTGAATCTGTACTGAGAATTTCTTTTTCTTTTTCTCCTGTTGTAGATTGTCTATTCTTGTGTAGTATCTTGTTGTATTGTATATCAGGCTTGAGAAGAAAGATGTTTTATTCTCTGAAGATCCTTTGTTTAAGATAGCCATTAACAGTCAATAAATGTCTTCCATAAATGTTTTGTCTTCTGAAGGAAAGTCCAATAAACATTCTCTGATAAATCCCTTGAAACTTGCTCCAGAATAAATGAAAACGGCTAGTAAATCTCTTGAAATAAATGCTGAGAAATTTGAAAAACATTCCAAAAGCTGACTGAATTTGAATCCTCAAAGTCGTCGATCTCTTAGGAAAAACGTCGATCTGAGCTCTACGATCGTCAAACTGAGCTCAGAGACTTAAATTGATCATCAGACAGAAATTGTCGAACTGAGCTCTACGATCGTCGAACTGAGCTCAGCGACTTGGAAACAAGCTGAAGGCAGATCGTCGATCTGAGCTCGAAGATCATCGACCGGAGTTCGACGACTTAGTAGAGTTGATCTCAGAGAGCGTCGAACGGAGTTCGACATTTCGTCGACCTGAGCTCGACGAAAACAATCTTTGCCTCAGCTCTAAGTCTTGAACAATGAATGGTCCTGGGGGCAGCTTCAAACCTAAGTTCTAAGCCCTAGACTCATTCTAACTTGACCTTTTTAACTATACATCTAGGTCAAACTGATTTCCTAAAAAACATTGTGATCATTGCCCAAATTAGTAATAGGGTGTTCCAATAATCTCCCCCTATTTGGTTTAGGATTTCTATTTTCAGAACTCAGTAATAAATACAAAATCAACATACAGAAAAACAAAAATCTAACACAATAGAGCAGATCATGCAACATAGCAGCAATCAGTTGGAATATCAGTAAATGTTCAAAATGAGTATACTGTCTGCTTACAAATGTCATTTCTTTTCACTTCCCTTCTTAAATAAGATTTCCCTATTTGGATTTAGAGCTTCTTTCTTTGACCTTCTATCATCATCTGCACCTAAGGAGGTTTGAGATCTTGGCCTGGGAACCACAGCCTCAGGATGCAGTTTCATGTAGTCCACTGGGTCAAAGAATTTCCTTGATGCATACCTTTCCAGTTCTTCCTTTCTTTGATCTAACAAGGTAGTAATGTTGGAAGTGTCTTTCCCTTGTTCTTTGGCCTTCTTCAACTGATCTAAGGCAGCAAGTTCTTTCATCCTAGCAGTCCATGATAATGGATTGTTCTCTGGATCTTCAAAATGAACTGCAGGCTCATATCTGTTGATAGTTTTTGAAGTAGTAGGAGTTCTTGTATCAACAGTTTCTCTGAGTTTATAAGGGAAAGGACCTTGAGTTGAGTCCATGTGTCTTTGTCCTTCCCTTGCTTGAAATCTGTGTTCTCTTTGATTTCCTCTATATTGTACCCTTCTGGACTGATAAACCCTTTGATATTGCCCTCTGGGATGATATCTTTGTGAAGATTGGGAGGGGCTTTGCTTTGGAGCAGAGGTTAGAGAAGCTGAGCCTCCACCTGATCCTGAATCTGTAGGAGGAGGAGGAGGCTGAAACTGGGATGAACCTTTCTCATACTTATCAAACTTTCTTTTTTTCTTCATGGCCTTTAGTTGGTTTTTTAGAATATTGCATCCATGGTTCAGTTATCTGGAAATCATGCAGAATATAGTAGGGTATATCATTAGCATCCTTGGCCTTAGCAGGAGGGACCTTCACTATGGCCTTGCTTCTGGCCTTCCTTTTCTCTGCAATGGTACCAGAAGAGTCATCAGAGTCAGTGTGAAACTGATCACTTTCTGAGCTCTGTGGTCTATCATACAGATCATCAATGCTTTTGATGTACTTCTCTTGTTGTTTCAGTTGTTCAGGAGTCAGAGCAGGAGCAGCAACAGCAGCAGAAACACAACTTATTGAAGCAGCAATAGGAGCAGAAGAAATTGGAGCAGCAGGTTCAGGTTCTTCCAGATAAGTAGCAAGTTTCGTCAATAGCAGCAGCATCAGCAACAACAGAAAGCATTTCAATGTCAGAAGATCCAATAGATGTAACAGCAGTAGCAGTAAAAATAGAAGCAACAACATCCTCAGCCTTGAAAGAGTTGAAATATGATGCAATCAGGCTGGGATCACATTCTAAAATAGGCACAATGGCCTTAGAAAGGTCTTCAACTTGTTGAACTGGTAGAGAATTGAAGTACATAGTATCAAAAACTGACAGCAGGCTCTGAAGATCCACTGTAAATACTGGAGCAGGTTCTGAAACTTCAGTAGCCTCAGGCAAATCCAGAGCTTCATTAAGGCGTCTCCCCCTGCCTGGATTCAGTGAAAACTGGATCAAGGCACCCAGAAGGAAGGGATTGCCTGAGAGGAGAGGAAGGTAGATAGCCTGGTAGACAGCTCCTGAACATTTTTTAGAAGTGGAGCCAAGGTGGTCTCCAGCAATGAGGTTAGCCTGGGGGCTAGCAGCTCATACAACCTGTCTGCCAAAGCTGAATGATCTACATGCTCAAGAGGGGCTTGAGTAGAGGTAGGAGTTGATGTAGCTGGAATGATGTTAGCTGGAACTGATGGAATGGATGGTGTGGAGGTAGGAGGTATAGGGATGGATTGCTCAGTAGTAGGAATTGTTGAGATTGATGTTACTGGAGTGGAGATGGATGATATGGGAGAGGAAAAGGATGGGGTGAAGGATGATTGAGAGAGTATGTCCTGTAGAAGTTGTTGGTAGGAAGATGTAGATGGAATCTCAGGAGGAGTGAGAGGAGAATCATCCATGAAGGAGTCATCCAGAAGATGAAATGATGGAGTGGTGACAGGTGGATAGTAGTACAGAGGGTGGAATGGTTCTGAGGTAGTGGCTGGAGGAGGTGAAATAGGTGATGAGATTGTAGTGGGGGAAGATATGGCTATGGTTGAGATGAGTGGTGAGGTTGATATGACTGGTGTGGTTGATGTGGAGACTGAGGCAGAGACAACTAGAGGAGGAGGAGAAGCAGGCAAATCTTCTGCTGGGGCAGAGACCTGAGGAGGAGTGACTGAGGCAGTCCTTGTGCCTGAAGCAGATGTTGCTGCAGCAACCCTGTTGGGGTTGATAATCTGCCTGTCCCACCTGCTGAAAAGGGCACAGGTGAGCCTTTTGGATGCATTGATGTGCATCCCACTTGAAACCAGTAGATCAGGGCACCTGTAATGTAGGTAAACCCCTATAATCCTCCCCAAACTGACACAGCTTTTGCTAATTTTCTTCTTGATCAAATTAAAGAAGATAGATCCGCAATCCAGATGTTTCTTATCAACTAAAGCTCCCATTAAGCATAACTGATACCTTGAGATTGTATCATGAGCTGAGTGCTTTACCAGAAGCACTTTCCCAACAACATCAGCCAAAAATTGAAATTCAATTGATAAATTCTTTTTCAGCAGTTTATTAGGGTTCACAGCAGAGTGACCCATTCAATCTAATAACGAATCATATTCCTCTCCAGACAAATCAATGGAGTCATTCCCAGTACTTAAGGCGAATACTTCTATCAAAAGAGCGGGGGACATTGGTACCTGAGTTCCATTGATGGTGCCGACTATAGAATTTTCATTCTCATTGGTGGCAGTAAAAACCCATTCTTTTACTTCATCTGCTGCAATCTTTATTCTGGTGGTCATAATCTGAGCTAACTGCTGTTCGCGGAAAAAATTCAGAATAACTTTGAACCGTTGATCGCTGCCATCGAAGGAGTTCATATCTATGTCAAAACCTATATCAAATTTCATTTTGGAAAGAGCGGCGACCGACACTGCCATCTGTACCTGCTAAGATTCAACAACCACGACCAAGTGTAGAGAGTTTGGAGGGAAAGAGAAAAATTTGCAGAGAGTATGAAAGCGTAAACGACGAACGGCGACCAAAAATGATTTTATATTAGGGTTCGACGCGAAAAAGGAAGGATCGTCGATCTCCGTTCGACGATCAGGACTCCTAAGGGAAGCGGAAAGGTCTTCAACATCGTAGATCTCAATTCGACGATCTAGAGAACGTCAAGCTCAGTTCGACGATCGAAGGCCTGAAAGAGATAGTATGCAACTATCTGACAAGCTCTGAACTCCGGTCGACGTTTTGGGAAAACGTCGATCTTCCGTTCGACGTTTTTCGGGAAACCGTCAATCGACGTTCGATGATTTCTGGGGAAAACGTCGAGCGCAGTTCAGAGATAGAAACTATCCTACAGACACAAAAAGAAAAGAGTTTTTAACCTAATCTTGGTCTATTTTTAGCTTTTCAAAATCTTGTAATTTATTTTACGCTTCCTCCATCTAACATGCCTAACAGATTGAGGAAGAAGTTGTGTTTCTTTTCATCCAAAGGCTTGGTGAAAATATCTCCCCTTTGCAAATCAGTTGGGATATATTGAAGTTCAATTTTATTTTTCTCAACATTATCCCTTAGAAAATGATGCATAATTTCTGTATTTTGTCCTACTATGGAGGACTGGATTTTGTACAATGGAAATAGCACTGGTGTTGTCACAAAATATTTTAGACTTCTCTAAGTTGTAACCATAGTCTAGGAGTTGATTTTGAATCCACAAGATTTGTGAACAACAACTACCTGCAGCCATATATTCAGCTTTCAGCAGTTGAAGTTGACACAGATGTTTGTTTCTTACAAAACCATGAGACAAGTCAATCACCAAGAAACTGACAAGTTCCACTGGTGCTTTTCCTGTCTATTCTGCATCCAGCATAATCAGCATCTGAAAATCCTAGTTAAGTCAAATGCCTAAATCTTTTGGATACAGAGACCTAGATTTGGACAGCTTTTAACATACCTAAGAATCCTCTTTACTAAAGTTAAGTGTGACTCTCTAGGGCTAACTTGGAATCTAGCACATATACATGTAGCAAACATTATATTCAGGCCTACAAGCTGTAAGGTACAATAAAGAGCCAATCATTGCTCTATATGTTGTCTGATCAACTGGTTTCCCATGTTCATCAGCATCCAATATAGCATTGGTAGGCATGGGTGTTTTCATACATGATGCATTCAGACATACCAAATTTCTTAACCAGTTCTTTTACATACTTTGTTTGAAAAATTAATATGCCTTCAGTATGTTGTTTGACTTGCAATCCTAAGAAGAAGGATAGCTCACCCATGCTACTCATTTCAAATTTAGAGTGCATAAGCTTGGAAAACTTTTTGCACAAGTTTGAATCAGTAGAACCAAAGATGATGTCATCTACATATATTTGTACTAGTAGGGTATGGGACTTATGGGTTCTAATAAAAATAGTTTGGTCTACTCTCCCCCTAATAAAATAATTTTCCAGAAGAAAGCATGCTAGGGTCTCATACCATGCTCTAGGAGCTTGCTTTAGACCATATAATTGCTTTATGCAGTTTGAAAACATAATCAGGATAAGTTGGAGAGACAAAACCTGGGGGTTGTCTGACATAGACTTCTTCTTTGATCTCCCCATTGAGAAAAGCACTCTTCACATCCATTTGGTAGACTTTGAATCCCTTGTGAGCAGCATAAGCCAGGAAGATTCTTATGGCCTCTAACCTTGCAACTGGTACAAAGGTATGGTCATAGTCTATCCCCTCTTCTTGAGAATATCCTTGAGGCAACTAGCCTTGCCTTATTCCTTACAATAATTCCTTGATCATCCAATTTATTTCTGAACACCCATTTTGTTCCAACAATGGAATGATCCTTTGGCTTAGGCACTAGTTCCCAGACTTTGTTTCTTTCAAATTGATGCAACTCCTCTTGCATAGCAATGATCCAGTATGGATCATGCTCTGCATCTCGAATGGATTGAGGTTCAATTTGAGAGAGAAAGCAAGTGTGCATCAGGTTTTGGTTGACCTGATTTCTGGTTTGCACACCAGCTGAGATGTTTCCAATCACTTGGGAGATTGGATGATCTCTTGATGTTACTAAATCAATAGGGGGTGTTGATTATTCACCAACCTGTTTGTTGTTATTTCCTCTTATGGAACAGCAAACTGGATCTTCAAGAAGATTTTCTTCCAGATGTTGAGCAGCTTCTTCATCTTCACTACTTTCATCCTTTTTAGTAACTTGCAATCTGTCCAAGTCTTCAGCTAGAGAATGTACCTAGCAAATGTTCTATGGTAGAAGCATTCTTCTCCTTGAAAGACATATTAGTTTCATCAAAAGAAATATGAACAGATTCTTCTATTTTTAGAGTAGTTTTATTATAAACCCTATAAGATTTACTGATCATGGAGTATCCCAGAAACACTCCTTCATCAGATTTTGCTTGAAATTTTGCTAAATATCTCTTGTCATTATTGTGAATATAACAAATGCAACCAAAGATTTTGAAGTAATCTACTTTAGGTTTCTTCCCTTTGAGTAATTCATAGGGAGTCATGCCCTTCAGTTTATGTATCAAACTTCTATTCAGTACATAGTTGGAGGTGTTCACTGCCTCAGCCCAAAAGGATAGAGGAAGGTGAGCATCTAACAATAATGTAGTTGCAGATTCAATTAGGGTTCTATTTTTCCTTTCTGCTATGCCATTTTGTTGAGGAGTTCTAGGAGCTGAGAATGTATGCCTAATCCCTTCACTATGACAGAACTCTTGCATAAGAAGAGAATCAAACTCTATCCCATGATCACTTCTGATCAGGGCAATATGAGTGTTGAACTAACTCTGTATACATTTGAGAAACTCTGTCAAACATTTGAAGTTATCAGACTTCTTCCTCAGAAAGAACACCCATGTGAATCTTGAGAAGTCATCTACAACCACTAAAGTGTAGGATTTCCCTCCTAGGCTTTGTACTGTAATGGGTCCAAAAAGATCCATGTGTAACAGATACAAAATCCTAGGTGAATCACTCTTGTTAATTGATTTAAAACTATTTTTAGTTTGCTTGCCTAATTGACAAGCCTTGCAAAGTCCTTCCTTCTTGTAGGGGCTAGAAGGTAGTCCTCTAACAAGGTTGTCCTTGGATAGCCTAACAATGGTTCTAAGGTTAATGTGTTCTAGTCTCTTATGCCATAGAATATTAGGTCTAGATATGGAATTAAATAGACAAATATCTACCTTAGATGAATGAAAATCTACTAAGTAAATGTTACCTTTCCTGTTACCTGTTTACACAGTTGTGTTGTTTTCTTACTTGATCTTGCATATTGCTTTGTTGAAAGTCACTTGATATCCTTCATCACAAAGTTTACTGATACTTATCAAGTTATGCTTGAGTCCTTCAACATAAGCTACTTTCTTGAAGGTGACTGTTCCAATTTGGACTGCACCATATCCTTTTGTTGTTCCAAAGTTTGAATCACAAAATATTACTTTGGGTCCAAGCTATGCTTTAAAGGATGTGAAGTTGTCCTTATTCCCTGTCATGTGCTTTGACCACCCACTATCCAGATACCATGGCTGGTTTGATGTTGGATAGGTCTTCACCTGCACATAAACAGCTTATATGTTTTTGACCCAGTTTACCTTGGGCCTAGGTTGATATCCCTTAAATTCAGAAATGAAAGACATCCCAGGTTGACTCTTATAACCTTCAGGATGGTATCTCCTAGGAGGTACTATCCATTCAGTATAGGGGTTGAAACCTTGGGATGTAGGACTTCTAGGATTGAATCTAGATGTACCTTTGAAGGATTGTTCAAAGTCCTGATCTCTGTTCGACGATCGTCGAGCTGAGGTCGACGATCTTGGGTCAGATCGTCGATCTCTGTTTGAAGATCAACTGTCCTGGAGTTCAGAGTTTAGGTATCATCGAGCTGAGTTCGACGATCGTTTCTTGGATCGTCGAGCGTCGTTCGACGATCGTCGAGCTCTGTTCGACGCATTCTGTTGAACTATATCTTTCTTTGGCATATCTGCATTCTTCCTAGCTACCTCTACAACTTCCTTCCCTTTATCAGAGATAAATTTGATTGGAGTTGTCAAGAACTATAGGCTGGCTGGATGAAGCTCCCAAGCCCAGTGTACTATTAAGTCTAGAGTTCACTATGCTTGTGATATCCATCAGTTTAATGCTTCTCCCATTAAGGGATTCTTCAAACTGCTTGGCCTTGGATAGTTCACTCTTCAGTGAAGCTATCTCCTCCCTATAGCATTCTAACTCTTCATAGAGTTTGAGGTTCTCTGATTTTAAAGTGCTATACTCAGACAGTTGTTTTTTCTGAGGGAAGTGATTTCCTTCTCAGACTCCAACAGATCTAGGCATAATACTTTAAACTCATGTCTAAAGTCCTCAGAACTGAAATCAAATGAATTGATTACCTGATCTTCTTCTAGTTGAACTTCTGAATCTGATTCTGACTCTTCTGCTTCTGAATCTGTTTGAGAGGCATTGATAGCCATCATGTGCAAAACTCCTTTTCATCAGCATCATCCTCATCATAACTGGAGCTGGATGAGGCTTCAGAATCCTCATCAGTTTCACTCCATGTCTCAGCAACAAATCCCTTCCTTGTTATGTGTGTTCTTGTACTGTAGGAGGGTTTGTTTGAGGTGTTCTTCTTGAAGTCTTTCTCCTTTCTTCTTTCTCTTCGATCTTTCTTGTCCTTGTTTTTTTTTTTTGGACAGTCAGGCATAATATGGCCTGGTTTCCTGCAACCAAAACATATAATTTCTTTGTTGTTATTGGATTTATCATACCTTGGCTTATCATGTCCCTTATATGATCTCTTTCTGAAGTCTTCTCTAGCCATTTTGTATAATCTTTTGGCCAGTAGACTTAGGAGCTCATCATTTCCTGTAGCTTTATCTTCAGGCTCCTCTTCTGTAGCTTTGAAGGCTATGGTCTTCTCCTTTCTGATGACTGGAGAAGTAGCCTTTTGTTCTTCTTCTCGATTTTTAATGAGCAGCTCATAATATTTGATCTTGCCTAGGAGAGCTTTCAGTTATAATCTCATTTAGACTTCTGGCATCTTTGATTGGCCAGATTCTTGAATCCCAAGTGCTGGGGAAGCACTTTAGGATTTTGTCATTCAGCTCAGTCAATGAGATTTCTTTATCCAGAGTCATTAACTCATTGACAATCAGACTTAGTCTGTTGTACATGTCTGTACCTGACTCAGCTTCTCCTTTCTTGAAGTTCTCATATTGGGATATGAGATGGGATCTTCTATCTTTTCTCTCATCAGCAGATCTTGAGACAATCTCAGAAATTTTGTCCCAAATTACTTTGGCTGAGTTGTATTCAGCTACCTTCTAAAATATCTCATCAGACATTGTCTGAGCTAAGATATTCATGGCCTTGGCATCTGCAGTCTTCCACTTCTTTATTTTCAGCATCTGTTCCTGAAGGAGGTGGAACATCATTTGTACTTGAGCTTGCTGGTGGACTTGGGCACACTATCAAAACATAATTAAATATGTCTTCATTAATAGAGTTCATATAAAGTCTAATCCTAGCTTTCCAAAGTGCAAACTTGGATAGATTGCACACTGGAGGCCTGGTGCTTGCATAATCTTTGTTCTGTACCATATATTTTATATAGAATTAAATATAATGAAAATAACCCTCTTAAAAGATTGATCTTATCAAGGATCTTTTGGTTCAGGTGTTAGCCTATATGAACAACCAACCTCCCTCTGATATCAATTGAAAGTGAGGGTAAGATCTATCTTAACTCTAGAGGGGGGTGAAAAGAGTATTTTAAAGTAAATTTACAATTTAAAATTGCACAGCAGTAAAGGCTTAATTTATGTATAGGTCTAAGGTGCTTTGATGTAGAAATAAAACTAAAGCAATAAAATAAAAACCACAGCACACAGCAAAGAATATGCACAAGATACCAGAAGACACAAGGAGCTATAGTGGTTCCCCAAAAACCTTGGTACATCCACTCTTCTACCACCCTTGGTAGGAATCCACTACAGGATGAGTTGATCAGGTGTCCTGGGCACCAATGAGCTTTTGATAAGATGCTCAAAAACCAAACTGGATTTTTTGATCAGGTGTCTTGCCACCACTGAGTTTTGACAAGGCTCTCAGAACAAGAATCAAAACTTTTGAAGGGAGTCTTGATAACCCTTTTACAGCAGGAAAAGAAAAAGGAAGAGGTTAAGTTGTCTTATCTATCTCAATCACTGAGAGAAGACTTAGTGGATTGATTGTGTTGTCAAAGCTCCCCCTGAGATGTAGATGGTTCAGAGATGAGAGCTTTGCTAGGGTGATAGGTCTTCAGAAGCTTCAGATCTCCAGTAGAAGATGGTTTCAACAGAGGATGAAATATGAATTGTCTGGAGTCCTTGATGTTGAAGCTATGATCACTTTTCAGTATGCCAATATTCAACTAATTCTCCAGGATTGATCACTTGATTTTTCTGAGTTGATCTCACTATCCTGTGAATCTGTACTGAGAATTTCTTTTTCTTTTTCTCCTGTTGTAGATTGTCTATTCTTGTGTAGTATCTTGTTGTATTGCATATCAGACTAGAGAAGAAAGATGTTTTATTCTCTGAAGATCCTCTGTCCAAGATAGCCGTTAGCAGTCAATAAATGTCTTCCATAAATGTTTTGTCTTCTGGAGGAAAGTCCAATAAATATTCTCTGATAAATCCCTTGAAACTTGCTCCAGAATAAATGAAAACGGCTAGCAAATCTCTTGAAATAAATGCTGAGAGAATTTGAAAAACATTCCAAAAGCTGACTGAATTTGAATCCTCAAAGTCGTCGATCTCTCAGGAAAAACGTCGATCTGAGCTCTACGATCGTCGAACTGAGCTCAGAGACTGAAATTGATCATCAGACAGAAAACGTCGAACTGAGCTCTACGATCATCGAACTGAACTCAGCGACTTGGAAATAAGCTGAAGGCAGATCGTCGATCTGAGCTCGAAGATCGTCGACCGGAGTTCGACGACTTAGCAGAGTTGAGCTCAGAGAGCGTCGAACGGAGTTCGACGTTTCGTCGACCTGAGCTCGATGAAATCTGTCTTTGCCTCAGCTCTAAGTCTTGAACAATGAATGGTCCTGGGGGCAGCTTCAAACCTAAGTTCTAAGCCCTAGACTCATTCTAACTTGACCTTTTCAACTATACATCTAGGTCAAACTGATTTCCTAAAAAATATAGTGATCCTTGCCCAAATTAGTAATAGGGTGTTCCAACAGAGAGCTTCCTTCTTGGATCTCATGTCATCAGCAGCACCTAGATAGGTTTGATATTTAGGTCTGGGAACAACAGCCTCTGGGTGCAGCTTCATATAGCTCTCTGGATCAAAGAATTTCCTAGAGGAGTATCTTTCAAGTTCCTTCTTCTTTTGCTCAGATAGAGTGGAGATGTTTGAAGTATCTCTTCCCTGTTCTCTTACCTTCTTTAACTGATCCAAAGCAGCTAGCTATTTCATTCTGGTAGTCCAAAATCGTGGATTATTTTCTGGATCTTTAAAAGGGACAAGAGGTTCATATCAATTCATTGTATCATCAGAAGGAGGAGTTCTTAAAGCAACAGTATCTTTCAACTTATAAGGGAAAGGACCAGAAGTAGAGTCAATGGGTCCATGTCCTTCCCTGTGATATGGATGTTGGCTAGATTGATCTCTGGAGTATACTGTATAATCTATTTGGCTTCCTCTGTACTGACCTCTCCTTGAATGATAACCTCTATGTTGATATACTCTTGATTGAGATCTATCTTGAGATTGAGAGAAGCTTTGATTTGCAACAGATGAGATCTGAGAAGCAGAACCTCCACCAGTTCCTGTATCTGGAGGAGGAGGAGGATTAAAATGAGAAGATTCTTTATCATACTTATCATACTTCCTCTTTTTCTTCATGGCCTTGAGCTAGTTCTTTGAATATTGCATCCAGGGTTCAGAGATGGGGCAATCATGCAGAATATAGTATGGAATATCATTGTCATCTTTCACTTTCTCTGGAGGTACCCTCTTCAATGCTTTTCTTCTAGCTTTCCTCTTCCTTGCAATGGTTGCAGAGGAGTCATCAGAATCAATTTTGAATTTGTCACTGTCTTAACTCTGAGGATTGTCATACAGTTCATCAATCCTTTTAATGTATTCCTTTTGTTGTTTTGATTGATCAGTAGAAATAATAGCAACAGCAGTAGCAGTGATAGAAGCAGCACTAACTGATACAACAACAGCAGCATGCTCAACAATAGCAGAAACAATTGGGGGCAACAGGAGCAATAGAAATAGAAACTTCATCAGCAGATTCTGGAACAACATCATCAGTAGCAGCAGGTTCTGAAACAATATATTCAGTATCCACAACATCAATAGAATGAATACTTTCTATAACCTTGAAGGACTTGATATATGAGGAAATTAGGCTGGGCTCACAGCTTGCAATAGGCACAATCGCCTTAGTGAGATCTTCAACTTCCTGAGTTGGAAGACAGCTGAAGTGAAGTGTATAAAAAACTGATAACAGTGACCTGAGGTCAACTGTTAGAACTGGAACTGAAGCTGTAACTGGAATCTCTGGTAGGAAATCTTCTGAGGCAGGAACCATCTCTTCTTCATGAGGCATCTCCCCCTGCCTTGATTCAGTAGATATTGGATCAAGGTACCCCACAGAAGGGATTGCCTGGGGTGGAGAAAAGGATGAGAGCCTGGCAGATAACTCTTGGATAGACTGAAGGAGTGGAGCCATAGAGGTCTCCAACAAGAGTGTTAGCCTGGGAGCTAACAACTCATAGAGCTTATCTGCTAAAGCTGGAAGATCTACTTGCTCAAGTGACACTTGAGTAGAGGTAGAGGATAGGGTTGCAGAAGTAGATGGTGTTGGAGGAGCTACTGAGATGTGGAGAAATGAAGTGGATGGCAGTGAATTGGATGGTTGTGATATGGGGATGGTTGTGATGGAAGTTATTGGAATGGAAATGGATGGGGTGAAGGATGGTTGAGCAAGAATGTCTTGGAGTAGTTGTTGGTAGGAGGTAGAGGATGATGGGAGATCAAGAGGTGAGGAATGGGAATCATCCATGTAGGAATCATCCAGAAGATTGAAAGATGGAATGGATGAGTTAATATCATGTGGTGAATGGTAATGTAGAGGATGGAAATGATCCTCTATTATTGCTAGTGGTGGTGAAGGAGTTGATAGTGGAGATGAGATGGTGATGGGGGAGGAGATTGAGGTAGTGATGGTGGAAGAAGGAGTGGTTGAAGAAACAATGGGTGGATATGAGGAGGAGGCAGGCAATTCTTCCAATGGGGCAGTTGCCTGTGGGGAAGTGACTTGAACAGTCCTGGTGCCTGAAGTTGAGATAGCTGCAGGAGCTCTGCTTGGTTTGACAATCTGCCTGTCCCATTTTCCAAATAGGGCACAGGACAACCTCTTAGAGGCACTAATGTGCATGCCACTGGAAACAAGCAATTGAGGGCACCTGTTATGAAAAACTGCCCTAGTATCCTCCCAAAATTAAAAAAATTCTCATTCACCTTTTTCTTGATTAAATCAAAGAAAATCTCTCCCCAATTCAAATGTTTCTTATCCACTAAAGCAGCCATCAAACAAAATTGATACCTTGAAATTGTATCATGAGCAGAATGCTTGGCTAACAGCACCTTTCCCACAACATCAGCTAAAAATCTATATTCAACTGACAAATTCTTTTTAAGCAGTTTATTAGGGTTTGCTGTAGAGTGACCCATTCTGTCTAGCATACTAGCAAATTCCACTCCAGATAACTCGACTGAATCATGCCCAGTGCTCAATTGAAAAACTTCTGTAAGGAGGGCAGGAGTTAGGGATACCTGAGTACCGGCTATTGTACCAACCAATGAATTTTGATCCAGGTTATGAGCTGTATACACCCACTCCTTGATTTCATCGGCAGCAAGTTTCATCCTTGTGGACATGATATACACCAACTGCTTTTCCTTGAATAATTCTAGTATGTCTTTGAAGATTTGGTCACTGCCGCAAAAGAGTCCATGTCGATGTCGAATCCAGTATCAAATTTCATCGCGACTAGAACTGCAACAAAAACGGCCATTGTATACCTGCAAAAATGAACAAACGAGACCAAGTGCAGAGAAGTTTGGAGGGAAAGAGAATCTCTGCAGAAAGTATGAAAGCGCAAAAGAGAACGATGGCCGAAAAATGAATTTTATATTAGGGTTCGACGCAGAAAAGGAAAGAGCATTGAACTCAGTTCGATGATCATGGCTTCTAAAGGAATCTGAAGGGTCTACAACATCGTCGATCTCCGTTCGACGATATTGGAGAGCGTCAAACTCCGTTCGACGATCTCTGACTGGAAAGGGATAGCCTAGTACTATCTGGAAAACACTGAACTCCGGTCGACGATTGCTGTGATCGTCGATCTCCGTTCGACGATCTTGGGGAAAAACGTCGAGCACAGTTCAGAGATCAGAAATAACCTATAGACACTAGAAAAATCAAGATTTTAGCCTAGTCTTGGTCAATTTTAGAGTTTTAAAATCTTAGATCTTAATTTAAACTTCCTCCATCTAACATACCTAACTGATTCAGGAAGAAAGTGTGTTTCTTTTCATCCAATAGTTTGTTGAAAATATCTCCCCTTTGCAAATCAGTTGGGATATATTGAAGCTCAATTTTATTCTTCTCAACATTATCCCATAAAAATTGATGCCTAATCTCTATATGTTTTGTCCTACTATGGAGGACTGGATTTTGTGCTATAGAAATAACACTGGTGTTATCACAAAATATTTTTTACTTTTCTAAGTTGTAACCATAGTCTAGGAGGCTATTTTGAATCCACAAAATCTATGAGCAACAACTACCTACTGCCATGTGTTCAGCTTCAGCAGTTGATGTGGACACAGATGTTAGTTTCTTACAAAACCAGGAGACAAGTCTGTCACCAAGAAAGTTGCAAGTTCCACTGATGCTTTTCCTGTCTACTCTATATCCAGCATAATCAGCATCTGAAAATCTAGTTAATTCAAATCCTGAGCCTTTTGGATACCAGAGACCTAGATTTGGACAACTTTTCACATACCTAAGAATCCTTTTTACTAATGTTAGGTGTGACTCTCCAGGGCTTACTTGGAATCTAGTACATATACATGTAGCAAACATTATGTCAAGTCTACTAGCTGTAAGGTACAATAAAGAGCCAATCATTGCTCTATATGTTGTCTGATCAATAGGTTTTCCATGTTCATCAGCTTCTAATACAGCATTAGTAGGCATATGTGTTTTCATGCAGGAAGCTTCAGACATACCAAATTTCTTAACAAATTCTTTTTCATACTTGGTTTGAGAAATGAATATGCCATCAGCATGCTGTTTGACTTGCAGTCCTAGAAAGAAGGAAAGCTCAGTCATGCTACTCATTTCAAATTTAGAATGCATTAGGTTGGAAAACCTTTTGCACAAATTTGAATAGTAAGATCCAAAGATAATATCATCTACATAAATTTGTACTAGTAGGATATTGGACTTATGGGTTCTAATAAAAAGAGTTTGGTCTACTCTACCCCTTATAAAATCATTTTTCAAAAGAAAGCATGCTAAGGTCTCATACCATGCTCTAGGAGCTTGCTTAAGACCATATAATGCTTTATGCAATTTAAAAACATAATCAGGATGAGTTGGAGAGATAAAACCTGGGGGTTGTCTAACATAGACTTCTTCCTTGATGTCTCCATTGAGAAATGCACTCTTCACATCCATTTGATAGACCTTGAATCCCTTGTGTGCTGCATAGGCTAGAAATATTCTTATGGCCTCCAACCTTGCAACTGGTGAAAAGGTATGGTCATAATCTATTCCTTCTTCTTGTGAGTATCCTTGTGCAACTAGCCTTGCCTTGTTCCTTACAATAATTCCTTGATCATCCAGCTTGTTTCTGAACACACATTTTGTTCCAACAATGGAATGATCCTTTAACCTTGACACTAGCTCCCAAACTTTGTTCCTTTCAAATTGATTTAATACCTCTTGCATTACAATGATACAGTGTGGATCTTGTTCTGCATCTTGTATGGATTGAGGCTCAATTTGAGATAAAAAGCAGGTGTGCATCAGATTTTGGTTGACCTGATTTCTAGTTTGCACACCAGCTGAGATTTCTCCAATCACTTGGGAGATTCGATGATCTCTTGATGTTACTAAATCAATAGGGGGTGTTGATTGTTCACCAACCTGTATTGGTGTTTCCTCTTGTGGAACAACAACTGGCTCTTCAAAATAATTCTCACCAAGATGTTTAGTACCCTCTTCATCTTCACTACTTTCACCTCTTTGTTTGATAGGTGAATGTGTTGTATCCTTTTCTATAATGTGTAATCTGTCCAAATTTTCTGAAAGAGAATGTACCTGCAAAGGTTCTATGGTAGAAGTATTCTTCTCCTTATAAGACATGTTAGTTTCATCAAAAGATACATGAACAGATTCTTCAATTTTAAGAGAAGATTTGTTGTACACCCTATAAGCTTTACTGATCATGGAGTTTCCCAGAAACACTCCTTCATCAGCTTTAGCTTGAAATTTTGCTATGTATTTCTTGTCATTATTGTGTATGTAACAAATGCAAACAAAAATCTTAAAATAATCTACTTTAGGTTTCTTCTCTTTGAGTAATTCATAGGGAGTCTTGCCCTTAGGCTTATGTATCAAACTTCTATTCAACACAAAGTTTGAGGTGTTCACTGCCTCTGCCCAAAAGGATAGAGGAAGGTGAGCATCTGTCAACAATGTAGTAGCAGATTCAATAAGGGTTCTATTTTTCCTTTAAGCTACCCCATTTTGTTGAGGAGTTCTAGGAGCTGAGAAAGTATGCCTGATCCCTTCACTCTGACAGAACTCTTGCATAAGAAGAGAATCAAACTCTGTCCCATGATCACTTCTGATCAGGGCAATGTGAGTATTGAACTCAATCTGTATGCATTTGAGAAACTCTGTCAAACAATTAAAGTTATCAGACGTCTTCCTCAGAAAGAACACCCATGTGAATCTAGAGAAGTCATCTACAACCACTAAAGTGTAAGATTTCCCTTTTAGGCTTTGTACAGTAATGGGTCCAAAAAGATCCATGAGTAACAGATACAATATCCTAGGTGAATCACTCTTATTAAGTGACTTAAAACTATTTTTAGTTTGCTTGCCTAATTGACAAGCCCTGCAAAGTCCTTCCTTCTTGTAGGGGCCAGAAGGTAGTCCTCTAACAAGGTTGTCCTTGGATAGCCTAGCAATGGTTCTAAGGTTTATATGTCCTAATCATTTATGCCATAGTTCATTTGGTTTACTAACAGAGTTGAACAAGCAAATATCTATCTTAGTAGAATGAAAATCTATAATATAAATGTTACCTTTCCTTTTAACTGTCAATATAGTTGTGTTGTCCTCTGATTTGATTTTGTATGAGGATTTGTTGAATGTCACCTGGTAGCCTTCATGACATAGTTGACTGATGCTGATTAAATTATGCTTTAGTCCTTCCACATAGGCCACCTTCTTGAATGTGACTGAGCCAATTTGGACTGCACCATATCCCTTGGTCTGTCCAAAGTTTGAATCTCCAAATATTACTTTGGGTCCAAGCTTGGCTTTGAAGGATGTTAAATTATCCTTGCTTCCAGTCATGTGCTTAGAGCACCCACTATCCAAATACCATTGCTAGTTAAATGTTGCATATGTCTTCACCTGCACATAAAACAATTTATTTGTTTTTGACCCAGTTTACCTTGGGCCTAGGTTGATAACCTTTAAATTCTTAAATAAAAGACATCCCTGGCTGACTCTTATAACCATCAGGATGATATCTCCTAGGAGTTATTATCCATTCAGTATAAGGGTTAAAGCTTTGGGATGTAGGACCACTAGGATTGAATTTTGATTTACCTTTAAAAGTTTGTTCAAAGCTATGATCTCTATTCGACGATCTCTGAGCTGAGTTCGACGATCTTGGGTCAGATCGTCGAGCTCCATTCGAAGATCGACTTTGCCATAGTTCAGAGTTCAGCGATCGTCGACCTGAGTTCGATGATTCAGCTTGAGATCGCTGAGCTCTGTTCCGCGATTGTCGAGCTCTGTTCGACGTTTTCTGTTGAACTGTGTTTTTCTTAGGTAAATCAGGATTCTTCCTAGCTACATCTACAACACCCTTTCCTTTATATGAGATAAATTTAATTGGGGTTGTTAATACTATAGGTTGGTTGGATGAAGCACCCAAGCCCAGTGTACTGTTAAGTCTTGAGTTCACTATGCTAGTGATGTCCATCAGTCTGATGCTTCTCCCATTGAGGGATTCTTCAAACTTCTTTGCCTGGGATAGTTCACTCATCAGTGAAGCTATCTCCTCCCTACATCATTCAAACTCCTCAGAGAGTTTGAGGTAATCTGATTTCAAGGTGCTATATTCAGACAATTGATTTATGAGAGAGATAATATCTTTCTCAGATTTTAGCAGGTCTAAACAAAGTGCCTTAAATTTTGATCTAAAGTCCTCTGAATTGAAATCAAAAGAATCTATTACCTGATCTTCTTCAGCTTCATGTTCAGATTCAGATTCTGACTCTTATTCTGCATCAGAATTATGTTGAGATGCCTTGATAGCCATCATGCAGAACTCCTTCTCTTGAGCATCATCTTCATCATCACTTGAACTTGAATATGCCTCTGATTCTTCTTCAGTTTCACTCTAGGTTTCAGCTACAAATCCCTTCCTGGTGTGTTTGTTCTTGCTGGAGGAGGATTTTTCATTGTTGTTTCTTCTGAAATCCTTGTCTCTTCTCCTATCTTTCTTTTCTTTCCTGTCTTTATTTTGGTTTTCTGGACAGTCAGGCACAATGTGGCCTGGTTTCCTGCATCCAAAACAAATAATTTCTTTGTTATTGGATTTGTCATATATTGGCTTTTCATGGCCTCTGGATGACCTTTTCCTGAAATCTTTCCTGGCCATCTTGTAAAATCTCTTGGCCAGTAGACTCAATAGCTCTTCATTGCCTGTGACTTTGTATTGAGGCTGTTTTTCTGTAGCTTTGAAAGCAATGGTCTTCTCCTTCCTTGTTGCTGGAGAAGCTATCTTTTGCTCTTCTTCTCTATTCTTGATAAGCAGCTCATAAGACTTGAGCTTGCCCCACAAAGCTTCAGTAGTGATCTCATTTAGGATTCTTGCATCCTTGATTGGCTAGATCCTTGAATCCCAAGTTCTAGGGAAGCACATTAGGATCTTATCATTGGGTTCAGTCAATGAGATCTCCTTGTCCAGGGTCTTAAGTTCACTGACAATTAGACTGAGTCTGTTGTACATGTCAGCAACTGACTCAGTTTCTCCCTTCTTGAAATTCTCATACTGGGTTATTAGATGGGATCTTCTATCCTTTCTTTCATCAGCTGATCCTGACACAAGCTCAGATAGCTTATCCCAAATTTCTTTTGCTGAGTTGCATTCAGCCACCTTTTGAAATATGTCATCAAACATAGTCTGGGCCAATATGTTCATGGCCTTGGCATCAGCAACTTTCCACTTTTTGATTTCTGCATCTATTCCTGAAGGGGGTGGAACAACACTTGTACTTGTACTTGTTGGAGGTCTTGGACACACTGTCAAAACAGAATAAAAAATGTCCTCATCAATAGAATTCATGTATAATTTTATCCTTACCTTCCAAAGTGCAAACTTAGAAAGATTGCACACTGGAGGTATGGTGCTAGCATAATCTTTGTTCTGTGCCATGGTTTAATATGAAAATGAATATAACAAAAGTAATAACCCTCTATTAAAGATTGATCTTATCAGAGATCTTTTGGTTCAGGTGTTAGCCTGTAAAATAACCAATCTGATGAAGATCTAGTTGTTGAATAACCAACCTCCCTCTGATACAAATTGAAAGTGAGGGTTAGGTCTACCTTTACTCTAGAGGGGGGGGGGGGGTGAATAGAGTATATTAAAATAATTTTCCAGAAAAAAAATTATTTGGCAGTGGAAGACTTGATTTATATATATGTGTATTGTGCTTGCAGAGAATGAAACAAACTAAAGCAAGAAGTAAAAAACACAGCACACAGAAAATAAAACACAGCAACCAGAAGACACAAGGATCTATATTGGTTCCCCAATCAACTTGGGTACATCCACTCTTCTACCACCCTAGGTAGGAATCCACTAAAGGAATAGTTGATCAGGTGTCCTGGGCACCAATGAGCTTTTGATAAGGTGCTCAAAAACCAAATCAAATTTTTTGATCAGGTGTCTTGCCACCACTGAGTTTTGACAAGGTCTCAGAAACCAACCACAAAACTTTTGAAGGGAGTTTTCAATAACCCTTTTACAGCAGAATGAAAGAAAAAGAAAGAGTTGATGTTCTTCTCTTTGTCAACAGTCAAAGAGAAGACTAGTTGATTGTTGTTGTCAAAGATCCCCCTAAGATTTTTAGTTGTTCAGGAAGAGAAGTTTTGCTTAGGGTGATAGGCCTTCAGTATGTTTAAGATCTCCAGCAAAGAATGATTTCAACAAAGGTTAAAATGTGATGTGTCTAGAGTCCTTGATTGATGAACCCTTTGAACACTTGAAACAGAAGAGATCTTGAAAGAATAGAGGAACTATTTTGTGTGTGTTGATCTCCTTCACTGTTGTATTCCTTGTGTTTTGTATGAATTCTAACTTGTAATCCTGTAGACTTGTGTCTCAAAAACTATATCTTAGAATGATGATCTTCTTGTCTCAAATTACTCTGAGATGATATATTGAAAATCAGTCTTCTAGATAGCCGTTAGCCATTCATAAATGACTTCCTTAAATTATATTTGTCTCTGGAGGAAAGTCCTAAGAGAAATTCAATTTAGTCTTCCTTGAAACTTGCTCCAGATTAATTGAAACGGCTACAAAATCCTTTGAAATAAATGTTGGATATAAATCAGATTGAATTCCATAACTGATTGAAATTGAATTCCTAAAATCGTCGATCTCTCAAGAAAATTCGTCGATCTGAGCTCGACTATCGTCGACCTGAGCTCAGAGACTGGAACTAGACTTAAAACAGAAATCGTCGATCTGAGCTCAATTATCGTCGACCTGAGCTCAGAGATTGGATTTTGGCTAGAGACAGAAACGTCGATCTGAGCTCGGAGATTGTCGAACCGAGTTCGACGACTCGTTGACTGAGCTCAGAGATAGTCAAACTGAGTTTGACGCCTCGTCAACCTGAGCTCGATGATAAGTTGCCTTAGTCTTCTGCACTTGAAATCTGAACTAGAAGGTCTTGGGGGCAACTTTCAGCCTAAGTTCTAAGCCTTAGACCTATTCCAGTTGACCTTTAAAACTATACAAGGAGGTCAAGACAAATTTCTAAGGACATAGTGATCCTTAACCAAATCAGTAATAGGGTGTTCCAACATATTGTGGTATGCTTTTATCTCCCTACTGTATCCAAATTTCGGGACGAAATTTATTTTAAGGAGGCGAGGATTTTAACACCCCAGAAATCTCAAAAGCCAAAAGTCGATTCAGGTTGGCTGACACGGCCTTAGACACAGGCGTGTCTCAAGGCATGTCAGGTGTACACGGCCTGGGACACGGGCGTGTCCTAGGGCGTGTCCCTCTTCTCAACGAGTACTCGAGAACTGATCATCGAGAGTCGACACGGCCTGTAACACGGGCGTGTCACAGGGGCGTGTTGGGCACACGGCCATGGACACATGCGTGTGCCTTAGACGTTTCCTGCTTGGGTGATTTTAGAGATCGTGTTATAGGGGTGACACGGCCAAATACACGGCCGTGTATTGGATGACACGGGCGTGTCAGGCTTGACACGGGCGTGTCGATACTCGTATTCTGGTTTATTTTCAGTCATTTGTGCACTGCTCCAGGAACATGGCATGTGACACGGGCGTGTCACAACCTGTGTTCGGCCTAGGAAAATCAATTTCAGGGCTAATCTGAGCCTTCCATTTCCTTTAACCAAGATCCAATGGCCTAAGCTGTTCCCTGGGTTAATAAGGCCGGGATTTTAGTTGAGAAAGCTCATTTGAGTTGTGTTTTCTCTTTGTAAAAGGTAAGAGAGAGAGGAGAGCAAGAGAAGGAAGAAGAAGGGGAATCCAGCTACTGGTGGTGCTACGGTTGTCCAAATCACGAGCCGAGTTTGGATTTGCGAAGGCAAGGCTACTACGAAGACTTTCATCCATTTGCTTTCTCTTCATGGCTCCGAAGCGAATTCCAAGGGTAACGATTTCCTTCTTGGACATGTGAAGTCCTACTTTCCTATATTTGCATAGGGAAAGCCCTTCCCCACGAGTGTGCGGTGGGTTGCGGTGTCCCTAGGGGTAGATATGTGAAGTCCCCCTTGTTAGAGTCCGAAATCGGAGTACGGATCTAGGCATGCTGTGTGAAGCCCATCTGGACATGCTGGTCGTGATTGGTGATGCTTGTTTGTATTCGGAGGAGCCTCTGATTATTTGATTGTTTGTGTGCAATTTGTGGTGCATACCTGTCGCTTGGTGCAGCAGGAAGTACTGGAGGAAGTCCAGGAAATTTTGAGAGTTGGGTTCAACTCTTGTAGCCGTGAGTTGTCACTTTGTGTGGTGTTGAGCCATTGGGCTGCAACTGTATAAAAAGGGCTTCGTGTCGAACAGGAAAGGTGAAACCGACCGGTGCCTTTATCTGTTGCCTCAAGTACGATGTGCTTGGTAGTGGCAAGTCGGTTTGAGCAACGGGGGGGGGGGGGGGGGGTGGCTGATCCGTACCTGCATTACGTAGGCTTGACATGAGAGTGCCAAGGCATTAGGCTTTCGTCGGCGGCATAATAAGAGTCTTGGGCCTGCGTGCCAGACTAAATGCTCATTGGTGGGATCCGGTGTTTCCGGTACTCCCGAATGTGCCCTGAGTGCACGGAGCGTCGGGCTGTTGTGCCGACGTTTGTGATATATATTGACTTTGCGGTCATGCACGTCTTGCATGGTTTGTTATACATACTGTTGGAAAAATGCTATGCAGGGATGGAATTCTGCTGCCCCGTGCCAGAGGCAGGGTCGTTATAATTGGTCAGCTGAATGTTGATCGTTGCCCTGTTTGCCACCGCTTGGTGGATTGGATATTGCAGGTGCAGGAGGTGCTTGTCCAAGCGGGACTTAGCGGGCTGAAGCCCAAGCTGCGCTGCTACCCTCGAAGGCTTTATTTTGTTTCTTCTTGTTTATGTGTGGCCGGCCTGCATGCTGATGTCTGTAAACCACACCTTTCTTAAGAGAAATTTAGAAGGCCTTAAGGCCAGATACTTTGTTTGTATACATTCCTATTTTGTTAGTGGACAGTTCTTGTTTGGCTTGAGTTCAAGGATTCAACCATGAATCTTCCGCTAGAATTCTCTGTGTTAGGATTCGTTCAGTTTTGTGATATTATTTAGTAACGTCTCTACCTGTTTATGTAATATGGTGTGGGGCCCCGACCGGACCCTCTATTATATTTCTCCTGACGGGTAGAGGTGTTAAAGGAAGAATGACGAGATCCAGACCCGGTTGGATTTCGGGTCCAACCGGAGTATGGGTTGGCCCTCTTCATCAAGGAACTTCTCGCCGAGGGCAAAGTTTTGATGCCCTCTCGGCACTGGATTGGCGGAAAATTTCTCAACAGTGGCGGTAACTAGCCCAGCGACATCTGCTTTGCCCACGATAGGTGGGGATTCGGAGCGGGACTCAGCAGGGTTCTCGGCGACGGACTTACTCTTGTCCGTCTGGTACGGTTTGGATTTCTTGGAAGGGTCTAAAGGAGCATAGGGCTTCTGCTTCCTGGCACCTGATTGGGAAGAATCACCCGGCTCATTCCGGCAGGCGAGAGCGGCTGACTTGGCGAGAGCCAGGGTAGCGGCGGAATCCCTGGTCTCGTCAAAGGGCTGATAGAGGGGGATCTCCCTATCACCTGCGAAAGACAAAAAGGTCAAGTTTCCCAATAAAAAGCAAGTGGTAAGGTGAATAGGTCAGAAAGGCACCTTCAACGACAGAAACCGGCAGAAGAGAATTGACATCCCGCCACATGAACTTCACATCGAAGTATTTGGTCCCGAAGAAGTTGAGGTGGGTGGTCTAGCGCCCCTCCTGTGCCGGAGGCCGAAAGGTTGCCTCAACATACTGGATCGGCGAGAAGGGGACATTGCCAAAGTTCCCGGACACGAAGACGAACTTCCATGCCCTGTTGTGGTTCTTGTTTGTGAGGTCGCTAGTCTTTATTATCTGCCCCGAGAAGAAAATGATACCGCTCTTCTCTCGGAAGATGATGAGCTTCTAGAAGATGGAAAGGTTGAACTCAATCCTTTCCGCACGCATGTAGCAAGCGAAGGCCACTAGGATTGCGATGGAGTTAGGGTTGAGTTGGGTTGGGACCACTCCATAGTATTGGAGGGCCTGACACACTTCCGGCCAGAGGGGGATGCAGAGTCCCACCTCAAAATGTTCCAACGGGATGGCTAGTTCCCCTTTCGGCATGAAATTTACCCTATCGTCACTAAAAAGGTTGCGCGCGACGATTCCCACCGGAATATAGTCCGCCACTATGGAGGCATATTCCGTCTCGGTCAAGCGACAGGGGGGAGTTATGTTTGATGAAGTTTTGCACGTATTTGGTGCGGTCTTCGATTTTATCCAGCATCTTGTAAGTTGGCAGAAAGGGAAAGAGAGAGGGGTGTGAGAGAAAGATCGCTGTTGAAAGTGAGGGATACATCTACTTTACACTAGAGGGGGGTGAATAATGTATTTTAAAAACTTTAATTTATTTTTATAGCATATTTAAAGTAAGTGATATATATATAGAGAGAGAAAAAATAATATCACAAAAATAAAGAAAGTAAAGCAATCAGAGACAACAAAAGGAAATTTATAGTGGTTCCCCAATAAATCTGGGTACGTCCATTCTTCTACCACCCTGGTAGGAATCCACTACAGGTTTTTGATCAGGTGCCCTGCCACCAGAATATCTATTTTCTAAGGGAGATCTAGCAACCCTTTGAGCTTTTGATCAGGTGCCCAAAAACCATGCTTAAGTCTTTTGATCAGGAGATTTAGAAACCAAAAGATAACTTTTGAAGGTTGTTAAGAACCCTGTGCACCATTTATGAAATAAAATAAAAAGGTAATGATGTCTTCTCTGTCAATATTCTCTGAGAAGACTAGTTGATATTGTAAGCAAAAAAGCTTCCCCTTATTTGTGTAGAGATTATGATCCTGAGAGGGAGACTTTTCTTCAGGGTGCCTTCTTGAAAAACTTCACTATCCAGAATATGTTTCTTAGAGATATAAAGTTGAATCTCAGATTGAAGATTTGTTCTTCTGGAAGAAGCTTGAAGCAGAATATCTTATTCTCTGTAAAAATAAATCTGTATTGTCTAACTATGTAACCCTGAGGTAGAAAACTCTTATTAATATATAAAGAATGCTTGAGAGAAATTCAAACATTTGAATTCATTAATTCTAAAATGGCTGAAGAATTCCCTTAGAATTGTAACTGCCTTGGAGATTGATTAGAATTAAATTCTGTGATAAATCCATAATTAATGTTTCCTGGAACGACTATATTCATTAAGAATATTTAACATTAATTATCAGAGTATAACTGCTTGAAATAAAGCTTGAAATCATTCTGCCTCTGAATAAATAAAACGTCCTAAACACTGTAAAGAATTCGTCAAACTCAGCAAACCTTTCGTCGAACTGAGTTTGGAGGTCGTCGAACTAAATTTGCCATTCGTCGAACTGATCTTGGCTATCGTCGAGCTGAGCTGCAGAGTTGAGGTCAGACTTCGTCGACCGGAACTCAGCTTTCGTTGAGCTAAACTTAGAGGTAGAACTCTGTGTTCGTCGAGCTAGGCTCGGCGATCGTCGAACTATGCACAGCTTTTGTCGAACTGAATTCTGCAATCGTTGAACTGCATTTCTCTGGACTTCTTCTGAGGTAGCAACCTTTGAAAAATTCTATGACCCTAGACTATACAAGGTAGTTCAAGCTAAACATCCTAAACAAATGATAGTGATCCTTGCCCAAATAAGTAATAGGGTTCCAACATCGGCTGTAGAAGTGGTGAGAGCAAAGGGGGAAGGAAAACGAAGGCTCGGTATCAAGTGGAAGTAAATGCGGTTGGTGAGCCGACCTATTAATAGAAAAAAATAATGTAGTAATCATGGAATTATTCCTAGGCGGCGGAAGTGCGGATAGCAACTTTGTACGCTCCGACACTTAACATTCCGTCTGGTCCCGCCATTGCTTCGTATACCTGCAGAGGGCGAAAGCCTCCGGGAGGGGTCCCGGGGTAAGTGCAAAACCAAGAGAAAAATCTTGGCGAGAACTAGACACTCAGCAAGATAGAATGGCATGGAAAAATAAGATTAAAAATAGTAGGCCTCGTGTCGGTCGAGAGCCATAATTAAATAAATAATCAAATGTTCATTATTACAAGTGCAAAAAGGTACATCCGTGAAGGGATGGTCGGGGGTTAGGTGAAGAAAAGGAGAGAACCCATAGAGCTCAGTATTGTTCCCACCGCCAGCGACCTTGACCTTGCCTCCCATTCTTTAGGGGAACTCTTGGGTAGTAATATTCCGTCATGGCAGTGAGCTCCTAGTTGACAAGGCGCGGCTGATCCCGAGCTCGCGCAATATGCCTTCCGGGGGAAGTCTCTACATTTATGCCATGGCACTTCGTCTCGCCGATGAGGTATCTGTAGTTCTGCTCGATCATGGATAACCGCCGCTCCATCTTTGCCTAGAAGGCACTCGCATGTAGGGAGTCCTCTCGCCGTATCTAGATGAACTTGGACAAGACTCCCGCCACCCTCTCCCTCGCTGAGGGAAGGAGGCGGCGAGATCATCTCCTCGTCCGCATCGGGCTATTTCGCGAGCTCCCTGACATCTGAGGGAAAATGTTACGGTCAGGGTGAGGAGTAGAAGAGAAATAGAGTCTCGGCTTACCTGGTGGTTGGCAAAAAGATTCGGGTCTCCCATCGAATGGCTTTCTAAAAAGCGGGAGGCGTGGTTTTCCCCATCTTGGGGGGTAGTAAAATCTGCCCCAATGTAAGGGCCTCGGCAGGGGGCTGGAGGATAGCTTCCTCGGCAGAGAGGTGAGAGCTTGACACAAGAGCGGGATGTTTATCAATAACCCTCTCAAGAGAGAGGGGTAGACCAGGCACTAGAGTGATGGGATTCTGAGCAGCGGGAGTCCTTGGACTCGGAGGGATGATGCCTAGGGTCCCAAAGAAAAGGCTTAGAAAAGACAAATGAGATGAGGAATGCGTAAGCCAGATAAAAGCGAAAACAGAAGAGTATTACCGGGAGCAGTCGAAGGCTCGGCCGGGAGTTCCAGAGGGGCCTCCGCCGAGACCATATGAAGGTTTTCACCCTCGAGCCGGGCTGACTCGGTATTTGCCAAAGGATCATCAGTGACGTCTTTTGGGACCGCCACCTACGAGAAGGATATAAATCAGTTAAACGGGCAAAATTTTGGGGTATTTGTGCCAAAAGGTGGAAGTAAAATACCTCCACCGGAGAGGGAGGGTTCTCACGGCTCGGGGTTTGGGTCGGTGAAGCCGGTTCATTCCTAGAACGGTCCCGCCAGAATGACTTGGCATTTTTTTCGATGGTAGGCGAAGTCAGCTGGCCTCTTGCCCGTAAGCTAGGGGGAGAACCCAACTGTATTGGCAAGGGACTTTTTCTGTGCAGTGGAAAGACGATCCTAGATAACTTGTGAGAGCGGCTTATCAGCATGTTTAGCGTACATCTTAGAAGTCATGCAGAAGCTCAGGCGAAAGGCAGTAGCAACAACAATGACCTGAGGATAAGTCCTGTGACATGTATATATAAGACCGTGGTAGGGCCCGGAAAAGATTCCCTTTTAGGTCAGCATGCACTCAGCAAATACCTGGGGTTGGATGTTTTTTTCTGACCTTTGTAGAAGCTTGCAAAGAGCAGGGATTGTGTACAGACACATTTTCGCTGAGTGGGATCTAAAGTCCTGGTGCCTCGGCCTTGAGTTGACTTTAAGCTCATTAGGCTAGGTGAGAAGATTATGCAGAAGGGTTCCCGCCTGGGGCATGTGAGAAGGCTTGTGCCTGGGAAAGAGTCCACGCCTCTAGAGTTGAGTGAAGCCTCTCCACTCATCGCCTTTTAGTTTTTGGCTTTGAGTGAAGCCTTTCCACTCAATGCTCTCAATGCCTTTTTGTCTATGGCATTGAGTGAAGACTTTCCACTTAACACTCACAATGCTTTTTGCACTTGGCCATGTCTCTTATAAGAGTAGGCGAAGTGGGGAAGGCAAACCCAGACTCGATTGTATATTAGACTTTTGACAGGGCTTGCGAGAAGGCTTACGCCCAGAATAAGCAGAAGGCCCATAGAGTTCAGCGGAAGGGCTTCCGTTTAGTAGGAACTAGAGGTAAAATTACCCGGATTCCCCTATAGGTCTGCATTTAGCTCCTCAAAACAGTGGAGTTTGGTTATTGGTAGACTAATTTAGGCTGCATATATCTTTTTGAATAGCGGAGCTACATTATTGGCAGACCAGATTTCTGTATTCTATTAATAGACCCAAGGGGTACCTCAGAAGGTATGCTTACTTATGCCCTGGTCTTCTTGCGCTTTTTGAGGTATCCTTAGCTCATTACTTAGCTAAGGAGGGGAAGCGCTCTAAGATCTTCTGGGTGTGTGGTGGGACCTCCGTGCTGGAGCCTTGGGTCTGTTCCCTATTCTAAGTCTTTGGTTGGTTGGCTTGTGAGATAGAAGTTTGCGATCACCCCTTCCCTAACGGTTCGAACTCCATAGAAGCCGATTTTCTATTTCAACAGAAGTATTCGCCTCCACAAGAATTTGTTATCGAATCATATCATACGAGTTAGGTAAGAGAAGTAAGTAGCAAACAACAAGAAGCTCCTGAAAATGTTTATGTTTTTCAGCGAGATCAGTAGAAAAAGGTCAATACTGAAGAAGTTAAACACCAAGATTTTGAACCTCCCTCTGATACCAAGTAAAAAGAGCTAAATAAAGGAAAATTGTATTGCTCAAAAAAGAAGAACTATACATAGGTATTCATCCTTATTTATAAAAAAGGGGAAGATGAGAGAATACAACAAGTGATGTGGGACAAAATACAAGCCGCGCGGACTGAGTGGTTTTACTCTGTAAAACCGCTAGACTATACAACAAATACAATCTCTTGGGAAGCCTCTAAATACCTGCTGCGGTTAACCTCCTTGGTCGTTGTTACGGTAAACCATCATACCGCTGCTGCTATGGATAACCTCTTGACCACTGCTACGACTAACCTCCAGACTGCTGTTGCGACTAACCACCAGACACCTGCCGCGGCTAACAACCAGACCGCTGATGCGGCTAACGACCAGACCGCTACTACAGCGAACCTATAGACCGCTACTGCAGCTAAACACAAGACAACAGCTGTGGCTAACAACTAGGCCACTATTGAGGAAAGCAATCAGGCCACTGCTGCGGATAGCCACCATGCTGGCGCTGCGGATAACCACCAGACTGCAGTTGGAATTGCCACTAGGCCTCTACTGTGGATAGTCATTAGGCCTCTTGTTGCATCCACTGATCACAATGTCCCAGATTTGAAAAAGGTCTACAGGACAATGGTATACACATGTTGGTATCTGATGCATACCCTAAGTTCTATGTATGAAGGTTGTTCCTTATTTCTTTGATGAGACAGGTTATCCAAGTGACAATGACAGGTGGACATAAGACAGGATGCTGATAGGGCCGAAAATTTATCTAAGTCCAGAAGTGTTGAGTGAAGGCCATTCACTCATAGCCAGATGGATAGGAGCGTTGGGTAAAGACAAGACAGTCAAAGCCTCAATAATGCTAGGGCAGAAATCTGGTTAAGTCCAGAAGAATTGAGTGAAGATAGTTCACTTAACGCCCAGATCCAGAAGCGTTGAGTAAAGCTCCAGCAGTCAAAGCCGCAGAGAATCTGCCAAGAAATTTGTCTAAGTACAAAAGTATTGAGTGAAGACAGTTCACTCAACGCCATGAAGAGAAAATATCGACAGAACACACTTCAATTAGAACCGTAGTATTGTGTGATACGGAATTCTAGCTAAGGATTGAAGCGTTGAGGGATGTCAACTCACTCAACGATTATTCCATTGAGAATCTGTCTGAGGACAAAAGCGTTGAGTTATGGTCATTCACTCAATGCCTCTTCAATAAAATAGGTAGAAGCAGAATGCATTGAGTGAAGACAACTCACTCAATGCCTTTATATAGAGAAAATCAGCAAAGTCCAGATGCGTTGAGTGAGGAAGGCTCACTCAATGCCTAATCAGTTAGACATCAAAAGTCTATATTCGTTGAGTGATGACTGATCTCTCAATGTATGGTGTTGCAGAAAACTGACTGTGTTTTGGAATTGAGTGACAAGCCTTCACTCAACGCCTATGCTGAATTGTTTGAATTTGACTAAGTCTACAAGTACTGACGTCAGTAAAAATTCAAATGTTGCGGGTAGTGAACAGTATAGGACAAATGGCGTCGCTTTCCTAGTGTACTGCTTTTAATGCTAAACAAGAGTTGCAGCTACCAATTATAGGTGGGACCACTGCTCAAAGAGCCATTGGACGGTGGGATAGAAAAAGAACAAATCAAAGAGAAGAAATTAACTTTTGGGAAAATAGCAGAACTTCATCTTCTTCCTCTCGACTGAATTGCGGAGCTTGAAGAAATAGTTCAGTGTTCTATTCTGAAATTTCAAGCAATATAACTGTTGATCTACTCATATTCAATAGCAAGTTCAGGGAGCTTTTTGTCACGACCCGCATTTTTCACCGCCTTTAAGAATATATATGAGTAAGGGAAAATGCGCATCATGATGCCACGTCAGCAGGGGATAACTGGGGACGCTCAGGCAAAACTCCTACTTGAAACATAAAGAAAGATTTTTAAGTCAATTAGAGAAAAATCAAGTTTAAGTTAAACTGTTAGTTGTATCCCACGGCTTAGTGGCTCATCTAGTCCACGGGAAAAAAATAGTAATACGCTGCGAAAAATACTTCTTTTATGAGATTAGACATCCTGCATGAGTATAAACGTCCCCAATGGACAATTCATGCTATGCAAGACCCTAGATTTATAATAAGTATAGTTAAAAGTCTTGACGCTAACTAGAAAGTAGTGACTTAAATTTTGAAAGAGATGACCTGTATGATATACTAATAATAAGGTTTTATAAGTTAAAACATCCCAGAGAGCAAGTAATCCAATCCATCACAAAGAAAACAACTAGCAGCTAGCAAGGTATCCAAAATCAACTATCATGTGGGCGTCAACAATCTGACAGGAGCCCACATAAAACAGAAGTATGTCTGAACTAGGTAAAACAAACTACCTCGCAATGTTAAGGTGGAAACCACAGCCAACACTGCTTCCCGAGAACTCCAAAACCAGATCCACTACCTGCTAAAGCTCCGAACCTAAGGCATTCCAAAGATAGAACACCTCAGCAAGAAGGTACAAGTGGTGGCAGAAAAAGTAAGCCAAAAAGTAAACAAAGGTCAAAAGGGGTACCAACCCAAGAGCAAAAGTACTGAAGTAAAGTACAGAAGTAAAGTATCAAAATCAAAAAATAGAACTTACATGAATCGTCGCGTACAACAAATCAAACAAGATGTACAAGGCTAAAAAGGTGGAAAGCAGGATTAAATCATAAGAAAGAATACTCAAAACTTTATTAGCCACATACGGTCAACTCTACCAAAAATCACAGGCGAGGTGGTCACTCATCTGGACACACCCTTACAGATATAAATATCCGTCTAACTACGGGGGAGACTCTTACACTCCACTATTCATCGCAGATGCCCAAACACTCGGTAGAGTCCCAAAAGGTACTAATAAAGGAAAGAAGCCTTGCGGCGGTGTATTCGCCCACTAACACTCGAAATAAAGGAAAGCCATGATATAAATCTAAGACATCGCGGAGGTGGTAACATCCACTAAGTCCCGCAACCAGAGAATCATGATATATCTTAAGACTTTGCACATCGCATTCTACTAGACATTTCTAGATTAAGAAGCGGTTAATCAACCTTTAGGAAGTATTTACAATCCTAGATAAAACTCTAACACGATCTACAAGAATAGTCAGGGGCGATTAAAGACAACAATTTAACATTTCATCAAATCACTACAACACTACAAGGTCGAATTATCAAGACAAGAACTTATAAATTCAAGTGGATTCCAAGGGAAGATTAAACATATCTACAAATTGGAAAGACAAAAGTGCTGAAAGATTAAAAAAAAAAAGTTTAACAGTTACCATCAAGATCGAAAAAAGGGGAAAGAGGGAAAAACAACCCTTGCCTTGGTTTTGCTGGAAAAAATCTCCAAATCTCTCCTTGTCGTAGATCGGGGATAATGAAGTTGAGGGAAATCGAAATCTAACAATAAATAGCCGAAATAGAGATTAGGGCCAAAAACCCTAACGAGAAAAACTCAAGAAATGGGGAAGATTTTACCACAGTGACAAAGCTCTCGCGGAGAGCTTTCCGGATCTATGATCGGTTGGAAATTTTGAGCACCGGAGCACCGTCGCCGGCCACCGGAAGAATCACGGAAACTCTCTCTCTCTCTATCTATCTCTCTCGCTCACGCCGCTCTGGTTCGGGAGATGAATAGTAAATTCGGTCTAAATGAAGAAGGAAGAAGTAGGTATATATATACTAAGGGTAAAATTATAATAACAGTACTTAAGAAAACGAACAGGGATCGGTTGAATCGATCCTCTCGAGAAGAAGAAGACTTCTCGAGAACAAGACAAGCACTACTCGAGAAGAAAAGAAGAATCTTTACTCGGGGACAACAGGAAGATCTCGAGTACTAGAGGAGACTTCTCGAGTACTGAAATGGAATTCTCGAGAACAACATGGCTTCTTGAGTACAATAAGACTTCTCGAGAACAGAAAGGCAGTTCTCGAGTACTAGCAAACCTTCTCGAGAACGAGAAGGAAGAATAACCCCGTTCGAAGAATTCTGCTTGAATTTCGTCGAACCCAGAACCCACAACAGCTCGATACTCTGTCAAGCTCTGCTCGAAATTCATCGAGCTCCACTTGACACTTTGTCGAGCTCCGCTCGAAGCTTGCCAAACACAAAGGAAAACCCGTTCGATGAATTCTGCTCGAAGTTCGTCGAACCAAGAACCGCTCGAAGCTCCGTCGAGCTCAGCTCGATGCTTCATCGAGCTCTGCTCGATGATCGTTGACCTCCGCTCGATGATCGTCGACCTCAGATCGACGCTCGACAAACTCCATACAGTGCCAAGAAATTTCGTCTCCCACCTCTGATCGATGAAAACCTACCCTTTAGGAGGGCTTCCGGAGAATCAAAATAAGTCTAAGGCTTTAATATAATAATTGGCATATACAAATAGTTGAACAAGCGAATATGAGTTCAAAACAGAGGCCCAAACGCAACCACCTGAATTAAACGACTTAAATAGTGAAAACAACCCTAGAATCCAACGCATTAATTTTGAGACATTATCATCAAATGCTTACTTAATCAAAAATCATCACAAGGATCACAACACGCGCCGAGACTCCAAAATGCTCAGATTATAATAAAACTATACATGTCCAAAAAACCTCAAAACTTCATCCCTTTCAATCAGGGAAAACATTCAATTCAATCAAAATCCCAAAATCTGGTCAAACAGACCCAACGGACGGGGAAAAACGCACTAACGGTGTAGCGCCGTCAACATAACGTAAAAAAGTAACGCCTTGATGTCATAAATATGATGATGTCAAATCAAATAATATCATCAAAAAATCGGGGCGTTACAGTCACTCCCCTTAAAAAGAAGCTTCGTCCTGAAACTTATCACAACTTCAAAATAAAACCAAAACGAGAAAAACCAACATTCTCCAAGAAAATAGGGAGACATACCAAAAACTAAGAAAAGAGATGAGGATAAGATTCCCTCATCGCCGATTCCAATTCCCATGTCGCGCTCTCGACGTCTTGATTTCTCCAAAGAACCTTGACCATTGGAATGTTCTTCCTCCGCAAACACTCGATCTAGAGATTCAAAAAAACAGACAGGCCTTCCACATACGAAAGGTTGGGCTGAATTTGGGGCACCGAGTCAAGGACTTGACGATCACTACGAAAAAACTTCCGCAACTGGCTCACCTAGAACACATCATGAACACCAGGGAAGGTAGTAGGAAAATCAAGCCTATAAGCAGACACTGCGATGCGCTCAAGAATTTGGAAAGGTCCTACATACTGGGGGTCTAACTTGTGGTTCCTTCCAAACCTTTTAACACCTGACATCGGAGAGACTTTTAGAAAAACCATGTCCCCAACGTCAAACTCCAGATCAACCCTTCTTCGATTAGTATATTTTTCATAATGCTCTTGTGCTAAACGGAGCTTTTCTCGAATATGAGTCACAACATAATTCATCTCTTCAAGGGATTCCAGGCCTAGAAGTGATCTCTCACAAACTTCAGCCCAAAACAAAGGTGTCCTACAATGCCTTCCGTACAAGGACTCAAACGGGGCCAACTGCGGACTCTCTTGATAACATTAATTATAAGCAAATTCCTTGAGTCTGAGACATTCATCCCAAGCACCGCCATGATCCAATATATAACACCTTATCATATCTTCCATGATGTGATTAACCCTTTCCGTCTGAATATTCATCTGCGGATGATAGGAGGTGGAATACCTTAAATCGGTACCCAACCCCTCATTTAAACTCTTCCAAAAGCAAGAGGAAAATCTGGAGTCTTGATCTGATACAATGCTAACAGGCACTCCATATAATCTGATGACTTCCTTAAGGTACAATTCAACTATCCTCTTCATAGAATACCCAATCTTAAGGGGTAAAAAGTGAGCACACTTTGTCAATCTATCGACTATAACTCAAACAGAGTCGTGCCCACTAGGAGATTTCGGTAGTCCGCTGATGAAATCCATTGAAATACTCTCCCATTTCTAACTTGGAATATCAAGCGGTGTTAATTTACTACTAGGCCTTCTATGATCTGCCTTAATACGCTGACACATGTAATATTCCAACACAAACCTTGCTATATTATTCTTCATTCCCGACCACCAAACAATTTGCTTTAGATCTTTATACATTTTGGTGGAACCAGGATGGTAGGCAACACTTAAACCATGAGCTTCATTACAAATCTTAGCCTGAATGTCACCAAAAGCAGGAATACAAAATCTACCATGATATTTTAGAGTATCTAACTCGTCCAAAGATAAATCAGGTAGCTCTCCCTTCTCAATTCTATTCTAGAGATGCAACAAATCAGGATCATCCTTCTAGTTCACTCTGGTAAGGGAAATCCAAGAGGGCTTTTCTTCTTCCAACCTAGCAGGAACAGTACTTCTCCCAACTTCATTGTTCCTCAATAGGAATTCTTCTGCCAGGAATTACATAGATAGATTGTAGATTTTGGAAGTCTTCCTACTCAAAGCATCTGCTATTTCGTTAGCCTTTACCGGGTGATACAGGATCTCCACCTCATAATCGGCCACATAATCTAACCACCTATGCTGGCATAGATTCAGCTCCTTTTGAGTGAAGATGTACTTCAAACTCTTATGGTCTGTGTAGATCTTGCACAGTGCGCCATACAATAAATGTCTCCAAAGCTTCAGTGCATAGATTACAACAACAAATTCCAAATCATGTGTAGGATAGTTTCATTCATGAATCTTTAATTCTCTTGATAGGTACGTGATCACCTTCCCTTCTTACATCAAAACACAACCAATTCCAATGCGTGATGCGTCCATATACACAACATACTCTACTCCCTCAGTAGGTACAGTTAAAACTTGAGCAGTACACAAAATATTTTTCAATTCTTGGAAAGCTTCTTCATACTTATCGCTCCAAATGAGCGTGGTGTTCTTCTTTGTAAGTCTAGTTAGAGGAGCAGACAACACAGAGAACTCTTCCACAAATCTTTTATAATAACCGGCCAGACCTAAGAAGCTCCTAATCTCTTTAGGAGTAGAAGGTCTCTCCCATTCCATCACAGCAGAAATCTTGGTCGGGTCTATGGAAATACCATCCTTGCTCACAACATGGCCCAGAAAGGACACCTAGGGTAACTAGAATTCGCACTTACTCAGCTTGGCATAGAGTTTGTGCTCCCTCAGGGTTGACAAAACTAAATGCAAGTGTTGAGCATGCTCCTCAACACTGTGAGAATACACGAGAACGTCATCTATGAACACGATCACAAAATGGTCCAAGAAATATTTGAACACTCTATTCATTAAGTCCATGAAAGTAGAGGGAGCATTTTTCAAACCAAAGGACATCACCAAGAACTCAAAATGCCAGTACCAGGAATGAAAAGCCGTCTGTGGTATATCAGCCTCACGGACCCTCAATTTATGGTCGCCTGAACGAAGGTCAATCTTCGAAAACACAGCACATCCCCACAACTGATCAAATAGATCATCAATCCAAGGCAACAGATATCTGTTCTTGATGGTTTCCTTATTTAAGTCCCGATAATCGATGTAGAGCCTCATGAATTTGTCTTTCTGCTTTACGAATAAAATAGGGGCACCCCACGGGTAAGAACTCAGCCTAATAAAACCACACTGCAGCAACTCATCCAGCTGAGTGCGTAACTCTTTTAACTCATGCGGAGCCATACAGTATGGTGCCTTAGCAAAAGGGCGAGTACCTTGCTCGAGGTCTATCACAAACTCCACCTCTCTCTCATAAGGAAGTCCTGGAAGGCTAACAGAAATGCCTTTTGGAAACTCTCGCACCACCGATATATCCTCAAGATGTGGTGTAACAAAAGCTATTTCCAAAGCAGAAATAGAAACGAGATACGCCTCGCAACCAGACTCTAGAGCTTGTCAAGCACGTATCGCAGAAATAAAGAGGGAAACCTTGTCCTGAAATCCATAAACACTCATAGGTTGGACATTATCCATCTTGAATTACAGTTGCTTTGCCTTGGACTAGACGACCACATTATTCTGAGACAACCAGTCCATGCCCAAAATCATGTCGAAAACTTCCAGATCCAACACCATCAGATCCGTGAAAGCTAGGAAATCGCCTAGACAAATAGGGCATCTCGGAATTCCTTGATTGTTTATCACCATATCTCCAGAAGGAATCTTGACGTTGAAGGAAACTCTTAATTGATCCACGTTCAAACGATGCTTATCTACGAAACTCCGCGCCACAAAGGAATGGGTAGCACCCGAATCAAAAAGAACGCGCGCCCACTTATTCTTCACCTTAAACTCCGATAAAACCGTAGCACAGATAACTAAAGGAACGAAAACAAAGACGAATAATGGAGAGTAAAAGTTAAACTATATTCTAACCTGATATCACTTCGGTAGAGGTCTGAGCTTCCTCTCTGTTCACCATATTTATCTTTCCTTTCCCTTTGTCCTAGTTTGGAGGCGGAGACAGAGCCCGGAGTGGGGCAAGATGTAGTGGGGACTGAGCCTGGGGGCATGAAGACTTCAGGTGCCCCTTCTGCCCGTACTGGAATCAAGCCTTATCCTTCGACAAGCAATGACTCACGTCATGACCCTTCCTGGAACAGAATGAGCATACTAGGTCTCCTTTGGGTATAACTTGCATGGCGAGCTCCTACTACTGCTTTAGAGTGGTAGTCCTCTTGAAACACCTCTTGTATGGGTGGCTGGATCGACCACAAAATCTACATATTTCTCCACTTTTCTTTTTCAAAGAAGGGCAAGATGCCCTAGAGTCTCCATCCTCAACACATTTCCTATCCTCTTTTCTTGTCATGGCACCTCGATTCTTGGCATTTTTAATCTCCTCAACTGTTATAGCGGCTTCCACTGCCTCATCATAACTTTTAGCTCTATAAGCACATGCCAACTATTGGACATCGCTTCTTAGTCCTCCTAGGAAATATTTCACTCTTCCCTCCATTGATGCTACCAAATCAGGAGCAAATCTGCTCAACTTACTAAACCTAATCTCATTCTCACTCACCGTGAGCTATCTCTACTTCAGATGTAGGAAGTTATTCATCAGACGGTCCTGCTCGACCGAGGGTAGAAACTTTTTCAGTAACATCTTCTTAAAAGATTCCTGAGCATCCTTAATTTAGGCTCTCTTTTTCCTAAATCCACCAACTCTTTGCCAGGCCTTTTAGCTGATAGGCTGCAATCATTACCTTCTGGACTTTTGCAATCCCCGAATACGAGAACCTCTCCTCGACAGCATTCATCCAATCATCCAAAACCATAAAGTCAGCTCTCCCGTCATAGGTGGGAGGTCCCAATCGCTGGAAATGCGAGATAAAGTTCATCTCTGGTGGTAGCATCACCGGGGGAACCAGAGGAGCCGGGGTACCGGGTACGGCTTGACCTCCGACAGGATCTTACACTAAGGGTTACTGCGTAGGAGTGGAAGATAATAGAGACTGAATTTGCAATTTCATTGCAACTAATTGTATCGATAGAGCCTCATTGCTCTGATGCAGACTCTCGATCAATGCCTCACTCTACGCACCTGACGACTCACCTTCTGACTAGGGAGTCGACCTCGTCGTCGTACACTATGGCGGCATTTCTAAAAATGGCAACGAACAACTCATCAAAATCCTAGCTTACAACTAGGCCACACAACTTATTTCGGACCATATTTAAAAGACACTTGTTTATGCTGCAACTTGCTCCTGGAATTAATAAATGATACCATGTCCTATTAGGATGATATCCTCTCATCCTACTGACTAAGGTGCCTATGATATGAATGCATGGATTCTTTTTTTTTATTTAAAATCATGTGTGTACATGTGTCATCATGTAAACCTTAACTTAGCACGCATGCTTATGCGATGATATGCTATGTATGCAGTGTTATGCATTCTAAAAAGGCCTTAATGTATGCTATGAGCGGCGTACATATGAAATGTTATGCATCCCATACTACATAACATCGCATGCAATGAGAAAACAAAAATGTGCTAGTGGGAATCCATGTGATGGTGGTTATGCATCCCATACTAAAAAACCGTCACATGTTGCCACCAATGGTGGATCCATATACAAATACATATTATGCATCCCATACTATAAAATATGCCCCATATACTTTTTATCATGCTATGAGTGTAGTGACTATGCTTCGGCTAAGACTTACTTATGACACATCGGTGTGTGTATGAAAATGAATCAAGGAAAAGAAAAATATATCAGATTGGCTAGTTCGACCAACTTGTCAAACCAACCTCCCTCTAATACCAACTGTCACAACCCGCATTTTTCACCGCCTTTAAGAATATATCAGAGTAAGGGAAAATGTACGTTATGATGCCACGTCAGCAGGGGATAACTGCAGATGCTCTGACAAAACTCCTACTTGACACATAAAGAAAGATTTTTAAGTTAATTAGAGAAAAATCTAGTTTATGTTAAACAGTTAGCCGTATCCCTCGACATAGTGGCTCATCTAGTCCATGGGAAAAAATAGTTATAAGCTGCGGAAAATACTTATTTTATTAGATTAAACATCATACATGAGTATAAATGTCCCTAATGGACAACTCATGCATTGTAAGACCCTAAATTTATAATAAGTATAGCTAAAAGTATTTACACTAACCAGAAAGTAGTGGCTTAATTTTGAAAGAGATGACCGGTATAATATACTAATAATAGGGTTTTATAAGTTAAAACATCCTAGAGAACAAGTAATCCAATCCATCACAAAGAAAATAACTAGCAGCTAGCAAGGTATCCCAAATCAACTATCATGTGGGCATCAACAATCTAACATGAACCTAAATAAAACAGAAGTATGTCTGAACTAGGTAAAACAAACTAAAACAACAAACTACCTCGCAATGGCGAGGTGGAAACCACAACCAACACTGCTGCCCGAGAACTTCAAAAATAGCTCCACTACCTGCTAAAGATCTGAACCTGAGGCATTTCAAAGATAAAACACCTCAGCAAGAAGGTACAAGTGATGGCAGAAAAAGTAAGCCAAAAAGTAAACAAAGGTCAAAAGTGGTACCAACCCAAGACCAAAAGTACTAAAGTAAAGTACAGAAATAAAGTACCAAAATCAGATAATAGAACTTACGTTAAATGTCACATACAACAAATCAAACCAGATGGAAAAGTCTAAAAAGGTGGAAAGAAGGATTAAATCATAAGTAAGAATACTCAAAACTTGATTAGCCACATGCGCTCAACTATACCCAAAAACACAAGCGAGGTGGTCACTCATCTGGACACATTCTTACAGATATAAATATCCATCTAACTGCAGGGGAGACTCATACACTCCACCATTCACCACTGATGCCCAAACACCTGGTAGTGTCCCACAAGGTACTAATAAAGGAAACAAGCCTTGCGTCGGTGGATTTTCCCACTAACACCCACAACAAAGGAAAACCATGATATAAATCTCAGACATCGTGGAGGTGGTAACGTCCACTAACTCCCGCAACAAGAGAATCATGATATATCTCAAGACTTGGCACATTTGATTCTACTAGACATTTCTAGATTAAGAAGCGGTTGATCAACCTTTAGGAAGGATTTACAATCCTAGATAAAACTCTAACATGATCTATAACAATAGTTATGGGTGATTAAAGCCAACAATTCAACATTTCATCAAATCACTACATTGCTACAAGTTCGAATTGTCAGGACAAGAACTTATAAATTCAAGTGGATTCCAAGGGAAGATTAAACATATCTAGAAATTCGAATGACAAAAGTGCAGAAAGATTAAAGAACAAAAGTTTATTAGTTACCATCAAGATCGGAAAAAGGGGAAAGAGGGAAAAACCACCACTTGCCTTGGTTTTGCCTGAAAAAACTCTCCAAGTCACTCCTTGTCATAGATCGGGGTTATAGAAGACGAGGGAAGTCGAAATCTAATAAGAAATAGACGAAATAGAGGTTAGGGCAAAAAACCCTAAGGAGAAAAACTCAAGAAATGGGGAAAATTTTACCATGGTGACGAAGCTATCATGGAGAGCTTTCCAGATCTATGATCAATTGTAAATTTCGAGCATCGGAGCATTGTCGGCGACCACCGGAAGAATCACGGAAAAACTCTCTCTCTCACTCACGCCGCTCTGGTTCGGGAGATTAATAATAAATTCATTCTAAATGAAGGAGGAAGAAGAAGTAGGTATATATATACTAAGGGTAAAATTAAAATAACAGTACTTAAGAAAATGAATCGGGATTGGCTGAACAGAACCTTTCGAGAAGAAGAAGAAATCTCGAGAACAGGACAAACACTACTCGAGAAGAACATAATAAGCTTTACTCGGGGACAATATGCAGATCTCGAGTACTAGAAGAGTCTTCTCAAGTAATGAAATGGACTTCTTGAGAATAACAGGGCCTCCAGAGTACAACAAGACGTCTCGAGAACAGAAAGGCAGTTCTCGAGTACTAGAAACCTTCTCGAGAACAAGAAGGAAGAATAACCCTATTCGACGAATTCTGCTCAAAGTTTGTCGAACCCAAAACCAAGAACTGCTCGACATTCGTCGAGCTCCGCTCGACATTCGTCGAGCTCCGCTCGACATTCGTCGAGCTCCGCTCGACATTCGTCGAGCTCCGCTCGACATTCGTCGAGCTCCGCTCGACATTCGTCGAGCTCCGCTCGACATTCGTCGAGCTCCGCTCGACATTCGTCGAGCTCCGCTCGACATTCGTCGAGCTCCGCTCGACATTCGTCGAGCTCCGCTCGACATTCGTCGAGCTCCGCTCGACATTCGTCGAGCTCCGCTCGACATTCGTCGAGCTCCGCTCGACATTCGTCGAGCTCCGCTCGACATTCGTCGAGCTCCGCTCGACATTCGTCGAGCTCCGCTCGACATTCGTCGAGCTCCGCTCGACATTCGTCGAGCTCCGCTCGAAGCTTGCCGAACATAAAGGAAATCTCGTTCGATGAATTCTGCTTGAAGTTCGTTGTACCCAGAACCGCTCGACGCTCCGTCGAGCTTAGCTCGACGCTCCGTCGAGCTTAGCTCGACGCTCCGTCGAGCTTAGCTCGACGCTTCATCAAGCTCTGCTTAATGATCATCGACCTCAGATCGATGCTCGACAAACTCCATACAACGCTAAGAAATTTCATCTCCCGCCTCTGATCGATGAAAACCTACCCGTTAGGAGGGCTTCCCGAGAGTCAAAACAAGCCTAAGCCTTTAATATAATAATATTCATATACAAATAGTTGAACAAGGGAATATGAGTTCAAAACAGAGGCCCAAACGCAATAGGCCAAATTAAATGACTCAAACAGCGAAGACAACCCTAGAATCCGCCGCACCAATTTTGAGACAATATCATCAAATGCTTACTTAAGCAAAAATCATCACAAGGATCAAAACACGCGTCGAGACTCCAAAATGCTCGGATCCCAATACAACTGGACAAGTCCAAAAAATCTCAAAACTTCATCCCTTTCAATCAGGGAAAACATTCAATTCAATCAAAATCCCAAAATCTGGTCAAACAGACCCAACAGATGCGAAAAAACGCACTAACGGTGCAGCGCCGTCAACATGATGTAAAATGTAACGCATTGACTTCATAAATATGACAATGCCAAATCAAATAATATCATCAAAAAATTAGTGGCATTACACTTTCTCTCTGAGTTAGAAGTTGCAGCACAAGCAAACCCTAGCTACATTGTCTTTAGAGCCCAAGCTGAACTACTCCTGAAGATACATTCTGTTGGAACCCTATTACTGATTTGGGTTAGTATCAATATTATTTGTTTTAGGATGATTAGTTTTACTCAATGTGTATAGTTCCGGGTAATAGGTTATTTTCCTAGGGTTATTACCTCAGAAGAATTCAAGAGAAGTGCAGTTCGACGAACGCAAAATTCTGATCGACGAAAGTTGAGCTCTGTTTGACGAATGCCAAGCTCAGTTTGACGAACTTAGAGTTCTAACTCTGAGTTTAGCTCGACGAACTCTGGGCTTCGTTCAACAAATTCTGATCACATGCAACTCAGCAGCTCTGCTCGACAAACTCCAAGCTCAGTTCGACAAACTCCTGGCTCAGTTTAACAATCTCCAGGTGCAGTTCGATGAATTTCTTGTAGTGTTTATTGTTCAAGCAATTTTATATTCTAAAGGAAGAAAGATTTTTTTTCAAGGCTTAATTATTGTCAGTTACACTCTAATATTTAATGCTAAATACTCTTAATGAATATAGCCGTTTAATTCAGCATAAAATATGGATTTATCATAGAGTTTAATTCTAATTAATTCCCAGAGAAGTTACAATTCTCAGAGATTCTTTAGACATTTCAGAATGATTTTAAATTAAAATGTTTGAATTCTTATCAGAGATAATATATATTTAGAAGTTTGCTACTTCAATGGGTTACAGAATGATATACACACACTCTTATAGATCAACATATTTTTAACAGATTTTCTGCTTAAGTCTCTGCAAGTGAAAAAGTATTCAATCAGTCAAATATAAGAAGGCCTATACCCTGAAGAAAAGCCTCCCCTCCTGATCTCAAATCTCAATTCAAATTAGGGGGAGCTTTTTGCTTCATCATCCACTAAGTCTTCTTAGAGACTCTTGAAAGAGAAGACAACATTTTTTTCTTATAGTTTATTTCTAAACTGTGTATAGGGTTTTTAACTCCCTTCAAAAGTTATCCTTTGGTTCATAAGTCACCTGATAAAAAGACTTAAGCTTGGTTTTTGGGAACCTGATCAAAAGCTCAAAGGGTTACAAGATCTCCCTTAGAAAATAGATCTTCTGGTGGCAGGGCACCTGATCAAAAACCTGTAGTGGATTCCTACCAGATTGGTAGAAGAGTAGACGTACCTATGTTTATTGGGGAACTACTATAAATCCTTGTGTCATCTGTGATTGATTGTTTTCTTTATTATGTAATGTGATTGTTTTCTTTATATATATATCATTAATTTTTAAAATCCGCTAAAAAATAAATCCAAGTTTTAAATTACACTATTCACCCCCCTCTAGAGTAAAGTTAGGTCTATTCCTCACTTTCAATTGGTATCATAGGTTGGTTCTTTGGTTTTACAGGCTAACACCTGAACAACCAGATTTGATAGATCTTATTTTCTCTAGTTTGTTTTTCTTATCATGTCACAAAATAAAGAGTATTCAAGCACTAGACCTTATATTTACAATCTAAATAAGTTTGCACTATGGAAGGAAAGGATTAGGTTATACATGAACTCTATTGATGAAGATATTTACAATTCCATATTGATAGGCCCACCTGCACCACAAGCAATAACAAGCACCAGTGATATACCACCCCCTGAATGGATAGAAGCAAAAAAAAACTAAAGATTTTTGATGCAAAAGCAATGAACATTTTAGCCCAAACAATGTCTGATGACATTTTTCAGAAGGTTGTTGAATGACCCTCAGCAAAAGCTATCTGGGACTCCCTCAATGCAATGGTAGCTGGATCACCTAATGAAAGAAAAGACAGAAGATCTCACTTGATTTCTCAATATGAGAATTTTCAAAAGGGTGAAAGTGAATCAGTTGCAGATATGTACACAAGACTCAATCTCATAATTAATGATTATAAAATCTTTGGAAAAATACATTACATTGACAGAGGTCAATGATAAATTCTCATGTGTTTCCCTAGCACATGGGATTCAAGATTTTGGCCAATTAGAGAAGCCAGAAGTGTGAATGAAATCACAACTGAGACTTTGTTGGGCAAGCTCAAATCTTATGAGCAACTTATCAAAATAAGGTAAGTTGAACAAAAGACTATACTCTTAGTGAAGATGGAAAAGAGCATTGCTTTCCAAGCAAATGAAGAAGAACAAGTTCCATAAAATAAAGATCTTATGGGTCTCTTGGCTAAAAGGTTCTACATGATAGCCATAAAAGACTTCAGGATAAGATCACGCAGGATCCAAGACAAAACCAACGTATAACAAAACTCCAACAAAAGAAATTGTTTGTTCTGGTTGCAGTAAACCAAGACACATTCTTCCAGAGTGTCCTAAAAATCAAAAGAAGGATAAGAAGAAGGAGAAAGACTCTAAGAATCACTCACACAAATCCTCTTCCAAAAAACACAAAAAGAAGGCGAGAGGCTTTGTAGCTTAAACTTGGAGTGAATCAGACTCTGAATCTTCAACCAGTTCAAGTGAATATGAAGAAGAGTCAGGAGCTAAAGAAGTCTGTCTGATGGAAATAAATGCTTCATGCAGCAATTCTAATAATGAATCTGAGTCTGAAAAAGACTAGGTAATCTCTACATTTGATTTTACTTCAGATCAGTTTAAAACAGATTTTAAATTACTATGTAAAGATTTGATACAATCTGAGAAGGAAATAAAACTTCTCAGAGAGAAATTAACGTAATCAAATAATCTATCTTCTGAAAACATAAAACTTAAAGATGATTTGAAAATTACTTTTGAACAGATAGTATCTTTAGAAAATAGATTATCTAAGGCAAATATGTTTGAAGAATCCCTTAATGGGAGAAGTATTAAACTGATGAATATCACAAGCACAGTTAATGTCAAACTAAATGGCAAACTAGACTTTGGAGCTTCATCAAGTCAACTACATCTTTTAGAGAAAAATATTTTATCTACACCTGTAAAATTTATTTCTGCTAAAGGAAAAGAAAAGTTAGAAGATATATATATATAATTACATAAGTTTTACAAAAGAATAAACTAAAACAAATTAAAAAATTTCAGAAAAATTATCTTCAAAATAATTCGTCAAACCAATCTCGACGAAATAATTATTATTTGTCAAATAAAGCTCGACGAACTATGAACACAAGATTTGAGTATAACTATTCAACAAATGGTGTTCGACGAAATCAATATGATTCGTCAAACTGCGATCGACGAACGTGGAACACAGAAAATGAACATTATTATTCTGTGAATGGAGCTCGATGAACTCACTTCCATTCGTCAAACTCAGATCGAGGAACTCAATATAATTCGTTTAACCCAAATTTTTAAAACGGAAATTTTAATTCTTTTCAAAAATATAATCAAACACAAAAATTTATAAATCTTTTTACTCAGTGGATCATCCATCCTAGGAGATATCATCCACTTGGTTATAAAGATCAACCTGAATGTTCTTACATTTCTAATTATTATGAAAGAAAACCAGGACCCAAGGTAATATGGGTCAAGAACACCTAATTTATTCTTTTATAGGAAAAGAACAATCCTACATATGACAGGAAGAAAGGCAAATCTAAACGATTTTAAAGCAAAGCTTGGACCTAAAGTCATCTTTGGAGACTCCAACTATAGATAGACAGAAGGCTATTGTATTATCAAGGTTGGAGCAGTTACCTTCAGGAAGATAGCTTATGTGAAAGGTCTCAAGCATAACCTTATCCCCATCAGTCAATTATGTGAAAATGGTTATCATGTATATTTTAATAAATCATTATGTTTTATTACATCTAGTTTAAACAAAATTGTTTTAATTGGAATTAGACAGGGTAATATTTACTTTATTAATTTTAACTCTACAAAATCAAAAATCTATTTATTTAATTAGATAAGTAAAACTAATGATCTTTGACATAAAAGATTGGGACATATAAATCTTAGAACTATTGCAAAATTATCTAAGGACAACTTTGTCAAAGGATTACCTTCTGGTTCATACAAGAAGGAAGGACTTTGCAGGGCTTGTCAATTAGGCAAGCAAACTAAAAATAGTTTTAAATCCATATCTAAAAGTGATTCACCCAGAATTTTGTATTTGTTACATATGGATCTTTTTGGACCTATTGAAGTACAAAGTTTGGGAGGAAAGTCATATACCTTAGCTATTGTTAATGATTTTTCAAGATTAACTTAGGTGTTCTTTCTTAGAAACATATCAGATAACTTTAAAGTTCTTAAAGACTTTTTTAGGAACATCAAGATTGAGTACTCTACTCAGATTGCATTGATCAGAAGTGATCATGACACTGAGTTTGAATATCTTTTGATGAAAGAATTTTGTGAGAAAGAAGGTATCAAGCATTGTTTTTCTGCTCCTAGAACTTCTCCACAAAATAGGATAGCTGAAAGGAAAAAATAGAACCCTAATTGAATCTACTGGAACATTACTTGCAGATACTTATTTACCCCTATCCTTTTGGGTAGAGATAGTAAGCACAACAAATTATGCTCTTAACAGAAGTCTGATTAATAAACTAAAGGGTAAGACTCCCTATGAATTACTTAAAATAAGAAAAATAAAGTAAACTATTTTAAAGTTTTTGGATGTAGATGTTACATACATAAAAATGACAAGAAATACTTTAGAAAATTTGAAGCCAAAGCTGTAGAAGGAATATTTCTTTGATATTCTCATGTTAGCAAGGCTCTTTAATAAATCTACCCTTAAGATAGAAGAATTAATGCAAGTATCTTTTGATTAAACTAACATGTTTTATAAGGAGAGAGATACCTCTGCCATAGATTTTTTTTGGGTACCAAATCTGTGTGAGAAACTGAATGAATTAATCCAAACACATGAGGATACATTACATCCTTCTCAACAGATTGCTGATGATGTCATTGATAAAGAAAATTCAGAAATCTATGCTAAAAATATTGTTGCTAATGAAATTCCACTAGAGGAATTAGCACCATAAATAGTTGAAGAACCAACTCCACCTGTTTAGTTTGTCACACTTAGAGATCACCCTAGATCTCAAGTAATTGGAGAGATATCAGCCGTTGTTCAAACAAGGAATCAATTAAATCAAGATTAGATGCATGCTTATTTTATTTCTCAGATTGAACCTCAATACATCAAAGATGCAGAACAAGATCCCCACTAGATCATTGCAATGCAAGAGGAACTCAATCAATTTGAGAGATGTAGAGTTTGGGACTTAATTCCAAGACCCAAAGAATATCCAGTCATTGGAATCAAATAGGTCTTCAGAAATAATTTGGATGCTCAAGGAGTTCTTGTAAGAAATAAAGCTAGATTGATAGCTTAAGGATACTCACAGGAGAAAATCATAGATTATGATCAGACATTTGATCCTGTTGTAATTTTAGAGGCTATCATGATATTTCTTGCGTTTGCAGCATTCAAGAAGTTCAAAGTATATCAGATGGATGTGAAGAGTGCTTTTCTAAATGGAGAGCTCAAAGAGGTAGATTATATAGAACAACCACCAGGTTTTATCTCTCCAACTCACTCTTCTTATGTTTTAAGCTTAACAAAGCCCTTTATGGTCTTAAACAAGCTCCAAGAGCTTGGTATGAGCCCCTTGCTTGTTTTCTTTTAGAAAATAAATTTAGTAGAGGTATGGTAGATAAAATATTATTTTATAGACATTATAAATCTAAAATTTTACAAGTTCAAATATATGTTGATGACATAATTTTTGGTTCTACTGATTCCAAACTTTGCAAAAGGTTTTCTGACCTATGCATTTAAAGTTTGAAATGAGTAGCATGGGTGAATTATCCTACTTCCTTGTTTTACAAGTGAAGAAAACACCTGATGGCATTTTTATATCTCAATCTAAATATGCTAAAGAGCTAATTAAAAGATTTGGGATGTCAGATGCCTCAACTATGAAAACAAACATGCCCTCTAATGTTGTAGTTGATAATGATGAACATGGCAAACCTATTTATCAAAAAATATATAGGACAATCATTGGGTCCTTTTTATATTAAACAACCAGTAGACCAGACATTATGTTTGCCACCTGTATTTGTGCTAGGTTCCAAGTAAATCCTAAAGAATCTCATCTAATTTTAGTAAAGAGAATTTTTAAGATATATAAAAGGTTGCCCTAATCTAGGAATCTGGTATCCTACTGAGTCAAGATTTGAATTAACTGGATTCACAGACGCATACTATGCTGGATACAGAGTTGACAGAAAAAGCACATCAGGAACTTTTCTATTTCCTTGTGATAGGATTGTGTCATGGTTTTGCAAGAAGCAAACCTCTATGTCTACTTCAACTGCTGAAGCTGAATATATTGCAGCTGGTAGTTATTATTCACAGATTTTGTGGATTCAAAATTAGTTACTAGATTATGGTTATAACTTAAATAATTCAACTATTTTCTTTGATAATACTAGTGTAATATCAATTGCACAGAATCTAGTCCTTCATAGTAGGACTAAGCATACAGAAATTTGGCATCATTCTTTAAAAGATAATGTAGACAAAAATAAAATTAGTCTTGTTTTTATTTCTACTGATTTTCAAAGAGCTGATACTTTTACTAAACCTTTAGATGAAAAGAAACATAAGTTCTTATTAAATCAGTTAGGAATGATAAATGGAGAATCATTAATTTGTTTTTTGCTCTGAGATCGACGAATTGAACACCTTTCGTCGAATAGAGATCGACGAACTGTAAACTTTTCACGAAATGTTCGTCGAACGGAGATTGACGAACTTTCTTTGAGAAATTTTCGTTGAACGAAGATCGACGGATTAGTTTCTAGTATTTTTCGTCAAATATAGCTCAACAAAATATATTTCTTTCGCAAAACTTTTGTTGAACGGAGATCGAAGAAATGTATTTCTTTTGAGAATTTATCATCAAACAGAGTTCGATGTTTTGCTTTTCGTCGAACAGAGTCCGTCTTTCTGACTTCTGAAAACTTATAATTAGATTTTCATCGAATTCCATCCCACACATTTCCATTTCCCTTGCACTTGATCTCTCTATTTTATAGGACCATGGTGATTTCTCAAGAGATTATCTCAGCAATGAAATTTGATGCTGGATTGAATATTGACATGGAATCATTCAGTCATTCAGATCAAGTTTTCCAGGATATTTTGAAACTCCTTGAGACTCAAAATCTGCGATAGTTTATGTCAACCAAGATCAAACTTCCAGTGTCAAAAATTAAAGAGTGGGTCCATACACCCAAGTTTCAGGATTCCCCAATTATTACTTGTTCTATCTCTGGCAATCAGGTTCCTCTAACACCTGAAATCCTTTCTGAAGTTTTCGGTTTTGTTAATGGAAATGATGATATCGAACTATCTAGTTCTGAATTTGAGATTATGTTAGATAGATTGTGTTACTCTTAGGGAAACCCTAATCACTTTTTGAAAAAGAACTTTTCAAGAGAATACGAATTCTTAGCTGATATTATTGGTAATGTTTTATTGGGTAAGCATTTAGCCCATGACTATGTAACCAAACATCAATTCCATTTGATGAGTGCCTTGGTTGATAAGATATCTGTAAACTGGGGAACAATTCTTTTTGATTCTCTTAAGAAGAAGATCACCAGTAAATCTAGAGGCTATGAAAGGATTCTGTGAATCTTCCTCCAGGCAAAGTGTCCAGAACTTTTGGTCTCCCAGACCATTCATATTAATGCTTCCAAGAGGCTGACCTCTGCCTTGTTTGGCAAATGGGAGAGGGGAATTCCTAAGCCTCTAATGGCTACTTCCTCTAGGGCTGCTTCTAAAAGCACTAGGGTTGTTACAGCCACTCTCTCAACCCTAGAAGAGGTCTCTGCTCCTCCTACTTCTTCTCTTTTACCATCTCAACATCATTCAACTAAGCAGCCATCTCCACCTACTCAACAACAAACTTTTCTTGAAGATATTCCATCCACATCTTTCCATACTCATTCCCCAATTCATCAATCACCACCTTCATCTCCACTTCTTTCATCTCCACCTCACTTCTCTCTGCTTGATTCATTTCCACCTCATTCATCTCCACAACAATTATCTCCACCTCATTCATCTATCCAGGAGATAGTTTTTGATGTCATTCCCCCTATCATCAATCTTACTTATATACCACAGTCATCTTACCTATATCCAAACTGTGCTAATAGTTCTATTCCATCCACTTCTAATCCCTCATCTTCCATTATATTCTCTACATCTACTCAGGCTCCACCTGAGTTTATGTATCTTGATTTCTCTCTCATTGCCAATAATCTTCTTGACTTCATCACTCCTACTCTCAGGAAACTAATAGATGAAGCCTTGGCTCCTCTTATTGCTACTATCTCTGACCTTTCTTCTAAGCTAGCCTCAAATTTTGTACCTTCTTTTGGGGGCCTAGATTCAGGTCTCCCTGGATCTAGGTAGGGGGAGATGTTTCATGAAGAAGCTCCTCATATTGTAGTTCTAGTCACAGTAAATACAACAGCAGCAGCAGTGATTGATGAAAGTCATGATTTAGAAATGCTTGAAGTGATTTCAGTTTAAGAAGCAGCAGAAGCAGCAGTTCAAGAAGTTCTAACTATTGGCGATGTTATAATTCATTCCACTGTTGACTCACTTTCTTTTTTATCTGATTTTGAAGTTCTGCTCAGTTCTCCTCCTAGTGTGTATACTTCTCTCAAGTACCAGATCTAGATGCATTATTATGGTTGACATAGAGGAAGAAAACAAGTTAGCTGCTCAGAGCATAGAAGTATACAGTTCTCCAGTTCCTTCCCCAGTTCAATCTCATGCAACAAAGAAAACCATCTTTGATGAAGCACTAATAGAGATTGATGCCATGTAAGACAATCCTCAATCCTCTGATGATGATGATGATAATGATGATGAGGAATCTAAGAAAAGGAAAATCTCTAAGAAAAGGAAGGCTCCACCTCCTCCTGCTCCCAAACCTAAAAACACCAATGATACTCCTTACTATATCCTACAAAAAATAACCCCATCCAAGGGAATGTCGGCCTGGATGTGGATCTCAAAGAAAGAACAAAAGGCCAGGAAGAAAAGTAGGAGGTACTCTCCTCCCCCAGCTTACAAATACAGGAAGGATCCCCCTCCTCCTCCTCCACCAGCTGCTGGTGCTTCTGGAATCAGCTCTCAAAAGTCAGATTCACCCTATAAGCCCTCATTCACCCGAACTTATCAGAGGATGTAAAGGCCATCTAGACAGCAATCACATGGAAGCAGTCAGCAAAGAAGTACTAGCTGTATAGAACAGATAAAAGAAATAGTATATCAGAAACCAAAATTCTCTCCTCCTCAACCACAGGTTGGACAAAGAAGACACTCTGTATCACATAATCCCAAAGGAAAATACAGTGAAGCTGCACCTCCAAAATTACTGTACACTCAAAGTAGTGAAAGTCAGATTGCAACAAACTTCCGAGAACAGTCAACACAATTCAGGCCTGTCACCCTGCTACCCTCTCAAGAAGATCAGTCAACTGTTAGTCGGGATGATGATCCAAACTTCAGGATTGCCAGGCTTCAAGAATTGATTGCTCTATCACAGATGAAAAAGGCCAGTGAAGAAGGACAAGATCCGACTAAATTCTCTACAATGTCTACTTATAGAGAAAAAGAACTTGAAAGACTTCAGGTGAGCAAGAAATTGTTTGACCCTGCTAATTATATGGCTTGATATCCAGAGCCAATTGTTCCCAAAACTTCAACCCAGACAGTGATTGGAACGGCAGATCTGTATATATCAAAAAGAGAAGCTGCTAATCCTAACTGGGAGATCATATTTACCAAGCCTGGAGAAAAGAAGAAGGAAGCAAAATCCAAAAAATAGAAAATCCTAAAGAATATTTGCTACTTGTCTTTGGTATACTTTGTTAAACTATGTTTTCTATTACAAAGCTGACTATGTAAATATATCTATTGCATTTGCTGTCAAATTATCTGTCAGATATATATTGTATTTCTACTTTGTATATTTTCTTATATTGAGTCTATAATTAGTGACCTCACCCAAATAGGGGGTGATTGTTGGATCCCTAGTTTGATTTGGGCTAAGTTCACTAAATTAGGATATGACCCAACATGTATAGATCAGGGTGATGACTATGTCTTAGAGTCTAGGTCAAGTATTTAGAATCAACAGTACAAAGGACCAGCCTCCAATATTGCCAAAGACTCAAGATTTAGAGAATTCAAGTTTTGGAAAAAGGAGATCTACGTTCGTCGATCTCCAATCGACGATTGTCGTGCTCAGCTCAACTAACTTAGAGACAATTCTCTGAGCTAAGCTTGATAAACTTAGATCTCAGCTCGACGAACTCTAGACAAAGTGATAACTCTATTGGTAAAACTTCAGTCAACGAACTAAGAACATCAGCTAGACAATCTCTGTCCTCAGTTCGACTAACACTTCAACTCTAAAAGCCAAAGATCACTCAACACTCTCAACGCCAGATCAATACTTCAACACTCAACATTAGTAAATATTCTAAGTCCAGACTGCTGACTCAACTCAACGATCTCCGACTTCAGCTCAACGAACTTGATGCACAGAAGAAGAAAGTTATCAAGCAGCATTCAGAGTTCGACGATCTTGGATCTCAGCTCGACGAACAGCTATTCTCAGCTCGACGAAAGCCTTTATTAGGTCGACGAACTCAGAGCATATAATCTGCCAGTTTATGCAGTGCAATTATTCGCTGATCTCTGGTCGACGAAAACTGTAAGACATATTGTTATTTATTCTTTCTTTTTCTATCTCCTTATTTTATATCTATTATAGACTGTTAATAACTTTGATAATCAATGCTCTTATATCCTTTGAATCGAGCCATTACTGGCAGCATTGATTGCAAATATCCTCGATGGAATTATTTGCTTATATCTCGGGACAGACATAGAATAGAATATATGACAGCATACTTGCCATTTTCATTTTCCGAGATTTCGGCTAAGCATTCATTGCAGGTTTTTGAATTCGACCTTGAGGCAGTTATAGAGCATATAATCTCTCAACCAGAAAGAAGCAAAAAAAACACAGAAACCGTTCAGAATACAGAATTTTTAGAAAAACAACAAGTGCAGTGCATATAGCTCTCTAAAGAAAAATCAACTGCTCTTAAAAGAAGAAGAAAGAACAATAATCACAATCAAGAGTATTTCTTCTCCTTCTTTGTTTTATGTGATCTCAAGTTACAAAAATATTCGAATCAGTCAAAGGATCTCAGAAAGTAGATCTTACAGCAGAAGGCCTACTCACCCTTTGCAAAGCTTCCACTCCTAAACCATTCAAGATCTCAGGGTGAGCTTTGACAACATCACAGAATACACAATGTCTTCTCATTTTGATTTGAGAAATGAAGACTTCAATTAACCTCTCTTCCCCACCTTTGTACAGGGTTTTAATTCCCTTCAAAATTATTCTAGTTGCAAGTCTCCTTCCAAAAGACTTGGGTTGGTTTTTGAGCACCTGATCAAAAGCTCATTGGTGGCAGTGACCTGATCAAAACCTGTAGTGGATTACTACTTAGGGTGGTAGAAGAGTGGATGTACCAATGTTTGGGGAACCACTATAAAATTCTTGTGTTGTCTGTGTGGCTGTGATTTTCCTGTGTGCTTGTGCTGTGATATAATTTCCTGTGCTGTGATATATTTTGCTGTGTAGCTTAGTTACCTTTTCTCTAATTCACTTGCTGCACTTGTACACTTATACACTTATATCATAGTAACATATTTGATTAAAGACTTGTTATTTCTGCAAAAATAAAAAAGACTTTAAAAACTCTATTCACCCCCCCCCCCCTCTAGAGTTGTTTAGAGCTTACCCTATCTTTAAATTTGTATCAGAGGGTGGTTAATCACATCATACAGGCTTACACCTGGATTAATCAAGATCCTCGGGATAAACTCTGAATAAGTCTTACTAGTTTCTCAGTTTAAATTTTATTTTTTGATATCATGGCACAAAACAAGGATTATGCCAGCACCAGATCTCCAGTTTTCAACTTACAAAAGTTTGGAATCTAGAAGGTAAGAATCGAACTTTATATGAACTCTATTGATGAGGACATTTTTAATTCCATCTTGACAGGACCACCAGCTCTACTTGCCTCTACATCAACCCCAGTAAATCTCAGTGCAGTGCCTCCTCCAAATCAAATTGATGCATATAAGAAAGCAAAGATTGCTGATGCCAGAGCTATGAACATACTGGCCCAAACTATGTCAGATGACATATTTCAGAAAGTCGCTGAATGCACATCTGCCAAAGCCATTTAGGATTCCCTCAACCAAATGGTAGTAGGATCTTTTGATTAGCGGAAGGACAAAAGATCCAACCTCATATCCTAATATGAGAATTTCAGGAAAGTTGAAGCAGAATCTTTGGAAGTAATGTATAACAGGCTGAGCTCCATCCTCATTGAGCTCAGAACACTAGAAAAAGAAATTACTCTGACTGAGGTCAATGACAAGATCCTCATGTGCTTCCCTAGCACATGGGACTCTAGAATCTTGCCTATCAGAGAAGCCAGAAGAATGGCTGAAATCTCAACAGAATCTCTGCTTGGAAATCTCAAATCCTATGAGCAATTGATCAAGTTAAGAGAAGTTGCAGTTGAACCAAAGGCTCCAACACCCAACAGGAGGGAACAGAGCTTAGCATTCAAAGCTGCAGAAGAATCTCCTAGCTTGCCAGTAAAGGAAGAACTCATGAGTCTCTTTTCTAAGAGATTCTATAAAATGGCAAGGAAGGACTTCAGGAGGAATCCTTCAAGGAATGAAGATAAACGCAGGTATGACAAGACCCCTTATAAATAGGTTGTTTGTTTTTGGTGCAGGAAATCTGGACACTTCATCTCAGAATGCCCAAAAGTCCAAAAGAAAGACAGAAGGCCAGAAAAGGACTCAAGAAGACATCAGCACAGCAAGGCCTCCTCCAGCAAGTACAAAAAGAAGGAGAAGGGCTTTGTAGCTTAAACCTGGAGTGATACTGAAGATGAAACATCCTCCTCAAGTTCCAGTGAAGATGATGAAGAAGAAAAGAAGGTAAGGGAAGTTTGCCTTATGGCAATAGATGTAGGAAGCAACAAATCAGATTTAGAAGAATCAGATGATGAAGAATTTCTCTCTGAAGAGGATCAGGTAATTGCTTCCTATGACTTTCAATCTAAAGAATTTCAATCTGAATTTAAACTCTTGTGTTTAGACCTAATAGGATCTGAGAAGGAAATCAAACTTCTCAGGGAAAAACTTTTAGAATAAGACAAAATCATTGCTGAAAGTGAAAAATTAACTGAAGAATTAAGCTTAGCCAATCAACAAATAGTTTTTCTAAAATCTGAATTAAGTAAGGCTAAGGAATAAGAAGAATCCCTGAGTGGTAGAATCTTACAAATGTTAGATATAACTAGCATATTTAATACAAGATCTAACCATAACAAACTAGGATTAGGAGCCTCATCTAGTGAACCAATCCTAATTTAGAAAAATCAATTTTCAAAACCTATTAACTTCATCTCTTAAAATGGTAAGAAAAATATTGAACAGGTAGAGAAGGTTAATAAAGTTCTTAAACAGTTAGAACTTAATAAAACCAATCAGAAAAGGGAAAATAAACAGCATAACTATGTTCAGCATATTTCATTGAACGCAAAACGACGAAATGGGTATGGTTCGTTGACCTCAGAACGATGAACCCTTAACGCAAATAATAATGTAAACTATTCTTCGAACTGGGATCGACGAAATCAGTATGGTTCGTCTACCATAGATCGACGTTTCTGGGGCTCTGAGAATGGATACCTCCATTCTTCGAGCAGAGATCAAAGAACTCAACCCAGATCGTCGAGCTCAGATTGACGAACATACTCAAATTTGTTAAACTCAGTTTATAACCAGAGTAACCGAAAAACTTATAAACCCTTTAATCACTTTAGTCAGTGGGTCATACCTCCTAGAAGGTATCATCCTTTAGGTTATAAGGATCAACTTGAATGTTCATTTATTTCAAGTTTCAGTTATGTTAAACAACAAGGATCCAAGGTAACCTGGGTCAAAAACTACTAATCCTTTTGTAGGTAGAAGAGAACCCAGTCACTCAAAACAAGTGGTACTTGGACAGTGGTTGCTCTAAACATATGACAGGTTGCAAGGAATGCCTTATCAACTATAAAGCCAAAATTGGACCTAAAGTGATCTTTGGGGACTCAGGCTTTGGACTGACAGAAGGCTATGGAGACTTCAACTATGGAGTTGTCACATTCAAGAAAGTGACCTATGTAAATGGTCTTTAGCATAACCTGATATCAGTAAGCCAATTATGTGATACAGGTTATCAAGTAAGCTTTACTAACTCTTTGTGTCTTATTTCTTTAAACAACATAACAGTTTTAATAGGAATTAGATAAGGCAACATCTACTTAGTAAATTTTGAATCAACTAAATCTGAAATTTGCTTATTCAATTCGGTTAGCATTCAAACTAGCTTATGATACAAAAGACTAGGACATGTAAACCATAAAAATATAGCTAGGTTATCTAAAGACAATCTTGTTAGAGGTTTACCTTCTGGTCCCTACAAGATTGAAGGCCTCTGCAGGGCTTATCAGTTAGGAAAGCAAACTAAATCTAGTTTTAAATCCATTAATAAGAGTGATTCACCTAGAATCTTGTACTTGCTCCATATGGACCTTTTTGGCCCTATTGCAGTACAAAGTCTAGGAGGAAAGTCTTATACATTAGTTATTGTAGATGATTTATCCAGATTCACATGGGTTTTCTTTTTGAGAACTAAGTCAGATACTTTTAAGGTTCTCACGGATTTTCTCAAGAACATATAGATTGAGTATTCTACTCAAGTTGCATTGATCAGAAGTGATCACGGTACTAAGTTTGAATCTTCTTTTATGCTAGATTTCTCTGAGAAGGAAGGTATCCGACATTGTTTATCAGCTCCAAGAACTCCTCAACAAAATGGGGTAGTTGAAAGGAAGAATAGGACACTCATTGAAGCCGCAGGTACATTGTTTGCAGATGCTTACATGTCTATTTCCTATTGGGCAGAGGCAGTAAGCACAACAAATTATGTCCTGAATAGAAGCCTAATACATAAACTAAAGCATAATACTCCCTATGAACTACTCAAAGGGAAGAAACCTATAATAACCTATTTTAAAGTATTTGGATGTGTAACACCCCAGAACTCAAAATATGTTTTTGCACAATTTTGAGTAGCAGGCTGGTAGACACGGCCTGGGACACGGGCGTGTCCCAGGGCGTGTTCGATTTAAATCTCAAAGTTGGCCTATTCGGGTCAGAGCCGTACACGGCCGTGAACACGGCCATGAACACGGGCGTGTCAGGCTGGACACGGGCGTGTCGGCTGCCGTGTTCCGACCCGTGTACTGGTTTTGGAAGTCGATGGGTGCCGTGTAGCAGGGGACACGGGCGTGTCTCAAGAATGACACGGGCGTGTCAGGTTCGACACGGGCGTGTCGAGCCCCGTGTTGTTCAGTCGGTTCCAAACCGCGTGTGCCGCTTAAGGGTACACGGCCTGTGACACGGGCGTGTCACAGGCCGTGTCAGGCAAAATTGGGTTTCTTGGGCAGATCTCGGCCGTTCGTTTCCTTCTATTTGGATCGTGTGGTCCATAGCATTTCCAGCCTCTTTAAGGCCGTGGATTGAGTTGAAAGCTCATTCCACTTAGCCTTTCTTCTTAAGAAAGAGAGGAGAGCTTGGAGGAGGAGGAGGAGGAGGCTGGTGGAGCTTCGTCGAGCCGAATAGAGAGCCGAGTGCAGCGTTGCGGAGGCAAGGCCGCTGCGGTGATTTCCATCCGGCTAGTTTTCTATGGCGCCGAAGCGATCGTCAAGGGTAACGATCTTTCTTCCTTGGGCAGGTGAAGCCCTTTGTTTTGCATGTGCATGGGATCCTCCATCAAGAGATGGAAACGCGTAAGTGATTCCAGCAGTTGAGTCTGCATCTAGAGCCGGAAGTCTGTAGTACGGCATAGGCATGCTGTGTGAAGCCCATCCAGACGTACGTCGGGATTGGTGATGTTTATATTGCGATCCGGAGAAGACTCCGTGTATACATCGGTTAGCCTGCGGAGATGGTGAGGACGATGTGTAGGATGCTTTGTATAGCTCCTTTGGTTGCATGCTTGTAAGAGCTGGTTGATGGAGTGCGGACACCTCTGAGTGGGTGGGTGCGTGAGGTCTTCAACAGGGGTTTGGAGGCTTATGCCCATTCTACCAAGTGGCGATGAACACCTCTGAGTGGGTGGGTGCGAGAGGTCTTCAACAGGGGTTTGGAGGCTTATGCCCATTCCACCAAGTGGCAATGTTAAGATCGGGTGAGCGGTCGATTGGTAGCAAAGCAGCAGGGCGAATTCCCTAGGCTTGTTACACTACGGGGTAGGTCGACTGATAGTGCTCACGGTTTTTGTGTGGTGCGTACCTCTGAGTGAGACGGGTGCGTGAGGTCTTCAACAAGGGTTTGGAGGCTTATGCCCGCCTACCAAGTACAAACCATAAAAGGTGCCCTGAGTGCACGGAGCGCCTGGCATTGAGGCCGGCGTTTGTGATGTTGGGTGTATGTGCTCTATATGTTGAAATTGCTATACATGCAGGGAAGGAACCACTGCCCCGGGTAAGGGTGGGGTCGTTATAATTGGTCAGCTGAATGCTGACCGTTGCTTTGTTTATCACCCATGGGGTGGATGTCCATATGCAGGTGTTGCGGGCTGATGGATTGAGCGGGCAAAAGCCCATGCTGCTGGTAGGCCCTCGAAGGCCGTGCGAAGTGTTGGATTTCATGTGTGGCCGGCCTACGTGCCGATGTATGAAATTATATGTGTTGTTAAGAGTAACTTGTAAGGCCTTAAGGCCGTGTGCGGTGTGGTTTTGTAAACATTCCTGGTTATCTATATAAATGTGATATTTATATATTAGTGGACATTCAATGGTATGAGTTCTTGCACTTAATAAGCTTCCGCTAGAATGCTCTGAGTTAGGACTCGGTTGGTTTGGTATTACCCTGTGACCTCACCGTCTGTTTGTGACATATAGTGTGGGGCCCCGGCCGGACCTTCTACTATACGTCATTTAACGGATGGGGTCGTTACATTTTGGTATCAGCTTTTGTCGGTCTTCCCTTCCGAATTCGTGGTCGAATTCTTTTGTGGGGTGGCGAGCACGTGTTCGTGCGACCTGCTGTAATGCTAATGAACTCAAGAATGTCCACTAGGAATGTGTGTGTGTGTCTATTCGGTGAGTTTGCCGTATTACCATGGAAAGTAATGCTATCTTGTTCACCTATAGGTGACGAGGAGTGGAGCTGGGCAGTCGGAGCCCCAGCGTTCGGATGAGAGTGCGGCACCACCTGAGGTGCCTACACCTCCCCCTTCTGCGGAAACGGTGCGCTTAGTTGCGGAGATGATCTTTGCTATGCTTCAGGCACAACCTTTTGGGCAAGCAAGGCCCGTTGTGGCGCCAGTGCAGGTTGGTGCGAGGCAAGAGCATGTTGAGGTTCCGGTTGCTGTGCAAGCAGCGGACGAGCAACTTAAGCACTTTATGGAATTTAATCCGCCTACGTTTGTCGGGGCAATGTCTCCAACAGAGGCCGAGGATTGGCTCTCTCGAGTGAAAAGAATCCTGGCTGCGCTCAGGATTAGTGAGGAGCAGAAAGTCCCGTTAGCCACTTTCCTCCTGGAAGGAGAGGCGAGGCTTTGGTGGGATGAGATCGAGTTGCACCAGTTGGGCGGGAGAGATCTGGGCGACATATCGATGGACGAATTCTCTAGATTGTTTTGGGCGAAATATTTGCCAATGGCGCAGAGAATTGCAATGGAAAATGAATTCCAACGTCTGGTACAGGGTGATAAGACCGTGGACGATTACCTGCATGAGTTTACCAAGCTCGGTCGTTATGCGGGGTCGACGTTTGCGGACCAGGTGCGGAAGACAAGTAGGTTCTATGAAGGGCTGCGTGATGAGCTGAGGTTGGCTCTCCCGAGTTCAGTGAACTAAGGATTCCAAGCATTGGTGCATACCGCTAGTGCGCTAGAGAAGGATTTGAAGCGGGTGCGGGAGAAGAAGATCGTAGCGGTGGAAAAGTCCGACTTCAAAGTTCCGCCATCAGAGCAGTCCGATTTCAGGAAACGTGATAAGAAGCGGTTCAGGCCTGCTGAACAAACTTCTTCAGATGTTGCGTCAGGAGCAACGTTTGGGCAAGAACGGGTTGAGCCGCGGACATGTTTCATTTGTGGGAGGCCAGGACATATCGCGCGATTTTGCTGGAATGGTGCGTCCAAGGGTGAAAGAAAGACAGGTGCGTCTTATGACGAGAAGGGTAAAACTGTGGCAGAGTCGTCTGCATCGCGGGCGCAACCGCGAATATACACTCTTGAGATGCAGGAGCCGCAAAGCTCAAATCAAGCAGAACAGCAAATCCGTGCTTTGGACTTAATGGAGGCCGCTAAACGGATTCTGCGAGATGCGGAGAAGCCAAAATAAAGTGGAGTGTGCACTTTATTTTGTTGTCTGTTGTATATATGTATGTATGTTTTTTTGTTTGGGACAAACAGTGTGGTGGTACGATTCCATGGGGCGAGCCTAGCTGTGGCCTCTGAGCTCTAAACCTGGATCGTTTTGGGTTGTATCGCAACAGCGTGGTTGTGTTGATACTTGTGCGTTGCGCTAAATTTCGGGACGAAATTTCTATAAGGAGGGGAGGGTTGTAACACCCCAGAACTCAAAATATGTTTTTGAACAATTTTGAGTAGCAGGCTAGTAGACACGGCCTGGGACACGGGCGTGTCCCAGGGCGTGTCGGGGGTACACGGCCTGGGACACGGGCGTGTCCTAGGGCGTGTTCGATTTAAATCTCAAAGTTGGCCTATTCGGGTCAGAGCCGTACACGGCCGTGAACACGGCCATGAACACGGGCGTGTCAGGCTGGACACGGGCGTGTCGGCTGCCGTGTTCCGACCCGTGTACTGGTTTTGGAAGTCGATGGGTGCCGTGTAGCAGGGGACACGGGCGTGTCTCAAGAATGACACGGGCGTGTCAGGTTCGACACGGGCGTGTCGAGCCCCGTGTTGTTCAGTCGGTTCCAAACCGCGTGTGCCGCTTAAGGGTACACGGCCTGTGACACGGGCGTGTCACAGGCCGTGTCAGGCAAAATTGGGTTTCTTGGGCAGATCTCGGCCGTTCGTTTCCTTCTATTTGGATCATGTGGTCCATAGCATTTCCAGCCTCTTTAAGGCCGTGGATTGAGTTGAAAGCTCATTCCACTTAGCCTTTCTTCTTAAGAAAGAGAGGAGAGCTTGGAGGAGGAGGAGGAGGAGGCCGGTGGAGCTTCGTCGAGCCGAATAGAGAGCCGAGTGCAGCGTTGCGGAGGCAAGGCCGCTGCGGTGATTTCCATCCGGCTAGTTTTCTATGGCGCCGAAGCGCGATCGTCAAGGGTAACGATCTTTCTTCCTTGGGCAGGTGAAGCCCTTTGTTTTGCATGTGCAGGGGATCCTCCATCAAGAGATGGAAACGCGTAAGTGATTCCAGCAGTTGAGTCTGCATCTAGAGCCGGAAGTCTGTAGTACGGCATAGGCATGCTGTGTGAAGCCCATCCCGACGTACGTCGGGATTGGTGATGTTTATATTGCGATCCGGAGAAGACTCCGTGTATACATCGGTTAGCCTGCGGAGATGGTGAGGACGATGTGTAGGATGCTTTGTATAGCTCCTTTGGTTGCATGCTTGTAAGAGCTGGTTGATGGAGTGCGGACACCTCTGAGTGGGTGGGTGCGTGAGGTCTTCAACAGGGGTTTGGAGGCTTATGCCCATTCTACCAAGTGGCGATGAACACCTCTGAGTGGGTGGGTGCGAGAGGTCTTCAATAGGGGTTTGGAGGCTTATGCCCATTCCACCAAGTGGCAATGTTAAGATCGGGTGAGCGGTCGATTGGTAGCAAAGCAGCAGGGCGAATTCCCTAGGCTTGTTACACTACGGGGGTAGGTCGACTGATAGTGCTCACGGTTTTTGGTGTGGTGCGTACCTCTGAGTGAGACGGGTGCGTGAGGTCTTCAACAAGGGTTTGGAGGCTTATGCCCGCCTACCAAGTACAAACCATAAAAGGTGCCCTGAGTGCACGGAGCGCCTGGCATTGAGGCCGGCGTTTGTGATGTTGGGTGTATGTGCTCTATATGTTGAAATTGCTATACATGCAGGGAAGGAACCACTGCCCCGGGTAAGGGGTGGGGTCGTTATAATTGGTCAGCTGAATGCTGACCGTTGCTTTGTTTATCACCCATGGGGTGGATGTCCATATGCAGGTGTTGCGGGCTGATGGATTGAGCGGGCAAAAGCCCATGCTGTTGGTAGGCCCTCGAAGGCCGTGCGAAGTGTTGGATTTCATGTGTGGCCGGCCTGCGTGCCGATGTATGAAATTATATGTGTTGTTAAGAGTAACTTGTAAGGCCTTAAGGCCGTGTGCGGTGTGGTTTTGTAAACATTCCTGGTTATCTATATAAATGTGATATTTATATATTAGTGGACATTCAATGGTATGAGTTCTTGCACTTAATAAGCTTCCGCTAGAATGCTCTGAGTTAGGACTCGGTTGGTTTGGTATTACCCTGTGACCTCACCGTCTGTTTGTGGCATATAGTGTGGGGCCCCGGCCGGACCTTCTACTATACGTCATTTAACGGATGGGGTCGTTACAGGATGTATATGCTATATTCACAATAATGACAAGAAACATCTTAGAAAGTTTGAAGCTAAGGTTGCAATGGGAATTTTTCTAGGATATTCCCAAGTCAGCAAGGCATATAGAGTGTTTAATAAATCAACATTAAAAATTGAGGAATCTATGCATATTATATTTAATGAATCTAATATGTTTTACAAGGAGAGAGACATCTCTACCAATAATAATCTGCAAGTACAAAATTTGTGTGAGAGCTTTGATGATCTAAATCTTACTTCAAAGGATGAATCACATCCCTCTCGACAAGCTATATCAGAAGTTGAGAGTGAAGAAGAGACTGTGGAAGCAGTTCAATTTCCTCCAACAGTTGATACAATTCCACAAGAGGAATTAAATCAAATAGCTGTTGCTGAACCAACTCCATCTAATGATCTTGTCACACTTAGGGATCACCCTGGATCTCAAGTAATTGGAGACATATCATTAGGAGTGAAGACAAGACTTCAACTCAACCCTGATGTGATGCTTGCCTGCTTTCTCTCTCAAATTGAGCCTCAATCCATATCTGATGAAGAGCAAGATCCAAACTAGATCACTGCAATGCAAGAGGAACTCAACCAGTTTGATAGGTGTAGAGTTTGGGACTTAGTTCCAAGGCCAAGAGGCTATCTAGTAATTGGGACTAAGTGGGTATTCAGAAACAAACTTGATTCCCAAGGTGTGAGAGTTAGGAACAAGGCAAGGCTTGTTGCTCAAGGATACATGTAAGAGGAAGGAATCGATTATGATCAAACCTTTGCTCCAGTTTCCAGACTTGAAGCTATAAGGATTTTCTTAGCTTATGTAGCATTCAAAAATTTGAAAGTCTAGCAGATGGATGTGAAAAGTGCATTACTAAATGGAGAACTCAAAGAAGAGGTGTATGTTGAACAACCACCATATTTTATCTCTCCATCTCATCCCTCTTATGTTTTTAAATTGCATAAGGCTCTCTATGGTTTAAAGCAAGCTCCAAGAGCTTGGTATGAGACCTTAGCCAGATTTCTTTTAGAGCATGGTTATTCAAGAGGCATGGTAGATAGAACTCTTTTTACAAAACTGCATCATGATAAAATTTTCTTAGTGCAAATATATGTAGATGACATAATTTTTAGTTCTACTGATCCCAAACTGTTCAAAAGATTTTCTGATTTAATGCACTCAAGGTTTGAGATGAGTAGTATGGGTGAGTTATCATATTTCCTTGGTCTCCAAGTGAAACAAACCCCTGAAGTGATTTTCATCTCTCAGTCTAAATATGCTAAAGAGCTTATTAAGAAGTTTGGGATGAATGATGCCTTTGCCATGAAAAATCTCATGGCTGCCAATGCTGTTGTAGATGTTGATGAATCTGGAAAACAAGTTGATCAGACCATGTATCAGGCCATTGTTGGATCCCTACAGTATTTGACAGCAAGCAGACCAGATATTATGTTTGTCACTTGTCTTTGTGCTAAGTTCCAGGTGTACCCTAAAGAATCTCACCTTATTTTCTTGAAAAGGATTTTAAGATATATAAAAGGTTATCCAGATCTAGGCCTCTAGTTTTCAATAGAATCAACATTTGTGTTAACTGAATTCTCTGATGCTGATTATGTTGGATGCAGAGTAGATAAGAAAAGCTCCTCTGGAACTTGTCAGTTCCTTGGTGACAGACTTATATCTTGGTTCTGTAGAAAACAAACATCTATTTCAACATTCACTACTGAAGCTGATTATATGGCTGCAGGCAGTTGCTGTTCACAGATTTTGTGGATACAAAACCAACTATTGGATTATGGTGTCAACTTAAATAATTCAACTATTCTATATAATAATATAAGTGCTATTTCAATTGTACAAAATCAAGTATTGCATTCTAGAACCAAGCATATAGACATCAGACACCACTTCATTAGAGATATTGTTGATAAACAAAAGATTAAACTTGAATTTATCTCTACTGATTTGCAAAGAGAAGATATATTCACTAAGCCATTGGACTCATCCAAGCATCTATTCTTTGTCAATCAGCTTGGTATGATAAATGATCAGGATTTAATCTAATGCTCTTTCTATAGTCAAAGAATTGTCTCTGTTCGTCGACCTAAGATCGACGAACTGATAACTGTTCTTGAGATTTTTCGTCGACCTGAGCTCGACGAAATCTCTTAGTGAAGTGATTTTCGTTGACCCGAGATCGACAAACTTACTTCAGAAACCTTTCGTTGACCAAAGATCGACGAAATGTCTTATATCCTTCAGACTGATTTCGACGAACGGTTTAACCTTAAATTATTTCGTCGACCTCAGAACGAAGATTTTTTCCTTTTTCGTGGACCGGAGCTTGTCGGTTCATATTCTGGAAAACCTTATATTTAGGTTTTCTTCGACCTCCGTCCCGCGCTTTCAGTTCCCTTTGTACTTGATCTTCGTTTTCCTTTTGCAGGTGCTTTCCTGGCGATTCCCGCTGGTTCTCTCACTGCCATGAAATTTGATGCTGGTTTTGACATAGACTTTGTATAATTCAAGTATTCTGATCCAGTTTTCCTGAACATTCTCCAACTACTAGAAGAACAACAACTGAAGACTCTACTCTGAACCCGAATCAAGATATCTGCCACAGAAATCAAGGAATGGGTGTATACAGCTACTGTCGATGAGAACAAGATGAACGGCACCATCGCGGGTAATGCAATTTCTCTTACCCCCGATATTATTACTGAAATTTTTGGATTGAAAAAAGGTGAGGAGAATTTAGAAATTGATTCTGAAGTGTTTGATTGTATGCGGAATACAATGCGGTATTCTGTAGACCCCCAAACAAGCTCCTAGAGAAACTTCTGTCCGCCGAGTATAAATTTCTCGCAGATATAATTGGGAAAGTGTTGCTCGGGAAGTACACTACACATGATTATATCACCAGGCATCTGTTCCTGGTCATGTGCGCCATTGTAAATAAGAAAGCTGTGAACTGGGCACAGATTCTGTTCGATTTGATCACAAAGAAGAACAGCAAGAAAGAGGTATGGTTTGGAAGGATCCTAGGGATCTTCCTAAAGGAAAAGGCTGCAGGATCCCTGGTCTCCTTGACCATATCCATCAATGCCTCAAAGAGACTCACCTGTGCTCTTTGTGGCAAGTGGTAGAGGACCTTCACAAAGCCAACTAAGGCTACCTCCTCCTCCACTAAAACTTCCAAGAGTATAAGGGTTGCACCAGCCTCTCCCCACCCCACTTAACGGCTCCCTTCCACCCCTCCACCACCTCCCGCCCCTCCAGTTCCATCCAAATAAAAAGGCCGACCAACCCCACCCTCTACTACCATCCACATCCATACTCCAACACCACCAGCATCTCCACTACCCTCTTCCCCTACACATATACCATCTCCTCCTCCTTCACCTCAACCTGACACCTCCATCCCTACACCACCTTCATCCCCTCTACCATCTCATCTGGTTGATATCCCCCACATCAAACCTCTCCTCCCTCCCCTCCTTTAACTTGCTCTCCTCTCCCCTGAACTCTCCATCTCCACACAATGACTTCCCCTTAGAAAATCCACTTCCACCTCCACCTCTATCAACCACATCTACTCCTTAAGCTTCTTCCCCACCATCTGCCTCTCCAACCCTGGATCCCTATCTTACCACCACTATCATCACTCTTCTCACCCCACTACTCAAAACCCTTATAGCAGAGGCCATTTCTCCTCTTTCTGCCTCATTCTCATCTCTTGCTACCCAAATATCTGCCCTCACCATAGCTCCATCTTATGTTGGGGGCCTGGCTTCAGCACATGCTTGAACCAGGCAGGGGGAGATACTTGATGAAGAAGTAGCTGTAGCAGCAGCAGGTCCAGTTGTACAGATATCAGATACAGCAGACATGGATACAAAAGCAGAAGAAGATTTATTAGATTTGATTCATTTTATTGAAACTGACATGGACATTGATGAGTCAGTTATACTAAAAATGAATACTGTTGGTGATATTTTCATTAATCTCATAGTAGACTTGATGAGTTTGTTAAGTTCTTTTGAAAGAGCTCATCACAGTCTTCCTCCAGCTGAGTATACCAAGCCATTATTAGCTATTATTCCATATTCTTCCCCAATAAGCCCTGATGTTGTCAAACAACTAAAGGCTAGTTTGGCCATTCCTGCCACTCAATCATCTAAACAGATTGCCTCCCAAATTGTATCTTCTCCTATGGCCCCAGTCTTTGTAATGGATGATTCTCAAGTACCAGATCTGGATGCATTGATTATGGCTGACATAGAGGAAGAAAACAAGTTAGCAGCTCAGAGCATAGAAGTATATAGTTCTCCAGTTCCCTCCCCAGTTCCATCTCATGCAACAAAGAAAACAATCTCTGATGAAGCACTAAGAGATATTGATGCCATGTATGACAATACTCAATCCTCTGATGATGATGATGATGAGGAATCTAAGAAAAGGAAAATCTCAACGAAAAGGAAGGCTCCACCTCCTCCTGTTCCCAAACCTGGAAACACCAATGATACTCTCTACTATATCCTACAAAAAATAACCCCATACAAGGGAATGTTGGCTTGGATGTGGCTCTCAAAGATTGAACAAAAGGACAGGAAGAAAAGTAGGAGGTACTCTCCTCCCCCAACTTACAAATAGAGGAAGGATCCCCCTCCTCCTCCTCCACCAGCTGCTGGTGCTTCTGGAATCAGCTCTCAAAAGTCAGATGCACCATCCAAGCCCTCATTCACCCGAACATATCAGAGGCAGGAAAGACCATCTAGACAGCAATCACATGGAAGCAGTCAGCAAAGAAGTACTAGCTGTACAGAACAGATAGAAGATATAGTATATAAGAAACCAGAATTCTCTCCTCCTCAACCACAGGCTGGACAATGAAGACACTCTGTATCACATAAACCCAAAGGAAAACACAGTGAAGGAACACCTCCAAAATCACTATACACTCAAAGTAGTGAAAGCCAGATTGCAACAAACTTCCAAGAACAGTCAACACAATTCAGGCATGTCACCCTACTACCCTCTCAAGAAGATCAGTCACCTATCAGCCAGGATGATGATCCAAACTTCAGGATGTCCAGGCTTCAAGAATTGATTGCTCTGTCACAGATGAAAAAGGCCAATAAAGAAGGATAGGATACAATTAAATTCTCTACAACGTCTACTTATAGAGAAAAAGAACTTGAAAGACTTCAAATAAGCAAGAAATTGTTTGACCCTACTGATTATATGGCTAGATATCCAGAGGGAATTGTTCCCAGAACTTTAACACAGACAGTGATTGGAGCAGCAGATCTGTATATATCAAAAAGAGAAGCTGCCAATCCTAACAGGGAGATCATATTTACCAAGCCTGGAGAAAAGAAGAAGGAAGCAAAATCCAAGAAGTAAAAAAAGAAAATCCTGAAGAAGATTTTCTACTTGTCTTTGGTATACTTTGTTAAACTATGTTTTCTGATACAAAGCTGACTATGTAAATATATTTATTGCATTTGCTGTCAAATTATTTGTCAGATATAAATTGTATTTCTGCTTTGTATATTTTCTGGTATTGAGTCTGTAATTAGTTACCTCACCTAAATAGGGGGAGATTGTTGGATCCCTAGTTGGATTTGGGCTAGGTTTACTAAATTAGGATATGACCCAACATGTATAGATCAGGGTCATGATTATGTCTTAGAGTATGGGTCAAGTCTTTAGAATCAACAGTACAAAAGACCAGCCTCCAACACTGTCAAAGACTCAAGATTTAGAGAATTCAAGTTTTTGAAAAAGGAGATCTACGTCCGTCTATCTCCGATCGACGATTGTCGTGCTCAGCTCGACTAACTCAAAGACAATTATCTGAGCTGAGCTCGACGAACTTAGATCACAGCTCGACAAACTCTGGACAAAGTAAAAACTCCTCTAGTCAAACTTCAGTCAACGAACTATGAACATCAGCTAGACGAACTCTGTCCTTAGGTCGACTAACACTTCAACTCTCAGAGCCAAAGATCACTCAATGCTCTCAACGCCAGATCAATACTTCAACACTCAACATTAGAAAATATTCGAAGTCCAGACTGCAGACTCAGCTCAACGATCTCTGACTTTAGCTCGACAAACTTTATGCACAGAAGAAGAAAGTTATCAAGTAGCATTCAGAGTTTGACAATCTTGGATCTCAGCTCGATGAACAGCTATTCTCAGCTCGACAAAAGACATTCTCAGGTCGACAAACTCAGAGCACAGAATCTGCCAGTTTATGCAGTGCAATTGTTCGCTGATCTCTGATCGACAAAAACTATAAGACATATTATTATTTATTCTTTATTTTTCTATCTCCTTATTTATATCTATTATAGGCTGTTAATTCCTTGGATAATAAATGCTCTTGTATCCTTTGAATCGAGCCGTTACTGGCAACATTGATTGCAAATGTCCTCCATGGAATTAATTGCTTATATCTCGGGACATACATAGAATAGAATATATGACAGCATACTTGCCATTTTCATTTTCCGAGATTTCGGCTTAGAATTAATTGCAGGTTCTTGAATTCGACATTGAGGCAGTTATAGAGCATATAATCTCTCAGCCAGAAAGAAGCAAAAAAAACACAGAAACCTTTAAGACTACAGAATTTTTAGAAAAACAACAAGTGTAGTGCTTACAGCTCTCTGAAGAAAAATCAACTGCTCTCAAAAGAAGAAGAAAGAACAACAATCACAATCAAGAGTCTTTCTTCTCCTTCTTTGTTATTTGGGATCTCAAGTGACAAAAATATTCAAATCAGTCAAAGGATCTCAAAAAGTAGATCTTACAGTAGAAGGCCTACTCACCCTTTACAATGCTTCCACTTCTAAACTATTCAAGATCTCAGGGGGAGCTTTGACAACATCACAGAATCCACAAAGTCTTCTCATTTTGATTTGAGAAAAGAAGACTTCAATCAACCTCTCTTCCCCACCTCTGTATAGGGTTTTAATTCCCTTCAAAATTATTCTGGTTGCAAGTCTCCTACCAAAATACTTGGGTTAGTTTTTGAGCACTTGATAAAAAGCTCATTGGTGGAAGTCACCTGATCAAAACCTGTAGAGGATTCCTACTTAGGGTGGTAGAAGAGTTGATGTACCCATGTTTGGGGAACCACTATAAAATTCTTGTGTTGTCTACGTGGCTGTGATTTTCCTGTGTGCTTGTGCTGTGATATAATTGCCTGTGCTGTGATATATTTTGCTGTGTAGCTTAGTTACCTTTTCTCTAATTCACTTGCTGCACTTGTACACTTATACACTTATATCATAGTAACATATTTGATTAAAGACTTGTTATTTCCGCAAAAATCAAAAAGACTTTAAAAACTCTATTCACCCCCCCTCTAGAGTTGTTTAGTACTTACCCTATCTTTCACTTTCATCAACAACAGATATTCCATATTATATTCTGCATGGGATACCTCTAACTCTTGATCTTCCACGCTGGATGAGGTACTCTAGGAATGAGAAAAAAAATAGGAAGAAGATGAGGAGATATCATTCTCCACCTTAAAAGTCTTGGAGAGGACCTCCTCCTCCTCCTCCAGCAGCAGGGTCGACTGGTAGTGTCTCTTCTTGTCATAGGTCTTCTTTACATCATCCTAGATCTGCTCAGGGCAAGTAGGATAAACCTACCAGGTATGATTCTCACTATAGCCAGTAACAGAATACAAATCAAAGCATCCAGCAACAACAATCAAGCCAAGAGAGGCCACCGTCTCCTATATATGATCCAGAACTAGACCTAGTTTACAGAATGGCAAGGTTCAATGAGCAGGTTGCTCTTTCTCAAATTAAGAAAGCAAGGACAGAGGGTAAGGACCCCTAACAATTCTCTACTATGTCCTCCTACAGGAAATAGGAACTGGACAGATATTCAAAGAAGAGTTTATTCAATGTTAATAAGTATATGAGTCTGCATCTAGAGGTAGTTGTTCCAAGAACCACCTCCCTGGAAATCATAGGTTCTCAAGACCTAATAATGAGTAAAAGGGAATCTGAAGATCCAAACAAAAAGTTGATTTTCACCAAATCATCTTCAGATTCTCCATCAGCAGCTCCTCAGAAAGACTCTTAATTTTGATTATAAGTTTTAAACTTTGTTGATGATTATATACTCTCAAACCAGTTTCTTTATATCTACTAAAAATTTTCTAATTATAACGCCCCCATTCGTCACGTGAAATATAACCGAGGGTCCGGCCGGGGCCCCACGACATATTTCACAGACAAACGACGGAGTCACTTGAGAGTATCAAAAACCTTTTACACGCATCCTAACTCAGAGCATTCTAGCGGAATTTTATTAAGTGCCAGAACTCATATCAATGAATGTCCACTAATATATAAATATCACATTTATATAAAAGACCAGGATTGTTTACAAGATCACACCGCACACGGCCTTAAGGCCTTACAAGTTACGCTTTACACCACATATAATTTCATACATTGGCACGCAGGCCGGCCACACATGAAATCCAACACTTCGCACGGCCTTCAAGGGCCTACCAATAGCATGAGCTTTTGCCCGCTTAATCCAATCAGCCCGCAACACCTGCATATGGACGTCCACCCCATGGGTGATAAACAAAGCAACGATCAGCATTCAGCTGACCAATTATAACGACCCCACCCCTTACCCGGGGCAGTGGTTCCTTCCCTGCATGTATAGCAATTGCAACATATATATATCATACACACAACATCACAAACGCCGACCTCAATTCTAGGCGCTCCGTGCACTCAGGGCACATTTATGGTTTGTACTTGGTAGGCGGGCATAAGCCTCCAAACCCCTGTTGAAGACCTCACGCACCCGTCTCACTCAGAGGTACGCACCACACCAAAACCCGAGAGCACTACCAGTCGACCTACCCACGTAGTGTAACAAGCCTAGGGAATTTGCCCTGCTGCTTTACTACCAATCGACCGCTCATCCGATCTTAACATCGCCACTTGGTGGAATGGGCATAAGCCTCCAAACCCCTGTTGAAGACCTCCCGCGCCCACCCACTCAGAGGTGTCCGCACTCCATCAACCAGCTCTTAGCAAGCACGCAACCAAAGGAGCTATACAAAGTATCCTGTACACCAAGTACATCGTCCTCACCATCTCCGCGGGCTAAATGATGAATACACGGAGTCTTCTCCGATTCGCAATATAAACATCACCAATCCCGACATACGTCTGGATGTGCTTCACACAGCATGCCTATGCCGTACTACATATTTCCGGCTCTAGATGCAGACTCAACTGCTGGAATCACTTACGTATTTCCATCTCTTGATGGAGGATCCCATGCACATGCAAAACAAAGGGCTTCACCTGCCCAAGGAAGAAAGATCGTTACCCTTGACGATCGCTTCGGCGCCATGGAAGAACTAGCCGGATGGAAATCACCGCAGCGGCCTTGCCTCCGCAACGCTGAACTCGGCTCTCGATTCGGATCGACGAAGCTCCACAGGCGGCCGGAAAGCTCCTCCTCTTCCTCCTCCATGCTCTCCTCTCTTTCTTCTCTTTAGAAAGAGAATGGCTAAGTGGAAATGAGATTTTATCTCAATCCACGGCCTTATAGAAGCTGGAAAGGCTTTGGACCACAAGATCCAAATAGAAGGAAACGAACGGCCGAGATCTGCTCTGAAAAACATTTCAACAGGCCTGACACGCCCTGTGACACGCCCGTGTCACAGGCCGTGTTCCCCAGTCAGTTAGCAACCGACTCGAAAGATACCAGAACACGGGCTTTGACACGCCCGTGTCGAACCTGACACGGCCGTGTTCAAGGCCGTGTTCATGGCCGTGTTCAAGGCCGTGTACCTCTCTGACTCAAACAGGCCATTTTCCGATTTTATTGAGTGACACGCCCTGGGACACGCCCGTGTCCCAGGCCGTGTTACCGCTTGACGACCGCTGACCGTCTAATTGACACCGCGACACGCCCAGAACGGACACGTGTCAGACACGCCCTGGGACACGCCCATGTCCCAGGCCGTGTCGACCGACACGCCGCCCGACCTTGCCGCCTGCAAGTCACTGGCCACCCAACACAACACCTGGTTGGACACGCCCCCCGACACGCCCGTGTCGCCGGGCGTGTCAGCCCTCTCAACAATTGTTGAGTACAAGTTGTTGAGTACACGAACCCGAGCAACCCGACAGGACACGCCCTGGGACACGCCCGTGTCCCAGGCCGTGTCAGCCTACAAAATCTCCATTTTGCCTTAGAGATATTTGGGGTGTTAAAACCCTCCCCTCCTTATAGAAATTTCATCCCGAAATTTAGCGCAACGCACAAGTATCAACACAACCACGTTGTTGCGATACAAACCAAAACGATCCAGGTTTAGAGCTCAGAGGCCACAGCTTGTCTCGCCCCATGGAATCGTACCACCACAACTGTTTATCACAAACAGAAATACATACATACATACAATCGACAACATAATAAAGTGCACACTCCACTTTATTTCGGCTTCTCCGCATCTCGAAGAATCCATTTAGCGGCCTCCATTAAGTCCAAAGCACGGATTTGCTGTTCTGCTTGATTTGAGCTTTGCGGCTCCTGCATCTCAAGAGTGTATATTCGCGGTTGCGCCCGCGATGCAGACGATTCTGCCACAGCTTTACCCTTCTCGTCATAGGACGCACCTGTCTTTCTTTCACCCTTTGACGCACCATTCCAGCAAAATCGCGCGATATGCCCTGGCTTCCCACAAATGAAACATGTACGCGGCTCAACCCGTTCTTGCCCAAACGTTGCTCCTGACGCAACATCCGAAGAAGTTTGTTCAGCAGGTCTGAACCGCTTCTTATCACGTTTCCTGAAATCTGATTGCTTTGATTGCGGAACTTTGAAGTCGGACTTTTCCACTGCTAAGTTCTTCTTCTCCCGTACCCGCTTCAAATCCTTTTCCAGCGCACTAGCGGTATGCACCAATACTTGGAAGCCTTGGTTCACTGAACTCGGGAGAGCCAACCTCAGCTCATCACGCAGTCCTTCATAGAACCTATTCGTCTTCCGCGCCTGGTCCGCAAACGTCGACCCCGCATAACGACCGAGCCTGGTAAACTCATGCAGGTAATCGTCCACGGTCTTATCACCCTGTACCAGACGTTGAAATTCATTTTCCATTGCAATTCTCTGCGCCATTGGCAAGTATTTCGCCCAAAATAATCTGGAGAATTCGTCCATCGATATGTCGCCCAGGTCTCTACCTCCCAACTGGTGCAACTCGATCTCATCCCACCAAAGCCTCGCCTCTCCTTCCAGGAGGAAAGTGGCTAACGGGACTTTCTGCTCCTCACTAATCCTGAGCGCAGCCAGGATTCTTTTCACTCTGGAGAGCCAATCCTCGGCCTCTATTGGAGACGTTGCCCCAACAAACGTAGGCGGATTAAACTCCATAAAGTGCTTAAGTTGCTCGTCCGCTGCTTGCACAGCAACCGGAACCTCAACATGCTCTTGCCTCGCACCAACCTGCACTGGCGCCACAGCAGGCCTCGCTTGCCCAAAAGGTTGTGCCTGAAGCATGGCAAAGATCACCTCCACAACTAAGCGCACCGTTTCCGCAGAAGGGGGAGGTGTAGGCACCTTAGGTGGTGCCGCACTCTCATCCGAATGCTGGGGCTCCGACTGCCCAGCTCCACTCCTCGTCACCTATAGGTGAACAAGATAGCATTACTTTCCATGCTAATACGGCAAACTCACCGAATAGACACACACACACATTCCTAGTGGACATGCTTGAGTTCACTTTATGCGCTCCCAACTCAAACCCTAACCTCTGATACCAAATTGTAACGCCCCCATTCGTCACGTGGAGCATTCTAGCGGAATTTTATTAAGTGCAAGAACTCATATCAATGAATGTCCACTAATATATAAATATCACATTTATATAAAAGACCAGGAATGTTTACAAGATCACACCGCACACGGCCTTAAGGCCTTACAAGTTACGCTTTACACCACATATAATTTCATACATCGGCACGCAGGCCGGCCACACATGAAATCCAACACTTCGCACGGCCTTCAAGGGCCTACCAGCAGCATGGGATTTTGCCCGCTTAATCCAATCAGCCCGCAACACCTGCATATGGACGTCCACCCCATGGGTGATAAACAAAGCAACGGTCAGCATTCAGCTGACCAATTATAACGACCCCACCCCTTACCCGGGGCAGTGGTTCCTTCCCTGCATGTATAGCAATTGCAACATATATATATCATACACACAACATCACAAACGCCGACCTCAATTCCAGGCGCTCCGTGCACTCAGGGCACATTTATGGTTTGTACTTGGTAGGCGGGCATAAGCCTCCAAACCCCTGTTGAAGACCTCACGCACCCGTCTCACTCAGAGGTACGCACCACACCAAAACCCGAGAGCACTACCAGTCGACCTACCCACGTAGTGTAACAAGCCTAGGGAATTCGCCGTGCTGCTTTGCTACCAATCGACCGCTCATCCGATCTTAACATCGCCACTTGGTGGAATGGGCATAAGCCTCCAAACCCCTGTTGAAGACCTCCCGCGCCCACCCACTCAGAGGTGTCCGCACTCCATCAACCAGCTCTTAGCAAGCACGCAACCAAAGGAGCTATACAAAGTATCCTGTACACCAAGTACATCGTCCTCACCATCTCCGCGGGCTAAATGATGAATACACGGAGTCTTCTCCGATTCGCAATATAAACATCACCAATCCCGACATACGTCTGGATGTGCTTCACACAGCATGCCTATGCCGTACTACATATTTCCGGCTCTAGATGCAGACTCAACTGCTGGAATCACTTACGTATTTCCATCTCTTGATGGAGGATCCCATGCACATGCAAAACAAAGGGCTTCACCTGCCCAAGGAAGAAAGATCGTTACCCTTGACGATCGCTTCGGCGCCATGGAAGAACTAGCCGGATGGAAATCACCGCAGCGGCCTTGCCTCCGCAACGCTGAACTCGGCTCTCGATTCGGATCGACGAAGCTCCATTGGCGGCCGGAAAGCTCCTCCTCTTCCTCCTCCATGCTCTCCTCTCTTTCTTCTCTTTAGAAAGAGAATGGCTAAGTGGAAATGAGATTTTATCTCAATCCACGGCCTTATAGAAGCTGGAAAGGCTTTGGACCACAAGATCCAAATAGAGGAAATGAACGGCCGAGATCTGCTCTGAAAAACATTTCAACAGGCCTGACACGCCCTGTGACACGCCCGTGTCACAGGCCGTGTTCCCCAGTCGGTTAGCAACCGACTCGAAAGATACCAGAACACGGGCTTTGACACGCCCGTGTCGAACCTGACATGGCCGTGTTCAAGGCCGTGTTCACGGCCGTGTTCAAGGCCGTGTACCTCTCTGACTCAAACAAGCCATTTTCCGATTTTATTGAGTGACACGCCCTGGGACACGCCCGTGTCCCAGGCCGTGTCGCCGCTTGACGACCGCTGACCGTCTAATTGACACCGCGACACGCCCAGAACGGACACGTGTCGGACATGCCCTAGGACACGCCCGTGTCCCAGGCCGTGTCGACCGACACGCCGCCCGACCTTGCCGCCTGCAAGTCACTGGCCACCCAACACAACACCTGGTTGGACACACCCCCCGACACGCCCGTGTCGCCGGGCGTGTCAGCCCTCTCAACAATTATTGAGTACAAGCTGTTGAGTACACGAACCCGAGCAACCCGACAGGACACGCCCTGGGACACGCCCGTGTCCCAGGCCGTGTCAGCCTACAAAATCTCCATTTTGCCTTAGAGATATTTGGGGTGTTACACTAATTCTGTAAAATTATTTTTGCTTTGTGTTTTTCTGTTTTGATAGTATCCTCACCAAAATAGGGGGAGATTGTTGGAACCCTATTACTGATTGTGGCTAGGATCACTATTATTTGTTTTAGGATGATTAGTTTGACCCAATATGTATAGTTCCGGGTTATAGGTTATTTTTCTAGGGTTATTACTTCAGAAGAATTCCAGAGAAGTGCAGTTCGACAAACACAGAATTCTTATCGACGAAAGTTGAGCTATGTTCGATGAACGCCGAGCTCAGTTCGACAAACATAGAGTTCTAACTCTGAGTTTAGCTCAACGAACTCTGTGCTCCATTCGACGAACTCTGATCATAACTCAGCAGCTCAGTTTGACAAACTCCAGACTCAGTTCAACAAACCCCAGGCTCAATTCGACGATCTCAAGGCACAGTTCGATTAATTTCTTAATGTGTTCATTATTTAGGAAGTTTTATATTCTGAAGACAAAAAGATTTTTTAAAGGCTAAATTATTGTCATTTACACTCTGATATTTAATGCTAAATATTCTAAATGAATAAAGCCATTCACGGCAGCATTAAATATGGATTTATCATAGTGTTTAATTCTAATTAATTTCCAGAGCAGTTACAATTCTAAGAGATTCTTCAGGCATTTCAGAATGATTTATAATTCAAATGTTTGAATTCCTCTCGGAGAGAATATTGATGCAGGCCCATGGTTTCGACGGATTAAATACTACGCTTTCTTAGGTTCGGTAATTTTATTAAATACGTAGCGAGCAATATTTCTCTTAAATTAATTCTAACAATGATTCCAACAATATAGAAATGCACAATGCAAAGGGTCGGTAGCCCTTATAGAGATTTAACAAGGGCTATATGCCAATGTTCGCTCAAGCGAATAGGAGCTACCCGATCCGGGCAATTAGCAATTCAAATTAAAATTATTTGCCAAATTTCACAAACCCAATAAGAGAGCAATCCGGGCTAATTAGCGATTTAAAATAAAGTCCAAAATCAATTTCCAAATTAATTAAAAAACAAGGTCGACCAAATCACCTAAACTCGAAGAGAAATCAAAGGTAGTGAACACAATTTCTTCTAGTGTTCACGAGTTCTACCCGCTCCGATTTATACGAAAATATTCGGAAGAAAAGACAGTAAAAATCAGATTTAACTAAGCATAATATTCAATATAAATCATAACAAATTACTATCCTTCTATTCCACCAATTCTCACAAATATATAGAAGAAGCATACAAAGAGTTTGTTTAGAAATAGTTACCCAAATCCCAAGAAATATCTGTCCACAAGATGAGTGGAGGAAATGCTCACGACGGTGGTTGAATCTATCTCTACGTGACTCTACGAATCCGTACTAGACGATGAAGACACGAGCCGTTTTCCTTTTGCAACACCCTAGAAGAGGGAGAACCTTGAAAGCAATATGTATGGAAAGAGGAGAGAGGAAAGGTGGTGGGGATAATATCAATATTATAAAGGAGGGTGGAGAGGTGGAGGCTAAGGTATTTGGCCGAACCCTAAAGGGAGGATGAGGGGGGTCAGGTTTGGACTGAATGGGGAGGGTTTCTCGATTTATTGGAAGCAGAGAGAGGGTCAGGTTGGTGAGGAATAGGAGGAGGGCTGCTCGGGTGGTGGTGATGTAGGAGGTATGAAAATATAGAAGGGGAGGGAGGAAGGGGTTGCCAGGTTTCTTAGGGAGGAAAGTGAGGGGGAGGAAGAGGAGGAAGAGGGTAGTCGATTTGCTAAGGGGAGAGGAGTAGCTGAATGCAAGAGAGGGATATAGAGAGGAAGCCGGTGGACAAGAGGGAGGAAGAGAGATGTTGGCCAAAATTTTCCTTGGGAGGGGGGAGGAGAATTCTCAAGGGAATTTCCTAGGGTTTCAATTTCTTTTCATTCTTCTTTTTAATTCCTTTATCAACATGGCCTTAAATAGCCTACACAACTCCATCTCCACCCTTCATTAAAATTAAAACACTCTTGATGGTTATAAGCACCCATCACACACATGAAATAAGAAATACAATATTTAAGTGCATGAAATAAAACATGAAAAAAATGCTTACAATAAAATTCTAAAAATGAAAATTGCTTGAAATAAAATAAATAATTAATAATATATAATTATAAATATTTAGTTTATAATTATATATTTTTATTTGATGGAGGCGGACGTCGTGCAAAACATGTAGCGGCGTTGGTGGCGAACGTCGTGGTAGACTCCCATCCTCGAGCATGCGGCAACATTCGTCCCAATCAACGAACTCTCTATGTCTGGGATCAACAACATCGCCATCAATCCTCTCTTACTCAAAATTACTTATCACCGATGAGTGGCACATGGAAAATAGACACGATAGAAATAACACTCCCCAATCCAAGAGAACATTTAGTGGGAGGAAGAAACGACAGAGAAAGCCAATCAGGTGGAATAGAGACGTACAGTAAAAAGTCCGAAAACTTGAAATAAACTGAAACACCCTGTGCTTTATAAAAATCTAAAATAAAAGCATGAAATCCGAAGTTCTTCATATCCATGGATGGGTCGGCTTTCCTACGTATTAAATTATTAACGGAGCCAGAAGGCATCCGCTCGAGGACTGACAAGACTAAACCCAAACTCACTAATTCTAGCGTAGGACGGTTTCGACATGGATTGGAATTGCGGGCGACATAACTTAAGATGAACCGGTAATGTTCTAGATAACTGTAGGGCATATAAGTAATAATACGCAAATTGATTGATTAACTTTGTAAAAGAGCGCCTAAGTAACTTACGAACGTGATGCAGAACCATGGTTTCGACTTTGTAAAAGTGCCGCTTAACTTTGTAAAGGAGCTGCTCGGGTAGGATGGGAAGGAGGCTTGAGGGTGGTGGAAGGGTGGCCGAGGGTGTTGAAAGGGGAGATTAGTATGGCGGCTAGGAGGTTGGCCAAACTTAAGAGAGGAGGGGGAGAGAGGTCGGCGGCTTGGAGAGGGGAAAATGGCTTGGCCAAATTTTGAAGGAGGAGGAAGAGGGAAATTTGCAAGGAGGATTAGGGTTTCAACTTCTTTTCATTCTTCCATTCAATTCCTTCATCAACATGGCCTTAAATAGCCTACATCACTCTATCTCCACCCTTCATGAAAATTAAAACACTCTTGATGGTTATAGACATCCATCATACACATGAAATAAGAAATACAATATTTAAGTGCATGAAATAAAACATGAAAAATAAAATGCTTACAATAAAATTCTTAAAATGAAAATTGCTTGAAATAAAATAAATTATTAACAATATATAATTAAAAATATTTAGTTTATAATTATATATTTTTATTTGATGGTGGCAGTCGTCGTGGAAAACATGTAGCGGCGTTGGCAACAAACGTCGTGGTAGACTCCCATCCTCGAGCTTGCGACAATGTTCGTCCCAATCAACGAACTCTCTTTGTCTGGGATCAATGGCCGCATCAGCAATGATGCCATAAAATATATATTCAGAAGTTTGCCACTTCAAAGGGTTACAGACTGATATACACACACTCTTACAGATCAATATATTTTAAACCGATTTTCTACTTCAATCTCTACAAGTGAAAAAGTCTTCAATCAGTCAAATACAAGAAGGCCTACACCCTGAATAAAAGTATCCCCTCCTGATCCCAAATCTCTACTCAAATAAGGAGGAGCTTTTTGCTTCATCATCCACTAAGTCTTCTCAGAGACTCTTGACAGAGAAGACAATATCTTTTTCTTATAGTTTACTTCTAAACTGTGTACAGGGTTTTTAACTCACTTCAAAAGTAATCTCTTGGATCATAAGTCACCTGATCAAAAGACATAAGCTTGGTTTTTGGGCACTTGATCAAAATCTCAAAGGGTTGCAAGATCTCCGTTAGAAAATAGATCTTCTGGTGGCAGGGCACTTGATCAAAAACCTATAGTAGATTCCTACCAGGGTGGTATAAGAGTAGACGTACCCAGGTTTATTGGAGTACTACTATAAATCCTTGTGTCATCTGTGATTGATCGTTTTCTTAATTGTGTGTTGTGATTTTTTTATTTATATATAAATCATTAATTTTTTAAATCTTCTATAAAAATAAATCAAAGTTTTAAAATACTCTATTCACCCCCCCGCCCCTCTAGAGTAAAGTTAGATTTATCCCTCACATTCACATTCCTAGAGCTGTGAAGAAAGGAGGACTGAGCCATCTCAGTTCAGGAAGAGAAAGGCACATTGTTTATTTCTCTAGTGACTTACATCAACAACAATCATTTCATTCAACAGGATCTTAACAGATCTTAGTTGTAAGCCTATTATAAAGGCTAAGTGGCAGGCCTTTGTGCTTTAGTTGTAGGATTCAATTATGAATCTGAGTGGTAGGGCTTTGGCCTGAGGTAGGGTCTTGTTCAGATCTGAGGTAGGAGTGTCATTCTCTCTGATTTGTAGGGCTATCCTCCATCCTGAGTTGTAGGACTTTGAGAAAAGTCTGAGGTAGGTGATCTGTAGATCACTGAACTATAAAAGAATTGTTTTCTTTGAGTTGTAGGGCCTTGGGCCTAAGTGTAGGACTTGGAGAAGTCTGACAAATTTTGAGGGATTTGTGGTGTAAGCTCTTTGAGCCGAGTTTGGAGAAGTTGTCTTGTCTAACAAACTGTTAGAAAGGTTGGAGGGACAGTGGATGTACCTATAATCTAGGGAACCTCTATAAATTTCCTGTGTGTTGGTTGTGCAATCTTGAAAGCTAAATTAAAACAAATCACAACACACCAAAGAACTCAAAAGGGATAAAAAGACCTGAAATCCTATTCACCCCTAGGTATTTAGCTACTCTTGAAACTAAAGACTTTCAAGTGGTATCAGAGGGAGGTTGCTCAAATAGGATTTAATAGTCTGAATTGATCTTCAGGAGTAGCTATTTATACACCTTATGAGTTCAGGAGAGAACCATAAGGAGTTGGGTTCTATGAAGCTCCCAATCTGTAGAAAAGAGAACATTGGGATCTGGAAAGAGAGAGAGTTAGATTGTTCATGGAGGCATCTGACCATGGGATTTTCATAACTGTCCAAGAGGGACCTTTCATCCCAATGAAGGTCTTAGTTCGTGATTCCACAATCCATACACCTAAGAAATATTCTGAGATGACCAAGGATGAGGTCATACTTGCTACAATGGACAAGAGGGCACAGAACATCATTGTGAGTGGCATTGATGATTCAACATTCAAGAACCTTGTCCACTGCAGGACTTCCAAGGATATGTGGGACACTATGATTGTCTACATGGAAGGAACTAAAGAAGTGAGGGATGATAGAAAATCCCTACTTAACCAAGAGTATGAGGCTTTAGTCAGGGTAAGAAGGACAACATAGTTGAATGCTATGGAAAGTTCTTCAGAATAGTGAATAAGCTGAGGACCTATGGTAGGTCCTTCAACAACTATGAGTTGAATGATATGTTCCTCAGATCTCTAACCAGAGAATGGGACACTAAGATATGTGTCATCAGAGAGGTGGCCAATTTAGCTAAAACTCCTCAACACACATTGTTTAGAAAGTTGCTCTCCTATGAGATGCAGCTTTTTACCAGAAAGGAGGAGGAGACCATCAGTAGATCTCAAGACAAGGAGAAGATTATGGCCTTCAAGGCTGATAGCTCTAGAAAGATCAAGGAGAGGATTGTCTCTCCCCCAAGGAAGCCTGCTGATTCAGACAGTTCTGAGTCAATTTCATCTGACAGCAATATGTCAAATGGGGAGTTTGTTGTATTCTTTAGGCAGTTCAAGAAGATGTTGAAGAGGAATAAATGGAGGAATAGACCTTCCTCCTCCTCTCATCAAAAGAAGGACCACAACAAGACGGAGAGGAAGTTCTCTAAGAAAGACAGGTATGACACTAAACCTAGTAAAGAATTTTCTTCTAATATTTTTTGTTAGTGTTGTAGCAAGAATGGGCATGTCATTTTTGATTGCCCAGTCAAGAGGAAAGAGCGGAAGAAATCAGATGAGAAGAAGCACCACTAACACAAGGGCAAGAAGGAAAGGTCCTTCATTGCCATAAAGGAGAAGAGTTCGAGTCAGAGTGACTCAATATCTATAGATTTAGAAGAAGGGGAACCCTACATAGGGTTGTTTGCTGCTATTACTGATGTAGATGAAGACTATCCTGCTGCAAGGATAGGTATCAGGGCCCCTCTGTCACACTCAGATAGTGATACTGAGGTAGATGAAGATGATGACAACAGCTATAGGATAATGGCTATGATAGATGGTGAATCCAGCAAGGATCAGCCTGGTCTAGATATGGTACATTCTCTGTCTAGGTCCTCTTCTAATTTAGACTATGATACTGGTCCCAATTCTGATGCATCCACATCCTGTGATGAAGATGGGTAAGAATATGATGAAGATGTCAATCAACTGATTGATAAGTATGGTGCCCTTCTGGATGCTTTGAAAAGGAGCAAGAGGTTGGCAAAGAAATAAGCTGAGGCAATTATCTCCCTATAGCTAGCTGCTTTCCTATAGTCTGGGTCAGCATCCTTACTAGATCAGAAGATGAGGGAAGTCAGCCAACTGAAGGCCATTTTAATCATCCAGATTGGGACTATCAACTAGATAAACAAGATCATTATGGATCTTGAAGAAAAGATTCTTAAGGAGAAAAATATTTGTTGAAATCGAGAACCGCCTTCTGTGGAGTTTGGCCCCTTAGGGAAGGGGTGACCGCACATTTACTTCTGCTAGTGAGCTTGACTAACCAAAGACTTAGAACACAGAACTGACCCAAGGCTCTAGCACGGAGGTCCCACCACACACCCAGAAGATCTTAGAGTGCTTCCCATCTTTAGCCTGTGCTGAGCTAAGGGCACCTAAAATAGGGCTAAAAGATCAGAGAGTAAGAATACTAGGAAGTCTGCCTTCTAAGGTACCCCCTTAGATCTATTTATAGATTTTCTAGCATGGCCTGCAAATAGCGCAACTCCATTATTCTAAAGGGCTATATGCAGCCCAAAAAATGGGTCTGCTAATAGCAAAACTCCACTGTTTAGGCAAGATATTTGCAGGCCTAATCACATTTGACAGATCAAATTATATTCGCCACATGATATATGCACCCCACTCATAGGGGGAAATCAATACTAGCTCTCCACTCCACTAGGCGGACGCGGCCTAGCTCTCACAACCCGCCTCTCTCTTTAGGCGAGCGCGAGCTAGGCTCCTTCGGCTCGCCTTCCCCTTACAAAGAGGCGGGACGATAGTCTTTGTATGGAGGCCACTTTGGCGAACGCAGGATGGCAAGCCAGCTCGCGCGGTTCGACCGCCTGCGTGGTGGAGACGGGTCGGCGGCAAACTGGGCTCGCCCACTTATCGGACTAGTGCGGGCCGGGTTGCCCTTGCTAGTTCGCCCGCCTGGCTAGTTACCCTGGCTTGCTCGATAGCATAGCAGATGCGGGCTGGCTAGCACTGAGGGACCCTCTTCCACCTTGTTGGATCCCCTAGACGAACATAGGATTGTACACAATCCCCGCTCTTTTTGAGCTTCTACAAAGCTCGAAAAGAATCATCCAACCCCACATATTTGGTGAGTGCTTGCTGAGTTGGAGGAAATATTTTCATGGGTCCCACCAATGTGCTATAAATACACCACCATGTTCAAAGGAAAACCCACCATCCTTCCACTTCTCTTTCATTGCAAACAATTATAGCTGAGTGATGCCCATATCAGAAGAAATGTATGCTCGCCTATCGACAGCGAGGGAGGGAATGCGAGCGCAGGTCATCTATGTCGCCCCTTGCCTGGTGCGAGGGTCTCCCAATCCCTCCTTCAGGCCGAAGAAGGAATATATGATCAGGCGGTCTCCCCCGAATGGGGCCCCTATGCCCAGTCTGGCGGCCGGTGTAACACCCCAAATTTGACAGCAGAAATTTTGTCACTATCATCGGGCAATACTGGGTATTGCCTAATGGCGATAGCGATGTAGAGTTCTTCGATCTACACTTTATGCACTCAACGCGTTCGACGAAAAGTCGAAATGATCTCGCCGAGTGGCGATAGTGGGTATAGCTGGATAGCGATAGAGGTAAGCATTGAGTCGGCACTCGACACACTCGACATAATCAATGCCAAAAAGCATTGAGTGGATCGATATTGCGGGCGATAGTGGATATCGCCGGGAAATTGTTCCACGTGGCGTGAGATATGTGTCGGATTAGTTGTTAAGTGGCCAATAAGCGGTGGTGGACCTGGGTAAAAGCGGTTAAGTCGATGTCGCCAAGTGGGGACAGTCGATGTCACCAGGCGATAGTGCCAAAGTTTACTAGTCAACTCAAATCCTGGCCTTTGCTTTGTTTTGAAGGAGAGATCATGTGGCTGGGATTAGTCCCGGATCCACTTAACCAGAGAAGAATAGGAAGGAGGTTTCATACTCTTTCTCTCTCTCTCTCTCTTCATCTCTTGATTTTCCTTGAGTAAAAAGGAAGAAGAAGCAACAGAAGTGCATGGCTAAGCTTTTTGAGCTCACTGAAGGAGATCTTGTGGTCGGAGGCAAGATCTGAGGCTAGATCCACAAAGGGGAATGTAAGGCGCTCACTTCCATCCGCGTAGAAAAGCTTTGCCATGGCTCCGAAGAGAACTACAAAGGTAACGAATTTCTCCAAGACAAGTGAAGTCCTCATTATGCATACTTTCATGGTTCCCCTCACCAAAAGGTGAAAAAGGGTGGATTCCAATGGGTAGATCGGTTTGATCCCCATATATTCCTGCAAATAGATCCGGAAATGTAGAGTACGAAATAGGCATGTTGTGAGAAGCCCATCTGGACAAGTTGGTCTAAATTGGTGATGTCTTTATGTTTTGCATGCCAGAGAAGACTCCGTGAAGATACGTGTAGGGGTATATGTGAAATGTGGTGTCAAGGAGTGTGTAGGATACTTTTTCAAAGTGCTGGAGAAATCTCTAGGAAAAAAGCCAGAAGAAAGTACAATTTGGAGAATTGTTACTGTCGCCGGGAGATAGTGAGTGTCGCCGGCATTAGCTTCCAGAAAGCTAAAAATGTTGTTTGGCCTGTCTCTCTGAGACTTGAGGGTAAATGTATGAGAAACTGAGAGCTTTGATAGCCCAGTAATGGTGGGTGCCACCCTTAAATTGACAAAGCCATGTGCTTGACTATGCCGTCAAGTTAAGTAGCTCTGAATGTCAGATTCATTAAGTTAAGTACCTCTAAATGGCTGTTAGTCATTAAGTTAATTACCTCTGAACGACGTAGTCGTCAAGTTAAGGACCTCTGAACTATAAAGTTAATCGTTAAGTCATGGACCTCTGAACTGTGGTGATATATAGGAAGGCGTGTAAACCGAAAAGGTGCCCTGAGTGTATGTGGCGTGTGGCCGTTGAGCCTACGTCTGTGGTGAATGGTGCTTAAATTGCACATTGTAAATGCCACGATATATATGATGTCTTGTTTGCAAGGATGGAGAAATGCCACCCTGAGTAAGGGGTGGGATCATTATAAATGGGTTAACAAAATGCTGATCGTTGCTTTATTTGCCATATTTTGGTGGGCCCTTATGTGCAGGTGATAGAGAGCCAAGTTGGAAGTAGTGTTTTGATGCCCATGTGCTGCAATTGGCTGGCCCTTGAAGGTGATGCATCGTTAGCAAGTGTACCGGTCACTTTCAAGTAATAATTTGGGAATAGCTTGCCCGAATGTCGATCTCGAGGGAATGCAGGAAGGGTACGTGATAGCGTCATGTGAAGATCGTGACTAAGAGTTAAAAAAAACAATAAGGGGGTTGGTTTTTGGATTCCTAATGCTACAGAACAAAAAGAAGACTACTGCAGGTCGCCGGCACTGCTTCGCTTGGTAGATGGAGTGAGTGCATGCCGCTATGTCATCCTTCATTAGGTTGATGGACGGAGAGTAAGTGCGGAGAGTGAGGGTCGTAATAACCTCTTCATCCATAAACTCTAGCCTTTGCTAGAGTGGTTCAAGTGCGCGAGTGAGTTGGGTGTGAGCGGAGGCGAGTGCATCACAGCTAACAACAGAGCAAGTAACTAACCAAACAAACTTCATTCATAGACAAATTAAAAGCAATTTTAGTTTTATTACAAGCTTAAGAGTACATTCCACAAAGAGAAGAGGTAGAGTAAACCGAAAGATGGAAAGCGTAGCCGAGGTTCTTGGCCGGAGTGGTGGGTTTTCAATCCACTTCACGACTCTGACCGGTGTTGCTACCGAATGCAAGTGGGTTGTCAATCCACTTGTTCTTCTCCATCTTCTTTCCTTTCCTTCAATCCTTTCTTCCTTTTATCCAGAGAAATAGCACCATAGTTCTCGTTGCTCGCTGCTGGTGGCCAGGAGCTCTCCGAAGGTTGAAGATGGCTTCGGAAGGCCGTAGAATGCTTCCCGGAGGGTGGAGATGTGTGGAGGACCTGTGGAGGAGAGGAACAGCGCTTCACGCGCAGCTCTGGGGCAGAAAAATGTCAAGACGTGCCCTAATTCGCGGAGTGGGGCCATATATATGGAAGCAGAATAATCAGAGTGCATGATCAGTGGCATACAACCAATGGTCGTGCACACTAATGGTTGATGATCGTGTGCTCTGCTCCAGAGAAACCTGCAACTGATAGAAAAAATAATATATATGTGCACGATCAGTGGCGCACGACCGGTGATCGTGCACACTTGATCCCATGAACGTGTGATAAGCAAGACAGAACACAAGAAAAATAGGAGTAACGTGCACGAGCAGTGGCACACTACCGGTGGTCGTGCGCACTATGTCCATTGGTCGTGCGATTTCCCAGACAAAACTTGTAAAATGGAGAATATAGTGCGCACGATCAGTGGCGCATGACCAGTGGTCGTGCGCAAAAGGTCCAGTGATCATGCGCAGTGTTCCTGTATCGTTTGAGATTTCCTGAATAATCCCGGAACACGCACACGACCCTTATACCTGCAGTAAAAATAGAAAGGCCACCAAAGTGTGCACACAACATTCTCTAGACATAGAAAAATACCAAGTAAAAGGCAAAAGTACAGAAACAATGAAATCACACTAAAAACGGTCCTAAGGTGCACTTAACATGAAATGGACAGAGAAACAAATATAAACAATTATGGCTCTCAAGTGTAGTGTATTAACGAGAAAACTGGCCCAGAAGAGTCCAAAAATATGTATATAATTTGACTCATCACACACCCAGACTTACCCATTTGCGCGTCCGGAGCAAATCATCACTCCGTGGACTTGAAATCACTTAGCTGGCTCAGAAATTTCAAAATTAAGTAAGACGAGAAATCAAATACATCATGTGCATAGAAAATAGAATAGAAAAACTTTTTAATTATACTACGGAGTTTAAATTATTTGACAGGGGTAAATAAATATTGTATCTACTCAAAATTAGAATTCTGGAGAATCGTTCGATCATGTGTAGGAAGAAAGTAGGCAGGCCACTAAGATGAGCATTGCCAAAGACCGAGGCTCGTGATCACCTCCAAAAAATCCATCATTATCGGGGACCATACGCTTGCCTGTTCACACTCTCTCCACGATGAAAGTTATACTCAAGCGTGAATCAGTAGGACTTGTAGGATAAAATGGGGCTTAGGCTAAGGTTTGGTAGTCAATGATAAACATGGAGGCTACATGCAACCAAAGCGAGTGAACAATAAGCTAAACCAATACTGCCACTTAGAGATGCACGTGTGACACACCCCCAGACTTAGCTTGAAAACCTAGCGTGTACACGGCTTAACCCGACTAATATAAATAAACATGATGGGGATACAATTTCTCATTGTAATTATTTTTTACATTTTCTTTTTCATTTTTTTTCTTTTTCTTTTCTTCTTTTGCAATCCCCAAATTTATCAAGTATAAATTTCATGAATTCATCACCACATCACATGAATTCCACATATCACAACACGTCATAATTTTAAATTCACATAAGCTCATGGATTTGGTTGTGATAGGAGGATTGGCTTTAGGCATGGGTGAATAAAGGTGGAGCTGAATCAAAGGAGGGGTAGGCACAAATTCATGGCGAGGATGTCCCGCCATCTTCCCGTACCGACAGGGACCTCTCTTTTGATCGCCGCCACTACATGTTCATGGACATTGACGGTCGTTGCCACAACCGTCGTCGCCTCCACCACATGGATCTCTCTTTTGATCGCCGCCGCTACATGTTCGTGAACAATGATGGTCGTTGCCACAACCGTCGTCGTCTCCGCCACCGCCGCCGCATGGATCTCTCTTTTGATCGCCGCCACTACATGTTCGTGGAGATTGATGGTCGTTGCCGCAACCGTCGTCGCCTCCACCACCGCCGCCGCCGGCATTTCGTCACGTCATTATGATTATTATGATTATTTCATTTTGAAATAATATTATAATCCTCGTATCTTTATTTTCATTAGTTATTTTCATAAAGCCTCTTTATTATGTTGATTTTTGTTATTATTTCCATTTTAGATTAAAACATTATTAGTGGCTAGGATTTAGTTTTGATCTTGATGAAGGGTTGGATGGAGTGGTGTAACAATATATATATATTTATATTTATATATATATATATATATATATATATATATATATATATATACATATGGAGTGGGAGAAGCAATTGAAGAAGAAAAAAAAGAACCCTAAAGACAACCTGCTCGGTTTGCCTCCTGTTCGGCCTAACCGAAACCCGACGCCCAGGAACCCGCCAACTGCTGCTTTCGTCGCCCTCTTCGGGCTGTTCTTTGCTATTCCTATGACCCCTACCTCCTCCAGTGTGACTCTGAAGAAGGCGGCTCGATTCTCCTCATCCGGTGTGACTCCGGTGAACCCGTGGAAGTACGACTCTTCCATAGTTATTTTCCTCCGTCTCCTCCACCTCCTCTCTAATTTCAGATTTGGGTAATGATTGTCTCTCCCTTAAACTTGTGTGAACTTCATCTTATATTGTGAGTGTAGTGGAGACTTTGATTTCAAGTTTTATCCTAAAAATTTATTCAAGTTTTTGCATTATAAAATCTGAAATTGTTATTGCCTTATATCCGATTTTCGCGATGATTTCTGTAAGGGAAGGTCCCCTTGGACGTTTGCAAACCAGGGTTTGTGTAGCCTTTGGTTCTGATTGGATCAAGTGGATTTTGTATATCCTCGTTTAGTTTTGTTTTGAGGGTTGCATTTGGACTATTTTCCGAATCGAAGCTTTAGTCCGGTTCACTCTCCTTTTGGATGGAAAATGATGTGATGCGATGCTAGATGTATGGTTAGGTTATGATGTTAGTGTATGTCTATGTCGTGCATGTTTTGATGGGAGTTTTCACCCTTGTGAGATCGCAACATTTTAAACGAAACTCTGCCGAAATGTTTAGTTTTGCGCACACACCACGTGTTCGCTCAAATTCCCCTTAGGAATCCTTTGTCTTTTTTGTGCCTTAATTCCATTTAGGGAGTGGCCTACATCAATTTGGTATCGGAGGGGGTTAGCGATCTTCATGTCATTGTGTGATGATAAACTTTCATCTAAAATGTGGCTGCGCTTACGTGTAGTGTTACTAAAATTAGAACGTGTGCGGGTAGAATTCCTACTCCGACCTATGATGGGCTAGGTAGACCGCGGGTGTTTCTATGTTGGGTGAAAGATATGGAGCGCTACTTTGAGAGATATCAGATTGTGGACCCCCACATGATTCCCGTTGCGAGACTTCAATTATTTAACCGAGCCCAGACTTTCTGGCTCAATGAGGAGAGACGTTAGGGATATCCCTCGACGATTCGCCTGTAGGTTAGAAGATTATGAAGAATTTATTAACGGATGAGTATTACCCTCCTTACTGCCGCTCTCCGTCTTCTGATTATCTGATTGAGTCGCCGCCTAAGATTTTGCCGAAATCGAACCAGCATGTTCCCTCGTACTCCCGTATGAGGACGTCTCATGATTTTATTTCTCCCCTCCAGGGCACTAGACCCGTTTCTGATCATAGGAGTGACTATAAGCCTCACGCTAGATCCTTGCTCCGCCTAGATCTTACTATTTCGAGCTCTTGTACACCTACCGTTAGTGAGAAGGAAAAGGTTAGGTCCTCTGTCCCGCCACCTGTCGTTGTCTCTACTAGGGATGCTATAAAACAGCAGGAGAAGCCTAGGCCAATAGTTAAGAGTTGCAAGGAGAACGTTACATGTTATGCTTGTGGAATGATTGGCCACTATGATGTGGAGTGCCCCACAAAGCCTAGGGCTTTGGCTCTTTTAGCTTCGACGTCTGAGCCCGCCACTGAGGGCAATGCCGATGGTTCTGACGATTGTAGTGACGATGAGGAGATTGGATATCCTAAGGACCTGGATGATGATGTCTCCTCTGAGGTATCCCTCCCTGGGATTAACCCACCTCCCCTCGACCATATTTCAGGCATGTCTCCTATGTTAGTTGAGGAACTGTACGATGGCCCAGAGTTTGCTGGCGTACCTACTGAGTTGGAAGATTTACCTTGCGAGGGAGCCGTCCTTTTGGATCGATTAGCGGACTTGTTAGGACACGAATTGATTTTACCTAGTCTGATCCACTTAGTTAAACCGTCGTTATTAGCACCTCTATTTGATATGACTAGTGGGCTATGTATTGGTGAGTATCCGCCGACGGGCATGTTTTCATTTGCGATTGCGTATGATTCCACGGCGACTGTGCCAATTGATTTGCTGCCCTCACGACATTGTTACCCGCCAAATCAAATTGCACATATCTTTCATCCATCCTGGTACTAACTGCATGTAAACATATCGTTGCCTTATGCCAGTTTCTATGAGTTGCATCACTTTCACGTCTGTTCACCTTCGAGAGCTTCTGACTGCAGAATTGTTGATTCTAATTTAGTCTGGTCAGCCCCCGAGTGGATACCTTCTGGTTCCGTAACAAAATTATTACATTGGAGCGCCGATCCTTTCATGATTTTCAAGAATTTTGGGTTTAATGCAATTTCTTTAGATTTTTATGATGCAATCGGTTTTTCACCGCATTTCAATTTTTCGGATTTAATTTTGCAAATCTGGTCTCCATATGAGCGACTTTCTCCGACGTTTCTCTCTTCCACTTCAAATTCTCGTGGGTTGAGAGGTGAGATTTTCTCCGTGTCACTCTTCCATTTGGGTTTCCTGGTTCTCGCATTGGATGGTAAGATCTGCGCTGCTTTTCTTTATGCTGACACATCTATGAGGTTTTCTGTTGTTCTTGCTCATGTCAGGTTCAGTTCTATTGCGGACGCCCGCACTGCTTGTACTGCCCCGTGGATGTCTGCTCTTACTATGCTACCTGTGGATGTTGCTGCATCCTGCTATTCTCTCTCTGACCACTCATCAGAGATGAGTGATTTTGAGCAGGGGAGGATTGATGGCGAGGATATCCCGCCATCTTCCCGTGCCGACATGGACCTCTCTTTTGATCGCCGCCACTACATGTTCATGGACATTGAGGGTCGTTACCGCAACCGTCATCGCCTCCACCACATGAATCTCTCTTTTGATCGCCGCCGCTACATGTTCGTGGACATTGATGGTCGTTGCCGCAACCGTCGTCGCCTCTGCCACTGCCGCCGCATGGATCTCTCTTTTGATCGCCGCCACTACATGTTCGTGGACATTGATGGTCGTTGCCGCAACCGTCGTCGCCTCCGCCACCGCCGCCGCCGGCATTTCGTCACGTCATTATGATTATAATGATTATTTCATTTTGAAATAATATTATAATCCTCATATCTTTATTTTCATTAGTTATTTTCATAAAGCCTCTTTATTATGTTGATTTTTGTTATTATTTCCATTTTTGATTAAAACATTATTAGTGGCTAGGATTTAGTTTTGATCTTGATGAAGGGTTGGATGGAGTGGTGTAACAATATATATATATATATATATATATATATATATATATATATATATATATATGTGTGTGTATGTGGAGTGGGAGAAGCAATTGAAGAAGAAAAAAAAAGAACCCTAAAGAAAACCTGCTCGGTTTGCCTCCTGTTCGGCCTAGCCGAAACTCGACGCCCAGGAACCGGCCAACTGATGCTCCCACCGCCCTCTTCGAGCTGTTCTTTGCTGCTCCGGCGACCCCTACCTCCTCCGGTATGACTCTGAAGAAGGCGGCTCATTTCTACTCATCCGGTGTGACTCCGGTGAACTCGTGGAAGTGCGACTCTTCCATAGTTATTTTTCACCGTCTCCTCCACCTCCTCTCTAATTTAAGATTTGGGTAACGATTGTCTCTCCCTTAAACTTGTGTGAACTTCATCTTATATTGTGAGTGTAGTGGAGACTTTGATTTCAAGTTTTATCCTAAAAATTGTATTCAAGTTTTTGCATTATAAAACCTGAAAGTGTTATTGCCTTATATCCGATTTTCGCAAAGATTTCTGTAATGGTAGGCCCCCTTGGATGTTTGCAAACCGGGGTTTGTGTAGCCTTTGGTTTTGAATGGATCAAGAGGATTTGGTATATCCTCGTTTAGTTTTGTTTTGAGGGTTGCTTTTGGACTATTTTCTGAATCGAAGCTTTAGTCCGGATCACTCTCCTTGTGGATGGAAAATGATGTGATGCGATGCTAAATGTATGGTTAGGTTATGATGTTAGTGTATGTCTATGTCGTGCAGGTTTGGATGGGAGTTTTTACCCTTGTGAGATCGCAACATTTTAAACAAAACTCTGCCGAAATTTTGAGTTTTGGGCGCACAACACGTGTTCGCTCAAATTCCCCTTAGGAATCCTTTGTCTTTTTTGTGCCTTAATTCCATTTAGGGAGTGGCCTACATCACAAATTTGGCTTGCAACGGTTAGCATCTAGGACTAGGTAAACAAAGCTCAAACTAGCTAAAATGATGGCCAACGTCACGCTCACGCTTGACTAACCGGGCACCAATGCGTCGAGAGTAGCTTGGTGCAAGTTCTTAGCCACCGAGAAAGATGATCCTTCCTCCCGACTCGAGCAATACGAGTCTAGTGACGGCTACACACATTCCTACACTATTATTCGATTACTCCAGATTCAACAATTTTGAGTATTACAAACAATATTTACATCTGCAGAAAAAAAAGTATAAATCTACGAGCATAAAGAAAAAGTAAATCTATACTATTTCTACACAAACCATGAGTACTTGATTAGGAGCACTGCACGAGTTTCAAACTACTCTATCCTAAAATCCTAATTCAGCACCATTATTTTAAAGTTTACACAAAAATAATACATTTGACTTGAGCCGCGCTCGTGGTTAAGATCGCGCTCGTGTGGGTAATTCAGTGTGTGCAATAGTGATTATGAAATAAGTAAATAACAGACTAGTATACAATAAATTGTGTTGTGTAGTGACCACAGGCAGCTCTACCCCCAAACTTAAATGCGACAACTAGTAAAAATAAACATTCTAAATAAGATAAAGAGCTAGGGGTAAGAAGTACTTATGCTCAAAATTTCCAATAGCGGTTGGGTTGCCGCGCCTCAAAAATTTCCCGCACCTGCGAATTATCGAACCACGCAAAACAAGAAAATAAAAATATATATATAAAGAAATACAGTGCACAAAACAGGACCAAGTGGTCCAACATGGGTTGTCTCCCAGAAGCCCTTTTGTTTATCGTCCTTAAGGTGGACCAAATACCTGTATTAGCATGATATAGAGTTTTATGTCCTCAACAACTAAATAAACAAAAAAACTAAGTCCACAGGCAGTTACTAGTAAGACTATCACACAAATTATCAACTAAACGCAGATTTATGATAGAGCTCCCCACGGGAGTGAAAAAGGCCAGGATTTGAAGCTTTAGGGTTCAAGTTGGTTTTACCCAACCTGCCCCAAGCCCCAGCTTCTCTCCCTAGAGAGCAATAGAACGAGCGGATCGTAATAAACGTTCATTTCTCTTTTTCTCCACTGTGGGGGAATGCCACTTAGCATAATAAACTAACTCCCCATCAAAAGTTTTAGGTTTCATTATCTATGATGCCATAGTGGCAACCGGATCCGCCCACGAAACCTTACGATTAAATTGTTTATTCATAAATTCAGCATGAGGAGAATCATGCTCTGCTATGAATCTAAACTCAGGAATTTCATAAACAGCCTCCTCACAAACCAACAACTCCTTCTTCTCTTCCTCATCACAACGCTCATCTTCACGCGTTCTTCTTTTCTCCTTCTTCTTCCATATTTCCTGTTTATCTCTGTCATCCATATTACTAATTAATTCATTAGTGATAAAATTAGGAGGGGGGTACAAAGGTTCAGTCATGGAGTCAGGTAAGCACGACAGTTTCACCACATTTGGTACAACCACTGCCCCTTGGAAAAATCCAATATGGCGCTACTCTCCCTAAAAAATTGGACTCTCAAGATTGGGATCGAAGTATTTTTGATAGGACCCAAAACTTGGAAATCCGCTACAACCTTGGTTTCGTCCACCGTAACTTCAACCTCTCTCACCTCTCCTTCAGTCACCACTAGACCTCCGTTAGTTAAAATAAGAGAGGTACGATCATCCTGATTTAATTTTAAATCAAACTTCTCGACGTCTTGCAAAGCGAGAATGTTTCTAGAAGATCCAGAATCACAAAGTGTGGAGGTCTCGATATTGTTGATCATACAAGCGATCACTAGATCACCACACACCCCATTTTCCTTCTCAGTAAGGCTCCTTCCCTGATCTACGGGGTTCTTTTGTGTGTTACTTGGAATACTCCCTTGGGGATACTCAGCTAGCACCTGGGCCAATTGTCTTAGTTTAACTTCCAGATTTCACATAGATGCGGTCTGATTAGCCATATTTGATTGAGCAACCTCAACGAACATCTCCATCATCTCCTCCAAATTTACTCTTCTTCAGTGTCGAAGGGGTCTGATTATAACCTGGATTAGGCGGCCTTGGATGGCTCCCAGAGGCTGAAGAATCAAATTGATGCTGCCCTGGTTTCCATCGTTGGCCTCCGGCATTTTGGTTCCACAAAAAGTTGGGGTTCAAGTGCTTGAGTGAGTGGGTGTGAGCGGAGGTGAGTGCATCACAGCTAACAACAGAGCAAGTAACTAACCAAACAAACTTCATTCATAGACAAATTAAAAGCAAGTTTAGTTTTAATACAAGCTTAAGAGTACATTCCACAAAGAGAAGAGGTAGAGTAAACCGAAAGTTGGAAAGCATAGTTGTGGTTCTTGGCCGGAGTGGTGGGTTTTCAATACACTTCATGACCAAGACCATGGTTGCTACCGGATGTAAGTGGGTCGTCAATCCACTTGTTCTTCTCCGCCTTCTTTCCTTTCCTTCAATCCTTTCTTCCTTTTGTCTAGGGGAATATCATCAAAAGTTCTTGTTGCTCGCTGCTGGTGGCCAGGAGCTCTCCGAAGGCTGAAGATGGCTATAGATGGCCTGAGAATGCTTCCCGGAGGGTAAAGATGAGTGGAGGACTTGTGGAGGAGAGGAACGGAGCTTCGCACGCAGCTCTCGGGCGGAAAAATATCAAGACATGCCCTAATTCGCGGACCAGGGCCTAATATAAGGAAGCAGAATAATCAGAGCGCACGACCAGTGGTCGTGCGCACTAACGGTTGATGATCGTGCGCTCTACTCCATAGAAACCTGCAACAGAGAGAAAAAATAATATATATATGCACAAAATCAGTGGCGCACGACCGGTGGTCATGAGCACTGGATCCCATGATCTTGTGATAAGCAAGACAGAACTCAAGAAAAACTAGAGTAACACGTACAAGCAGTGGGGCACGACCGGTTGTCGTGCGCACTATTTTCAATGGTCATGTGATTGCCCAGACAGAACTTGGAAAATGGAGAATATAGTGCGCATGATCAGTGGCGCATCACCAGTGGTCGTGCACAATTGGTCTAGTGATCGTGCACAGTGTTCCTGTACCGTATGGGATTTCCCGAACAATCCAGGAACACGCACACGACCCTTGTACATGTAGTAAAAAAAAAGGCCACCAAAGAGTGCACACCACATTCTCCAGACACAAAAAGACACCAAGTAAAGGGCAAAAATACAGAAACAATGAAATCACACTGAAAACGGGCCTAAGGTGCACTTAACATGAAATGGATAGAGAAACGAATATAAACAATTATGGCTCTCAAGTCTAGTGAATAAACGAGAAAACTGGCCCAGATGAGTCCAAAAATATGTATATAACTTGGACTCATCAGAAGGCCCAAAAGCGAACATTTTCTGTTTTCATGTGTGGCCGCCTGCGTGCCGAAGTATGAAACCACTTTTTGTTAAATGAAACAGTTGTAATAAGGCTACGACCGAAACATGTGTTATATGTATATATATATCATTCATGTTGTGTAGTTGACATTCTTGTAATGTATGGGTTCATAAACTAAAATGCTTCCGTTAGAATCCTCTGAGTTAGGGTGTGTTCATAATTGAACTTGGGTTTGGAAACAACTCGTAATCTTCTTACCTATCCGTAGTATATGGCGTCAGGCCCCGGCCGGACCTTCTGTCATATGCTATACGACGGATGGGGCATTACAAAATTTGTATAAGATTCCATTCACGGTCTTCCTTATTCAAATTCATGGTCAAATTCTTCTTAAGGGGTGGTGAGCACGTGTATGTGCACTACCGTTATAACAATAAAGAACCAATGAATTTCTACTTAGGAATGAAAATACACATGTTTGAGGAACTTGCATGTTTCTATTATTCCTTTAGGAAATAGTTGTAGTTTCTAAGTTGTGTGTTTCACAATTGTAGGCGACTAAAAGTGGTGCGGGGCGTTAATAACCCCAGCACTCAGTGGAGAGCAATGTGCCAAATGAGGTGCAAATACCTCTTCCTTCTGTTAAAACTATATGGTTAATTACTGAAGCCGTCGTCGTGTTACTTAATATGCAACCTGGAGGTTAGAGGCAACCTCCTAATCCTATGGTGGTTCAGGAACTAGTTGGAATGGTTGAACACATGGTGGTAAGACAAGTGGTCGTGGAGCTAGTGACTGCTAGGCGGGCAACAGAAGGGCAGTTGAAACACGTTATGAGTTTCATACAATTATGTTTGTGGGTACTGGAACCCAAACACAAGCCTAAGATTGGCTCGCAAGAGTATAGAAAATCTTGACAACTGAGATAGTGGAGTGGCAGAAAGCCACTATAGCTACCTTCTTGCTTCATGGTGAAGCAAGAATTTGGTGGGAGGAACTAGAATAACAATAGTTTGTTGGTTGGTTGTTGGGAAAGATCTCCATGGAAGAGTTCTGGAGGTGCTTTCTAGCACGATATATCCCATCTGCACAGCGGATCGCGATGGAAAATTAATTTCAAAGGTTAACTCAAGGTGAGAGGTTGGTGGAAGACGACTTGCATGAGTTTACTCGATTGGGAAGGTATGCAGGCTCCATGTTAGCAGACAAGGAGCGAAAGAGAAAAAGGTTCTATGAAGGGTTGAGGGATGAATTGCGATTGCTTCTCTCAGGACCAATGACTCAGGGTTTTCTTATCTTGGTTAATATATCATGTTCCCTTAAACTTGATATGAAGCATGTGCAACTCAAGAATGATTTGGCGGAGAAGAAACCAGATTTCAAGACACGTAGTTCTTCAAATGCTGGGTACGAACGGTGGAACAAGAAGCAAAAAACTTCCGCACTGGCTCCTTTTATGTTTACTTTGGGAGCAACTACTAGCAGAGGCCCTATCACATGTTATACATGTGGAAAGGTGGGTTATATGGATAAGGATTATTGGAGTGGCCCTCCAAAAATAGAGAAAAAGATGGGAGCGTCTTATGAGGAAAAGGGTTGTTAGTAATGGAATCAACTGCATCCTAGGCGCAACCCTGAGTCTATAATCTTGGCCAAGAGGTGGCCATAAAATAGAGTGATGTTGTTACAGGTATGAGTTAAGATTCAATTATTACTGCTTTAAATACTTAATACCTTGTACAATGCGTGTTTATAAATTGTTTGTATTAGGCTTTGTCCTGATAGCGGGCTATCCGGCGAGAGCACTGTTCGATACAAGGGCTTCACATTCTTTTCTATCTAAGGACTTCGTTAAATGTATCGGAGTGCCATCTTTTCTACCGACAGATGGAGTGATTGTCTTGCTTCTTAACGGGTACTTGATGTGCGCGGATAGATCCTACAGTGTTGAGGTGCGGCTAGGAAGCCATGACATTGGCTTGAAAGCATCCGTACTACCGATCTTAGAGTTCAATGTAATATTTGGTATGGACTGGATTTTAGAGCAGCATGTCTACATCGATTGTAACTCTAAGGAAGTCCTACTGGGGCAAAATACTGAACATGTGACGAAATTTGTTGGTATGCGAGGAGTGGGCAAGATGGTTATATCTGTCATTCAAGTAGTCAAAGTAGTTAAGAAAGGTGTGGAAATGTTTTTCATGCTATAAGAGGATGTTCAGCCAAAGCCAAGTATAGGAGTCATTCCTGTAGTATCGGAGTTCACAGATGTCTTTCCTAAGGATCTACCAAGGCTTCCACCCTAGCGTGAGATTGACTTCTCTGTTAAGTTGGTGCCAGGTGCGAAACCTGTGGCCCGCTCACTGTACCGAGTGGCACCAAAAGAATTATCAGAACTGAAGGTTCAATTATATGAGCTGCTAGAGCAAGGCTTTATACATCCGAGTATGTAACCGTGGAGTGCACCAGTGCTATTTGTGAAAAAGAAGGATGGGATCTTGCGTTTATGTATAGATTATTATGAGCTAAACAAGCTGACAGAAAGGAACAAATATCTAATTCCTCGAATCGATGATTTATTTGATCAGCTTGTTGGGTCAACTGTCTACTCAAAATTGGATTTAAAGTCCGACTATTGGCAGTTGAGGATCCGGGAGAGTGATATCCCCAAGAATGCATTTGGAACACGTTATGGGCATTATGAGTTTATAGTGATGCCTTTTGGACTCATGAATGCGCCATCAGTCTTTATGGATCTAATGCATAGGACTTTTAGAGAGTATCTGGACCTGTTTGTGATCATATTCATCAACGACATATTAGTATACTCTCAGTCTGAAGAAGAGCATGCAAAACATTTGAGAATGGTTTTGCACACACTAAGAAGGAATCGCCTTTATGCCAAGTTCTCGAAGTGCGAGTTTTGACTATCTTCGGTGGATTTTCTAGGTGATGTCATAAATGGAGAGGGTATTGTTGTGGACCCGATAAAGGTTGTTGCGATACGAGAGTGGCCTGTACTTACTTTAGTAGCAGAAGTTGGGAGTTTCCTAGGACTTGCTGGCTATTATTGGCGCTTCATGAGGGATTTTTGAAGATTGATTTACCTATTACGACATTGACTAGAAAGAATCAAAAGTTCATTTGGTCGCCAGTGTGCGAGAAAGCTTTTGAAATATTGAAGGGTCAACTGACCATGGCGCCAATATTATGTATTCCATGTGGTTCAGAAGGCTTTGAGATCTATAGCGATGCATCTGGGAGAGGCTTAGGCTGCGTTCTTTTGTATTATTTGCATGTGATTGCTCTCGCCAACTTAAAGTACATGAGAGGAATTATCCGGTTCACGATCTTGAATTGGTGGCCGTGATATTTGCTCTTAAATTGTGGCGACATTATTATATGGCGTGAATATTGATATCTTTATGGACCATCAAAGCCTAAAGTATTTCATACATCAAAATGATCTCAATATGCGATACTAGAGGTGGATGGAGTTCTTTCGGGACTACACCTTCGAAATTCATTACACTCCTGGGAAGGGGAATGTTGTTGCTGATGCGCTGAGTCGCAAGACTCCAACATGAGAAAATTGGTAATAGATGCATGATGAGCATCTGATTCGTGAGTTGGAAGGGATGGATATATCTTTTGTTGACAAGTGAATGAGCGAAGAAGTATGCTTGAACTTGACGGAGGTGCAATACGACCTCGCGGACAAAATTTGTCGAGCTTGGGAACTAGATGAAAGCATGAAACTCTATATAGCAGAGTTGAAGGATGGGTCAAATTCCCAGTTCTCTCTAAACGATGGACTTTTGCAAAAAGATGGTCGATTTTGCATCCCTAAAGTTGGTACATTATGGGATGATTTAATGTACGAGGCACATTTTACAAAGTATTCAATCCACCTAGGGAGCATAAAAATGTATAAGTACATGAAGAAGATGTTTGGTGGCCAGGTTTGAAGAAAGATATAGCCCATTACGTGATAAAATGTCAGACTTATGCCATGGTAAAAGCTAAATGCTAGAAGCTTTGAGGTTTCCTGCAGTTGCTACCTATTCCGAAATGGAAGTTTGATGACATTTCGATGGATTTCGTGCACGGTTTGCCAAGATCACAACGCGAGAACGATTCTATTTGGGTGATCGTGGGTCTGTTGACTAAAGTAGCTTACTTCATTCCGAACAAGAGGGATGATGTAGTGGAAATCTTGGCTAAGATTTATGTCGAGCAAATAGTACGATTGCACGATGTGCCCCGTAACATCGTCAGTGATCTAGATGGGCGTTTTACTTCGAATGATTGGAGGCTAATCCATCAATTGTTGGGGACAAAACTAAAGTTCAGTACGGCCTTTCATCCGCAAATGGATGGCCAGACTGAGAGGACCAACAGAACAATGGAATACATGCTCTGTATGTGCGCCCTGGATTTCGGGAATAGGTGGGAAGATCACCATTATATGATTGAGTTCGCCTATAATAATAGCTATCAAACTAGTATACATATGGATCCCTTTGAAGCGTCATACGGTAGGAAGTGTCGTACACCGTTAGCTTGGGTGGAAACAGGCAAATCAAAGGTCTATAAATGTAAGGAGGTCGAAGATGCAAATTCTACCATACGTACTATTCGAGAGAGTCTATTGGTACACCAGGATAGGCAGGCAAAATACTACAATGCCAAACAGTAAATGTGGAGTTTGCAGTGGGCGATTGGGTATACATAAAGATCGAGCCATTCAAAGGTGTTTCGAAGATTTGGCACTTGAAAAAGATAATTCCGAGGTATCTTGGTTCGTTTGAAGTGGTGGAGAAAATTGGAGAAGCTGCCTATCGGTAGCTCTATCTGCGGAGCTAAGTAGTTTGAACGATGTGTTTCACATATCGGTGCTGCGAAAAGCTGTAAAAGATCAAGCTCAGGTGATTGTTGCGGATCAAGTACCAGTCGATAGTAGGCTAACAATGAAAGATTGACCCATTCAGATCGAGGATACGAAGATCAAATAGCTACAGAACAAGAAAATAGGGATGATCAAGTCCGGTGGGATAACTGTGGCCATGAAGAGCAAACATGGGAGCGTGAGCAGACCATGCGTGATTAATATCCCGATTTGATTGTGTAAGTTGTTATAATATTGTTTGTATGAATAAAAAGTTGTTGTAACTTTTAAGTTGCAATCTTCCTTATAGCTGTATGCAAATTTAGGGATGAAATTTTTGTAAGGAGGGGAGGGTTGTAACACCCCAAATTTGACAGCAAAAATTTTGTCACAATCGTCGGGCAATACTGGGTATCGCCTGATGGAGATAGCGATGTAGTGTTCGTCGAGCTGCACTCGACATACTCAATGTGTTTGATGAATCGTCGAAATGATCTCACCGAGTGGCGATAGTGGCTATCGCCGGATGGCGATAGCGGTAAGCATTTAGTCGGCAATTGATGCACTCAATGCATTCGACGCACTCAATGCTTGAAAGCATTGAGTGGCTTGATATCGTTGGTGATAGTGGATATCAACGGACGATTGTGCCACGTGGCGTAATACATGTGTCGGATTGGCTTTTAAGCAGACAATAAGCGGTGGTTGACCTGGTTCAAAGCGGTTAAGTCGATGTTGCCAAGTGGCGACAGTCGATGTCGCCAAGTGGTGACAGTCGATTTCGCCATGTGGCGACAGTCGATGTCGCCAGGCAATAGCGCCAAAGTTGACCAGTCAACAAATCCTGGCCTTTGCTTTGTTTTGAAGGAGAGATCATATAACACCTCCATCCTTCACATAAAATATAATAGAGGATCCGGCCGGGGCCCCATGTCATATTTCGCAGACAGACGACGATGTTACTTATTAATATCAAAAACCAGTACACGCTTCCTAACTCAGAGCATTCTAACGGAAGCTTTCAGGGTTATTTCTAAGCTCATCAACCAAGAATGTCTACTGTATATATAAACAACCATATATATATATATATATATATATATATATATCACAGGAATTTACACAGATATACACAAAGTGTTTGGCCTTAAGGCCTTACAGTTAAACTTCACAAGTGTGGTTTACATAGTTCGGCGCGCAGGCCGGCCACATATGAAAATAGTAAAACTATTCCTCTTGGCCTTCGAGGGCCAGCAAAGTAGCAAGGGCTTCAGCCCGCTATTTCCCACTCGACCCCCCAGCACCTGCACAGAGATAATCCACCACGAGGGTGGAAAACAAGGCAACGGTCAGCATTCAGCTGACCAATTTATAATGACCCTACCCCTTTCCCGGGGCAGTGGTATTCCTTCCCTGCAGGCATAGTATTTTCCCAAGCAGATATATCCCAAAATGTGCACTCACGCACTGTTAAATATATCACAAATGTCGGTCGCACGTCCCTACGCTCCGTGTACTCAGGGCACATTATCAGTATACCAGAAAACTAGGGTCCCACCACCATTAAGGGGTTCCAGACCCAACGGTAAACATTGTGCATTCATGCTCCATGGACCACGGCCGGAGACTTTAGTCTTAATGGCGTATAGCCCAAGACTCTCATTATGTGATCCTAACGAATGCCAATAACTTAGGCAATCAAATTAGACAACCATAATGCGGATATATTTCAGCCCTTGCCCGTTGCTCAAATTGCTAGTTCAATGTCTAGACTAACGCAGGTCAGTTTCCCCTTATCCGTTCGGCTAGATGGCCTTTAAGAGCTCGCAGCTCACAATAGCCACACTGTCCTCCAAGGACTGGCTTGACAATCAAAAAGGGAGTTATTGCCAGCGTTCATCACGATCGCTTGGCGGGGCCAACAGAAGCTCTCTTTCCATGCCCCAACTCAACCCAAACCCTGCTAGGGTATTTTCCCGGAACTCCATTCCAGTACTTCCTGTTACTCCACTTCACAGGCACAACCCACAGACTCCATAAAATACTTGTTTATATGTGGAGTCTTCTCCAGTTCACAAAATAAAGCATCCCCAATCCAGACCAACCTGTCTGGATGGGCTTCACACAGCATGCATATTCCTTACTACACATTTCCGGATCTATATGCAAACATTAATTGGGGATACCATGTATCAACCCACAGAATTTTATTAACAATTCCACCTTTTGGTGGAGGATTCCATGCACATGCAAAAGTAGGACTTCACTTGTCCAAGAAGGAAGATCGTTACCCTTGTAGTTCTCTTCGGAGCCATGACGAACCTTTTCTACGCGGATGGAAGTGAACACCTCACTTTCCCCTTCGCGGATCTAGCCTTGAATCCTGCTTCCGATGAGGGAATCTCCTTCAGCACCTTCACAAAGGTCAGTCCAGCACTCCTTAGTTCCTTCTTCCAAGAACACTCAAAGGAGTTGAAAGGAAGAGAGAGAGTGGAGAAGGAAATAATGAATTCCTCACTCCATAACCCTCTGCATAAGCATCCTCGGGTTTAACCCCAACCACATGATCCCTTCTCATCCTAAAGCAACAACCACGATTTTAGTTGAAAAGTCAACCTACCGCTCATCTGCTGCTATTACATCAAAATCCATTCTACTTTTATTGACCTCGAGAAGGTAGTTCGACGTGAAGGCCATTCAAGACAAATGTTTGATGTTCGTCGAACGCACGATAAAGTTGTTCGACGTTCGTCAAATGCATGATAAAGTCATTTGACGCGCATGCTGTTCGACGAATACACAGTTCGACGTTCATCAAAATCACTAGAAGTCGTTTGACGTTCGTCAAACTCAATAACATTTCGATGTTCGTCGAACTCGAGGAAGAAATTCGTCGAACTCACTGAAAGTCGTTCGACGTTCGTCGAACCTGAGAAATACATTCGTCGAACTCGAGTGGTAGCCTCCAATGACCGCTCCTTTTAGGGTGTTACAGATCATGTGGCTGGGATTAGTCCCGAACCCACTTAACAAGACAAGAATATGAAGGAGGTTTGATTCTCTTTCTCTCTCTCTCTCTCTCTCTCTCTCTCTCTCTCTTCATCTCTTGATTTTCCTTGAATAAAAAAGGAAGAAGAAGCTAAGGAAGTGCTGGGCTGAGCTTTGTGAGCTCGCTGAAGGAGATCTTGTGGTCGGGGGCAAGCTCTGAGGCTAGATCCGCAAAGGGGAAGTGAGGCGCTCACTTCCATCCACATAGAAAAGCTTTGTCAGGGCTCCGAAGAGAACTACAAGGGTAATGAGTTTCTCCCGGACAAGTGAAGTCCTCAATATGCATACTTGCATGGATCCCCTCACCAAAAGGTGAAAAAGGGTGGATTTCAATGGGTAGATTGGTTTGATCCCCATATATTCCTACATATAGATCCGGAAATGTTTAGTATAGAATTGGCATGCTGTGAGAAGCCCATCTGGACAAGTTGGTCTGGATTGGTGGTCTTTATGCTTTGCATGCCGGAGAAGACTCTGTGAAGATACATGTAGGTGTACTTGTGAAATTTGGGGTCAAGGGATGTGCAGGATGCTACATAAAAGTATTGGATAAATCTCCAGGAAAATACCCTGAAGAAAGTACAATTCGAAGAATTGTTACTGTCACTGGCGTTATCTTCCAGAAAGCTAAAATGTTGTTTGGCCAATCTCTTTGAGACCTAGGGGTCAATGTTTGAGAAACTGAGAGCTTTGATAGCCTAGTAATGTTTGGTGTCAGCCTGAAATGGACAAAGCAATTTTCTTTACTGTATCGTCAAGTTAAGTACCTCTAAACGACAGAGTCGTTAAGTTAAGTACCTCTGAATAAGCAGTTCATCATTAAGTTAATTATATCTGAACGACATAGTCGTCAAGTTAAGGACCTATGAACGACAAAGTTAACCGTTAAGTCGCAGAACTTTGAACAGTGGTGATACATGGGATGGCGTGTACACCGAAAAGGTGCCCTGAGTGCACGGGGCATGTGTCCGGTTAGCCTATGTCTGTGATGAATGGTGATTAAATTGCACATTGTAAATGCCACGAAATATATAAGATGTCTTGTTTGCAAGGATAGAAAAATACCGCCCCGAGTAAGGGGTGGGATCATTATAAACGGGTCAGCAAAATGCTGACCGTTGCTTTGTTTGCCACATTTTAGTGGGCCCTTTTCTGCAGGTGTTGGAGAGCCAAGTGGGAAGTAGCGAGCTTAAGCCCATATGCTGCAATTGGCTGGCCCTTGAAGGACCAAAAGTGAACATTTTCTATTTTCATGTGTTACTGGCCTTCATGCTGAAGTATGAAACCACGTTTTTTTAAATAAAACATTTATAATAAGGCTATGACCAAAACATGTGTTATATGTATATATATCATTCCTATTGTGTAGTGAACATTATTGTAATGTATGGGTTCATAAACTAAAATGCTTCCGTTAGAATGCTCTGAGTTAGGATGCGTTCATAATTGAACTTGGGTTTGGAAACAACTAGTAATCTCCTTACCTTCCTGTAGTATATGGCATCGGGTCCCGGCTGGACCTTTTGTCATATGTTATAAGACGGATGGGGGTGTTATAGCCGGTACCGAGGCCACCTGTGTGGTGCGCTGGCCGATTTCTTGATATCGTTGTTGTCCTGATTCTAATTTTCCCTTCTTCGTAGGAGGAAACTGGAGTGGATTGAGATCGGGGAATGGAGCCAAGGCACTCTTCCCCGTGTGTAACCGAGCGTGCCACAAACCCCTTAATTACGGGAGGCTCTTAGAGGACGGTGATGGGACGACTTCTCCGGGAGTAAAGATTATGCGAGCAGACGAGCGACTTTGGCAAGCCACGGAATAGGTCGACATGGCCCAGCAGGAACTACTCGCAGTTTATGAGTACTTATATCCTTATTAGCCGCCTCATTCCGGGGTGTGAGGGCAAGGTAGGGGGGGTGGATTCAGTACTGAACCGCCCACCCCATCCTCACTATAGATCTGAAGGCCTTGGTCACACCCCTCTCCGGGATTAGCTCGTGCGTAATAACTATGATCTTAACTTCTTTTCCATAGCACATTTACTTTCTTGGTTATTATTTGAAACTGCTCGCCCGCTAACGGGCCTATGCTTGTATATTATTCCATTATATGTAGCTTGTCACTGCTTATCATTTCTTAGGCAAATCCGGGCGAGCTGCCCTTACACGCCTACCCCCTCCTTAGGCGGGTGTGAGACGACTTGACTTGCTCGCCTCTCTGGCAGACGCGAGCCGACTTGGCTCGCTCGCCACTTTGGAGGGCGCGAGCCAGCTTGGCTCGTTTGCCACTTAGGCAAATGCGAGCTAGCAAGGCTCGCTCACCACTTCCCTGCCGCCGCATAGTTCTCATAGGGTTGTGGCAGTGGTCTAGAACTAGTGGCGGGCTTATAAATTAAAGCGTTAAGGCACATTTTTTCTATCCACACATTTACCGCTGATAGGATGTTTTCCTACCCTTTCTTTTTCTATAAATAGTCCATGACGCTTCTTCCCACCTACATCATTTAAACTCTTCTGCGTCTTCTCCACTCCTGCGATTCTCAGTCCACCCGATTTTTGCGAGAACTTCAGCATCCCAGCTGACTAACAGTTGCGAGATGGGAGGAAGTGGTCGCGAGGCTAAGGGGAGAAGCAAGTGCGCTTGGACTTTCTATAATTATGCCTTCCTCACTGCTAGCCTTACTAAAAGCGAGTTCGTCAAGGTGGTCGGTGACTTCATCCCGCCCGGGTTTGAGGCGAGGCGACAAGGGGAAGAAGAGAAGATCAACAATCTCTCTGGCTTAGAGCTCGCCATCCCCATCGCTCACTTTGATGTGGGCCTCCAGCTCCCCCTATGATCTGAGGTCCAGAAGATTTTGAAATACTTTGGGGTCCACCGACGGGTTGTTGGAGCCGCAGCCTCCCTTCGATGAGGGAAAGTCAAGTTAAGCTCCACTACAAGGACTTCCCAAGAGGTCACCCATCCCAATAATACTCCAGCCCGAGCACGCTTAACTATGAAGTACTTTTGCAGCTCAATTTGTGATTAGATGCAAAAGTACTTCATTGTTAAGCGTGCTCGGACTGGAGTAGTATTGGGATGGGTGACCTCCTAGGAAGTCCTTGTAGGAGCGCTTAACTTGACATTCCATCATTGAAGGGAGGTTGTGCCCTCCAACAACCCACTGGTGGACCGGAGATGGGGTAGGGTGAATGGTTTGCAGACCAGTTGAGACTAAACCCTTTCGAGCATGGTGTTGGGGGTGCCGATGGCAGTCCTTTCGAGCTGTATGTTGGGGAGGTTGTTACAAAAAAGTGCACTTTTTATAACTTCCCCGTTCCCCAGCGTGCACTCTAATTTCCACCAGGTCTGGTTCCAGTTACAGGGCTACAGCCCAAGCACCCAAACCCCTCTCCAACCCCCCGACAGGTTGTTGGTGGCCACAACCTCCCTTTGATGAGCCAAACTCGATAGTCAAGCGCATATCACAGGGAGTACCCAGGGGTCACTCATCCCAGTACTACTCTCGCCTAAGCATGGTTAATTATGGAGTTCCTTCACTTCTCTTCACCAATTGAGTTATCACAAGGTCCCGACCCTTCCTGCCTCCCAAAAGCGGGTCACCCACGGGAAGCCTCTGCCACCCCCTCCATCCAAGAAGACGAGGACCACGGGTAGCAAGCCTCCTGCATCCTTGGAGAAGGGCAAAGCTATTGCGGTCCAACAATCTGAAACGGCCTCCACCCCGGGTGCTTCGACCAGCGAGCCTCCTAGCGAGGTGGCCGACACCTCCAAGGAGCGAGAGAAGGCGTCTGCTGACAAGCCCGTGTCGAGGGGGCGTCACAAATTTGGCTATGGAGAGCAGAATCTGGACGATCTCGACAATCCCCTCTTACAGTGGGATAAGGAGGAGAAAAGGGCGTCCATCTAGACCCTACTACCAAGCTGGTTGGAGCTGGACTCGTTCAGCCGGGAGGCCTTTTCCTTCTCCTTCAGCCTCTGTGTGAGGGAGGATACCGTGGTTTTCGACGAAGAAACCACGCGAGCACTCGTGCATAAGAGTGCACGGGCCCAGCTGCACTACCTGGAGCTGGCCCGTATGGTGAGCCACTAGTACATGCAGGTTGAGCAGAATTCCGCCTCGCTACAAAAGGACGATGATAACAAAGAAGAAGCCCACCACCTCATGCTTGAGAAGGTGGAGCTATATAACAATCAAGATGACACAGACGATGCCATCCTTGCGGGGTACCTGGGGGGTGGTAATTCCCGAAACTTGAAGAAACATTCCCCTTTTAGGATTGCCCTCATGAACACACTTACTTCTTCTCGTAGGATGCAGCGACAACCAAATGCCTCAGCTTACAAATCAATATCCTCAAGAAGGAGAATGAGGCATTGTGGGCGCGGGTGTGAGAAATAGAAGCTGCAGATCCCCGCCGCCCTCTAGCAGCAGTGGTTGGCTCGCCAACTACTCTAAATCTGAATTTGAGGAGATGTTACTGGAGAATTCTGGTAAGGCCGAAAAGTTCACGCTCCAGACTATGCAGCGGGCTGGCCTAGTGATGAGCGAATGCACGGGGCTCTCGGTGAGCGATGTTGTCCTGAAACTGTTTATTCTGGTCCCCAAGCCCGGAGACAAGTCCTTCCAACCCCTTTGGGATAGCTCGTCGCCCGAGAGCCCGCCTCGCTGAACCCCCGCACCACACTTCTCTCCTCTTTTTTTGTAATCCATGTATTTTCTTTTGTTTCCCTCGCTATAATGTACGTGCGGGCTGAGCCGCCGGCCTTATAAATTTTTGTGATTAATATATGTTTTTCCAAAAACGACATCGATTGCTTTTAATAGTCTATTCCTTTCTTTTTGTATACTCGCGGCTCTACTCAGCCTTTCTGCTTGTCGCCTCCGAACCCATGCCCTGCTAGTGAGATCACAAAATTCTCAGGGACTTAGTTTAGAAAATCGATAAGACCTTAGGTAATTGGCCTGCGAGCGAAAAACTTTCGCCTTCAATAAGAGAGCTTCCCCGCGGTGCTTGTGAGAGCTAGGGCCAGGCGTCTCTCAGCCCGCACTCTGAATGCTTGGACTACGCGAACTGGGACCCATTTGGCGTGACTTGAAGGCTTGCGAGTGCCTCGCGTAATTAACCCTCGCAACCTGGGTCGCCCTACTTGGATTGAAGATGTTTGAGGATTGGGAGCGGTGAGACTGAGCTTGCCAGGAGGGACGAGACCCAGCTTTCTAGGAGGGGTGCGACCTAGCTCGCCAGGAGGGCTACGCAGGATCCATCTTCGCTGAGAGGGCTATGCCGAGGGGGCTATGCCGAGAGGGATATGCTAAGAGGGCTACGCCAAGAGGGCTATTCCTAGAGGGATATTCCATGAGGGCTACGCCAAGAGGGCTATGCCAAGAGGGCTTTATCGAGAGGTATATGCCGAGAGGGCTACACCAAGAGGGTTGTGTTCTCAGAGCAAAATTTCTTGGAGTAGCTCCTTGAAACCTTCAACACCCACCGGGAGCCCAACTGTCCAGTCAACTAGACAAGAGTCTGATGGCGGGCATTAAGAATTAACAGAGAGGATACACTCCATAGAGTGACATCCAGCCCTCCAAGCTAGTGGGAGCCTTGTAGCGGGATATGTTTGGGGTCTGAGTTGACACCATCGAGTGACATCAACCCTACCAGCTAGTGGGAGCCTGGCAGCGGGAACTACTCGGGGGCAGGGATGACACCATTGAGTGACATCCAGCCCTGCTAGCTATTGGGATCCTGGCAGTAGGATCAGCTCGGGGTCTAGGTAGATACTGTTGAGTGACATCCAGCCCAGCCAGCTAGTGGTGTCCTAGCAGCGGGATCTGCTCGTGGTTCTAGTGGACACTGTCGAGTGACATCCAGCCCTACCAGGTAGTTGGAGACTGACAACGAGATATGTTTGTGTCCGAGTAGACACTGTTGAGTGACATCAAGCCCAGCCAGCTAGTGGGAGCTTGGAAGCGGGATCTGCTCAGGGTCTGGGTAGACACCGTCAAGTGACAACTAGCCCTTCCAGCTAGTGGGAGCCTGGTAGTAGGATCTGCTCGGGGTCTCGGTAGACACTATGTAGTGACATCCAGCCCTGCCAACTAGTGGGAGACTGGCAGCCGGATCTTCTCGGGGTCTGTGTAGATACCGTCGAGTGACATCCAAACCTGCCAGCTAGTGGGAGCCTAGTAGCGGGATCTGCTTGGGTTCCGGGTAGATATCATCGAGTGACATCCAGCCCTGCCAGCTAGTGGGAGCCTAGAAGTGGGATCTGCTCGGGGTCCAGGTAGACACCGTTGAGTGACATGCAGCCCTGCCAGCTAGTGGGAGCCTGACAGCGGGATCTGCTCGGGGTCTGGGTAGATACCATCGAGTGACATCCAGCCCAACCAGCTAGTGGGAGCTGGCAACAGTATTTGCTTGGCATCTAAGTAAACACCATCGAGTGACATCTAGCCCTGCCAGCTAGTGGGATCCTGGCAACAGGAACTGCTCGGGGTCCGAGTAGACACCGTCGAGTGATATCCAGCCCTGTAAGCTAGTAGGAGCCTTGCAGCGAGATTTCTCGGGGTCAACATGTCAAATCCACCTCCAAGAGGTCTACCTACCCAGCCGGCTTATGAGAGCCCGGTTAGTGGAACCATCTTGTGGCTAACATGTCTAAGCCTCCTCCAAGAGGTCTACCTGCTCTGCCGGCTAATGAGAGCCCTGTCAGCGGAACCATCTAGGGGCTAACCTTCCAGACACCATCGAGTGACTTCCAGCCCCGCCAGCTAGTGGGAGCCTGGTCAGCGGGATCTTCTCAGAGTCAACATATCAAAGCAACCTCCAAGAGGTCTACTTGCCCTGTTGGCTAATGAGAGAACAGTCAGCGGAACCATCTTTGGTCTAACATGTCTTAGCCTCATCCAAGAAGTCTACCTGGCCTGCTGGCTAATGAGAGCCCGGCAAGCAGAACCATCTCGAGGCTAACCTTCCAAACACCATCGAGTGACTTCCATCCCTTCCAGCTAGTGGGCCCCTGTTCAGTAGGATCTTCTCGGAGTCAACATGTCAAAGCCACCTCTAAGAGGTCTACCTACCCTACCGGCTAATGAGAGCATGGTCAGCAGAACCATCTTGGGGCTAACATGACTGAGCCTCCTCCAAGAGTTCTACCTACCCTGCCGACTAATGATAGCTTGGTTAGCAGAACCATCTCGGGGCTAACCTTCCAAACACCATCAAGTGACTTCCAGCCCTGCCAGCTAGTGGGAGCCTGGTCAGTTGGATCTTCTCAGAGTCAACATGTCAAATCCACCTCCAAGAGGTCTACCTACCCTGCCGGCTAATGAGAGCCTTGTCAGCAAAACCATATTGGAGGACCCCCAAATTATATCACAATCTTACAATTCATTCACTTAGATGGGGACCTTTCAATAGAGAGTGCCCTGCCTTAGTTGGATAGGGATAAAGTTCATTATAAAGAAAAGCATACTAGGACAAGGCTCCCTCAGAATGCGCGATTGTTCACTTCTTTCCCTCCTGCTTTAGGTAGAGCATGCTCAACCTGCAAATGCTCTCATTGTCGTACTGGGCCTCTTACCCTCCTAACCTTCTATAACTCTGGGTCAGTGGCAGTTTCATGACCTTTCTCCAAATGGGGGGTCAATGGGCGGAAATTATCCCCTGCCCCCTCTTCTTCTTCCTGAGCGATTCTTTCTTTCTCTCTTCTTATATGTTGAGAACCTTGACATGAAACCTCGATGCAGGTCCTTAAAGCATTGGATCAAGTCGGAGGGGAGTTCGTGGAACCAGTTGTTCGCACTTCCCTTGAGGGTGACAATGAAGAGCCGACACTTAAAGGAATCCGGCATCTATCAGATTGAAAGCACATCTTCGAACAACTGGATGTGCCAGACCGGATCTTCCTTTTCGGTGTAGTAGGACATCTCTAGCTCATGGAACCCCTCCAGGATAGGGGTAGATGAGACTAGCTCGTTGAAGGGACTCCCTTCCCCTGTCAGGCGAGCCGAACGATCTCACGCCTCCACCTCGATGGTCCTTCCCGTACTCGTCGACTCGGGGAAAAAGGCTCACCTCGGGAGATCTCGCTCGCTGCCTCCTTCTACTGCTTCCTTCTCAGGTTGCCTGACAGGGGTGTTCTCGCCCACAGTTGGGGCTACGACCACTGGGATGGCAGGTGTCGAGCACTCGGCGTGAGCTCCGAGTGCAAACCTGATGAGATTTCGCATCTCTCGCCTGAAGTCCCCGAATATCCCAAGGGTGGCGAGAGGAGGGGAGTTGATGAGTTGGCCTGGTCAGAACCTTGCCATTCACCTCCAGTCTTTGTGCTCGCTAAGGTTTTCTATGTTGGTCACACTCCATGCTAATCACTACAAAATGTTGAAACTGAGAACCAGCTTCTGTGGAGTTCGGACTTGGGGAAGGGGTGACCTCACACTTATTTCTCCTAGTGAGCTTGACTGACCAAATACTTAAAACACAGAACTGACCCAAGGCTCCAGTACGAAGGTCCCACCACACACCAGAAAGATCTTAGAGCGCTTACCCTCCTTAGCCTGTGTTGAGCTAAGGGCACCTTAGAAAGCGCTAAAAGATCAAAAAGTAAGAAAACTAGGATGCCTGCCTTCTGAGGTATCCCCTTGGATCTATTAATATATTTTTGAGCATGACCTGCAAATAACATAACTCCGCTATTCTAAATGGCTATATGCAGCCCAAAAATGGGTCTGTCAATAGCAAAACTCCGTTGTTTAGTGAGGATATTGGCAGGCCTAATCATATTTTGTATATCAAATTATATTATCCACATGACATCTGCACCCCACTCATTGTGGGAAATCGAGGCCAGCTCGCCACTCCACTAGGCTGACGCGGCCTGGATCTCACAACTCGCCTCTCACTTTAGGTGAGCGTGAGACGGGCTCCTTCAGCTTGCCTGCCCCTTACACGAAGGCGGCCATGCAGTCTTAGTCCGACAGACACTTAGGCGAATGCGGGCTGGTGAGCCGGCTCGCGCGGTTCGTCTGCCAATGTGTGGGAGGTGGGTTGGCTGCCCCTTGGGCTTGCTCGCCTATCGAACTGGTGCAGGCCAGGTTGCCCTGGCTCACTCGCCCATCTGGCGGGTTGCCTTGGCTCGCTCGCCCGCCTGGCGGATATGGGCAGACTTGCACTGAGGGCCCCTCTTCCGCCTTGTTGGACCCACTTGGTGAATACTGGGTTGTACAATATAGTGGTTGATTTAAGCAAGCCAAAGACTGTGTTGCCACTAATTGACTTCTTCACCTCTTAAAAGGATAAGAGAGGTTTGGGGTTTAAGTGGAACAGTAGAGATTCCCCTTCCAAAGGGAAAGTAAAGCTCGTGTTGTACCTCAGACCACATTCCATAAGGTAATTCTCCCATCAAACATGTATGACCAAGATAACATATATGGTCACTAAAAGAATAAGAACTCTTCTTGTAAGTTTACAAGTGTATCCTATAGTGGAGGGAGGAAGGGCAAGGGTTTGAGTGCCTTAAAGACTCCCCATGAAGAAATTCAGATGACCCATCATGGACCATTTTTGTTTGGTACTCCAGCCGCCTACACTCAAGAATGTGGTAGTGGCAAATAGCCAAACTCTTCCAGCAAAATCACAGACTAAAGGCAAGTCTATCAGTAAGCCTGACTTAACCATCTCTGATGCCATCAACAGCATATCTACTTCAAAGAAGATTGTTGTTGAAAGCAACCAGGGCAAGCTAAATTCATTTACAGGAAGAATTACCTTCAGTCAGATTTTAGCTGAAATAAACAAGGAGAGGGTTGCTACTCTCCCCTCTGAATAGTCTGTTATTAATAGCTTGCAACCTAATGGAACTGTTTAGAAGGGAAGGTGCAACATTAATGAGTGTTGGTGATGTGTTAAAGTGGGACACTTTTCCATAGATTATTGGCACAACCCTAGTGTGCCAAGGTCCAAAGTGAGTCTTCCTGTCAGGAGTACTACAGGAAGACATGTTTCTTTTCAGACTAACAAGCACCTAGGACAATTCTTATTGGGGTTCTAAGGTAAAGTTATTTGTGATTGCAGGTTAGTCCATGTACCCATGGACCAATATGGTACTTGGGAAGTGGATGTTCCAGGCATATAACTGGAACAAGATGTCACTTGAAGGACTACACTTCTATGAAGAATGGACCTAAAGTTATCTTTGGAGGTTCAGACAGAGGAGTCACCAAGGGAAATGGTATGATTACCAATGACATAGTCTCAATCTCAAAAGTAGCTTATGTGGAAGGGTTGCAATACAACCTGATAAGCATAAGCCAACTATGTGATCTTGGCTATGTTATTGTATTCCACAAGAATGAGTACTAAATTAAAAGGTCAAGTGACCAAGAGGCCATCTTGACAGGCACTAGGAGTAGAAATGTTTATTGTTTAAATTTTCTATGCTTGAGTACATACTCTCATGTATATTTAGTTGCAAATGAGAAAGTCTCATATTATATGCAATCGCACAAGAGACTGGCTCACTTGAACTATAAGACTATAAGTAAGCTCTTTGGTGAAGATCTAGTCAGGAATGGTCCCAGTATTAAATGCACCAAATAGGGCATTTTCTCTGCATTCCAAAAGGGTAAGCAGACCAAAGCTTCTTTTAAGAGCATTAAGGCCAAGGATTCTATGAGGTGCTTATACCTCCTGCATATGGACATGTTTGGTCCTATGCCTATTCATAGTCTAGGTAAGATAGTATATACACTTGTAATAATTGATGACTTCTCCAGGTTTGCTTGGGTTTTCTTCTTGAAGAAAAAGTATGAAAACCTTGACATCTTCAGGACCTTTGTCAAGCAAATTCAGAATGAATTGGACAGTTCTATGGTCAAAGTCAGAAGTGTCCATGGCACTGAATTTCAATCTGATTGCTTGATAAAGTTTGGTGAAGAACAAGGGATTCACCAAGAATTTTCTTCTCCAAGAACACCCCAGCAAAATGGGATAGTTGAGAGGAAAAACAAAACTCTCATAGAAGCTGGAAGGACACTACAAAGTGACACATCTCTCCCCGAATACTTCTGGGCTGAGATAGTAAATACTGCATGTCATGTCCTAAATAGGGCTTCTGTCATCAAATAACACAAGAGCCTTGACATGACCGTGATATGCCCTATGCCACGCCATCCTCGGGCGTGTCCCATAGGCGTGACACTAAGAACTAGAATCGTCTATCAAAGAACGTCGATCTGCCAAGTACAAGCCAATGTCGCCCGTGACACGCGCGTGAAATCCTTGTACGGGGCATGCCAACCATTGGAAGAACTGTCAAGACACTGCCACGTCGGATTAAAATGACACGCCCAGGTCACGGGCGTGACCCAGGGCGTGTCAGGAGCGTTTTCCATCCAATAACTCAGTCGTTCCTGCTGTTGTCGCCAGATTACCATTTCCAGCTTGACACACCCTAGTCACGGGCATGACCAGGGGCGTGATGCCTCCATTAATAGCATTTTATTCCCACCGTTTCAGCTTCCCTCCATTTTCCAGAAACAAGTCTGACACGCCCTAGGTCACGGGCATGACCTAGGGGCGTGTCCCATCATTTAACATATTTTAGCAGTTTCTCCTCCAACGTTCCTGGGGTTTCAAGACGATGGTTCCGAGCCTAACATGCCCTAGGTCACTGGCGTGACCTAGGGGCGTGACCGACCAGCAATTTTTCCTATAAATTCTAGATAGCTTCAGATGTTCAAGGTCGAATTTTTGGAGTTGGAGTCATGTATTTTACTTCTTTTAATTACTGTATTTTCCATTTCCTAATCTAGATTAATATTGTGAAAGCTTTTATTCTAGTTGTTTTTATTTAAAGCATGTCTTTCCCTACCTTATCTTGTAATTCCATAATCATGATGAGTAGCTAATTTTCATTTAGCACTTGATCATGATAAACCTTAGAATAAAATAAACTTTTCATTTTTAATCAACAATGTCTTGTTCTTAATCTTGCTCACTAATGATTGATCTTTGAATTATATTTTATCAAATTCATATTTCGCAGATATGTTCTTCGATCTAAGATCTGTATCCTAAATGACCAAGAGGTTGTGGATATGAGGAGATCACTCTGAGATAAAAGGAGTTGCATGCACTCCTCGAGAGAGGACGACATAAATCTTCCGGATTGGAGTCAAATCCAATAGTGGGGTTCACCGCCTAAAGCAAGCTTAGGGTTTTCGACTGGCTGAGAGGTCTTAATCGATCAACCTAAGGTTAGTCAAAAGCATGAGCTCGAGAGAGACACTTTTGTACTTTAGGAACCTCCACAGTCGAGTGAGTAAATTTAAGAACTCGCATTTCTTTAATTTTCAAGAAGGTTTATTTTAGCTGTTGCGTGCTAGGGTTCAAAGAAAATAAACGCAACCGAACTAGCAACCCGATGAGGCAAGTATACCTATCGAATTGTAGCAAGGGGACACAAGTGTCGTATTGAATCCGGGAACTGTTGGCTATGCTTACTCACATGAACGCTATTATCTTATCGACGGAAAAACTAGGGCTTAGAGAAAAACTAATTGCAAGGAAGGAAGTAAAGCTATAATAGAAAGAGAACTACCACAATTAAGTAAAGCTATTAAGCAAAGAACTATGCTAGAAAGGAAACTACCGCAGTTAATTAAAGAGCACAAGATAGGTGATTACTACAAAAGGTAGAAAATATGAAATGGAAATGCACTCAATCAAGATTCATCTCGGCTAAAGACGATTAAGAAAATGCGATAAAAATCTGAACTTAATAGGATAAAGGTCCTTGACCGTGGAGGTTCCTAAAGCTTGAACACGTTTCTCTCAAAGTCGTGCCCAACTGAGTTTAGGAAGGTCCGACCGACTCTTGTCTAAATCGGAGGCCTAAAACTCGCTTTACGCGGTGAACCCCACTATTGGATTTTACTCCAATCCGGGAGATTTGGACGTCTGCCTCTCTCGAGGGGTGCGTACAACTCCCTTTACTCTTGAATGCTCACTTCATTCTTTTGGCCTCTCGGCTAGCCCAGAATGAAAGCAAAGGCGGAGAGTATATATCGATAATATACCTCCAACCCGTGATTAATCAAGAGTAATTCAAGGCCCTAACCTAAAAAGAAAAGATTAATTAAAACATCATAACTTAATCGCTCTAACCTCGGATTATCAAGATCGAGTACAAGGAGGATTAGTTAATCATAATGGAGTGGAGGAGGGGGGATGAGTAGTAAAGCATAAAAAAAACACAAGCTAAACAAAGAACAATTCTATTAATGAAAAGGGGCAATTTACACTAATTGAAATTAAAATTACAAGTGCATGAAATTGAAATCCTATTCTAGCCCTACAATTAGCACTAAACAAGAGCAAAATTACAATAAAAGCTAGAACAAACTAAGGTTAAGCTAGGGTTAAACAAAAATTACAAAGAGAGGGAGAGAGAGAGAGAGAAAGCATGAAAAAAACTCAAGAACCAAAGGGGCAACACCTCCCCCTCTCAACCAAAGCTTGCTGAAATGGAGAGGGGGGGTCTCAATTTATAGAATTTTTCTCGGGTTGGTCACGCCCTCCGACACGCCCTAGGGGGGCGTGTCAGGGGGCGTGACAGTATTATGTTGACCTCGGGCTCTGGATTCTGGCGGGAGGGATGATTGCTTCGGTACGTTGGTGGTCACGCCCTAGGTCATGCCTGTGTAGGGGGGGGGGGGGCGTGACAGGCACGTCATGTCCAAATCATTGGTCGGAAATCCGTCAGTCGTCGAAAAGTTGATGTCACGCCCCAGGTCACGCCCATGATGGGGGGCGTGACAGTACTGTTTACGTGCTGTGGAGAAACGACATTTAATGCGGCGGCAGGCTTTGCGGCAGAGGGCGACACGCCCATAGTCACGCCTGGTGACACGCCCAGGGAGGGCATGTCAGGGGGGCATGATAGCAGTTTTGTCCGTTTTCTTGTCCCTTCCAGCAAAAGTCCTCGGGATCGGGTGACACGCCCTAGGTCACGCCCAGGGAGGGCGTGATAGGGGGGCGTGTCAGGTCATTTTTGACAAATTTCCTGAAAACCTGCAAAAGGACAAGAAAATGTTAGTGGCAATAATATTTACATAAAAAGGATAAAAATAAACTAATAATAGACATGATTTGTACACTATAAAATAGAAAATATGATAATAGTTTAGGCTACAAAACGTATTATCAAATTCCCCAAGCTTAAGCTTTACTTGTCCCAAGCAAAAATATAAAAACTAGATATTTATAAAAAGGACTAATCAAAAAGTTCTAATTATGCCTACACAAGTACTATGCGAAATTTTAAGTAGGGAAAAGGTGAAATGTAAGTCTAAAACAATTATTTAGGTATGGTAAAACTTTTATAAACTTTACTTAATAAAAAAAAATCATCCAAAATTTTAACGAGATTTTTTTAAATAGACTTAAGCAAAGCAACGAAAATGAAAAACACGCATTGAGTTGTTACTGGATCCAAGCAACGCATTATAATTATATCAATTTAATTAACAAAAATCTAGATTTAAATCCAAAACTAAAATTGATTTACTTTTTTTTTTCTTAGTTGTTAAATAAAAATCAAAAAGCGTGAATCAAAAGGACTTAAATAGGACAGAAATGTTTGGTTTAGGAATATGATTATGAGTGGAATTCAAAGATAAATGTGAAGGTTTTAAAATCACACTAAACCAAAGCAAAGAGTTTCAAAAACTTTCATAAAAATATATACACATTTTTTCTTTTTCTTCTTTTTTTTTCATTTTTTTTCATTTTTTCAAAACAAAGGCCATAAATATTTATATTTTCCTTTTTGAATTGGCCAAACAAAAAAAACATCACTTTTGAACATACTTCTTTTTTTTTCGAAAACCTTTCTCCCACAAAAATCACAAAATACCCTATCAAAATCGTCAAAATAATTTATGAAACTCAAAAAGGCTAGTGCGATTCGATACGTTGGAAATTTTGGCTTTGGTGAAACTGAAATGAAGGGAGGAGCTATCAAATGAAATCGGAAAAAAGCCCAAAAACGGATAACTAGCGGTAACAGTTTTTAGGTTGGCAGGAAAGCTCAAACGAAAACAAAAACGGCCTAAATCATTTTCACGCTTTTGAATTTATTTAAAACAAAGGTTTGAAAATTTTCAAAAAGCGAGTCCTAGATAATAAAAGAAGATTGATGAAATTAACTTGAAAATAGAAATAATAGGTGACTTGGATCATTCACATCTACTACGTTATTCAAAAGTTGACTTTACAAAAATTATTCAAAACGAAAAGAAAATAGTGGATGATGAATTTTTGAGAAAGTAAAGGAAATAAAAAAAACAAAAAACCATAATAGAAATGCGAGTTTTAGAAAAATATTTCACCTTAACATGCTACCGTGAATTAGAAACACAGCATGGCCAACATTTTACTTGTGAAACATAATTAAAAAGGACGATTAGAAATATTATAATTAACTAAGTTGTTTATGGGAGATTTTGAGTAAAACAAAAACAAAAACTAGGGGTACTATTGAAATACCAAAATGTATAAACAATTCAAAAACACATATTTTTTTTAATTTTTGAGAATATTCTCTTTTTTTTTTTGGATTTTGGAAAAAAAAAATTCTCTCTTTTTTTTTTGGAATTTTAAGATATTCATTTTTTTATTTATTTTGAAAATATTTAAAATATATACAAAAAGAAAAATATTTACACTAAGAAAAAATGAAGGAGGAAGACCTCCCCCAAGCTTAAAATAGACATTGTCCTCAATGTCTAAAGAAGGGGATTGGAGAAGGAGAGAAAAGTAAAGTACAGAATTGAAAGATGGAATTGAAAGACAGGTACTTCCCCGGATTAATTTGCTGCGAAATCTGAGTGATGCCGCTCCTCTGAATGTCTTCTTTGGACTTCGTGATGGATTCAACAATGTTGGAGCAGGCGATCGCAGAAGCTTCAGCTTGTCGGAGCCATCCGAGGCAAAAATTGTAAAATAAAGAAAACAGAAAAAGATAACTTGGGTTGCCTCCCAAGAGCGCCGTTTGGTTAAAGCGTCGTTGAGCTCGACGCATCAAAAAAAATAATATTGTCCAAAAAAATATTGTTGTCCAGAAATAAAATTGTTTTTAGCAAAAAATTAAAAGTTCAAGATTAAAGTTCGTGAAGCAGAAACTTAATAATATTTGGACTGACATCATCATCACCAGAAAAGTAGAGTTTAAGACGCTGATCATTCACTTTGAAATTACCCTTATCAGGGTGAGAAATTAAAACAGTTCCATAAGGAAATACTTCTAAAACAGAAAAAGGGCCAGACCAGCGAGATTTTAATTTGCCCGGAAATAAACGTAAACGAGAATTATATAAAAGGACTTGGTCGCCCAGCTTAAAGTTTTTAGGGTGTCTTAAGTGTTTATCGTGTAAACGCTTCGTCCTCTCTTTATAAAGTTTATTATTTTCATAAGCATAAGAGCGCCACTCATCGAGTTCATTTAGTTGAAATTTTCGAAGGTCACCGACTGAGTGGGGATCGAAGTTTAAAAATTTTAAGGCCCAAAAGGCGCGGTGTTGTAACTCTACGGGCAGATGGCACGATTTTCCATAGACCAGCCGATACGGCGTACATCCGAGGGCGGTTTTGTACGCTGTTCGGTAGGCCCATAGAGCATCGTCAAGTTTGGCTGACCAGTCTTTTCTAGAAGTTGAAACAGTCTTTTCTAATATTTTTTTTATTTCTCTATTAACTACTTCGACTTGTCCGTTAGTTTGGGGGTGGTAGGCAGTGGAAAGTTTATGGGTAACGCCGTATTTGGTAAGAATTTTTGAAAATTACGCGTTACAGAAATGGGAACCCCTATCGCTAACGATTGCGCGAGGCGTGCCGAATCTAGAAAATAATTTTTTAAAAAACATGACTACAACTCAGGAGTCGTTCGTAGGAAGAGCTTGGGCCTCAGCCCATCGTGAAACATAATCAACAGCAACTAAAATATATTTGTTTTCGAAGCTAGAAGGAAGGGGGCCAACAAAATCAATTCCCCAGAGGTCGAAAATTTCGCACTCTAACAAATAATTTTACGGCATTTCATTTTTATTAGAAATATTGCCCGACCGTTGGCAACTATCACACCTGCTCACAAAGGCTCGTGCGTCTTTAAATAGGCTAGGCCAGTAAAAACCCGCGCAAAGCACCTTGTGAGCGGTGCGAGCAGCTTGATAGTGCCCACCTGTCGGACCTTCATGCAAATGTTTTAGAATATCAATTCCTTCATCAAAAGAAACACATCTCCTTATCACTTGATCCGCACAAATTTTGAAAAGATGCGGGTCTTCCCAAAAGTAGTTCTTCAGCTCAGAAAAGAATTTCTTCTTTTGTTGAGAGGAGAACTCTTTTGGGAGCACCCGGGCCACTAGATAGTTGGCGATGTGCGCAAACCAAGGAGAAGTAGATGTATTAACTAAAAGCAGCTTCTCATTAGTAAAATAGTCATTAAAAGATTTTTCATTTAATTTTTCTATAAAGGGGTTATCTAATCTGGATAGATGGTCGGCGGCCAAGTTCTCGGCTCCTCGCTTATCACGGATCTCTAAGTCAAACTCCTGGAGGAGTAAGACCCAGCGAATCAAGCGAGGCTTGGAATCCGTTTTGGCAAGAAGGTACTTGAGGGCCGAGTGGTCCGTAAAAACAATGATTTTTGAAAGTGTAATATAAGGGCGGAATTTATCAAAGGCGAATACTACAGCTAAGAGCTCCTTCTCGGTTGTGGTGTAATTTTCTTGTGCAGATGTGAGGGTTTTACTAGCGTAATAGATGGGTTGGAAGTTTTTAGATATGCGTTGACCTAATACGGCTCCCACCGCAAAACTACTCGCATCGCACATAATCTCGAAAGGAAGGTCCCACACCGGAGCTATCATAATCGGTGCGTTAATTAACTTTTATTTAATTGATTCAAAGGTAGAAATACAAGAGTCATCAAAAATGAATGGAGCGTCTTTTTCTAAGAGATGGGTGAGGGGCTTTGTGATATTGGAGAAGTCCTTTATAAAACGACGATAAAAACCAGCGTGGCCTAGGAAACTTCTTATAGCTTTTATGTTTGTAGGCGGCGGTAACTTCTCAATAACTTCTATCTTGGCAACGTCTACCTCAATACCTTTAGCAGAAATTTTATGACCCAAAACTAACCCTTCCCTCACCATAAAATGGCATTTTTCCCAATTTAGGGCAAGGTTAGTTTCTTCGCATCGTTCTAAGACTTTTTCGAGGTTTTCTAAACATCTATCGAAGGAATCGCCGAACACGGAGAAATCGTCCATGAATACCTCCATAATGCTTTCTACGTACTTGTCAAATATTGCGAGCATACATCGCCGGAATGTAGCTGGCGCATTGCACAATCCAAACGGCATTCTTCGGTAAGCGAAGGTGCCGAAGGGACAAGTAAACGTAGTTTTCTCTTGGTCCTCGGGAGAGATGGGTATTTGAAAGTACCCCGAGAGGCCATTGAGAAAACAATAAAAGCTATGGCCGGAGAGACGTTCTAAAATCTGGTCGATAAACGGTAAAGGAAAGTGGTTCTTGCGGGTGGCGTCATTTAACTTACGGTAATCTATGCACATACGCCAACCCGTCACCGTCCGTGTCGGGATTAATTCATTATTCACATTACTAACTACGGTTATCCCTCCCTTCTTTGGAACTACCTGAACGGGGCTAACCCACTTACTGTCCGATATAGGGTAGATAATTCCTGCGTCTAATTGTTTCATAACCTCGCCCTTAACTACTTCTTTCATATTCGGGTTTATACGGCGCTGAGGTTGGATAGAGTTACACAAATTATCTTCCATTAAAATTTTATGGGTACAGAAAGATGGGCTTATGCCCTTGATATCAGAAATTTGCCAAGCAATAGCCCAGCGATGCTTACGTAGAACTAGAAGATGTTTATCGTTTTGCGTATCCGTGAGGTAGGCCGAAACGATAACTGGTAACTTGGAATCTTTTTCTAAGAAAACATACTTAAGGTGTTCGGGAAGTTCTTTAAGTTCTAGGGTAGGGGGTTCTTCATAAGAGGATTTTGAGATTCTTTCTTTTTCAAAAATAATATCTTCATAAACTTTTTTATAAGGAACGTAATAAGGGGTGGGGCTAGCACCCAAGACGGCTTCTTGTAGCGATTCAGTGGGAAGAACAGAGGAAGAACAAAAATCAGAAAATTCTTTTTCAAACTCAGAAAGACAATAAGAAGATTCATCACTTTCTTGCAGTGATTCAGTTGTAAGAGAAGAGGAGCAAAAAGTAGAAAATTCTTTTTCAAAGTCGGAGAGGCAGTAAGAAGAATCATCACTTACGACGTCTACGAAAAAGCATGAGTCATCGTTTGCTAAGGTGTTCTTCATCGAAGGGGTGATAGAAAATGTGACTTCGTCGTCGCCTACTCGAAGAAAGAGCTTACCATTGCTTACGTCAATGATGGCTCGGGAGGTGGCAAGGAAGGGTCGGCCAAGGATCAGGGGAACCTCAACGTCTTCTTCGATGTCCAAAATGACAAAGTCCACCGGGAAGATGAACTTGTTGACTTTCACTAGAACGTCCTCCACTATTCCTAACGGGTACTTGACGGATCTATCGACTAGCTGGATACTCATACGCGTGGGGTTAAGGCTACCAATCCCTAACTTTTTAAACAACAAAAAGGGCATCAGGTTTATACTCGCGCCTAAGTCGGCTAACACGTGTTTAACAAAAAGATCACCGAAGACACACGGGATAGAGAAACTACCCGGGTCACTGATTTTCTTCGGCAAACCATTTGTTAAAATGGCGGAGAGCTCGGCGTTTAGCATGAGGTGCGAAAGATTCTCTAACTTTTTCTTGTTTGTGAGGAGGTCTTTAAGATATTTGGCGTATTTCGGCATCTGCGAAATAGCCTCGTGGAAGGGAAGATTAATGTGGATTTGTTTGAAGATCTCTAAGAAGCGGGAGTACTGATCATCTTGACGTTGTCTATTAAGTTCAGAGGGGTATGGAGGATTTGAATTATTTTTGAAGATGGGTGGTGGAGTGAGAATATTTTCTAAAATAGGGGTGATAACTTCTTCAGCCGAGGGTGGAATTTTTAAAACGGGAGCGGAGCTTTGATTTTTAGAGGCGAGAGCGGAGCTTGCCTCGGGCTCCTCAGTTACCATACCAAAGACTTGCTTCCCACTCCGAAGAGTTATAGCTTTCGCTTGCTCTCTCGGTTTGGGTTCGGTATTGGAAGGAAGAGACCCTGCGGGTCGCTCAGAAATTATTTTCGCGAGCTGTCCTACCTGATTTTCTAGATTTTTTACGCTTCCGGTTAAAGTTCTTATAGTGGCGTCATTTGTGGTGATATATTTAGAAAGTAATTCCTCCAAGCTTGGAGGTTTTGGGTAATTTTGAAGAGGTGGTGGTGGTGGTGGTGCAGAAAAATGATTTTGCGGGGGTGGGCGCATCGCATTTGATGAATTACTCTATGAAAAGTTCGGGTGATTTCTTAAACCGGGGTTATAACTATTCGGAAAATTAAAACCAGGCGGATGAAAATTCACAGCAGAAAAATTATTAAAAGCAGTTCTAGGCATATTATTAACATAATCTAAATGTTCTGGAGTTGGGGTTGCAGATTCCCATACCTGAGGGGCGGAGGCAGCAGTCATCTCCGTTATCTTTTTGCTTAGGATTTCTACTTGTAGAGCGAGCTGGGAGACGTTGTCCACTTCATAGATACCTGCAGGCTTGTTCGGGCGGGACCTGGGCACATTCCACTGATAAGTGTTCATGGCCATGTCCTCAAAAAGCTCAAGAGCGGCTTCTGGGGTCTTATGATTTAAAGTACCGCCAGAAGCTGCGGCTATCATTTGCTTCGTGCTTTGATTTAGCCCGTTATAGAACGTCTGCACTTGTAACCATACAGGCAGCGCGTGATGTGGGCATCGTCTTAATAATTCTTTAAATCTCTCCCAGGTTTCATATAGGGTTTCAGAGTCTATTTGTCTGAAGGCAGAGATGTCGTTCCTATGTTTTGCAGTTTTAGCTGGCGGAAAATACTTCGCCAAAAATTTTTCAGTTAGTTCATTCCAAGTGGTTATGCTATTTTTAGGAAGTGTGTTCAGCCACTGCTTAGCTTTAGTTCTTAAAGAGAAGGGGAAGAGTCTTAGTCTGATCGCATCATTTGTGATACCATTAATCTTGAAGGTGTCGTAAATTTAAAGAAAGCTAGCTATATGTGCGTTCGGATCTTCATCTTGAAGTCCGTCAAATTGCACATATTACTGCACCATTTGAATTATGCTAGGCTTTAATTCGAAGTTATTATTTGCTATAGCAAGGCAGACTATACTTGATTCTATTCCCTCGAGGTTCGGTCGTGCATAATAGGACATAGTCCTTTGCACGGCCTCATCTACGTTGGGTTCTTCCATTCTTAAAGTAGCAAATGACTCGGAGTCCTCAACCGGCACTTGGATAGTAGGACCTTGAAATCGCGATCTTCTCCGAAGAGTACGCTCAATTTTGTGGTCCAAGTCCAAAATGACCGACGGACTCCCGCGGGTCATGCACTAAAAGAACAGAAAAGAAGAAGAGGAAGAGAAAAAGGATAAACTAGAAAAAAGATTAAATTTTTTTTGAAATAGATTTTTTTATAGATTAACTCTCGAACTTCCCAAGGACTACCCCGTGAAGGGTTCGCAAGGTACTAAACAAGACAGTGGCTCTTAAAGCCCTTTGCCCTTTTCGAGAGAATTAGGTGGCGTAGAAAAATTGTGAGGTTGGTTACTATTAAGAGCGGTGATAAAATTTTTTTTTGATTTTTAAAATTTAAAGAAGGAGGATGAGAAAGAGAAAAGATAAAATTAATAGGTTCGTGTTTTCAATATATCAACGGAAATTGGCTCCCCGGCAACAACGCCAAAAACTTGTTGCGCGCTAGGGTTCGAAGAAAATAAACCCAACCGAACTAGCAACCCGATGAGGCAAGTATACCTATCGAATTGTAGCAAGGGGACACAAGTGTCGTATTGAAATCCGGGAACTATTGGCTATGCTTACTCACACGAACGCTATTATCTTATCGACGGAAAAACTAGGGCTTAGAGAAAAACTAATTGCAAGGAAGGAAGTAAAGCTATACTAGAAAGAGAACTACCGCAATTAAGTAAAGCTATTAAGCAAAGAACTATGCTAGAAAGGAAACTACTGCAGTTAATTAAAGAGCACAAGATAGGTGATTACTACGAAAGGTAGAAAATATGAAATGGAAATGCACTCAATCAAGATTCACCTCGGCTAAAGACGATTAAGAAAATGCGATAAAAATCTGAACTTAATAGGATAAAGGTCCTTGACCGTGGAGGTTCCTAAAGCTTGAACACGCTTCTCTCGAAGTCGTGCCCAACTGAGTTTAGGAAGGTCCGACCGACTCTTGTCTAAATCGGAGGCCTAAAACTAGCTTTACGCGGTGAACCCCACTATTGGATTTTACTCCAATCCGGGAGATTTGGACGTCTGCCTCTCTCGAGGGGTGCGTACAACTCCCTTTACTCTTGAATGCTCACTTCATTCTTTTGGCCTCTCGGCTAGCACAGAATGAAAGCAAAGGCGGAGAGTATATATCGATAATATACCTCCAACCCGTGATTAATCAAGAGTAATTCAAGGCCCTAACCTAAAAAGAAAAGATTAATTAAAACATCATAACTTAATCGCTCTAACCTCGGATCATAAAGATTGAGTACAAGGAGGATTAGTTAATCATAATGGAGTGGAGGAGGTGGGGATGAGTAGTAAAGTATAAAAAAACACAAGCTAAACAAAGAACAATTCTATTAATGAAAAGGGGCAATTTACACTAATTGAAATTAAAATTACAAGTGCATGAAATTGAAATCCTATTCTAGCCCTATAAGTAGCACTAAACAAGATCAAAATTACAATAAAAGCTAGAACAAACTAAGGTTAAGCTAGGGTTAAACAAAAATTACAAAGAGAGGGAGAGAGAGAGAGAGAAAGCATGAAAAAAACTCAAGAACCAAAGGGGCAGCACCTCCCCCTCTCAACCAAAGCTTGCTGAAATGGAGAGGGGGGTCTCAATTTATAGAATTTTTTTCGGGTTGGTCACGCCCTCCGACATGCCCTAGGGGGGGCGTGTCAGGGGGCGTGACAGTACTATATTGACCTCGGGCTCTAGATTCTAGCGGGAGGGATGATTGCTTCGGTACGTTGGTGGTCACGCCCTAGGTCACGCCCATGTAGGGGGGCGTGACAGGCACGTCATGTCCAAATCATTGGTCGGAAATCCGTCAGTCGTCGAAAAGTTGATGTCACGCCCCAGGTCACGCCCGTGACGGGGGGCGTGACAGTACTGTTTACGTGCTGTGGAGAAATAGCATTTAATGCGCCGGCAGGCTTTGCGGCAGAGGGCGACACACCCATAGTCATGCCTGGTGACACGCCCAGGGAGGGCGTGTCAGGGGGGCGTGACAGCGGTTTTGTCCATTTTCCTGTCCCTTCCAGCAAAAGTCCTCGGGATCGGGTGACACGCCCTAGGTCACGCCCAGGGAGGGCGTGACAGGGGGGCGTGTCAGGTCATTTTTGACAAATTTCCTGAAAACCTGCAAAAGGACAAGAAAATGTTAGTGGCAATAATATTTACATAAAAGGATAAAAATAAACTAATAATAGACATGATTTGTACACTATAAAATAGAAAATACGATAATAGTTTAGGCTATAAAACGTATTATCATTAGCACAAGGGGATTCTAGATCAAGTGCTAGCTTCCCCAACTTCGAATTTATCTTTCTTAGTGTAACGCTTCCTTTTCTATTTCAAACAAAAACCAACTTTTCATCTGATAAGATAATAGCACTTTCTTGTGAGTACAAGTACTCGACAAGCCCCGAGTCGAAATAAGACACTTGATTCTATACTCTGAACGATAGGTATACTTGCCTCATCGATTGGAAACACGCGTTAGTGTCGAGAAAATAATCATCAAGTTATTGGCGTCGTTGCCGGAGAGTTCTTTGTTGATATTTTGAAAGCAAAATCTATTAATTTTATCTTTTTTTTTATTTTGTTTGTTTTCTTTAAAGTTTTAAATTTAATTTTTTATAATTAAAGTTTCTTGTGAAAGGGCCATGCCGGGTTTTCATCCTGCAATACCGCGTAGTACCTTGCAAACCCGTCATTGGGTAGCCTTTTGGAAGTCCGGGAAATTTTATTTTATAATTTTTTAAATCTTAAAACTTTTACTTTTATTTTTATTTTGGTGTTTGACTCAAGGGAATCCGTCTAATCTATTTGACTTGGATCTGGAGATCGAGCAAAGCTTACGACGACGACTAAGACTCTGTGAACTCAATTCTCTAGATTTGGTTGAGGAATCCATAGGTACCACTTTTTCTTCTTCATCTTCGTCTTCTTCTTCTTCTTCGTCTACTTCCCCTTCTTCTCAATTTTCTTTTATTTTGGGTAACCAAAATCCAAATATGGCCGAAAAACGGACTATGTCCTATTATGCCCGGCCAAATTTGGATAAGGCCCAATCAAGTATTGTTCGACCCTCTATTGTGAACAGTAACTTTGAATTGGAGCCAAGCATCATTCAAATGGTACAACAATCAATACAATTTGATGGGCTTCAAGATGAGGACCCAAATGCGCATATTTCTAACTTCTTAGAAATATGTGATACTTTTAAAATTAACGGGATTTCCGATGATGCCATTCAGCTAAGACTTTTTGTAATGCCCCGAAACTCAAAATGTAAAGCCCCGAAACTCAAAAGAGGAACAGGCAACATTTGGAGACGAGTTTGGGCCCTAGTAAGGGTCACACGTCCTGGGACACGGGCGTGTCCAGGGCTGTGTCATGCTCGGGTTGGTGGAGTTTTTCGTGTGGTCGACGAGATGAAGTCGACTATCGTATAAGGTCGGGAATACAGCCTGAGACACGGGCGTGTACAGGGCCGTCTCCTGCTCGGGCTGTTTGCCAGGCTGTGACGAGTGAGTTACACGGCCTGGGACACGGGCGTGTCCCAGGGCATGTCGGGCACACGACATGTGGCACGGGTGTGTCACATGGCCGTGTCCTCTTCGGGATATTTTTGTCCCATGTCGAGTGAGGAACACGGCACATAACACGGGCATGTACTGATTGACACGGGCGTGTCAAAGTTTGACACGGGCATGTCGAAGACCATGTCTGTTTGGGATGCGACTATTTAAGCGTCGATTTGGCACATGGCCTATGACACAGGCATGTCAATGCTTGACACAGGCTTTTCTAAAGTCGTGTCAGATGTCGTGTCCTAATCTATGTTTCCTTATTTACGGCGAGTGTGGAACACGTCCTTGAACACGGGAGTGTCGCAAGTCGTGTTCGGCCCAGAAATGTTATTTTTAGGGCAAATCGTGGCCGTTCGTTTCCTTCTATTTGGATCCAAGGGCCCAGGCTTGTCTATGCTTGGTTAAATCCAGGAATAGGGTTTGAAACCCTCATTCTTCATCAAGCTTTCTCTTTCTAAAACTTTAGAGAGAGGGGAGAGCAAGGAAGAAGGAGAAGGAGAGATCCGGCTGCTAGAGGAGCTTAGGAGCCCCGATTCAGGATTCGAGTCCAAATCTATAGAGGCGAGGCCGCTACGGTACTTTTCATCCGTCTAAATCTTCATGGAGCTAAAGAGAACGACAAGGGTAACGATTCTCTTCTTGGACATGTGAAGTCCTCTTTCCTTTTTGTATAGTAAGCCCGCCCTTGCGAGTATGCGGTGAGTCCGAGGTGTTCCTTCAGGTAGACATTAATAGTCCCTATTGTTTTGCATATATAGTCCGGAATCAAAATACTGACATAGGCATGGTGTGTGAAGACTACTCAGACAAGTTGGTCTGAATCGGTGATGTTTCATTATGCATGAATAGCAGGAGAAGATTCCGTGCCGATGGTTGTTTTCGGGTTTTCTATGCGGTAGATTGCAGCAGGTATCTTTGGGGATTAACTCCAAGGCGCACCCAGAAAACTGGGCAGAAGCGTGATTCTGCCAACTTGGTGGCCTGGGAGCCAACTTGTACATAACTGGGTTATATAAGATTTGTGTAATCGGTTTGGGACTCAGGGAAGCTTGACACGCATATATGGCTTAAAGTGGCATTGCGGTGTGGGCAACGGGTTAGGCGGAACCGTACCCGCTCTATGTTGTTTGGTTAAAGATACCTAAGGTACGTGGTACTTACCGTTGGCATAGATGGAGGGTCTTAGGCTTAGGCAGGAAAGACTATAACGCTCACAAGATTTGCCGTCCTGGAGGTTGTGGTGAGACCACGGATTTTTACCGGGTTCAACGAGTAAGTGCTGTGAGAGCACGAGGTGTGTGTCTGTGCGGGCCTGCATCTGTGGTGTATTGTGCAAATGTTTTGCTTTCACTTTAATTGTTGGATTATACTAGCGCAATGCAGGGAAGGATCACCGCCCCAAGAAAGGGGCGGGGTCTTTATAATTTGGTCAGCTTTAGCTGACCGTTGCTTTTGTTTGCCACCGTTGTGGTGAACTGTGCTTTCAGGTGCTGCGGAGCCTAGTGGAAAATAGCGGTCTGAAGCCCTAGTTGCGGAGCCGGCCCTCAAAGGCCATGCGAATGTTTACTTGTTTTATTCATGTGTGTCCGGCCTGCATACCGATGTTTGGAAAACACTGTTTAATTAAGTAAACTCTTTTAAGGCCATAAGGCCAAGTACTTTGTGAATTTTGTACGCTCATTCCTACTTTGGGTTTATTTAGTGGACATTCATGCTGTGGCTTGGGTTCTTATTCTTTGCAACATTTAAATTGCTTCTTCTAGAATGTACTCTTTGTAGGACGTTGTTATTGGAAGGATGGTTTCATTGAGTAACCCTTTGGTCTATTTGTGGTATATGGTGTCGGGCCCCGGCCGGACCTACTGCTATATACTATGTGGCGGATGGGGGTGTTACAATTTGGTATCAGACTACCGGTTTCGGTCATGATTATTAGAATTTGTGGTCAAATTCTTTTAAGGAGTGGTGAGCATGTGTGTGCGTCATCGTTATAACATAAAAAGAACCCATGAATGTCCACTTAGGAATGAAAATACACATGTTTGAGGAACCTGTGTGTTCCTATATTGCTTTCTGTAATATTGTTCGGTCACTTAATTGTGTTTTGTACGTCTATAAGTTACCATGAGTGGTGTAGGACCTTCAGAAAAGCCGCATTCTAAGGCAAGTAGTGCACCGAATGATATGCTTATAACACCTCCTTCGGCTTAAACCATAAGATTGGTGGCGGAAGCAGTGTTCACTATGATAAATGCCCAGCCAGCAAGGAAGGTGCAGCATCCAGCTCCTGCGGTGGAGCAGGTATCGCTTTAAATGTCAGAACCGATAAGGGTGGATCAAGTGGTGGTGGAGCCATAATTACCTAGGAAAGCAACTGAAAAGCAGCTCAAACATGTTATGGGCTTCAACCCTCCGGTGTTCTCGGGGACAAGAACCCCATCTCAAGCTAAGGATTTGCTCTCCCGAGTAAAGAGAGTCCTGATAGATACGGAGACGGATGAGTGAAAGAATACCACCATAGACACTTTCTTATTGGATGGTGATGCAAGGTTGTGGTGGGAAGGTTTTGAGCTACACCACTTTGGGGGAAGACAGCTCACGGACGTCTCGATGGAGGAGTTTTCAAGACTATTCTTGGAAAGGTACCTTCCCTCAGCTCAGAGGATTGCAATGGAGAATGAATTCCAGAAGCTGGTGCAAGGAGAGTGTAGCGTGGACGAGTACCTCCACAAATTTACACGGTTGGGTAGGTATGCAAGCTCAACATTCGCTGATAAGGAGAGGAAGATAAACCATTTCTATGAGGGTCTGAGGGATGAACTAATGCTACTGCTCTCAGGGCCTTTGACGCAGGGCTTCTTGACCCTAGTCAATACGGCCCGGTCGCTAGAGAAATATATGAAGTGGGTACAAGCAAAGAGGGACTCTAGTACAAAGAAAACAAAGTTCAAGGTGCCGACTACCTCAAAGTCTGGGTACCGTAAGTTTTATAAGAAGGCTAGGACTTCGGGTATAGCCCCTTGTTCTGGTCCTTCGGGGGAAACTACAGGCCGAACCACAGGAGCATGCTACAATTGTTGGAAGTTGGGGCATTTTGCCCGAGATTGCTGGAGTGGACGCCCAAAGTCCGAGAGGAAGCCGGGAGCAACCTATGAAGAGAAGGGCAAGGCGGTGGAGTCCACTGCATCGAACTGTGCTCTAACTCAACCGAGAGTCTATAATCTTGGCCAGTATGAGGCCATAAAGAAAGTTGATGCGGTGACAGGTATGGTTAAAATTTATAGCAGTTTAGCTTTAAATACTTGTTACCTTGTGCATGTTAGCTTACTACTGTTGTACTAGGCTTTATTTTGATTTTTGATAATTCGGCGAGAGCACTCTTCAATATGGAGCTTCGCACTCCTTTCTGTTTGAAGGATTTATATCACGCATCGAAGTACCTTCTTTAATGGCAAAAGACAAATTGGAAGTGTTGTTGACAAATGGGTGTTCAATGCGCGCGGATAGAGTCTATTACGTGAAGATATGATTTTGGAGTCAAGAGTTCGACTTGCAAGCATCGTTACTGCCACTGCTGTAGTTCGACGTGATATTTGGTATGGACTAGCGCTCGGAGCAGCAGGAAAACATCGATTGCAATCGCTAGGAGGTCAGGTTGGGAACTGGTCAAGAGACGACTTTTGCAGGCTTGATAGGGGCGAGCAAGACTTTGATGTCTGCTCTTCAGGTGGTTAAGGCAGTTCATGCTGGCGTAGAGCTGTTCTTCACACTAGTGGGTGCTTTGAAGCCTAAGCCTAGTTTGGACAATAACCTAGTGGTATCTGAGTACCCTGACGTGTTCCCCTACGATCTCCCTAGAGCCCCACCGCAGCGAGAGATTGACTTCACAATTGAGCTAGTGCTAGGTGCAAAACCTGTGTCACGCTCTCCGTATCGGTTAACGCCTAAGGATCTGGTAGAGCTGAAGGTTCCACTTCAAGAGCTATTGGATCAGGGTTATGTGCATCCAAGTTCGTCGCCTTTGAGCACACCGATCCTCTTTGTTAAGAATAAGGATGGAAGTTTGCGACTTTGTATTGATTATCGAGAGCTGAACAAGTTAATGGAGAAGAATAAGTATCTGATCCCAAGGTGTGACAATCTGCTCGATCAGTTAGTTGGGTCATCGGTATACTCGAAATTGGATCTGAAATCCGGATATTACCAGCTGAAGATAAGAGAAAGCGACATCCCCAAAACAGATTTTAGTACACAGTATGGGCATTATGAGTTCACCGTCATGCCGTTTGGGCTAACTAATGCGCCATCCGTGTTTATGGATCTGATGAACAGAATGTTCAGAGAGTACCTGGACCACTTCGTGATAGTCTTTATCGACGATATATTAGAGTACTCGCAGTGTGATAAGGATAATTTCAAGCATCTGTATATGGTGATGCAAACATTGAGGAAGAATCAGTTATATGCCAAGTTCTCCAAATATGAGTTTTGGTTGTCCTCGGTGGCATTCCTTGGTCATATTGTCAGTGGAGAGGGAATTGTGGTGGATCCGGTAAAGATAGTTGTTATACGGGAGTGGCCTGTGTTTTCTAGGGTAGAGGAAGTTCAGAGTTTTCTGGGACTTGCTGGCTACTACAGGCACTTCGTAAAGAACTTCTCGCAGATAGCGTTACACCTCACGACCTTGATGAGGAAAGATCAAAAGTTTGTGTGGTCGTCAGAGTGCGCATAAGCTTTCGAAGAACTGAAAAGTCAGTTGACATCGGCTCCTATTCTATGTTTGTCGAGTGGGACCGAAGGTTTTGAGATTTACAGTGATACTTTGGGCAGTGGTTTGGGTTGTGTTCTACTACAACATGAGAGTGTTATAGCTTATGGATCGCGTTATCTAAAGGTACACAAGAGGAATTATCCGGTCCATGACTTGGAGTTAGCGGCCGTGATATTTGCCCTGAAGCTGTGGAGGCACTACCAGTATGGTGTGAAGGTCGATATCTACACTGACTACAAGAGCCTGAAATACTTGTTGGATCAAAATGAACTTAACATGCGGCAGTGGAGGTAGATGGAGTTCCCGGGGGACTACACCTTCAAGATACACTATGTGTCTGGTAAAGGCAATGCGGTGGCGGATGCGTTGAGTCGCAGGGCTCCCGCACAGGATAACTGGCTGTCGGTTCATGATGAGCGTTTGATTCGGAATTTTGAGGCATTGGAGATCTCTTATATGGACAAGCAGCCTAGTGTCGAAGCACAGCTGAACTGGACAGATGTGTAGTATGACCTTGCTTATAGGATTCGTCAGGATATATTTTTGGATAAAAATATGAAGCAGATCATTGATGAGGCTGCATATGGGTCAAATTCCCAATTTGGTGTTGTTGATGGACTGTTTTGGAAGGACGGTCGTTTGTGTGTCCAAAATGTGGGTAAACTACTGGAGGAATTGATGTACGAGGCTCATCATACCAAGTACTCGATTCACCCAGGGAGCACGAAAATGTATCGTGATATGAAGAAGTTGTTCTGGTGGCCGAGACTTAAGAAGGACGTGGCATTGTATGTGGCGAAGTGTCAGACGTGCGCCTTGGTGATGGCGAAGTGCCAAAAGCCCAGAGGTTTCTTGAAGTCCTTGTCTATCCTAGAGTGGAAGTTCGACAATATCTCTATGGATTTTGTGCATGAGTTTCCAAGGTCGTAGAAGGGAAACGATGCAATCTGGGTGATCATAGATCGACTGACGAAGGTGTCGAACTTCATTCCGAATAGGAAGGACGACTCTGTAGATAAACTGGCAAAACATTATGTGGATAATATTGTTTGACTACATGGTGTGCCCCGTAGCATCATTAGTGACCGAGATGGGTAGTTCATGTCCAATGACTGCAGGTTGGTACAGCAAATGTTGGGGAACAAGCTGAGTTTTAGCACGACCTTTCTTCCGTAGATGGATGGTCAGACCGAGAGGGTCAATAGGACGACGGAGGACATGCTTCGCATGTGCGTCCTGGATTTCGGGAAGCAGTGGGAAGATCACCTATACTTGGTGGAATTTGCGTATAACAATAGCTACCAAGCAAGCATTCAAATGGTGCCCTTCGAGGCCCTATATGATAGAAAATGTCGCATGTCGTTGTCGTGCTTGGAAACGGGTGAGTCGAAGCTGTACAAATGACAAGAGGTGGAAAGCGCCACTTTGCTGGTACAGACAATTCGAGAATGAATACTAATCGCTCAGGAAAGGAAGGCTAAGTACTATAATGCCAATCATCGAAACATTGAGTTCGTTGTTGGCGACTGGGTGTATTTGAAGATTGAGTCGTTCAAGGCTATCTCACGAGTACAGCGCTTAAAGAAGTTGAGCCCTAGGTACCTTGGACCATTTGAGATTCTGGAGCGAATTGGTGAAGCAGCTTATCGACTGAAGCTATCGGTGGAGTTGAGTGTTCTACACGGCGTATTCCATATTTCGATGTTGCGGTAGGCAGTGCAAGAGCTTTCGCAAGTGATTGCGGTCGATCAGGTGCCTGTTGAAATTGGGTTGACAACTAAGGTAAAGCCCGTTCATATTGAGGACTTTGAAGTCAAGTGACTTCGTAATAAAGACATCAGGATGGTCAAAGTCCGTTGGGACAACTGCAGTCGGGAGGAGCTTTCATGGGAATGAGAGAAGACCATGCTTGAGGAGTACCATGAGTTATTACACTCAGGTACCGTTTTGTTTTGAGTATTTTTTCCTTTCTATAATTTCGGGAAAAAATTCTTTTAAGAGGGAGAGAATTTTAACGCTCCGAAACTCAAAAGAGGAACGGGCAGTATTTGGAGCCGAGTTTGGGCCCTGGTAAGGGTCACACGACCTTGGACATGGGCGTGTAAAGGGCCATGTCGTGCTCGGGTTGGTCAAGTTTTCCGTGTGGTCGATGATATGAAGTCGACGGTCGCAAAAGGTTAGGAACACGGCCTGAGACACGGGCGTGTCTAGGGCCATGTCCTGCTCGGGCTGTGACGAGTGAGTTACACGGCCTGTGACACAGGCATATCGGGCACACAGCATGTGACACGGGTGTGTCACATGGCTGTGTCCTCTTCGGGATGTTTTGCTCCCGTGTCGAGTGAGGAACACGACACGTAACACAGCCATGTACTGATTGATATGGGCATATCAAAGTTAGACATTGGCGTGTCGAAGCTCGTGTTCTATTCGGGATGTGACGGTTTCAGCGTCGATTGGACACATGACCTATGACACGGGCGTGTCTGAAGGATCAAGCGCATACCCAACTGCACCAAAAGCCCGGACTGTTGAGAGGGCGCTACTTAATTTCTTAAATAAGTAGCAAAGCGCCACGGTTCAAGTGAAGGAACGCCAAACACAACAATCCCCCTCCCCCCCGGCATCCAGCACGACCCATCGGCTCAGAGGTGGGGTTACCACATGTCCACGGTTTGCCTGACCCGCCGGACCCACACCGGTAGAAGGGAAAAATCAGGATTTAATAGCGCCCCCCTGGTCTTGAACCCGTGACCTCCTCTAATACCAATTGAAGGATCAAGCGCATACCTAACTGCACCAAAAGCCCGGACTGTTGGAGAGGGCGCTACATAATTTCTTAAATAAGTAGCAAAGCGCCACGGGTCAAGTGAAAGAACTCCGGACCCAACAGTGTCCATGCTTGACACGGGCGTGTCCCAAGCTGTGTCAGAGGTTGTGTCCTGTTCTGTGTTTCCTGGTTTACGGCGATTGTGGAACACAACCTTGGACATGGGCGTGTCGCAAGCCATTTTTGGCCAAGAAATGTTATTTTTAGGACGAATCGTGGTCGTTCGTTTCCTTCTGTTGGGATCAAAGGGCCCGGGCTAGTTCATGCTGGGTTAAATCCGAGAATATGGTTTGAAACCCTCATTCTTCATAAAGCTTTCTCTTTCTAAACTTTAGAGAGAGGGGAGAGCAAGGAAGAAGGAGAAGGAGAGATCCGGCCGCCGGAGGAGCTTCAGAGCCCCGATTCACGATCCGAGAAAAGATCTACGGATGCAAGGCTGCTATGGTGCTTTTTCATCCATCTAAATCTTCATGGCGCCAAAGAGAATGACAAGGGTAACGATTCTCTTCTTGGACATGTGAAGTCCTCTTTCCTTTTTGCATAGGAAGCCCGCTCTCGCGAGTATGCGGTGAGTCCGAGGTGTTCCTTTGGGTTGACATGAATAGTCCCCGTTGTTTTGCATGTAGAGTCTGAAATTGAAGTACGAACATAGGCATGGTGTGTTAATCCTACCCGGACAAGTTGGTCTGGATCGGTAATGTTTCATTATGCATGAATTGCCGGAGAAGACTCTGTGACAATGGTTGTTTTTGGGTTTTCTACGCGGTAGATTGCAACAGGGATCCTTGGGTATTAACTCCAAGGGACACCTCGAAAACTGGGCAGAAGGGTGATTCTACCAACTTGGTGTCCTGGGAGCCAACTTGCACATAACTGGGTTATATAAGATTTGTGTAATCGATTTGGGACTCAAGGAAGCTTGACCCACACATATGGCTTAAAATGACGTTGCGGTGTGGGCAACGGGTTAGGCAGAACCGTACCCGCTATATGTGGTTCGGTTAAAGAGACCTAAGGTACGTGGTACTTACCGTTGGCATAGATGGAAGGGCTTTGGCTTAGTCCGGAAAGACTATAATGCTCACGAGATTGGTCGTCCTTGAGGCGGTGGTGAGACCGCGGATTTTTACCAGGTTCACCGAGTAAGTGCCCTGAGAGCATGGGGTGTGTGGTTGTGCGGGCCTGCATCTGTGGTGTATTGTTCAAATATTGTGCTTTCACATTAATTATTGGATTATACAAAAGTAATGCAGGGAAGGAGCACCGCCTACCTAAGAAAGAGCTGTGGTCGTTATAATTTGGTCAGCTTTAGCTGACCGTTGCTTTTGTTTGTCATCGTTATGGTGAATTGTACTTGCAGGTGCTGCGTAGCCTAGTGGAAAATAGCGGGATGAAACCCTGGTTGCGGAGCCGGCCCTCAAAGGCCATGCGAATGTTTACTTGTTTTATTCATGTGTGTCCGGCCTTCGTGCCGATGTTTGGAAAACACTGTTTAATTAAGTAAACTCTTGTAAGTCCATATGTCCAAGTACTTTGTGTATTTTGTAGGCTTATTCTTTAGTGGACATTCAAGGTATGTCATATCTAATGTATCAGTTCCATCCGAAGGAAAGACTACTGGCCCAGAAGCTATTAGTAGCGGCTCAGTAGAAGAATTAGAGACAGTTGGAGAATCAGAAATAGAAGGAGAAGAAGGAAGTACAGGCTCTGGAAGAGGTGCCTACACAAGAGGAAAAGAAGCATAATCATTAGAAGAAGGGAGAAGATAGGGAGGAGAAAATAATGAAGCATCCTCAAAGAAAGTGACATTTGTAGAAACATACTATCCCCGGAGAACAGGATCATAACACCAATATCCTTTCTGTATAAAACAATAACATAGAAAGATGCACTTAACAGAACGAGGAGAGAGTTTGTCACGTCTAGAAGGAGTATGGACAAATAATGCACATCCAAAGACATGAGGAGGTAAAGGAAATGGAGTCGCATCTTGATATAGGACAGAAAAAGGTGTCTTCCATTGAGAACCATAGACAAAACTCGATTAATGAGAAAACATGAGATAATAAGACTTGGGAACATGCATATGAGTGAGAAGACTACGAGCCACATCCAGAAGATGGCGATTCTTACGTTCAGCAGTGTCATTCTATTGAGAAATGTAAGGGCAAGTAGTTTGTTTGACAATGTCATGATGTAGACAAAATAATGTTAATTGATGATTAAGATACTCCATAGCATTATCAGCACGAAGAATTTTAATAAGGGGTATCAAACTATATACGAATTTCATTATAAAACGCAGTAGAAATAGAAAAAATTTCAGACCGCTTGTGTAACAAATATAACGCTGAGAGAAATCATCAATAAAGATAACAGAATACAAACTACCCCATACCAAAAGTCTGAAGTAGAGCAGGACCCCAGACATCTGAATGAACAAGTTTAAAAGGACGAGAAGAACTACGCCCATGCTTAGTAAGAAAAGTAGATCGGTGATGTTTGCCAAACTGACAATCCTGACAATTAATAGAATATTCTCCTCGAGGTAAATAAAGCAGAAGATCATAAAGAATCTTAGTAGGAGGATGTCCAAGCCGAAGATGCCACTGAAGTAAAGAAGAGGAGGCAAAGAAAGGAAGAAGTATCGAGGTAGAACAAGCTACCGCTTTCAGTCCCAATATTTATCGTAATCTTGGAATGAGGAATCTAAAAAGCACAAGTAGATGTTGTAAAAATAGCTTCACAATTCAACTGTTTGCAAACAGCGGTGATAGAAAGAAGATTGCATGGAAAATTTAGGACATAAAGAGTGTCCTGGAACTGAAAAGAATGAGTAACATGCACCGTGCCAGACCCACAAACTGGAGACGGAGAATAGTCAACAATAAGAACTGGAGGTAACCGGTTACTCTCCCCAAGATTAGAGAAAAGACGAGAATTCCCCGTCATATAATTAGTAGCATGAGAATCAATAAGCCACTTACCCGTAGTACCCAACTGAGTAGCACCAAAAGTATCCAGAGATGAAGTAGACTTCTTGTAGGAATTAGCCGAAGTAGGACAAAGGTGAGGATGTTTGGCCCAGCAATGATAAACAAGGTGACCAACTTTGCCATAATGAGAGCAAAGAAACTTAGAGTAACCACGACCACCAGTATGGCCACCTTGACAACTAGAGTTTTCATGACGAGCCGAATGAGCAACAATATCAGGAGATGGAGATGGAGGCAAAGGACGTTGAAGATGAGTCCTAACAACAGAAATGCGAGCAATAGTAGAATCTAGAGTCAAAGTTGTACAACCCCATATTCACATAGTGGGATCAAAAGGCCTGGTTCCCCAGCCTTGAGTGGACTTTAAGCTCATTGGGTAAGGCAAGAAGATTAGGCGGAAGGGTTCCCGCTCGGGGCATGAGAGAAGGCTTGCGCCCAGGAAAGAGTTATCGCCTCAAGCATTGAGTGAAGCATCTCCACTCAACGCCTTTTAGTTTATGGCATTGAGTGAAGCCTTTCCACTCAACGCTCTTAACGCCTTTTAGTATCTGGCATTGAGTGAAGCCTTTCCACTCAACACTCTTAACGTTTTTTGTATTGTGCCATGTCTCTTATAAGAGTAGGCGAGTGGGGGAGGAAACACGCACTCGGCCAAATATTGGCCTTTTGACAGGTCATGTGGGAAGGCTTGCGCCTAGAATAAGCTGAAGGCCCACAAAGGTCAGCAGAAGGACTTCTGCCTAGTAGGGCCCAAAGGTAAAATTACCTGGATGCACCTAGGGGTCTACATTTATCTCCTCAGAACAACGGAGTTTGGCTGTTGGAAATCCACTTTGGGCTGCATATAGTCTTTTGGAACAGCGGATCTACGCTGTTAGCAGACTAAATTTCTGGATTCTATAAATAGACCCAAGGGGGTACCTCGGAAAGCTTGCTTACTTGTTCCCTAGTTTTATTATACTCTCTGAGCTATCCTTAGCTCAACACTAGACTAAGGAGGAGAAGCGCTCTAAGATCTTCCGGGTGTGTGGTGGGACCTCCGTACAGGAGCATTGGATCTGTTCCCTGTTTTAAGTCTTTAGTTATTTGGCTTGTAAGAGAGAAGTGTGCGATCACTCCTTACCCAAGGGTTCGAACTCCACAGAAGCTGATTTTTGGTTTCAACATTTTTGTGCGGTGAGCATGGAGTGTGATCAGCACCGAAAACCTTCTACGAGCTCGATGACTAGAGGAAATGGACAAGGTTCAGGTCAAGCCGACTTGCCACCCCCTCCCCTCTTGCCACCATCGAGATATTCGAGGAATTCAGGCAGTAGATGCTTAGCCTCATCAAGTTCGCACTCGGCGCACATGCCAAGTGCTCAATGCCATCAGTCCCAGTTGTCACCACCCCAACACTAGGCGAGAACACTCCCGATTGGCGACCTAGGATAGAGGTAGCAGAGGAAGGGGGTGGGCGAGATCTCTAGGGGTGAGTGTTGTTCCCTGGCTTGTCAAGTGGTGGCCGGTTTGGCGAGATGGCGGTGCGAGATCCTCTGGCTCGCCCAGTGGGGGGAGGCAGCCATTTTAGTGAGTTGGTTTCTTCTGCCCTAGTTCCAGAGGGTTTCGTAAGCCGAATATGTCCAACTATACTGAGAAGGATGATCCGGCCCAACACATATAGTGATTTGAGGATGTAGTTTCAATATAATAGATGTCAGATGCGTTCAAGTGTAGCCTCTTCGCCATCACTCTCAAGGATGAGGCAAGAGACTGGTTCCACCAGCTGTCAGCCAGCTCCATCTATTATTTTGAGGACCTGCATCGGGGGTTCATGTTGAGGTTCACCACTTCTAAGAAGTGGAAGAAAGAGTCTGAGTCCTTATTCCACATCAAGCAGGGGGTGAACGAGACCCTGAGGAGCTACGTTGATCGGTTCTACGAGGAGATCCTCCAGGTCCAGGAAATGCCAATCCACACCCTCATGATGGCCTTCACCCTGGGGCTGCAGCAGGGGTTCTTCAGGATGGAGTTGAAGACGGTTCTGCCTCTCTCCATCGAAGATATGATGAAGAAGGTGGCAAGGGAAGTCAACGGGGAGGCATCGAAGCCCGAGTTCACAAGAAAGCTTGCCAAGTGGGTCGTGGAAGAGGAGAAGGAGCCAAGGGGTGGCAAGGGCCAAAAGGTGTTGAGGCCCGAGCATAGGCAGTGTGAGCTATTGCAGCCGAGGTGGGGAAGCCAGGAGCCAAACAATCGACTCGGCTGGAGGCAGTAGGAGTGGCAGGATCAAGGCCAGTGGAGAGGTTTCCATGGAGGAGACAACCGTCGTGGAGGTAAGGGCCGGTTAAACCCTATAGCCTAGCGACAAGGCTAGGGACTCCCTCCCCGATCGACATCAGACTATGGCGATAGCCCTGAGGAGGAGAAGGAGAGGCCACTTGAGGAGGAGAGAGGAAGGTAAAATGGGTGGGCTTTAGGTATTGGTGACGACATGAAGTGCTTCTGCTCATGAATTGTGTACGTAACCCCCCTTTTTCTAATATGAATTTTCTTAACACTCTTAATTTCTCGCAATGATGTGTATGAACAGATGAGAAAGTCTACCTAAGTCCTAAGCTTTCTCCCGCCATCAGGCTCTCATCTAACTGGCAGGGCAGGGGCCCTCGGTGGACAAGGTTGTTGCTCTAGAGCTAAGTCCCGAGCTTTCTCTCTGTGTCAGGCTCTCATCTAGCTAGCAGGGCAGGGGTCCTCGGTGGACATGGTTGTTGCTCTGGAGTTAAGTACTGAGCTTTCTCCCGTTGTTAGGCTCTCATCTAGTTGGCAAGGCCGGGGTCCTCTGTGGACATGGTTGTTGCTCTAGAGCTAAGTCCCGATCTTTCTATTATTTTCAGGCTCTCATCTAGCTGGCAGGGAAAGGGTCCTCGGTTGACATGGTTGTTGCTCCGGAGCTAAGTTTCGATCGTTCTCCCGCTGTCAGGCTCTTATCTAGCTGGCAGGTCTGGGGTCCTCAGTGGACATGGTTGTTACTCTGGAGCTAAGTCTCGAGATTTCTATCGCTATCAAGCTCTCATCTAGCTTCCAGGGAAGGGGTCCTCGGTGGACATGGTGGTTGCTCTAGAGCTAAGTCCTGAGCTTTCTCCTGCTATCAGGCTCTCATCTAGCTGGCAGGGCAGGGGTCCTTAGTGGGCATGGTTTGTTGCTCTAGATCTAAGTCCCGAGCTTTCTCTGCTATCAGGCTCACATTTAGTTGGCAAGGCAGGGGTCCTCGGTGGACATGGTGGTTGCTCTGGAGCTAAGTCCCGAGCTTTCTCCCACTGTCAGGCTCTCATCTAGCTGGCAGGGCAGGGATCCTCAGTTGACATGGTTGTTATTCTAGAGCTAAGTACCGAGCTTTCTCCTGCTATCAGGCTCTCATCTAGCTGGCAGGGCAGGGGTCCTTGGTGGATAAGGTCGTTTCTTTGGAGCTAAGTCTCGAGCTTTCTCCCACTGTCGGGCTCTCAACTAGATGGTAGGGTAGGGGTCCTCAGTGGACATGGTTATTGCTCTGGATCTAAGTCCCAAGCTTTCTCCTGCTGTCAGGGTCTCATCTAGCTGGCAGGGCAGGTGTCCTCGGTGGACATGGTTATTTCTCTGGAGCTAAGTCCCGAGCTTTCTCCCACTATCAGGCTCTCATCTAGCTGGAAGAGTTGGGGTCCTCAGTGTACATGGTTGTTGCTCTAGAGCTAAGTTCCGAGATTTCTCCCACTGCTAGGCTCTCATCTAGCTGGTAGGGCATGGGTCCTCAGTGGACATGGTTATTGCTCTAGAGCTAAGTCCTGAGCTTTCTCCCGTTGTCAGGCTCTCATCTAGATAGTAGGGCAGGGGTCCTTGGTGGACATGGTTGTTGCTCTGAGCTAAATCTCGAGCCACATCTATTGTCAGGCTCTCATCTAGCTGACAGGGGCGTTGGACCTATGACGAGAATTTTGAAGTACTGCACAAATAGGTTTCAAAATAGTGAGCATTTATCCTAAGTAGGGATAAGAAGTGGTATATCCATCTCGGCAAGGCCTTCTTGGCAGTATCCTTCTCAGCAAGACCCTCCTGGCAAGACCCTCCCGGCAAGACCCTCTCGGCAAAGATCCCTCCGGTAAACTCGTCTTAAGGAGAAAAGGCTCTGCATGGTCATCACCTAAGAGCTTATGGATTGGGCGAATGTGCGAAAACATTTGCGAATGATGAATAAGCGCAAAGTAAAAAAATTGAGTACAAGAAGGCATTGCGGTAAAGAAAATTTAGCTTTACTAATCTCCAAAAAAATTACATAGTTCTGGGGGTCTTGCCCCTTACATAGAATATCAAAAAGAGAAGACAAATTACAAGGAGTAAAATGAGAGAGGAAGCCTTCAGGGAGAGCCACCGAACTTCTCGTTGGAGGAGGCTTCGGTCTCGGTGGAGGAGGAGCTAGATCCGCTTTCGCTTGGCGATTTCTCCTCTCCTGCAGGCTTCTAGATGGGCTTGTACAGCCAAGAAAGGGTTCTGCATGCCATAAGCATCTCGCCGCCCTCATTTAGGTACCCCGACTCCCACAGTATTTGGATCACGGTCCAAAACACTGCCTGCTCATTTTCCTGCATCATCATCTCTATCTCGTTGTTAGATTATTGATGAAGAAGGAACTTCTCTTTGGGAGATGGATGAAATTGTGTGTTGTCTTCTTGTGCTTTTTTAAGTTCGGCCTTCATCACGGTGATTTCACACTCGAGAGCAGCCTCCTGCGCGCGCGACAGCTGGACCTGGGCGGAGTCTTTGGAGAATTTTTTGTTAGAACCAACATGAAATGGTTGCAAGGCTGAAGGCCTTTGAAGATTTACATACCTCATCCATTAGGAAAAGGGCAAGTAGCTTCTGGGAATCCGCCAGATCAGCCTTCAGGGTGTCCGCCTCAAAAACTGCGAGATCCCTTTATTTGAGATCCTCAAAAAGGTTGTGCTCGATGTTGATGTTGCGGCACCCAGCCATGTGTGCGAGCTCAAATGCGCGCAGCTGGGCTCGAACGGATTCGTGGGAGAGAGCCAAGGTAGTCTCCAAGTCATATATACTTGCATTTACCCGGCTGTAAAGCCCAAAACCAAACGCAAAGGCTTCACAATTGCTCGTGTCTTGCTTTATCCAGGAGGGGAAGAACAATGAGATCAAGACCTGATTGGCTTTCCGGTCCCACCGGAGCAGGGGTTGGCCCTCTTCATCTAGGAACTTCTCTCCGAGGCCAAAGTTTTGATGCCCTCTCTGCACCAATTTTGCAGAAACTTTCTCAACGGTGGCGGCAACCAGCCCAGCGACATCTGCATCGCCCATGACAGGTAGGGCTTCGGTGGGGGACTCGGCGGGGGTCTCGGTGACGGACTTACCCCTGTCCGTCTGGGACGATTTAGATTTCTTAGAAGGGGACAAAGGAGCATCGGGCTTCTGCTTCCTGTCACCTGATTAAGAAGAAGCACTCGGATCATTCCGGCAGGCGAGAGCGACGGACTTGGCGAGAGCCAGGGTAGCGGCGGAATCCCTAGTCTCATCAAAGGGCTGATAGAGGGGGATCTCCCTATCACCTGTGAAAAGAATAAAGGTCAAGTTTCCCAATAAAAAGCAAGAGGTAAGGTGAATAGGTCAGAAAGGCACCTTCAATGGCAGAAACCGGTAGAAGAGAATCGACATCCTACCGCAAGAACTTCACGTCAAAGTATTTGGTCCCGAAGAAGTTGAGGAGGGTAGTTTAGCGCCCCTCCAGTGCTGGAGGCCGAAAGGTGGCCTAATCATATTGGATCGGCGAGAAGGGGACATTGCCAAAGTTCCCAGACACGAAGACGAACTTCTACGCCCAGTTATGGTTTATGTTTGTAAGGTCGTTGGTCTTTATTATCTGTCCCGAGAAGAAAATGATACCGCTCTTCGCCCGGAAGATGATGAGCTTCCAGAAGATAAAAAGGTTCAAATCAATCCTTTCTGCACACATATAGCAAGAGAAGGCCACTAGGATCACGATGGAGTTAGGGTTGAGTTTGGTCGGGACCAATCCATAGTATCATAGGGCCTGACACACTTCCGGCCAGAGGGGGAGGCGGAGTCCTACCTCAAAATGTTCCAACGGGATGGCTAGTTCCCCTTTCGGCATGAAATTTACCCAATCATCACTACCAAGGTTACGCGTGACGATTCCCGCAGGAATATAGTCCGACACTATGGAGGCATATTCCGTCTTATTCAAGCGGCAAGGGGGGGAGTTGTGTTCGATGAAGTTTTGTGCATATTTGGTGCGGTCTTCGATTTTACCAAACATCTTGTAAGTTGGCGAAAAGGGAAAGAGAGACGGGTGTGTGAGAAGGATCGGGTTGAAAGTGAGGGATACATCTACTTTACACTAGAGGGGGTGAATAATGTATTTTAAAAACTTTAATTTATTTTTATAGAGTATTAAAAGTAAGTGATATAAATATATATATATCGAGCAAAAATAATAGCACACAAATAAAGAAAGTAAAGCAATCAGAGACAACACAAGGAAATTTATAGTGGTTCCCCAATAAATCTGGGTACGTCCATTTTCTACCACCCTGGTAAGAATCCACTACAGGTTTTTGATCAGGTGCACTGCCACTAAAAGATCTATTTTCTAAGGGAGATATAGAAACCCTTTGAGCTTTTGATCAGGTGCCCAAAACCATGCTTAAGTCTTTTGATCAGGAGACTTAGAAACCAAAAGATAACTTTTGAAGGGAGTTAAAAACCCTGTTCACAGTTTATGAAATAAACTAAAAAGGTGATGATGTCTTCTCTATCAATATTCTCTGAGAAGACTAGTGAATATTGTAAGCAAAAAGCTTCCCATGATTTGTGTAGAGATTATGATCAAAAGAGGGAGACTTTTCTTCGGGGTGCCTTCTTGAAAAACTTCACTGTCCAGAATATGTTTCTCAGAGATATGAAGTTGAATCTCAGATTCAAGATTTGTTCTTCTGGAAGAAGCTTGAAGCATAATATCTATTCTCTATAAAAATAAATCTGTATTGTCTAACTATGTAACCCTGAAGTAGAAAACTTCTGTCAATATACAAAGTATGCTTGAGAGAAATTCAAACTTTTGAATTCATTAATTCTGAAATGGCTGAAGCATTCCTTGAGAATTATAACTGCCTTGGAGATTGATTAGAATTAAATTATGTGATAAATCCATAATTAATGCTGCCTGGAACTACTATATTCATTAAGAATATTTAACATTAATTATCAGAGTGTAACTTCTTGAAATAAAGCTTGAATTCATTTTTTCTCTGAATAAATATAACTGCCTAATCGGTATAAAAGAATTCGTAAAACTCAGCAAACCTTTCATCGAACTGAGCTTGGATTTCGTCAAACTAAATTTATCATTCGTCAAACTGAGCTTGGCTATCGTCGAGTTGAGCTGTAGAGTTGAGTTCAGACTTTGTCAACCGAAACTCAGCTTTCGTTGAGCTAAACTTAGAGGTAGAACTCTGAGTTTGTCGAGCTGAGATCGGTGATCGTCAAACTGTGCACAACTTTCGTCGAACTGAATTCTGTAATCATTGAACTGCATTTCTCTGGAATTCTTCTGAGGTAGCAACCCTGGAAAAATCCTATGACCCTAGACTATACAAAGTGGGTCAAGCTAAACATCCTAAACAAATGATAGTGATCCTAGCCCAAATAAGTAATAGGGTTCCAACAGCGGCTGTAGAAGTGGCGAGAGCAAAGGGGGAAGGAAATCAAAGGCTCGGTATCAAGTGGAAGTAAATGGGGTTTGTGAGTCGGCCTATTAATAGAAAAAATAATGTGGTAATCATGGCATTATTCCTAGGTGGAGGAAGTGTGGATAACAACTTTGTACGTTCCGACACTTTTCCTTCCGTCCGGTCCCGCCAATGCTTCATATACCTGTAGAGGGCGAAAGCCTTCGGGAGTGGTCCCGGGGTAAGAGCAAAACAAAGAGAGAGAAATCAGGGAGAGAACTAGACACTCAGCAAGATAGAATGGCAAGGAAAAATAAGATTAAAATAGTAGGCCTCACGTCGGTCGAGAGCCATAATAAAATAAATTATCAAATGTTCATTATTACAAGCGCAAAAAGGTACATCCGAGAAGGGAAGGTCGGGTTAGGGGAAGAAAAGGCGAGAACCCATAGAGCTCTGTATTGCTCCCACCGCCTGTAACATCCCATTTTCCAATTAGACCCCCCCCCCCTTAGGAGTGACTTGAGCATAACTAGGTCATATGAGTTAACCTAGGTGAGCCCAGGAGACAAAGTGACCTAAAAAGCTAGTTGAGACCCACTTGGTCTGCAAATAGTAATTTTCAAAACTCTGATTTTGGGTGGCCTAGTAGGTTCATTGTGACTCTAAAAATTCCCTTAGACCTAATGTGGGCCCAATGAGTCACCAAGGACCCTCTTGGGTCAACCATAGTGGTCAATTTAACCAAGTCAACCCCAAGCCCAAATCAAGTCAAACCTAGCCTATATGGGCTAACCCAACATCAAACCACCCTCCCCCTTAGGCTAACTCTTGCATGATTATTTTTATATGATATTTGGCTGCCTATATCCTAGGGAATTGACCAAGTCAACATTGGTGACTAGGAGAGAGAAGGTGAGCTCCATTTTCATGTTAATGGAGGAGAGAGAAAAATTCAAGAGAGAGGGAAGGAGGAATTCGGCCAAAGGGAGGCCAAAGGCCACCCTTAATGGCTGAATTCAACTCCCCTGGGGAAGGGGAGGAGTTTCCAGCCGTTTCCCGGCCACCTAGGCTTTGGTTCAGCCCCCCTCCTCCATGGCCGAACCCTCCTTTATTGGCCATTAATGGCTTCTTTCAAAACTGCCTTCCCCCTCCCCTCCTGGCCATATAGACCTCACCATCAAGCTAGAGCGACGGATTTCGAAGCATTAGAAGGAGGGAGAACCACTGCCGGAGCCACCAAAGGAGAAATCGGCACTGCCGCCGCCGCCATGAATTCCCGTCGCTCCACCCGCATCCAAGCCCGAGTTCAGGTCCTCCTCTTCTCCTTCTCTCATGCTTAGATCCTAGGAATGTTTAGAACCTGATTCCATGCTCAATCGAACCCGAGTTAGGTTTTTATTTTTCGGAAATTCACCATTTTTCGGGAGGTTTTTGAGCTCTCGGCTAGGGCGGCGCCGCCACCTCCGGCCACCCTAGCTCCGGCCAGGAATAGCCCCCACCACCGGGAACAATTAGGGGATATTTCACAGTGGTGGCGCCGCCTCAGGACGCCGGGAATCGGCCCGCAAAAACAGCCTGCGCAAACCTCTTTTCGGCTCCATCGGGGAAGATGAACAGGAGCCGCCTGATATGCTTCTAGATTCGTGCAGAGCAGATTCTATAATTTTAAATCCTATTTTCTAATTTTTTGTATTTTAAATAAAACAGTTTTACTGTAATTGGATTTTAGGCCCCTTATGGGCACCTATTAGAAAACTGTTTAGCATGAAAGTTGTAGGTCCTTTTAATACCTACAATTTGATATGCTGTGGTGAAATTTTGGTAGAGTACCTAGACTTGTAGGGCCATTTGATTATGGGTATGTCCTAGGTTTAGGGCAGTTTTATTATAAAAATTATTTAGGCCCTTTGGAGGCTTGTTCATCAAAATTAATCAACATGAATGTTGTAGGCTTTTTAATTATCTACAGTTTGATATATTAAGCAAAATTATAGGACAAGTCTTCTGACCTATAGGGCCATTATTCTAGGGTAGGTCCTACAAATAGGGCAGATCTTTGATAAATTCCCCACACCTAATCCTTGGTCCAAATGCTTTGAATTTTGTACAGGGGCTTAATATCACCTAGACCTAGCTCCTGTAAAAATTGGAATCCATTTAAAGAAGTGTAACCTAGGGTTTTGCCCTAAACCTAGAAAAGCTAGGGTAAGGTAGTTGAAGGGTCAAATGACCTCCAAACCCTCCCAAATTTTGGTGAGGTGTCCCTGGTATAGGTATCTAGGTCTGGTTCAAATTTCAACTAATTTGGTTGAGTTTTGATTTTGAATCCTCTAAACCCTAGTTTTGACCTAGTAGAAGGAAGCTTAGTTAGAAGGTTCTTTGCACTCTGGTATGATCATCTCACCTCAACAGAGGTTGAGATTTTGACCACTAGTTTATTTTGGTCCTAAGATTACCCTTAGGGAAGATGGGTTGATTTAGGGTAAGTTTACCCTAGGGCCCAGGTTCAAACCCTAAATGTGGACTTTGGGGGTTTGTGAAGGACATAGGGGCAAATTCCCTTGTATGGCCTTTAGATTTGGTGGAGAGGTTGCTAATGAGTTTGTAACTCTCTGGTTGTAATGTTAGAGAATTTTGATGTAGGTAGCTACCTCAAAACTTAAACCCTAGTTTTAAGGTAGAAGGGATTTTAGGTCAAAACAGTATCTTAAACTCTTTTAAAAGCCATGAAATTGGGGTAGTGTGTTTCTAGGGTAGTTAGTACCCTTGGATAATTTTACTAGAAGTTTTGGACAGGTATTTCTAGTACTTCATTCATGAATGTGGGTATAGCCCTTTTTGATGTTTTATTTATTAAAGATTTTTAATTTTAATAAGGCCCCCTTGAAACTCTGGAATTAGATGTTTTTGGCCAGTAGGAATGCCCATGAATTTTAGTTCAATTTTATGTTGATTAAATATAATAGTTCCTTCACAAGTATTATTAAAGGGCTCTATATTTTAAAAATATTTTATGGCATAAATAGTCTCTGGAAAATTATGAAAGTTCGTAAATAGTGTTTTTAAATCATTAGGAATCAGTGGGATTTTTCTCTGGAGTTTTGGAGTTATGGATTTAGTACTTGATTCACAAGCATGCTAGATTAGGATTTTAGAAAATAATTTATTATAAATTAATTTCCGGCAGGAAAATTATGAAACTTTTATAGTACTGTTTTCATGGTATTTCTAATATCCTGTAATTAATCCACTTTATTTGGAAGAGAGTTTGATGTAGTTTATTCATTAGACATAAAGGAAATGGATTATTGCAAAAATAAGTTTAGGCCCCTTAGACCATAGGAAAAATTGCCAAACCTTGGATATGTCATTTTTAGATACATTAATGTTTGTCTTAAATTTATAATGATTTATACATGACTGAAAAATATAATCCTTGTACAAATTTGGAAGACCTTGGGTTTTAGTAAAATTAATTAATTATTAGATTAATTGGGAAAATCGTTATTATCGGAAATCGATTCAATAATGTCATGATAGGCCCCCCAGTAATTAACTTAGGCCGTTCGGAAGAAAACACAAAGGACATCCTATCATAGACATTACTTAGTATAAGGTGATCTGTAGTTAGTAACTTTGGGAAATGAGTAACAAGATAAGGTTTGGGTTACCGTAAGGACAACTTGTGTTGGATTGGATTTAAACAAAGAGGATGGATCACCATAGGAGGTTTCAAGTGTGGTGATGAATGAGTTGATGCGCTCTAGAAGGTGCGCGGGACCGACGAAAGATCGCCATCCCCGTAGGAGTGAAGAGTCAAATCCACCCTAGGTTTAGTTCGATGCAATTTATAGAGAGAACGGGTAAGGGAAAAACAACCAATAACAATAAGTGCCTTGCGAAAGGGAACTTCGGGCCGTAATGCCGCCGTCTTGGTTCCTAGTGCCCTTTGAGAGCCCTTCACGGGGTATGCCGGGGGCGGTCCTGGGCTAACGTAAATCTTAAAACAAACGAAAGAGTAATTAGCCTAATAGGGATTCACATTTCACACACTCATTAGTTAGGGTTGGTAATGGTTAAGTCGTCCCGAGGTGTTCAAGGGGGCGCTGTCCCGTGGTGTTCTAGGGGATGGAGTCTGGAGGTGAGCCGGACGTTTTAGTCCGGGGAATTTGGTCTCGGATGTGGTTTATACGGACGGTTTAGTCCGGGAGTTTGACACTTTAAAATCGTTATATATTAAACTGCTGCATGTGCATAAAAATAGAAAGATTAAGGTGGTGGGTTTTCGATATCGGGGAGTTCGATTGCACCGACACCGATATCGTTGACTCGGCAAGGTGACTAGCACTTAGCCAAGGTTAAGTCCGGCGGACCAGTCGGCAAGAGTACGCAGGAGTCCGGCTCGTGCACCAGGCATTGAGGGCGTACGATAGGTCAGACCAGTGGTGCTTTTACTGGTTTGAGGTGGGCGAGGCCCAACCCACCGCTTCCATTTGCCACTACGGGAGTAACCTGGGAGTTATCTCCAGAAAGGGGGAACTAAAGGTTTGTGTACACAAAGTTGGGTGTGTGAGTTGCACTGCTTAAACATCATAACCCACCATATAGCTGCATGACATAATCATTCATAACAACCTTGACACCTAAAGTATAAGTGGAATGGGACGCTTATACTTTAGGACTTGCAAAACGACCCCTTGGTCTATAAGCTTGTGTGGGCAGTTTTATAAATTAAGGTCAATTTGATACATGTAAATCTGCTGCTTGATAACCGACACCCCAACGTATAAGCGGTATGGGACGCGTTATACGATGGGAGCCTTACAAAAGATCTCTTGGCTTATGTGTACTCACATAAGCGAAGGTTTAATTTCTTACTTACTTCCTTTCTGTTATACCTATTACAACATTTATACTGTTCACCTGTTATAACTTGCTAGTTAGATCCACCGTCATCTGCTTTGGAATTTATCTCCACTTTCATGTCCTCCCCTTTCTTCCTCTCCGCCCGGTGCCTTAGAGCGTGGGGGAAGGGGTGGGGGATGATAGGGCTTAGTATTTTAGACTAACGGTTTTCGAACCATATCATATTAGGGGATTGCGGAGCCCAGCATGGAGGAGCAGCCCAGGAGGCCGGTACGCTTGGAGATGGGGCAGTCTAGCGCTGGAGTCCAGACTGCAGGGACCGTGAGTCCTGACCTTTAGTAGAGTTTTAGTCTTGCTTCCGCATGGAGTGATTTTGTAGTGAGGACTTGATGTATTGGGCATGAGCCCTTATATTTCTAGTATCATTGTACTCTGATGTTTTCTGTGGACACTCCCTTCATGGAGTTTATATACATGTGATTTATTATTGTGGACTGCATTTCTCTTCCTTTACTTCGTGCTACTTGATTGTGATCGAAAAGGCCGGCAGAATCGGCGCATTGTAGTGACGACCTTCCCGGGTGCGAAGGTGTCACCGCAAAGCGGCGGTTCTGGGCATAAGACCCCGGGTTTTCAAAAAAAAAAGGGGTCTTACAAAGTGGTATCAGAGGAAACATCGATCGGATTAGTAGCAGTCCATAAATCCCTGGGTCACCTCCGCGCGAGTTTAGTTTGCGGACAAACTAAGCAGCGGAAGCAGTGGTGTGCCCATATGGGGAATCACAAATAATTGTCCACCTTTAAGTTCTTAGGAACCGATTTCTCATAGAAAAATTTTCTTTTTGCAGCCTTCAGCATAGCCTACTCCACAGGGTGAGGTAAGCAGACTCCGGATGCTGCACCACCTCCACAGTTCCCACTCCTTTTCTACAGACGGACATGGGGCAGACTCTGACAGCCATCCTAGAAGCCTTCAGGGCTCAACAGGATCCGGCTCCGCAGCTGATTCCGGGAGCCAACTGGCTGAGTATCTTCCGAGGACTTTCTCCCCCGTCCTACTTAGGGACAGAGACGGCAGTTCGGACAGAGGAGTGGTTGGACATCATGCATGAGATGCTGACTGGGATACGATGCCCGGTGGAGGAGAGGGTGGCATTGGTGGTCTCTTGCCTAAAGTCCCATGCCAAGAGGTGGTGGAAGACGCTCCTGGACAAGACTTATGCCGACAGGGAGGTTACGGAGGTCACTTGGGGAGAATTCAGGGTCGCGCTTTTGGAACATTTTGTTCCGCAGTCGGCCAGGGATGAGCTTGAAGACCGGTTCTTATAGCAAAAGCAGGGCACCAGGTCGGTGGTGGAGTACCATCGGGAGTTCGATCATCTAGCCTGATATGCAGATTCTTATCAGCTGGACGAAGCCGGGTACACCAAGAGGTTTTACAAGGGCTTGAAGGAGGATTTGAGGGAGGCTCAAATATTCGTGTCCGATGGGCCTATTCCTCGGATTCTAGAGATGGCCAAGAGGATCGAGGCAGACTGGCACGCTACCCGAGGCCGGAAGCGGCCAATGGAGGATCAGAATCGTGGAGCAAGAAATGAGCAGCGACGAGGCCGTGCTACAGATGTGGGCAGGATGGAGGATCAGCCTCGTCAGGAGGTGAGATAGGAGCCGAGGCAGCAGGTGACTCTGGCTCCCCAGCCTCTCCAGATGTGAGAGATACCAAGACCACAGATGCAGGATGTGCAGAGACTAGGAGGGAGGGCTTACCCTCCACCAGAGTGTTTTCACTGCCGTCAGGTGGGGCATATCAAGAGGAACTGCCCTATGAGAAGGGGGCCCCCTCTAGCGCCGCAGATTGCCCCACCTGCTCAGCACTATGGAGGCCGAGGATGCGGTCAAGGACGAGGATACCAGGACGGAGACCGTAGGTAGGAAAGGGAGCAGGTATATGCACTGGACCTGGCCCAACCCCGACATCCTGAGCAAGTGATCACAGGTACTACAATGTTTTGTTTGCTTTGTTTTAATTCTTTTTCCATCCTTTCCTAGGAAACTATTTGTCTTTAGCATTAGGTAGTAAAAACCAAGAACAGAACTCTAAGTTAAGTCACAATCTCAGGCATTGTCTTCATTTGCGGCAAACCCGCACACACTCTCTTCGACACGGGTGCCTCGCACTCGTTTGTGTCGGAGACCTTTATCCAAGGGTTGGATGGCATAGAGAAATTCACGGGGTCGATGATGAAGATACGGCTACCTGACGGGTCGGAGCTGTTCACCTCATCCTATTGCAATATGGAGGCATGGATAGGCGGGAAACCTTTCGAAGCATCAGCGACGATCTTGCCACTGCCAGATTATGATCTGATTCTGGGTATGTCATGGCTCCACTGGAACCATGCCCAGATTGACTACTTGTCCAAGAAGATTACCCTTAGATATGGGGATTCTTTCATCGTGATGGAAGGTATTAGATCTGCGTCCCATATTTTCTTATCATTTATTCAGGCCGTCAAGGCCCATCTGCAGGGAGACATGGTATATCAGGTGCTATTCGAGATGACCGAGGAGAAGGACCGGATTGCCAATATACCAGTGGTTTGTGATTACGCCGATGTGTTTCCAGAGAAGCTGCCAGGATTGCCTCCGCACAGGGAGAAGGATTTCCAGATTCAGTTGGTGTCAGGGGCTAAGCCGATATCCAGGGCTCCCTATCGGATGGCCCCGAAGGAGTTGGCAGAGTTTCGGACTCAGTTGCAAGAGTTGGTGGAGGCGGGATTTGTTAGACCGAGTTCTTCGCCATGGGGAGCTCCGGTCCTATTCGTGAAGAAGATGGATGGGACACTTCGCCTGTGCATCGATTATCGAGCACTAAATAGACTGACCGTCCGAAATACCTATCCGCTCCCCCGGATAGACGAGTTGTTCGACCAGCTGGAGGGAGCCCACTATTTCTCGAAGCTGGACTTAAGATCAGGATACTACCAGCTGCGGATCCAGGAGGAGGATATTCCGAAGACGGCCTTCAGTAGCAGATATGGCTTATATGAGTTCACAGTGATGCCCTTCGGGCTCACAAATGCACCGTCGGCGTTCATGAGCCTCATGAACCGGGTTTTTGAGGCCTACTTGGATGTGTTCGTTATATTATTCATAGACGACACCCTGATCTACTCTGGGACGGAGGAGGAGCACACTCGGCATCTGGCACTAACTCTACAGAGGTTGTGGGAGCATCACCTTTATGCAAAATTCAGCAAGTGTCAGTTTTGGTTGAAGGAGGTGTGAAAGTGAAGGGATAGATACTACTCTAGAGGGGGGTGAATAGAGTTATCAAATTTTGCACAGACAAAACTTAATAGTCTACCCAACTCCCTTGGAGTGAAGTGCGGAATGAAAAGATTATAGATATTGATTTAACCTTAAAGCCTAACACAAGTGATGTGTACAAACACAAGCTAACTGTAATTACAGTTAAGCTTGGAAAAACCTAATCAGCAACTAGCAACCTAGTTATATCTAATCACAGCCACAATGCAGGAATTAAATAGTGGAATCCAGACGACACAAGGAAATTTATAGTGGTTCCCCAAACAACTTGGGTACGTCCACTCTTCTACCCACACGGTAGGAATCCACTCAGGTTTTTGATCAGGTGCCCTGCCACCAACAGGATCTGTTTCAGGTAGATCCAGAAACCCTTTAGACTTTTGATCAGGTGTCTAAAAACCAAGCACAGGTTTTTGATCAGGTGCCCTGCCACCAAGGGATACTTTTGAAGGGAGTAATAACCCTGTACAGGAGGGGGAAGAAGGTTAAGATGTCTTCTCTATTTTACAATAGATTAGAGAAGCACAAAAACTTGCACTGAGCTAGAATGCTCTAAAGAATCAAGGCTCCCCCTGGCTCAAAGATGTCCAGGTGAAGTCTTGCTTCAGTGCAGAAAAACTCTTCAGAAAGTTCTGAAGGAAAGAGCTACAGGAAGAAAGTAAATAATAAAATCAAAGTTCTTCAAGCAGCTATCTTCTTCTTCTTCCTCTTCAAAGGAACTCTGAGTTGAACTTCCTGAAAGCAGGAGAACTCAGGTGAAGAAGAGATGAAGATCTTAACACTTCTCAGTTAGATGGAGATTACTGAGAGCAGGAAGCTTGAACTAGATGAAGGCTTGAGAGCTTGAGAATGTGTGTAACTCTGGTTAGCTATTAGCTAGCTTGAATCCTTCTTCAAAGGGTCCTTTTTATAATCATCAGCAAGCAACGGTTCTCTTCCATTTGAATTATTTGTCTTCTTCTAAGCCTTGAGACCTGGGCTGTAAATATCAAGAAGACAGAAATATCTTTGCAGCAAAACATTCTATAAAGGGAATAAACCACTTTCTAAGAAGCTGCAGGCTTAAATCAGATAACAGAAGGACTTAAATAAAGTCACATCAGAAATAATCTCTTTATAGCAAAAGAAGACTTTTCAGTCTAACAGCTATAAAGGGCTGACAATAGATAAAGTAAATTAAAATGACAGCTAATAAGACAAACAACTTTATCTTAAAAAGATTTGACTCAGGCAAAAGAGATGGAGCAAATATTGCCTGGTTATTTTATCATACAGCTTAAAATACTATGCCAGAAAATGTATTAATTAATTAAATATAATAAATAAATACAAAATACAAAGGCAGACAGAAAACGTCGAACGACCTTCGAAGATCGTCGAACGACGCACGGAGATCGTCGAACTATCGGGCAGATAGTCGAACGATCCAGATAGTCGACCTATCGAAGAAGATAGTCGAGCTACCCCGGCAGATAGTCGAACTATCAGAACAGATAGTCGAACTATCAGATAGTCGATCTATCAAGGACAGATAGTCGAACTATCAAGCGCACAGAGATAGTCGACCTATCAAGCAGATAGTCGACCTACCTCAGAAAACAGATAGTCGATCTATCAAAAGATAGTCTAACTATCAAAACAAACTAGATAGTCGATCTATCAGCAGATAGTCGAACTATCAGATAGTCGACCTATCAGGACAGATAGTCGAACTATCAAAGGCAACAGATAGTCGAACTATCAACAGATAGTCGAACTATCAAGACGAAACAGATAGTCGATCTATCAATAGATAGTCGAACTATCAAGGCGGAATAGATAGTCGACCTATCAACAGATAGTCGAACTATCAAATAGTCGATCTATCAGAATAGATAGTCGAACTACCTCGCCAAGCAGATAGTCAAACTATCAACAGATAGTCGAACTATCAACGCAAAACAGATAGTCGATCTATCAACAGATAGTCGAACTATCAACGCAGACAAAGCGTCGACCAACTGATAGACGATCGTCGATCAGCCGATAGACGATAGTCGAGCGGCGTTCGACTATCGTCGAACGAAAAACCTACTTAACCAAATTCTCAATCTGGAAAAGTGAGGACTCTACAGCTAAACTCCTAACCATTGACCATAAGTATTTCTTGGGTCAAGGGGCACAAAGGAGAGGACTAAACGCAAATCAAAACTAGGGTACCAACAATCTCCCCCTATTTGAGTTAAGTCTCTCAACATCTAAAAACATAAAGCTAGCTAAAGAGCAATAAAATAATACAGTAAATAGTTAACAATTAACTGGCAGATTATCAAACAGATAAACAAATATAGCACATCAGTTAATCAAACTATTAAGAATCTTTAGAGTCTGGTAAAGGATCAGAAGAACTAGAAACAAAAGAAATTTTTCTTAGAGGGTCATCTGATTCTTTCTTTGACATTTTCAGGTCCTGCGCACCAATGATCTTCAGCTCTGTAGCTCTGGGGACAACAGCTTCAGGATGCTTTTCCATGTACTTTGATGGATCAAAAATCTCAGGATTGACCTGGAACTTTTCAAATTCTTTCTTTCTGTAAGCTGACATGGTAGTAAGACCAGTCGTATCTTTACCTTCGGCTCTTGCTTTTCTTATTTGGGCTGCTCCAACTAGCTCTTGAAAGCGAGCCATCCTAAAGTTAGGATCGAGCTCAGGATTTTCATACACAGGCTCAGGAGAAGCAGCATCAGCTATTTTATCTTGAATAACTAGATAAGACAATAGAAGCAAACTTAGCAGAGAGGTTCTTGCTAGATATTTTAAAGCAAAGTGAACTATTTACCTTTAGAAACAATTTCCTCAGTCTGAACTGGTGTTGGAGATGTAATTCTCTTCTTTGGAGAAGGAGGTGGGGAAAAGGTTGGTCTTTGAACCATAGTCTCCTTCATTTGTCTTTGAGAACCAGAAAATGATTTGCCTTGAGAGCTTTGATAACTTTGTCTTGGCTGGGGCTGAAACGACGCAGATCTTCCAGAGGAAGCAGCAGGATAAGCTGATAGGTTCCCAGAGGCTCCTGCACCTGGAGGAGGAGGAGGACCTCTGGGAGTCCATCTTGAGACAGGACTATCATACCTCTTAGTCCATTTTCTTTCTTTTTGCTGATTCTTTGAAAACCTCATCCAGTGCTGAAAATCCTTGGATTTAGGGTCAATGCCCTTCAAAATGTAATAGGGAATATCATTATCCTTACTGGGAGGTGGAGGAGGAGCAGCTTTTCTTTTCTTTGAGGCAGCTTTCTTTCTCTTTGACTTCTCAGAAATGTCAGAATCATCATCATCATCAGAATGAGATGAGGGAGGATTTTCATAAGGATCATAGGCTTCTGAAACAGCCTTTTCTTTAAGCTTTGAAGCAGATTTCTCCCTTTCCTCTTCCATGGCATCCAGAGCCAGAAGGGAATCTAAGTCCAACCCTGGAGAGTCATCCCAGATGGTTGACTTTTCAATTTGCAGATCTTTCTCTTTATCTTTTAAAGATTGAACTCTTAAATCCCAGGCTGCTCTTGCTTGAGCTTCTTCCAAACTCAGAACAGAGTCAACTTTGACTTCATCTTTCTCAGACTCATCTTCTTTATTATCTAAAAAGAATTCTAATTCAGGATCTACTTGAGTAGCAGGAATACTTGGATCAGCTTCAGAAACAACTGCTACAATCTGAGTAGCTAGATCTTCTTTAATAACATCTGTAAAATTATGAATACATATCTGCTAAATAAGCGATAATCATTCCCTCAAGGTATTCACAAACTATCAAATTAATCGACTCATCAACAAAACGAATGAAAGAGTTACCTTCATACTTAACCATCTCCCATGATTCATTCAGATATGAAGTTATAATTCCTTCCAGGAATCTAGCAATCATAGGAGTGGTACGATCTTCTAAGCAGACTTTAACTGCAATCTCAGATAGCAGGATTCCATCTGCTATTTCCTTCTCAGACAAAACTGGAGCTATAACTTTCTCAGCAGGAGCTATTTCTTCCTGGGCTGGAGCTATTTCTTCCTCAGCTGGATCTATCTCTTTTTCAGCTGGATCTATCACTTCCTGGGCAGTCATGACAACATCTGGAACTATTTCTTCCTGAGCAGATTCTTCCTGGGCAGACATGACTGAATCTTTTATAGCTGGAGGGGAGGCAGGATGGTCTGAAGCATCTTCATTGAACATCTCCCCCTGCCTGATTTCAGTGGATACTGAAACCAGGCCCCTTGAGGAAGATGGCTCAGCTGATTTTGAAAGGGATTTGATGGAGGCAGATAAGAGATCAATGGAGGCAGCAAGGGGAGCGATTGCCTCTTCAATCAGGGTTTTGATTGATGGGGTAATCAGCTCCACAATGCGGGAGATAAGCTCAGGAGAGATCTCAATAGATGAAGGATGTGAGGTGGATGGAGCTGCAGCAGATATGGTAGTGGTGCTGGGATGAGAAATGGTGTGGACAGGGGATCGAGCAGGAGATGGAGCAGGTGATGGAGCAGGAGAGTTTATTGGGGAATGAATTGGGGAATGAGCGGGAGATATAGGAGGAGTAGGGATTCTCTCTGATCCTAACAAATCAAAGCTAGGAGCAGATATCCTAGCCAGATGAGCAGGTAGAGGAGAAGCTGGAGGAGACAGAGGAACAACCGTAGTTGTTTCAGGAGCAGCAGAGGAAGAAGGTCGTACCTCAGCTGAAGTTGATGGTACTTCAACTGAGGCAGATGGCAAAGCAGAGGAGGAGGAAGGAAGAGCTGAGCCAGCTTCAACATGGTGAGGAGCGACTGATTCAGTCCTTGTGTCCTCAGATGTTGCTAGAGCAGGTTTCACAAATGTTCTCTTCCACTTAGAGAACAAGTTGGGGTCCATCTTCTTGCTCGCATTGATTGTTGTTGCAGTTGAACTTAGCAGTTGGGGGTATTTCTCCTTAAGGAAGATTCCAATGACCCTTCCTAGGGTGACTTCCTTCTTACCAGTCTTCTTCCTGATTAAATCGAACACAACTGCTGCCCAATCGATCCTTTTTCGATTAACAATTGCACACATGAGTGCGAATTGCTGCCTTGTTATATTGTCGTGGGCAGAGTGCTTACCCAGGAGCACTTTTCCTACTAACTCAGCCAAAAACTTGATCTTGAAAGGAAAATTCACTTTGAGCAGCTTCGTGGGAATGCCCTCAGCATGTCCCAGCTCAACCAGCATTCTTCCAAATTCCTGAGCGTCTTGCTCATAATCCTCATCACCAATAACTAATTCAAAAACATCAGATAAAACGGCCAGAGTCAGGATTACCTCTTCTCCGCCGATGGTACCGATCATCGATTTGTCTGTGGAAGACGACGTGAAAGCCCATTCTTTGATTTCTGGAATGTTGATCTTAATCCTTTCAGACATTAACTTTTCTAAACCCTGGTCCCTGCAAAGCTGTAGAACTTCTACTATTCTTGCATCGCAGCTGCTGAAAGCGTCGAAATCCACGCTGAATCCTGCATCAAACTTCACGATGGCTAAAACTGCTGGAGAGACCGCCATGGATTCGCCGGAGAAAGCACGAGAAAGCTGCAGAGAACGAAGAAGACGAATCGCCTGGAAATCGCAAGCGGGAAAGCAGAATGCGAAAGGGCACGCTCCGTCGACGATAAGACACAAGATCTTTTAACCTAGGTCGACTATCGGCTTTATATTGGACCGGAAATAGTCGATCTATTAAAAAGATACTTGAACCGATAGTCGAACGGCCGTTCGACGATCGGCTCAGAAGCAGAGTAGTCAAACCATCGTTCGGCTATTTCTGGCTTCACAAGCAACAAGCTGTCGTCGTTCAGAGATCGACGATGAGCTCAACCTGTTCGACGATGGTCGAACGTCGATCGACGATCTTCAAACAGATAAGCTATCATTAACCCGAGGTCGACGATAGGCTTAATCCGTTCGACGATCTTCGATCATCGTTCGACGATCTTCAAGCAGATTTCAACATAGGCAGATATAGTCACACTTAGTCTCGTCCATTAATCATGCCTAGTTGAACTAAAAAGAACAGATGCTTCTGTTCATCTAAAGGCTTGGTGAATATATCACCTCTCTGAAACTCAGTGGATATGAACTCAAGACAGATCTTGTTCTTTTCCACACAATCTCTCAGGAAATGGTGCCTAATCTCAATGTGCTTGGTTCTAGAGTGGTGCACTGGATTTTGTGCAATAGAAATGGCACTGGTACTATCACACATGATCTTGGTGTTCTTGTGTGAGTAACCATAATCCACAAGCTGGTTTTGAATCCACAGGATCTGTGAACAACAACTGGCAGCTGCTATATATTCAGCCTCTGCAGTTGAAGTTGAGACAGAAGCCTGCTTCTTACAGAACCAAGAGACCAATCTCTCTCCCAGGAACTGGCAAGTTCCTGAGGTGCTCTTCCTGTCAACTCTGCAGCCAGCATAATCAGAATCAGAATATCCAATTAATTCAAACTCTGACTCAGCTGGGTACCAAAGTCCTAGATCTGGACATCCTTTCAGGTATCTCAGGATTCTCTTTAGAAGAATCAGATGAGATTCCTTGGGGTTGACCTGGAATCTAGCACAAAGGCATGTAGCAAACATTATATCTGGCCTACTTGCAGTTAGATATAATAGGGAACCAACAATGGCCCTATAATTCTTTTGATCAACTGGCTTGCCGTGATCATCAGAATCAATAACTACATTAGTAGCCATGGGTGTAGGCATTGCTGAAGCATCAGCCATCCCAAATTTCTTTACCAATTCCTTGGCATATTTGGATTGGGAGATGAAGATACCATCAGCATCTTGCTTAACTTGGAGACCAAGAAAGTAAGACAGGCACACCCATGCTACTCATCTCAAACTTGGAATGCATCAAGTTGGAAAACTTTTTGCACAGTTTGGGATCAGTGGAGCCAAAAATAATATCATCTACATACACCTGAACTAACAGGATTGTGTCCTTGTGATGCTTGACGAAAAGGGTTCTATCAACTACTCCCCTAGTAAAGTTGTGCTCTAACAGGAAACTAGCTAAGGTCTCATACCAGGCCCTAGGAGCTTGCTTTAGTCCATAAAGAGCTTTCTGCAACTTAAAAACATGAGAAGGCTGAGTTGAAGAAACAAACCCTGGTGGTTGTTCAACAAACACCTCTTCCTTAAGCTCACCATTTAGGAATGCACTTTTGACATCCATTTGGAACACCTTAAACTTCATGAAGGCTGCATAGGCCAAGAAGATCCTTATTGCTTCTAGCCTTGCAACAGGAGCAAAGGTTTGGTCATAGTCTATACCTTCCTCCTGTCTGTAGCCCTGAGCTACAAGCCTAGCTTTATTCCTTACTATAATTCCATTTGCATCTAACTTGTTTCTATACACCCACTTGGTGCCTATGATCAGTTGGCCTTTAGGTCTTGGAACCAAAGTCCAAACTTTACATCTCTCAAACTGATTGAGCTCCTCTTGCATTGCAATGATCCAGTGGGGATCTAGCTCTGCATCTTTAAAGGTGAGGGGCTCAACCTGTGAGAGGAAACAAGCATGCATCACATCCTGTCTTAATTGATGTCTTGTTTGCACACCAGCTGATATGTCTCCAATCACTTGAGATGTGGGGTGATCTCTAAGTGTGACAATATCAGCAGGTGGGATGTGATCTTCAGCAACAGTTGGGATTAATTCCTCAGGAGGAATTTGATCTACTGTTGGTGGTACAACAACAGCTTCAACAGCTTCAGCAATGTCTTCATCACTGTCTGATTCAGTGATCTGAAGAGTTGATAGTTGAAGAATTTCTTGAGGGGCATCAGGTACCTGCAAAGAACTGGAGGAAGGAGAATTTTCCTTCTCCTTGTAAAACATCTGAGACTCATCAAAAGTCACATGCACAGATTCTTCTATCTTACAGGTAGACTTGTTATAAACCCTATAAGCTTTGCTTACTTGGGAATATCCAAGCATAATTCCCATTGAAGCTTTTGCTTCAAATTTTCTAATATATTCTTTATTATTATTATGAATATAAACAGTACAGCCAAAAATTCTAAAGTAATTAATTTTTGGTTTCTTTCCTTTAAGCAACTCATAAGGAGTTTTACACTTAAGTTTGTGTATCAAACTTCTATTCAAGACATAGTTGGCTGTACTAACAGCTTCTGCCCAATAGGATAGAGGCATGTTAGCATCTGCCAACAATGTACTAGCAGCTTCAATTAGTGTTCTATTCTTCCTTTCAACTACCCCATTTTGTTGGGGAGTTCTAGGAGCTGAGAAACTATGTTTGATACCTTCTCTCTCACAGAATTCTTGCATGAGAAGAGAGTCAAACTCAGTACCATGATCACTTCTGATCAAGGCCACATGAGTAGAGTACTCAGTCTGCACACAAAGTAGAAAGTCTGTAAGGGCTTTGAAGTTATCAGACTTAGTTCTCAAAAAGAAAACCCAACTGAACCTAGAGAAGTCATCTACAATTACTAATGTGTAATACTTCCCTCCTAAACTCTGTACATTTATTGGGCCAAAAAGGTCCAAATGTAATAAATACAGGATTCTAGGAGAATCACTTTTATTTACAGATTTAAATGAATTCTTGGTTTGCTTGCCTAGCTGACAAGCCTTGCATAGGCTCTCCTTCTTGTAGGGGCAAGAAGGTAAACCTCTAACAAGGTTGTGCTTAGATAACCTAGATATATTTTTAAGGTTTACATGACTAAGCCTTTTATGCCATAGGGAATTATTATTAAGGGTTACTTCATTAAACAGGCAGATTTCAGAGTGAGATGAATTAAAATCTACTAAATAAATGTTACCTATTCTAATACCTACTAAAACAACATTATTATTTAAAGTAATATTGCAAGAGAAATTAGAAAATGAAACCTGGTAGCCAGCATCACATAGCTGGCTGACTGAAATCAGATTATGCTTCAGTCCATTGACATAAGCAACTCTCTTGAAAGTAACTGCTCCAATTGTGATCTTGCCATAGCCTTCTGTCTGACCACAGCTGGAGTCTCCAAAGATAACCTTTGGGCCAAGCTTAGCTTTGAACTTTGACAGTAGATCTTTATTTCCTGTCATATGCTTAGAGCATCCACTATCCAAATACCACTTATTTTGAGTGATTGGATAGGCCTTCACCTGCAAGACAATTATTTAGACAGAGTGGACCCAGGTAACCTTGGGTCCCTTGTTTTTCACATAAGAAAAACTGGAAATATAAGAGAATGCAGGCTGAGGGTGATAACCTAGTGGGTGAGATCTCCTAGGTGGGATTCTCCATGCTGATGATGGGTCAACAAACCTAGGGTTTCTATTCTCATTTAGGTTTCTATGGAATTGATTATGATTTTGAAAATCATATTGAAATCGTCGATCGACGTTCGACGATGGGCGCTCAGATCGTCGAGCTTCGTTCGACCATGGAGCTTCCGATCGTCGAGCGGCGTTCGACGCTCTTTGCATTTCTTTGAAAAACTTCTTTCTCTTTTCTCTCTTAGCTTTATTTAAGGTTTTATTTACCAGATTTACTTGCTCAGTGTTCTTCTTTCCACTAGCTGAAATGAAGTTCACTGGAGTTGAAAGATTATTTTTAAGAAGGACTGGGGGTTCACTGGGAGAAGCTCCTAAGCCTAGTTTATCATTACCTGACCTAGTGTTAGTCATGCTGGTAATTTCTAACAGCTTAAGGCTTCTACCATTAAGGGATTCTTCTAATCTCTTAGACTTAGCTAACTCTATTTTAAGGAATTTAATTTCTTCACTACAAGTAGTGAGTTCTTCCTTTAACCTAATGTTTTCAGAGGCTATAGATTCTGAGTCAGCTAACCTATTTCTAAGTTCTTTTATTTCCTTTTCTGAGCTAATTAAATCTAAACATAAAGATTTAAATTCTAACTTAAATTCTTCTGAAGTAAAATCATAAGAAGAAAGTACCTCATCTTCAGTAGGCATCTCTTCATCAGAATCAGAACTCTCTGCAGCAGAGTGGTTGCTGCAGGCATCTATTGCCATTAGGCAAACTTCTTTTGCCTTCTTCTCTTCCTCATCTTCACTGGAGCTTGATGAGGAGGATTCTTCATCAGAATCACTCCAGGTTTCAGCAATGAAACCTCTCTCCTTCTTCTTGTTTTTGTGGGAGGATGGCTTGGAGTGCTTCCTGTGTTGTTCCTTTTCTTTTCTCTTTTCTTTGTTCTTCTCCTCTGGACATTCTGGCAAAATGTGTCCAGGCTTCCTGCAACCATAAAAAATGATTTCTTTAGCAGGAGAGCGATCATACCTTGGTTTGTCTTCATATCGCGAAGACTTCTTTCTGAACTCCTTTCTTCCCATCTTGAGAAATCTTTTGGCAAACAATGCCATAAGTTCCTCATTAGATTGGCTGCCTTCAGACACATTTGCAGCCTTAAGAGCTAGAGATTGCTCTTTTCTTGTTGGAGTGGGGGTCTTGGCTTCAGCTTCTGCTTCTCTAGTCTTCAGCACTTGCTCAAAAGACTTGAGCTTGCCGAGGAGAGCTTCAGTTGAGATCTCATTAGTACTTCTGGCTTCCTTGATGGGCCAGATTCTCAGATCCCATGTGCTAGGGAAGCACATAAGAATCTTATCATTGACCTCTGTCAATGATATGTCCTTGTCCAGGGTCCTCAGCTCATTGATGATTGAGCTGAGCCTGGTGTACATAGCTTCAACTGATTCAGCATCAGTTTTCTTGAAGTTCTCATACTGTGAGATAAGGTTGGACCTTCTGTCCTTCCTTTCATCAGCTGAACCAGCTACAATCTGGTTCAGTGTGTCCCACATGGCCTTTGCTGAGGAGCAGTCAGCCACCTTCTGGAACACCTCATCAGACATTGTCTGAGCCAGTATGTTCATTGCCTTGGCATCTGCAATTTTGGCCTTCTTGTATTCATCATTGTAGTCTGGAGGAGGCACTGCACTCATATCAGATGATGAGGCAGTGGCAGCAGCAGGTGCTCTTGGGGGACCTGACAAAATAGAGGCAAAAATACTTTCATCAATAGAGTTCATATATAATTTAATCCTTGCCTTCCAGATGCCAAACTTTGCTAAGTTGCATGCTGGAGGTCTGGTGCTAGAATAATCCTTAGACTGGGCCATGATAGTGAATATCTATAAGCTCTTGGTATCTATCAGGATCTTGTGACTTAGGTGTTAGCCTATACAGTCAGTCAACCTCCCTCTGATACCAATTGAAAGTGAAGGGATAGATACTACTCTAGAGGGGGGGTGAATAGAGTTATCAAATTTTGCACAGACAAAACTTAATAGTCTACCCAACTCCCTTGGAGTGAAGTGCGGAATGAAAAGATTATAGATATTGATTTAACCTTAAAGCCTAACACAAGTGATGTGTACAAACACAAGCTAACTGTAATTACAGTTAAGCTTGGAAAAACCTAATCAGCAACTAGCAACCTAGTTATATCTAATCACAGCCACAATGCAGGAATTAAACAGTGGAATCCAGACGACACAAGGAAATTTATAGTGGTTCCCCAAACAACTTGGGTACGTCCACTCTTCTACCCACACGGTAGGAATCCACTCAGGTTTTTGATCAGGTGCCCTGCCACCAACAGGATCTGTTTCAGGTAGATCCAGAAACCCTTTAGACTTTTGATCAGGTGTCTAAAAACCAAGCACAGGTTTTTGATCAGGTGCCCTGCCACCAAGGGATACTTTTGAAGGGAGTAATAACCCTGTACAGGAGGGGGAAGAAGGTTAAGATGTCTTCTCTATTTTACAATAGATTAGAGAAGCACAAAAACTTGCACTGAGCTAGAATGCTCTAAAGAATCAAGGCTCCCCCTGGCTCAAAGATGTCCAGGTGAAGTCTTGCTTCAGTGCAGAAAAACTCTTCAGAAAGTTCTGAAGGAAAGAGCTACAGGAAGAAAGTAAATAATAAAATCAAAGTTCTTCAAGCAGCTATCTTCTTCTTCTTCTTCTTCAAAGGAACTCTGAGTTGAACTTCCTGAAAGCAGGAGAACTCAGGTGAAGAAGAGATGAAGATCTTAACACTTCTCAGTTAGATGGAGATTGCTGAGAGCAGGAAGCTTGAACTAGATGAAGGCTTGAGAGCTTGAGAATGTGTGTAACTCTGGTTAGCTATTAGCTAGCTTGAATCCTTCTTCAAAGGGTCCTTTTTATAATCATCAGCAAGCAACGGCTCTCTTCCATTTGAATTATTTGTCTTCTTCTAAGCCTTGAGACCTGGGCTGTAAATATCAAGAAGATAGAAATATCTTTGCAGTAAAACATTCTATAAAGGGAATAAACCACTTTCTAAGAAGCTGCAGGCTTAAATCAGATAACAGAAGGACTTAAATAAAGTCACATCAGAAATAATCTCTTTATAGCAAAAGAAGACTTTTCAGTCTAACGGCTATAAAGGGCTGACAATAGATAAAGTAAATTAAAATGACAGCTAATAAGACAAACAACTTTATCTTAAAAAGTTTTGACTCAGGCAAAAGAGATGGAGCAAATATTGCCTGGTTATTTTATCATACAGCTTAAAATACTGTGCCAGAAAATGTATTAATTAATTAAATATAATAAATAAATACAAAATACAAAGGCAGACAGAAAACGTCGAACGACCTTCGAAGATCGTCGAACGACGCACGGAGATCGTCGAACTATCGGGCAGATAGTCGAACGATCCAGATAGTCGACCTATCGAAGAAGATAGTCGAGCTACCCCGGCAGATAGTCGAACTATCAGAACAGATAGTCGAATTATCAGATAGTCGATCTATCAAGGACAGATAGTCGAACTATCAAGCGCACAGAGATAGTCGACCTATCAAGCAGATAGTCGACCTACCTCAGAAAACAGATAGTCGATCTATCAAAAGATAGTCGAACTATCAAAACAAACTAGATAGTCGATCTATCAGCAGATAGTCGAACTATCAGATAGTCGACCTATCAGGACAGATAGTCGAACTATCAAAGGCAACAGATAGTCAAACTATCAACAGATAGTCGAACTATCAAGACGAAACAGATAGTCGATCTATCAACAGATAGTCGAACTATCAAGGCGGAACAGATAGTCGACCTATCAACAGATAGTCGAACTATCAAATAGTCGATCTATCAGAACAGATAGTCGAACTATCTCGCTAAGCAGATAGTCGAACTATCAACAGATAGTCGAACTATCAACGCAAAACAGATAGTCGATCTATCAACAGATAGTCGAACTATCAACGCAGACAAAGCGTTGACCAACTGATAGACGATCGTCGATCAGCCGATAGACGATAGTCGAGCGGCGTTCGACTATCGCCGAACGAAAAACCTACTTAACCAAATTCTCAATCTGGAAAAGTGAGGACTCTACAGCTAGACTCCTAACCATTGACCATAAGTATTTCTTGGGTCAAGGGGCACAAAGGAGAGGACTAAACTCAAATCAAAACTAGGGTACCAACAATCTCCCCCTATTTGAGTTAAGTCTCTCAACATCTAAAAACATAAAGCTAGCTAAAGAGCAATAAAATAATACAGTAAATAGTTAACAATTAACTGGCAGATTATCAAACAGATAAACAAATATAGCACATCAGTTAATCAAACTATTAAGAATCTTTAGAGTCTGGTAAAGGATCAGAAGAACTAGAAACAAAAGAAATTTTTCTTAGAGGGTCATCTGATTCTTTCTTTGACATTTTCAGGTCCTGCACACCAATGATCTTCAGCTCTGTAGCTCTGGGGACAACAGCTTCAGGATGCTTTTCCATGTACTTTGATGGATCAAAAATCTCAGGATTGACTTGGAACTTTTCAAATTCTTTCTTTCTGTAAGCTGACATGGTAGTAAGACCAGTCGTATCTTTACCTTCGGCTCTTGCTTTTCTTATTTGGGCTGCTCCAACTAGCTCTTGAAAGCGAGCCATCCTAAAGTTAGGATCGAGCTCAGGATTTTCATACACAGGCTCAGGAGAAGCAGCATCAGCTATTTTATCTTGAATAACTAGATAAGACAATAGAAGCAAACTTAGCAGAGAGGTTCTTGCTAGATATTTTAAAGCAAAGTGAACTATGCCTCTAGAGTTGAGTGAAGCCTCTCCACTCAATGCCTTTTAGTTTCTGTCTTTGAGTTAAGCCTTTTCACTCAATGCTTTTAATGCCTTTTTTTCTATGGAATTGAGTGAAGACTTTCCACTTAACGCTCAAAACGCTTTTTGGATTCGGCCATGTCTCTTATAAGAGTAGGCAAAGTGGGGAAGGAAAACCCAGACTCGGTCGGATATTAGCCTTTCGATAGGTCTTGCGAGAAGGCTTGCGCCCAGAATAAGCTGAAGGCCCATAGAGTTCAGCGGAAGAGCTTCCGCCCAGTAGGGACTAGAGGTAAAATTACTTGGATGCCCCTAGAGGTCTTCATTTAGCTCCTCAAAACAGCGGAGTTTGGCTATTGGTAGACCACTTTAGGCTGCATATAGTATTTTGGAAAAGCGGAGCTACGTTGTTGGAAGACCAAATTTATGGATTCTATAAATAGACCCAAGGGGTTCCTCAGAAGGCATGCTTACTTATGTACAAGTCTTCTTGTGCTTTTTGAGGTATCCTTAGCTCGGCACTTGGCTAAACAAGGGAATCGCTCTAAGATCTTCTAGGTGTGTTGTGGGACCTCCGTGCTGGAGCCTTGGGTCTGCTCCATATTCTAAGTCTTTGGTTATTTGGCTTATGAGAGAGAAGTGTGCGATCACCCCTTCCCCAATAGTTCGAACTTCATAGAAGCCGATTTTCGGTTTCAACAGAAGTATTCGCCTCACCAAGAATTTGTTGTCGAATCATATCATACGAGTTAGGTAAGAAAAGTAAGTAGCAAAAAACAATAAGTTCCTGAATATGTTTATGTTTCTCAGTGAGATTAGTAGAAAAGGTCAATGCTGAAGAAGTTCAGCAACAAGATTTTGAACCTCCCTCTGATACAAAGTAACAAGAGCTAAATAAAGGCAAATTTTATTGCTCCAAAAATAAAAACTATATATAGGTATTCACCCTTATTTATAAAAAAGGGAAGATGAGAGAATACAACAAGTGATGTGGGACAAAATACAAGCCGCGCGGACTGAGCGGTATGACTCTGTAAAACCGCAAGACTATACAACAAATACAATCTCCTCCGAAGCGTCTGAAAACCTACTACAGCTAACCTCCTGGCCGCTATTACGGTAAACCATCAGACTGCTGCTATCGCTAACCTCTTGACCGCTACTACGGCTAATCTCAAGACTGTTGTTGCGACTAACCACCAGACACCTGACGCGGCTAACCACCAGACCGCTGCTACGGCTAACGACCAGACAGCTACTATGGCTAACCTATAGACCGCTACTGTGGCTAAACACCAGACCCAAGTTATGGATAACCTCTAGGCCAGAATTATGGAAATCCATCAGGCCGCTGCTGCGGATAGCCACCAGGCCGCCTCTGCGGATAACCACCATACTGCACTGCGGGTAGCCACCAGACCACTGCTGTGGATAGTCATTAGGCTGCTTATTGGGTCCACTGATCACAATGTCCCAGATTTTAAAAAGGTCTACAGGATAATGGTATACACAAGTTGGTATCTGATGCATACCCTATGTTCTATGTATGCAGGTTGTTCCTTGTTACTTTGATTAGACAGGTTATCCAAGTGACAATGACAGGTGGACATAAGACAAGACTCTGACAGGGCTGAAAATTTTTCTAAGTACAGAAGTGTTGAATGAAGGCCATTCACTCAATGCCAGATGGATAGGAGTGTAAAGTAAAGACTAGACAGTCAAAGCCTCAACATTGCTAGGGTAGAAATCTTGTTAAGTCCAGAAGCATTGAGTAAACCTCAAACAGTCAAAGCCGCAGAGAATCTGCCAAGAAATTTGTCTAAGTACAAAAGCATTTAGTGAAGACAGTTCACTCAACGCCATGAAGAGAAAATGTCGACAGAACACACATCAGTTAGAACCGCAGTATTGTGATACAGAATTCAAGCTAAGGACAGAAGCATTGAGTGATGTCAACTCACTCAACTCTTATTCCATAGAGAATCTTTCTAAGGACAGAAGCGTTGAGTGAAGGTCATTAACTAAATTCCTCTTCAAATAAAATAGGTAGAAGAAGAAATCATTGAGTGAATCCAACTCACTCAACGCCTTTATATAGAGAAAATCAACTAAGTCAAGAAGCGTTGAGTGAGGAAGGCTCACTCAACTCCTAATCAGTTAGACAGCAAAAGTTTATATTCGTTGAGTGATGACTGATCACTCAATGCCTGGTGTTGCAGAAGACTGACTATGTGTTTTGTCGTTGAGTGACAAGCCTTCACTCAACGCCTATGCTGAATTGTTTAAATTTGACTAAGTCCACAATTACTAACATCAGCAGAAATTCAAATGTTGCGGGAAGTGAACAGTACATGATAAATGGCATCGCTTGCCCAATGTACTGCATTTAATACTAAAGAAGAGTTGCAGCTACCAACTATAGGTGGGCCCACTGCTTAAAGAGCCATTGGACGGTGGGATAGAAAAAGTATAAATCGAAGAGAAGAAATTAACTTTTGGGAAAAAAGAAAAACTTCATATTCTTCCTCTCGACTGAGTTGCGGAGCTTGTAGTAGTTCAGTGTTCTATTCTGAAAGTTCAAGCAACATAGTTATTGATCTAATCATATTCAACAGCAAGTTCAAGGAGCTTTCTGTCACGACCCGCATTTTTCACCGCCTTTAAGAATATATTAGAGTAAGGGAAAATGCGCGTCATGATGCCATCTCAGCAGGGGATAACTGGGAACGCTCATGCAAAACTCCTACTTGACACATAAAGAAAGATTTTTAAGTCAATTAGAGAAAAATCCAGTTTAAGTTAAACAGTTAGCCGTATCCCTCGGCGTAGTGGCTCATCTAGTCCACGGGAAAAAATAGTTATATGCTGCAAAAAATACTTCTTTTATGTGATTAAACATCCTATATGAGTATAAACGTCCCCAATGGACAACTCATGCTATGCAAGACCATAGATTTATAATAAGTATAGCAAAAAGTCTTTACGCTAACCAGAAAGTAGTGACTTAATTTTAAAAGAGCTTACATGTATGATATACTAATAATAAGGTTTTATAAGTTAAAACATCCCAGAGAGCAAGTAATCCTATCCATCACAAAGAAAACAACTAGCAGCTAGCAAGGTATCGAAAATCAACTATCATGTGGCGTCAACAATCTGACACGAACCCACATAAAATAGAAGTATGTCTAAACTACGTAAAACAAACTAAAACAACAAACTACCCTGCAACAACAAGCTAGAAACCACAGCCAACACTTCTTCTCGGGGAACTCCAAAACCAACTCCACTACCAGCTAATGCTCCGAACCCGAGGCATTCTAAAGAAAGAACACCTCAGCAAGAAGGTACAAGTGGTGATAGAAAAAGTAAGCCAAAAAATAACAAAGGTCAAAAGGGGTACCAACCCAAGACCAAAAGTACTGAAGTAAAGTACAGAAGTAAAGTACCAAAATCAGAAAATACAACTTACGTGAATCGTCACGTATAACAAATCACACCAGATGTACAAGGCTAAAAAGGTGGAAAGCAGGATTAAATCATAAGAAAGAATACTCAAAACTTTATTATCCACATGCGGTCAACTCTACCCAAAAACACAGGCGAGGTGGTAACTCATTTGGACACACCCTCATAGATATAAATATCCGTCTAACTGTAGGGGAGACTCGTACACTCAACCATTCACCGCAGACACCCAAACACTTGGTAGAGTCCCACAAGGTACTAATAAAGTAAACAAGCCTTGCAGCGGTGGATTCACCCACTAACACACGCAACAAAGGAAAACCATGATATAAATCTCAGTCATCACGGAGGTGGTAACGTCCACTAATTCCAGCAACCAGAGAATCATTATATATCTCAAGATTTGGCACATCGGATTCTACTAGACATTTCTAGATTAAGAAGCGGTTGATCAACCTTTAGGAAGGATTTATAATCCTAGAAAAAACTCTAACAAGATCTGAAACAATAGTTTGGGGAGATTAAAGACAAAAATTCAACATTTCATCAAATCACTACAACGCTACAAGGTCGAATTATGAAGACAAGAACTTATAAATTCAAGTGGATTCCAAGGGAAGATTAAACATATCTACAAATTAGAATGACAAAAGTGCAGAAAGATTAAAGAACAAAAGTTTAACAGTTACCATCAAGATCGGAAAAAGGGGAAAGAGGGAAAAACCACCACTTGCCTTGGTTTTGCTATAAAAAATTCTCCAAATCATTCCTTGTCGTAGATCGAGGCTAATGAATATGAAGGAATCAAAATCTAATAAGAAATAGCTGAAATAGAGGTTAGGGACAAAAACCCTAACGAGAAAAACTCAAGAAATGGGGAAGATTTTACCACGGTGACAAAGCACTCGCTGAGAGATTTCCGGATCAATGATCGGTTGGAAATTTTGAGCACCAGAGCACCGTCACCGGCCACCGGAAGAATCATGGAAAAACTCTCTTTCTCTCTCTCGCTCACGCCGCTCTGGTTCGGGAGATGAATAGTAAATTCGGTCGAAATAAAGGAGGAAGAAGAAGTAGGTATATATATACTTCTTAGTAAAATTATAATAACAGTACTTAAGAAAATGAATCGGGATCGGCTGAACCGGACCTCTCGAGAAGAAGAAGACTTCTCGAGAATAGGACAAGCACTACTCGAAAAGAACAGAAGAAGCTTTACTCAGGGACAATAGGCAGATCTCGAGTACTAGAAGAGACTTCTCGAGTACTGAAATGGACTTCTTAAGAACAGCAGGGCTTCTCGAGCACAATAAGACTTCTCGAGAATAGAAAGGCAGTTCTCGAGTACTAGCAAACCTTCTCGAGAACAAGAAGGAAGAATAACCCCGCTGGACGAATTCTGATCGAAGTTCGTCGAACCCAGAACAGCTCAACACTTGGTCAAGCTTTTCTAGAAATTCATCGAGCTCCGCTCGACGCTTCGTCGATCTTCGCTCGAAGCTTGCCAAACACAAAGGAAAACCCGTTCGACGAATTCTACTCGAAGTTCGTCGAACCCAGAACCGCTCGACGCTCCGTCGAGCTAAGCTCGACGCTTTGTTGAGCTCTGCTTGACGATCGTCTACCTTAGATCGACCCTCGACAAACTCCATACAGCGCCTAGAAATTTTGACTCCTCCTCTGATCGATGAAAACCTAACCTTTAGGAGGGCTTCCCGAGAATCAAAACAAGCCTAAGGCTTTAATATAATAATAATCATATACAAATAGTTGAACAAGGGAATATGAGTTCAAAACAAAGGCCCAAACGCAACCAGCCGAATTAAACGACTTAAATAGCGAAGACAACCCTAGAATCCGACGCACCAATTTTGAGACATTATTATAAAATGCTTATTAAGCAAAAATCATCACAAGGATCAAAACACGCGCCGAGACTCCAAAATGCTCGAATCATAATAAAACTAGACATGTCCAAAAAAACGTCAAAACCTCATCCCTTTCAATCAGGGAAAACATTCAATTCATTCAAAATCCCAAAATTTTGTCAAACAGACCCAACGGACGCAAAAAAAACGCACTAACGGTGCAGCGCCGTCAACATGACGTAAAAAGTAACACCTTGATGTCATAAATATGAAGATGCCAAATCAAATAATATCATCGAAAAATCGGGGACATTTCAGTCACTACCCTTAAAAAAAAGTTTCGTCCTGAAACTTATCACAACTTCAAAATCAAACCAAAACGAGAAAAACCAACATTCACCAAAAAAAACAGGGAGACATACCAAAAACTAAAAAAAGAGAAGAGGATAAGATTCCCTCATTGTCGAGTCCAATTCCCACATCGCGCTCTCTGTAACGCCTCCATCCGTCGCATGGAATATAATAGAGGGTCCGGCCGGGGCCCCACGCCATATTTCACAGACAAACGGCGGAATTGCTTATGAATATAAAAAACCTTTCTATTCGCATCCTAACTCAGAGCATTCTAGCGAAAGATTATTACTTGCAAGAACTCAATCAACGAATGTCCACTACACATATATAAATAGCACATTTATATACAACACCAGGAATGTTTACAACTCAACCGCTCATGGCCTTAAGGACTTACATGTTCCTCTTTACAAAAGATGGTTTCAAACATCGGCACGCAGGCCGACCACACATGAAATCCAATACTTTGCACAGCCTTCAAGAGCCTACAAGCAGCAGCAGCAAGGGATTCAGCCCGCTCAATCCATTTCAGCATCAACACGCTCAATCCATTTCAGTGTCAACAAAGGCAGCACCTGTATATGGACGTCCACCCCATGGGTGATAAACAAAGCAACGGTCAGCATTCAGTTGACCAATTATAACGACCGTACCCCTTACCCAGGGCAGTGGTTTCTTCCTTGCATGGAAAACAATCAAAACATATATATCACACACAACATCACAAACGCCGGCCTAAGGGCCAGGCGCTCCGTGCACTCAAGGCACGATTATGGTGTACCGAAAACCTCCAGGTCCCACCACCGATTCGAGGTGTTTAGCTTGTTGGTCGGGCATAAGCCTCCAAACACACATCAGAGACCTCATGCACCAGGCTCACGTAGAGGCAATCACCTCACGACAACTGTGAGCACTAACCATCGACCTACACGTGAAGTGCAACATGCTGGGAAGGTCTGAAACCCCCCATTTGCAATGTTACCCATCGACTACTCACCCGATCCTAACATTGCACTTGTTTGACATGGGCATCAGCCTCAAAACACACGTCGGAGACCTCTCGCACCCACCCGCTCAGAGTTGTCTACAATATATCTCATAACACCGTCACACAGTGCCGCTTTCCAATTTATCAACCAGCTCGAGCCGAGCATCCAACCAAAGGAGCTATGAAAAGCAACCTTCTCACAATTCACAATCATCCTCACCTTCTCTATAGGTTAACCGATTTATACGTGGAGTCTTCTCCGGTTCGTAGCATCACCAATCTAGACATCCATCCAGATGGGCTTCACACAACATGCCTATTCCGTACTACACACTTCCGGATCTAAATGCATACTCAACTGCTGGAATCGCTTCTGCTTTCCACCTCTTGGTGGAGGATCCCATGCACATGCATAAAGTAGGACTTCACTTGTCCAAGAAGTAGATCGTTAATCTTAACGATCTCTTCGGAGCCATGGAGAAACTAGCCGGATGTAAATCACCGTGACGGCCTTTCCTCCACAACGCTGGCTTCAGATCTTGAGTCGTACCGCTCGAGCTCCACTGGCGGTCGTAAAGCTTCTCCTTCTTCCTCCTCCAAGCTCTCCTCTCTCTCTCTCCACTTTAGAAAGAGAAAGGCCCAAGTTTGAATGACAACTTAATGCCAATCCCGGAGTTAAACCTAGCTAGAAATACCCCGGGCCATTAGATCTAAGATGAGGGAAACAAACGGCCACAAATCATCTGAAAAGTCTAATTTTGAGGCTGACACGGCCTGTGACACGCTCGTGTCACAGGTCATGTACTACAAGTGATACACAAACTGACTTACCCAGACCAGAACACGAGCTGAGACATGCCCATATCAAGCCCCTGACATGCCCGTGTCAGTTGGTACATGCCCGTGTTGAGGGGCGTGTTCCTCACTCGACACAGGACCAACACTCCCAAGAAGCACACGGCTAAGGCATATGCCCGTGCCCTTGGCCGTGTGCCAAACACGCCCATGTGACACGCCCGTGTCACAGGCCGTGTTCCACACTGAATGCCACTAAATGCCACTCGGTTTACAACCCGAGCAGGACACGCCCTAGGACACGCCTGTGTCTCAGGCCGTGTCACCTCTCAACGCCTGTGGACTTAATTTTTTTAGGCTCTCACGACACAGCCGAGTACCCAGAGCTGGACACGTCCTGGGACACGCCCGTGTCCCAAGCCTTGTCACCCAGCCTGAACTCCAAATTTAAATTTGGGGTGTTACACTCTCGACGTCTTGATTTCTCTAAAGAACCTTGACTATAGGAATGTTCTTCCTCCGCAACACTCGATCTAGAGATTCAAAAACACGGACAGGCTCTACCATATACAGAAGGTTGGGATAAATCTTGGGCACCAAGTCAAGGACTTGACGATCGCTACGAACACACTTCCAAAACTGGCTCACCTAGAACAAATCATGAACACCAGGGAAGGTAGCTGGCAAATCCAGCCTATAAGCTGACACTCCGATGCGCTCAAGATTTTGAAAAGGTCCCATATACCGGGGGTCTAACTTGTGGTTCCTTCCAAACCTTTTAACACCTGACATTAGAGAGACTTTTAGAACCATGTCCCCAACGTCGAACTCCAGATCAACCCTTCGTCGATTAGCATATTTTTCATAACGCTCTTGTGCTAAACGGAGCTTTTCTCGAATATGAGTCACAACACAATTCATCTCTTCAAGGTGTTCCAGACATAGTAGCGGTCTCTTACCAACTTCAGTCCAAAACAAAGGTGTCCTACAACACCTTCCGTACAAGGCCTCAAACTGGTCCAACTGCGGACTCTCTTGATAACTATTATTATAAGCAAATTCCTTGAGTCTGAGGCGTTCATCCCAAGCACCGCCAAGATCGAATATATAACACCTTATCATTTCTTCCATGATCTGATTTACCCTTTCTGTCTGACCATTCGTCTGCGGATGATAGGCGGTGGAATACCTTAAATCGGTACCCAACCCCTCCTGTAAACTCTTCCAAAAGAAAGAGGTAAATCTTGAGTCTCGATCTGATACAATGCTAACAGGCACTCCATATAATCTTATGACTTCATTAAGGTATAACTCAGCTATCATCTTCATATAATACCCAATCTTAAAGGGTAAAAAGTGAGCACACTTTGTACATCTATCGACTATCACCCAAACAGAGTCGTGCCCACGGTGAGATTTCGGTAGACCGGTGATGAAATCCATTAAAATACTCTCCCATTTCAAACTTGGAATATCAAGCTGTTTTAATTTACCACCAGGGCTTCTATGATCTGCCTTAACACGCTGACACATGTAACATTCTGACACAAACCTTGTTATATTGTTCTTCATTCTCGACCAACAAATAATTTGCTTTAGATCTTTATATATTTTGGTGGAACCATGATGGTAGGAAACACTGGATTCATGAGATTCATTTCAAATCTTAGCCCGAATATCACCAAAAGTGGGAATACAAAATCTACCATGATATTTTAGAGTATCTAACTCGTCCAAAGAGAAATCAGGTAGCTCTCCCTTCTCAGTTCTATTCTAGAGATGCAACAAATCAGGATCATCCTTCTACTTCACTCTGGTAAGGGAAATCCAAGAGGGCTCTTTTGCTTCCAACCTAACAGACACAGTACTTCTCCCAACTTCATTGTTCATCAATAAGAATTCTTCTGCTAGGAATTGCACAGATAGATTGTAGATTTTGGCGGTCTTCCTACTAAAAGCATCGGCTACTACGTTAGCCTTTCCCGGGTGATACAGGATCTCCACATCATAATTGGCCACATACTCTAACCACTTATGCTGGCATAGATTCAGCTCCTTTTAAGTGAAGACGTACTTCAAACTCTTATGGTCTATGTAGATCTTGCACAGTGCGCCATACAATAAATGTCTCCAAAGCTTCAGTGCATAGATTACAGCAACAAATTCCAAATCATTGGTAGGATAGTTTCATTCATGAATCTTTAATTTTCTTGATACGTACGTGATCACCTTCCCTTCTTGCATCAAAACACAACCAAGTCCAATGTGTGATGCGTCCACATATACAACATACTCTACTCCCTCAGAAGGTAAAGTTAAAACTGGAGCATTACACAATATCTTTTTCAATTCTTGGAAAGCTTCTTCACACTTATCACTCCAAATGAACGCGACGTTCTTCTGTGTAAGTCTAGTTAGAGGAGCAGACAGCACAGAGAACTCTTCCACAAATCTTTTATAATAACCGGCCAGACCTAAGAAACTCCTAATCTCTTTAGGAGTAGAAGGTCTCTCCCATTCCATCAAAGTTGAAATCTTGGTCGGGTCTACGAAAATACCATCCTTGATCACAATATGGCCCAGAAAGGACACCTGGGGTAACTAGAATTCGCACTTACTCAGCTTGGCATAGAGTTTGTGCTCCCACAGGGTTGACAAAACTAAACGCAAGTATTGAGCATGCTCCTCAACACTGTGGGAATACAGGAGAACATCATCTATGAACACAATCACAAAATGGTCTCAGAAATATTTGAACACTATTCATTAAGTCCATGAAAGTAGAGGGGGCATTTGTCAAACCAAAGGACATCACCAAGAACTCAAAATGCCAGTATCGGGAATTAAATGTCATCTGTGGTATATCAGGCTCACGGACCATCAACTGGTGGTAGCCTGAACGAAGGCCAATCTTCGAAAACACAGTGCATCCCCACAACTGATCAAATAGATCATCCATCTGAGGCAATGGATATCTGTTCTTGATGGTTACCTTATTTAACTCCCGATAATCTATGCAGAGCCTCATGAAATTATCTTTCTTCTTTACGAACAAATTAGGGGCACCCCACGGGGAAGAACTCAGCCTAATAAAACCACACTGCAGAAACTCAACCAGGTGAGTGCGCAACTCTTATAACTCACGCAGATCCATACAGTATGGTGCCTTATCAAAAGGGCGAGTACCTGGCTCGAGGTCTATCACAAACTCCACCTCTCTCTCATGAGGAAGTCCTGGAAGGCTAATAGAAAGACAGTTGGAAACTCTCGCACCACCGATATATCCTAAAGTTGTGGTGTAACAAAAGTTGTTTCCAAAGAAGAAATAGAAATGAGATACGCCTCGCAACAAGAATCTAGAGCTCGTCAAGCACGTACTATAGAAATAAAGAGGGAAACCTTGTCCTGAAATCCATAAACACTCATAGGTTGGCCATTGTCTATCTTGAAGTCCAGTCGCTTTGTCTTGCACTGGATGACCACATTATACTTGGACAACAAGTCCATGCCCAAAATCAAGTCGAAAACTGCCAGATCCAACACCATCAGATCCGCAAAAGCTAGGAAATCTCCTAAACAAATAGGGCATCTCGGAATTCCTTGATTGGTTATCACCAGATCTCCGGAAGGAAGCTTGACGTTGATCGAAACTCTTAATATATCCACGTTCAAATGATGCTTATCTACGAAACTCTGTGCCACAAAGGAATGGGTGGCACCTGAATCAAAAAGAATGTGCGTCCACCTATTCTTCACCTTAAACTCCAATAAAACCATAACACACATAACTAAAAGAACAAAAATTAAGATGAATAATGGAGAGTAAAAGTTAAACTAGATTCTAACTTGATATCACTTGGGTAAAGGTCTGAGCTTCCTCTCTGGTCACCAGATTTAGCTTTCCTTTCCCTTTGTCCTAGTTTGGCGGCGGCGGCAAAGCCCAGAGCGGGGCAAGATGTAGTGGGGACTGAGCCTTGGGGCATGAAAACTTCAGGTGCCCCTTTTGCCCGCACTGGAATCAAGCATTATCCTTCGACCAGCAACGACTCACGTCATGACCCTTCCTTGAACAGAATGAGCATACTAGGTCTCCTTTGGGTGTACCTTGGATGGCGAGCATCTACTGTTGCTTTACAGTGGCAATCTTCTTAAAACACCTCTTGTAAGGGTGGTCGGATCAACCACAGAAGCTATATATTTCTCCACTTTTCTTTTTCAAAGAAGGACCAGATGCCCTATAGTCTCCATCCTCAACACATTTCCTCTTCTCTTTTCTCGTCGCAGCACCTCTATTCTTGGCATTTTCAATTGCCTCAACTTTCAGAGCAGCTTCCACTACCTCAGCATAACTTTCTACTTTATAAGCGCATGCCAACTATTGGACATCGCTTCATAGTCCTCTTAGGAAACGTTTCACTCTTCCCTCCTTTGATGCTACCAAATCAGGAGCAAATCTGCTCAACTTACTAAAATCAATCTCATTCTCGCTCACTGTGAGTTGTCTCTGCTTCAGATGTAGGAAGTTTTTCATTAGACGGTCCTGCTCGACCGAGGGTAGAAACTTTTTCTGTAATATCTTCTTAAAATATTCCCATGAGCATCCTTCATTTAAGCTCTCTTTTTCCCAAATCCACCAACTCTTTGTCAGGCCTTTTAGCAGATATGTTGTGATCATTACCTTCTGGACTTATATAATCCCCAAATATGATAACCTCTCCTCGATAGCGTGATCCAATCATCCAAAACCATAATGTCAGCTCTCCCGTCGTAGGTGGGAGGTCCAAATCATTGGAAATGCGAGATAAAGTTCATATCTGGAAGTAGAGTCACTGGGGGAACCAGAGGAGCCGGGGTATCGGGTACGGCTTGACCTCCGACAGGATCTTGCACTAAGGGTTACTGTGTAGGAGCGACAGATAATAGAGACTAAATTTGTGATTGTATTGCAACTAATTGTCTCGATAGAGCCTCATTTCTCTGACACAGACTATCGATCAACTCCTCACTCTGTGCACCTGACGACTCACCCTCTGACTGGGGAGTCGACCTCGTCACTGTATGTTATGACGGCATTTCTAAAAAGGTCAACAAACAACTCATCAAAATCCTAGCTTACAACTAGGCCACACATGTTATTTCAGAACATACTTAAAAGACACTTGCTTATGCTGCAACTTGCTTTGGGACTTTACAATGATGTTATGTCCTACATAGGATGATATCATCTCATCCTATTGACTCATATGCCTATGATATGAATGCATGGATTCTTTATTCTTATTTAAAAATCATGTGTGTACATGTGTTATCATGTAAACCTTAACTTATCACGCATGTTTATGCGACGATATGCTATGTATGCAGTGCTATGCATTCTAAAAAGGCCTTAATGTATGCTATGAGCGGCGTACACATGAAATGTTATGCATCCCATACTACATAACATCGCATGCAATGAGAAAAAGAAAATGTGCTAGTGGGCATCCATATGATGGTGGTTATGCATCCCATACTACATAACAATCACATGTTGCCACCTATGGTGGATCCATATACAAACACATATTATGCATCCCATACTATATAATATGTCTCATATACTTCTTATCATGCTATGAGTGTAGTGATAATGCTTCGGCTATGACGTACTGATGACACATCGGAGTGTGTATGAAAATGAATGAAGGAAAAGTAAACTATATCAGATTGGCTAGTTCGACCAACTTGTCAAACCAACCTCCCTCTAATACCAACTATCACGACCCGCATTTTTCACCGCCTTTAAGAATATATCAGAGTAAGGTAAAATGTGCGTTATGATGCCACGTCAGCAGGGGATAACTGCAGACACTCAGGCAAAACTCCTACTTGACACATAAAGAAAGATTTTTAAGTCAATTAGAAAAAAAATCCAGTTTATGTTAAACAGTTAGCCGTATCCCTCGGCATAGTAGCTCATCTAGTCCACGGGAAAAAAATAGATATACGCTATATAAAATACTTCTTTTATGAGATTAAACAACATACTTGAGTATAAATGTCCTGAATGGACAACTCATGCTATGTAAGACCCTAGATTTATAATAAGTCCAGCTAAAAGTCTTTACACTAACCAGAAAGTAGTGACTTAATTTTAAAAGAGATGACCTGTATTATATACTAATAATAGGGTTTTATAAGTTAAAATAACCCAGAGAGTAGGTAATCCAATCCATCACAAAGAAAATAACTAACAACTTGCAAGGTATCCAAAATTAACTATCATGTGGGCGTCAACAATCTGACACGAAGCTACATAAAACAAAAGTATGTCAGAACTAGGTAAAACAAACTAAAACAACCAACTACCGCGCAATGGCAAGGTCGAAACCACAACCAACACTGCTGCCTGAGAACTCCAAAACCAGCTCCACTACCTGCTAAAGCTCCGAACCTGAGGCATTCCAAAGACAAAACACCTCAGCAAGAAGGTATAAGTGGTGGCAGAAAAAAGAAAACCAAAAAGTTAACAAAGGTCAAAAGGGGTACCAACCCAAGACCAAAAGTACTAAAGTAAAGTACAGAAATAAAGTTCAAAAATCATAAAATAGAACTTACGTGAATAATCACGTACAACAAATCACACCAGATGCACAAGGCTAAAAAGATGGAAAGCAGGATTAAATCATAAGAAAGAATACTCAAAACTTTATTAGCCACATGCGCTCAACTCTACCCAAAAACACAGGCGAGGTGGTAACTCATCTTGACACACGCTTATAGATATAAATATCCGTCTAACTGCAGGGGTGACTCAAACACTCCACCATTCACCGCAGACCCCCAAACACCTTGTAGAGTCCCACAAGTTACTAATAAAGGATACAAGCCTTGCAGCGGTGGATTTGCCCACTAACAACCGCAATAAAGGAAACCCATGATATAAATCAAAGACATCACGGAGGTGGTAACGTCCACTAACTCCCTCAACTAGAGAATCATGATATATCTCAAAACTTTGCACATTGGATTCTACTAGACATTTCTAGATTAAGATGAGGTTGATCAACCTTTAGGAAGGATTTACAATCGTAATAAAACTCTAACACGATCTACAACAATAGTTATGGGCGATTAAAGCCAATAATTCAACATTTCATCAAATCACAATAGCACTACAATTTCGAATTATCAAGACAAGAACTTATAAATTCAAGTGGATTCCAAGGGAAGATTAAACATATCTACAAATTGGAATGACAAAAGTGCAGAAAGATTAAAGAACAAAAGTTTAACAATTACCATCAAGATCGGAAAATGGGGAAAGAGGGAAAAACCACCACTTTCCTTGGTTTTGCCGGAAAAAATTCTCCAAGTCACTCCTTGTCGTAGATCGGGGCTATAAGAGACAAGAGATGTCGAAATCTAACAAAAATAGCCGAAATAGAGGTTAGGGACAAAAACCCTAAGGAGAAAAACTCAAGAAATGGGGAAGATTTTACCACGGTGAAGAAGCTATCATGGAGAGCTTTCCGGATCTATAATCGGTTGGAAATTTCGAGCACCAGAGCACTGTCGGCGGCCACCGGAAGAATCACGGAAAAACTCTCTCTCTCGCTCACGCCGCTCTGGTTCGGGAGATGAACAGTAAATTCGGTCTAAATGAAGGAGGAAGAAGTAGGTATATATATACTAAGGGTAAAATTAGAATAACAGTACTTAAGAAAACAAACCAGGATTGGCTGAACCAGACCATTTGAGAAGAAGAAGACTTCTCAAGAACAGGACAATCACTACTCGAGAAGAACAAAAGAAGCTTTACTCGGGGATAATAGGCAGATCTCGAGTACTGGAAGAGACTTCTTGAGTACTAAAATGGACTTCTCGAGAACAACAGGGCCTCTAGAGTACAACAAGACTTCCCGAGAACAGAAAGGCAGTTCTAGAGTACTAGAAACCTTCTCGAGAACAAGAAGGAAGAATAACCCTGTTCGACGAATTCTTCTCGAAGTTTGTCGAACCCAGGACCCAGAACCGCTCGACGCTCTGTCAAGCTCTGCTCGACGCTTCGTTGAGCTTCGTTCAAAGCTTGCCAAACACCAAGGAAATCCCGATCGACGAATTCTGCTTGAAGTTTGTCAAACCCAAAACCGCTCAACGCTCCGTCGAGCTTAGCTCGACGCTTCGTCAAGCTCTGCTCAACGATAATTGACCTCAGATCTATGCTCGACAAACTCTATACAGTGCCCAGAAATTTCATCTCCCGCCTCCGATCGACAAAAAACTACCCTTTAGGAGGGCTTCCCGAGAGTCAAAACAAGCCTAAGGCTTTAATATAATAATATTCATATACAAATAGTTGAACAAGGGAATTTGAGTTCAAAACAAAGGCCCAAACGCAACCAGCCGAATTAAATGACTTAAACAGCAAAGGCAACCCTAGAATCTGACGCACCAATTTTGGGACATTATCATCAAATGCTTACTTAAGCAACAATCATCACAAGGATCAAAACACGCATCGAGACTCCAAAATGCTCGGATCGCAATAAAATTTGACAAATCCAAAAAACATCAAAACTTCACCCCTTTTAATCAGGGAAAACATTCAATTCAATCAAAATACAAAAATCTGGTCAAAAAGACCCAACGGATGCGAAAAAATTCACTAATGGTGCAGCGCCGTCAACATGACGTAAAAATTAACGCCTTGACTTCATAAATATGACGATGCCAAATTAATAATATCATCGAAAAATCGAGGGTGTTACACATTCCCTCTGGGTTAGAAGTTGCAACACAAGCAAAACCTAGATATATTGTTTTTAGAGCCCAAGCAGAACTACTCCAGAAGATACATTCTGTTGGAACCCTATTACTGATTTGGGCTAGGATCACTATTATTTGTGTTAGGATGATTAGTTTTACCCAATGTGTATAGTTCTGGGTCATAGGTTATTTTCCTAGGGTTGTTACATCAAAAGAATTCTAGAGAAGTGCAGTACAACGAACGCAGAATTTTGATCGACGACAGTTGAGCTCTGTTCGACGAACGCCAAGCTAAGTTTGATGAACTTAGAGTTCTAACTCTGAGTTTAGCTCGACGAACTCTGGGCTCTGTTCAATAAACTCTGATCACAACTCAGCAGCTCATCTCGACAAACTCCAAGCTCAGTTCGACAAACTCCAGGCTTAGTTTGACAATCTCTAGGTGCAGTTTGACGAATTTCTTGTAGTGTTTATTGTTCAGGAAGTTTTATATTTTGAAGGCTGAAAGTTTTTTTCATGGCTTAATTATTGTTAGTGGCACTCTAATATTTAATGCTAAATATTCTTAATGAATATAGCTGTTTAAGGCAGCATTAAATATGGATTTATCACAGAGTTTAATTCTAATTAATTCCCAAAGCAGTTACAATTCTCAGAGATTCGTTAGGCGTTTCAGAATGATTTTAAATTCAAATGTTTGAATTCTTCTCAAAGACAATATATATTTAGAAGTTTGCTACTTCAAAGGGTTACAGTCTGATATACACACACTCTTACAAATCAACATATTTTTAACAGATTTTCTGCTTAACTCTCTGCAAGTGAAAAGTCTTCAATCAGTCAAATACAAGAAGGCATACACCCTAAAGAAAAGCATCCCCTCCTGATCTAAAATCTAAACTCAAATCAGGGGGAGCTTTTTGCTTCATCATCCACTAAGTCTTCTCAGAGACTCTTAATAGAGAAGACTACATCTTTTTCTTATAGTTTATTTCTAAAATGTGTACAGGGTTTTTAACTCCCTTCAAAAGTTATCTCTTGGTTCATAAGTAACCAGATCAAAAGACTTAAGCTTGGTTTTTGAGCACCTGATCAAAAGCTCAAAGGGTTGTAAGATCTCCCTTAGAAAATAGATCTTCTGGTGTCAGGGCACCTGATGAAAAACCTGTAGTGGATTCCTACAAGGGTGGTAGAAGAGTAGACGTACCCAGATTTATTGGGGAACTACTATAAATCCTTGTGTCATCTTTGATTGATTGTTTTCTTTATTGTGTAATGTGATTGTTTTCTTTATATACATATCATTAATTTTTAAAATCTGCTATAAAAATAAATCAAAGTTTTAAATTACTCTACTCACCCCCCCTCTAGAGGAAAGTTAGATCTATCCCTCACTTTTAATTGGTATAAGAGGTTGGTTCTTTTGTTTTACAGGCTAACATCTGAACTAATAGATTTTATAGATCTTATTTTCTCTAGTTTGTTTTTCATATCATGGCACAAAATAAAGATTATTCAAGCACTAGAACTCCTGTGTGTAATCTAAATAAGTTTGCACTATAGAAGGCAAGGATTAGGTTATACATGAACTCTATTGATGAAGATATCTACAATTCCATTTTGACAGGCCCACCTGCACCACAAGCAAAAGAAAGCACTAGTTATGTACCACCACCTGAATGGATAGAAGCCCTGAAAAAGCTAATGATTGTTGATGCACAAGCAATGAACATTTTAGCCTAAATAATGTCTGATGACATTTTTTAGAAGGTTGCTGAATGCCCCTCAACAAAAACTATCTGGGACTCCCTCAATGCAATGGTAGCTAGATCAGCTGATGAAAGAAAAGACAGAAGATTTCACTTGATTTCTTAATATGAGAATTTAAAAATGGGTGAAAGTGAATCAGTTGCAGATATGCACACATGACTCAGTCTCATAATTAATGAGCTAAAATCTTTGGAAAAAGACATTACATTGATAGAGGTCAATGATAAATTCTCATGTGTTTCCCTAGTATATGGGATTCAAGAATTTGGCTAATTAGAGAAGCCAGATGTGTGAATGAAATCACAATTGAGACTTTGTTGGGCAAGACTAAATCATATGAGCAACTAATCAAAATAAGGTAAGATGAACAAAAGACTCTACTCTCAGTGAAGATGGAAAAGAGCATTGCTTTCCAAGCAACTGAGGAAGAACAAGTTCCATAAAATGAAGATCTTATGGGTCTCCTGGTTAAAAGGTTCTACATGATAGCCAGAAAAGGCTTTAGGAGAAGATCATCCAGGATCCAAGACAAAACCAAGGTATGACAAAACTCCAACTAAAGAAATTGTTTGTTATGGTTACAGTAAACCTAGACAAATTCTTGTAGAGTGTCCTAAAATCAAAAGAAGGATAAGAAGAAGGATAAAGGCTCTAAGAAGCACTCACACAAATCCTCTTCCAGTAAACACAAAAGAAGGAGAGAGGCTTTGTAGCTGAAACTTGGAGTGAATCAGACTCTGAATCTTCAACCAGTTCAAGTGAAGATGAAGAAGAGTCCAGAACTAAAGAAGTCTGTTTGATGGCAATAAATGCTTCATGCAGCAATTCTGATAATGAATCTGAGTCTGAAAAAGGCCAGGTAATCTCTACATTTGATTTTACTTCAGATAAGTGTAAAACAGATTTTAAATTACTATGTGATGAGTATAAAAATGTACAATTTTGTATAGTATTAATTTTGCATATTTATAAATAAAACCTCAGTTTTTATATATAAAACAAATTAATTTTGTTAAATAATGTTTTATATTTATTTTCTAAGTTTTTCTGATTTTTTTTGTTTTTTTCTTAGGTCACGCCCCCAGTCACGCCCGTGACCTAGGGTGTGACAGTCCTTTTTAATTCTATTTTTTAGTTTCTGTTTTTACTTAGGAAAATCGGGAAATTGATGGACACGTCCCGAACACGCCCGTGACAAAATCAACACGCCTGTGCCCTGAAGTTCTATCCAAAATACCAGCAAGCTGCCGCGCTGTCTCCACGCCCCATGCCGCCAAATGAATCAGCTGCTAGACACGCCCATGACGTCATCCGACACGCCCGTGACCTGATCAAATTCTATCTGAAGTTCACCCCAGCTCGACACCTGTCCTGACACGTTGGCAGTCATGCCCGTGAACCTGTCATGCCCTCCCCGACACGCCCGTGTCAGGGGGCGCGTCACTTGAAATTTTTTTCTATAAATAGGAGGGCAGGGCTGAGTAGAATTATTCGAACACCAGCAGATTCCTTAAGAACTGTTAGGACTCCCCAACTCTCTGACAAGGAACTGGTAGTAGCTTTCAAGTATTCAAAAGTTCTGTAAGTTGTAATATTTTAGCTTTCTTTTCAGCTGTTTAGAAAGTTGTAATAATTTTTCGGACTTTATAAAATAGACTCTTTCAATTTTAATTCTGAGTACTTTACTGCTTTATTTTTCGTTTTACTTTCCTTTTTTCATACTATCCCGAATGAAAGGCGAAGCTCTGCTTATGTCCTGGATTAAGATAGCGTGAAACTGCTTTCAAAATTATTTTCAAAATCTTATTATTTCATACTATCCCGAATGAAGGGCGAGGCGAAAGCCTATGACCTGCATTAAGATAGTGCGAAAGCTCTGCAAAATTTTAGATTTTACTACCCTATCCCGAATGAAAGGCAAAGCAAAAGCATAAGTCCTGGATTAAGATAAATAGGTAGATATTATTTTTTGTACTTTATAATGCCCCCATTCTGAGAAGAGGCTAAGAACCCTTAGCAATTTGTCAAGATGAGCTCTGGGCTGGATATTAGTTTCAACTATTTCAACTCTACTTTCTAGTTATCCTAACAAGGGTTTTCTATTAATTGATCATATACCAGGTGAAGAGACACTACGTTTACGTTAACCCATTTTAAACGCAAGCCTCCCCGGTCGTACTTTCAAGTAAGTGATGCTACCAAAGGGACCCTGTCATTAAGTTAGGTAATAAAGAAATAAAGTTGTTCTTTAATAGCTGAATTAATCTTCTCTCAAAGTAATTCTGAAATCGAGGACTACCTTCAAAGTCCCTATCTTAATAAAATCACGTATATATATTTTTCTATCTTTTATTTTTAAATATAAACTCCACTCCGTTCGTTCGATAAAATAATAGTCCGTTATAAAAAGTAAAATAATTAACACCGATCCCAGGAAAAATACGACCTTTATAATTTCTACAAAATACTATACTCCTATGTTATAGGTACTCTTGCCTTAATCCACAATATATAAGTAAGTAAAAAGGAGATAGACTTATTGAAAGTCAATCTAGTGTCAACTAGCTTCACCTATGGGGGGGATAGGTGATGTGTAGTCTTCTGCGGAATTAAAAAATAACATGCACAAGAAAACAGAAACAACCACAACACAGAAACACACAAGCAGTTATAGTGGTTCCCCGATTTGGGTACGTCCACTCTCCCCCTTCGACCTATCTCACAACCAGGGACGACTTGGTCACTTCACCAACCGGATTGAAATCCCATCCTCACACTATGGAAGAAACCCTTCCACCCGAAAGAGTCACTACTCCTCCACCACGGGTTGCACCCAACCCTTACAACGAGGAAACAAAGTTCCTTTACAACAAAGTTAAAATAGAATGTAAAAGAAATACAAACTACGTTTGGAGAGCCCGATGTCCCTCTTCGTTCAATGAAGCTTTCTTGATGAATACGAAGAGTCCACGATCGGAGCACTCTCTTGGAGAGGATCTTCCCAAGATCAGCGGCGGTAAGTGGATGCGGCGGCGATGCTCTGTAGATCCATACTTCTTGACGAAGCAAGCAAGGTCTACCAACGATCTCAATCAGATCAGTCATCTTAATCGATTCGGAATGAAGAGCTATCCTCGTTCAACAAATCGAGAGACAAAAGATCTCGAGAGAGAAGCGTGAGATGCTAGGATTTCCTCAGTCCTGTCGCCGGACAATCAAAGAGGATCTAAGATCTGTGACGGCGACAACTTGCGAGCGACGACGGCGAGCGGTGGAGTTCCGCGATCGGCTAAGTCACGCCCGACGGCTTGTTCTTTTTCTCGTGAAGCGCTACTGTTCAAGTTCGAAATAAGCGAGTATATATACTGTAGACCAACCCTAAATGACTGTTGTGGGCCCCACAAGGAGAATCTCTAAGCCTGGTCCAAACAGCGCCTGAAATCATGGTTCGGTCCAGTGAGCTGGTAGAAATCGCCTAAGGCAAATTCGGCGGGAATCGCTGGTGATTCCCGTCGAAGTCGGCGGGAATCACTTACGATTCCCGTCGAATTTTCCTTGGTAGAATTCAAGTTGGAATTCTGTTCATCCGGAGGGAATCGACGGGAATGCGCGGTGATTCTCGGAGAATCGGCGAGAATCACTTGGTGATTCCCGCCGATTCTGCCTTAGCAGAATTCTTGAAGGCATTGAGTCAACCGGATGCAATCGGTGGGAATCGGCGAGTGATTCTCGACGATTCGGCGAGAATAACTAGTGATTCCTGTCGAATCGGCGAGAATCACTTGGTTATTCCCGTCGAATTTTCCTTTGAAGATTTCTTCTTCCTTCCTATGCACTTGGTCTTTGACCAATCTTTGCTCCTCTTCTGCTCTTGATCTATCTCAGCCCTGTACTTGAAAATAAGTACACTCCAATAGAGAGAGTGCACGTAAGCCAACACACTGATCTGCTCAACGAGGGATTACGTTGCGCAGACCCGTGTATATTGACCCACTGCACCCTGACATTGGTGTGTACTTAGCGTAGAATAACTGCAAGCACAACTTGAAGATCTATCATCAAATACAATGTGAATTCATCTTAGCTTGATAGGAGGCTTCTTAAAATCCAGGTATTTGTGGATATAATACCCAACAATCTCTCCCTATTTGAAGAAGCCAAAATCCTACTAGCTAAGATGAATTTCATCAACCAGAGTAATATACATGACAAATTAAGAGAGATAACACACAGAATGTTAAAAGCATACAGAACAATACTCTAGTCAACAAGAGATCATATATATATATATATATATATATATATATATATATATATATATATCCAAAATTAAATTGTTCATATAGAAGTATGAAGAGATAAACGTGCATGAAGGAAATGGCAAGCCAAAATCCTAAGGCTATTTCTCCTTAGCTAGATTATCCTTCTGTTGTTGAGCCAAGTACTTCTTGCTTTGCCTCTCAAAATATTCCTTGGGCTTCAGATAGTATCTGGGGGGAGGATCTTTATGTTCCACTTTGTTAGTCCTGAAAAAGATGTTTCGTTTAGCTTAATATTCTTTATGCAGCTCCCACTCATACTGATTGTATACATCATTCCGATTATTTCCCCCATCTGCTGTAGCATAAAAGTATCCAAAATAATGCTCCTTGAAACAGGACTCCATCTTTCATTTCTCACTTCATCCTCCTTCAATCTTACTTTCTTTTCGGTTGGAGTTTCTTTGGACGTCCCTTCTTGGAGTTTCCTTTTTCCTCTTGCTATGGCTTCCTGGTCAAACATGGCCCTGAGAGTAGCTTTGTCAGCAGCCCTGGCAGCCTTCTTAGCATCAGCTTCACTAAGAGGAACCTCCTACAAATTTTCACCCTCATAAGCAGCAATGGTAACCTCATTAGGAGAAGGAACCGGAATTGGGATTTTTATACCTCATGCTTGTTGCACTAGCCAGTGGCAGCTATCAAAGACATACTTATTTGACTGTTTGAAGTTGTCGACCATAATCTGTTCCAGCCCTGCCATCTTAGCTTTATATTCTTCCTCCCCCTTTTTGGCTTCTTGGGCAATTGAATTTGCATAAGTGTGCAGTGACTCATCGATGTGCTTCACAGTCTTTGTAAACTCAGTCAGCAGGGTTTTTTGATTTATATTTAGAATCACCATGTTGGCATCGAATTTCATGATGTTGTCGGCCACAACATGAGCATTCTTATTTACTACTTCCAGATCGGTCATATTTTTCTGAAGCCCTTGCATGAGAAGTGTTACAGTAGTGCCGGCCTCTGTGTACTTAACATCAAACTTTTGTTCCATCAGATCCATCTTGTGATTGATTTCCACAACATTCTTCATCATTAGCTCCTCAGATTGTTTAATTCTTTTTAATACCTTTTTGTGTGATTTCTGAAAAGAATCTTTGAGTTCATCCAATATCCCTTGAATGATATTCACGGTGTGATTTGCTAGATTTGGTCGTAGTGGATAACCCTACCATGCCTTGGTCTTCTTCTTAAGCAGAATCACTGGAGGAGCTTGATACGTGCACATTCTCCAATGGGGGGATAAGGGCAGCCTCCGTAGTTTTCTCAAGAATGCTTATCATCTTTTGATGAGAGGACTCCCCCTCCAATGTTGCACCAGATTTCTCATGAACTATCACTGGAGCCCGATCCTCAGATGGAACTTCAACTTCATCCTATGGCTCCACCATCTCCACCATCTCCCTCAAGGTTGTTGCATTTTCAACCACATCATCCCCTTCTTAAGTAGCCTCATCTTCCATATCCTCATTGTCAATTACAGCATCATCCATGTCCTTCTCGGCTTTTTCCTCATCACCCTGATAAGTGGCAAGGGTGTCAACTGCATCTTTTGCAATCTGAGAGATGTCAGAAACGATATCAGCATGATCTGGGACTGAGATATCTGTCTTGTGAGTTTCATTAGGAATGGATAGAGACTCTCCCTTAGTTCCTGCATGCAGCAAGTCAGGAACGTCACTGGGTATATCCAAGGTATCTCGGTTTTCTGAAGCTCTGTTATCTTCCTCCTCATGGGCCTCAGCCACAGGTTCACCATGTGCTTCAGCTATAGATGCTTGACAAATCCTTCTTTCCCATCTTTCAAATACACTTGAATCCATTTTCTTCAAGTAATGGAGAGGAACTCCCTTATTCATGTCGAACCTGTCTCCATCCAGCTGGTTGAGATACAGGCTAATGATTCTTCAAAAATTTGGGGTTCGGAGAGTATCTTTAATTTTCTCAAATAGCATAGCCCCCCAGTTGTATCTTTTTCGACATACTATGGCCACTAAGATTTTGAACATATCACCAGAGATGTGATCGTGGGAGCCTGGTTTGCAGAACAGTACTTTCCCAATGATATCCGACAGGAGCTTCCCTTCCTCATTCATTTCCCTTTGCTTGATCGATTTAGTTCCTCGAGCAAGTCCACAGAATAGGAGAGTCCTGGCTCGATCCTCTTCCTCCAGATAGTCCTCTTGATCAGAACTGGTGAGCTGCAAATATCGTTTCAATTTTCCTGCAGTCACCTTGATCTGTACACTGGCAATCTTACTCTTAATCACTGTATCTTCACGCCGTAGCTTTGTCGTTGCAAAGAATTCCAGCACTTCCTTATCCAGGATCTTGCAAGGATGCTCCAGGATAAAGGAAAGCCTGGCTTCTTAAAGCATGAGGATGATATTTCTGAACTCATCGGAGGCATGAGAGAAGCCCGTCCTTACAAGTTCACTCCTGGTGAGGAGCCCTACTGTGGTTCTTGGAGCCATTGCAAACCTAAATAAGAAATGTTCATGTGACTAAACCCTATCAGAAATTCTAGTTTAGGAGCTACACTAGATAAGATACTTCAAGGATGAAGAGACGTTACCCAAGCGCCGAACAGGGAGCAGCTAGCGGCGGGATGTTGGCGACTGGAATGAGCGCCGAACAAAGAGTGGCTAGAGATGTTACAGGGAGACGACAGAAGCACGACACGATCCTTGCGTCCTGAGGATGTTGTTGACGGGAGCACGGAGGAGTGACGGAGAGCACCAGGTGACTGGGTAAGGGATCAGCTTCCATACGATCAACAGATTCGGCGAGATTTCTTGGGGAGTCAGCGGAATGCTTGTGAGAGTAGGAAGGTGAAGAGTCAAAAGGGTTTTTTACGCTATTTATACTTACCGATGGTTAGCCGCTAATTCACTGTACGAGGAATTTTTACTGTACGGTGTGATGTGGAATCTTAGCCCCCTTTTTCATTTCTTGGTCACAAAACCTAGGTTGAGGTGAGTGGTAAATTAACCCTAGAAATAAATACTGAGTAATTCTAGGTGATTCAAAAATGTAGAGTTTTCGTTATAGCCCCTGACACACTCTCCTTGAAATTCAAGTGGACTGATTTACACCCATTAAAATATATTATCAATTATATATATATTTAGATGCACGTAATTCTTCAGATATTTCGTCCTTTTACTAGGTATGTGAACATATATGTGCATATATATATATATATCAACATTTACTTTTTAGAAGAAAAATTGACATATTCGTGTGGATATAAATATATATGTAAGCATCTTTATAATACGACTCAAGTATTGAAACTGAACGCGTGTACCTGGGATCATAAAATTGATCATTCAGATCCTCTATTTGAGTCCACCAGGTGTCCAATTGGAGTAAGCCATTATAGGTAGCATTGCTCTTATCCCATATACGTTTTCCATGTCATTCTTGGAGCATCTCATGTCTAGTTCCCATCATATTTATGGGAACCTAGACTATCCTGCGAAAAAGAATTACCTTACCTTAGGAACCAAATATGTATTGGGTCCGAGGTTCTTGTCAGCATAAAATATTGAATGCCTTCCTATAGGAATCCTGTCAAGGAGGCTAGCTCTGCCCAGAGGAAGTGGACATACCCTTGCCCTTGGCACAAAGGGATTGTGCCAATAATCTATGGCAAAGTGACCCACCTTGCCACAGCACAAATAATCATGAATGTTGTATCGCCATTTCTGGCCTGATCTACTGACTGAGGTAGTCATGATCTTGGGTCTAAACGGGACCGGGCAGGTTTTGCTCACAAATTTTCCCTTTCCACCGAGACACGAGGGAGGGTGGATAGAGAGCATGTGGTGAGTGTCATGAGGCCGGGGAGGTGGCGCCTTCCTTTCAGTAAACACACATCCGGGGCCCAATGGGTACTTACTACATGTTTCCCAACCCCCCTTTCCTGTGTCTTTGGGTGATAAGAGATGCAGTGAGAGCTGGTTCCTGCAGATTCATGACGAGTTGGGGCTGAGGCTGAGAATACAAAGGGTTCAGGATGAGCCTTGGGTATTCTCTCATGGGTAGCCATGACAGCTCTTGCACTGTGGGTATTTCCACCTAAGGGCCAATCACTCTTGCAGTGACCAAGATTATTCTTGTGGTCATACCTGAAAGCATGATGTGTGCCCTTCCTACTTGGGGTGGGGGGTCTGAACACAGTTTCCCCATTTCTCCATGAATTAATGATTTGGGAGATCCACCCGTTTTCTGCTTTTCTTTTGATAGCATCTATCTTGGAAAAGTTAGAAACTATCCTCTTCTCGGTCTCTAGACGACTCTCTAGATCCGAGATCTTTGAGTCCTTTACCTTGATTGATTCCAATTGGAGATTCATCAAGTTCCTCAACTGAGCAATCTCCTTAGCTTGTTCCTCAATAAGTAAGTTGCTCATCTGAAGGGCACTCTCAAGGGAATCAATATTTTTAAACCTTTGATTGAAGCTATCCATTTCCCTTGCATCACTAGATGGACAACCCTCTGAACTATTCCTATCTTCAGGAAATCCAAGGGGAGAGGAGCATGATGAATAAGTTATGTTGGTACCCTAGTTTGGATTTGAGTTCAATATTCTCATTTAGTCTCTTGACCTAAGATTTATCTATGGTCAAAGGTTAGTTGTTTAGTTAGATTGCTCTAGTTGTAGAGTTGTCACTTATCCAGATGAATATTTGGTTAAGTTGTTTTTTGTTCGACTATGGTCGAACGCTGTTCGACTATCGTCTATCAACTATTCGACGATCGTCTATCAGTTGGTTGACTATCGTCAGTCAGCAGATCGTCTTTCTCTGAGTTAGTTCAACTCTTTTTAGCTCGACGTTCTGTGGTATCTGAAAGTGAGGGTAAGATCTATCTCAACTCTAGAGGGGGGTGAATAGAGTTTACTTAAAATAATTTTTCACAGATTAATAAAATAGCACTAATTAAAATTCTATTTAAGCTATAGTGTAGAGTGCTAACAGAAACTTAAAAACTGAAAGGAAAAGGACACAGCACACAGCAGACAAATCACACAAGCACAACCAGAAGACACAAGGAAATATAGTGGTTCCCCAAAACTGGGTACATCCACTCTTCTACCACCCTTGGTAGGAATCCACTCAGGGCTGAGTTGATCAGGTGTCCTGACACCAATGAGCTTTTGATAAGGTGCTCAAAAACCAAAGCTAGATTTTTTGATAAGGTGTCTTGCCACCACTGAGTTTTGACAAGGCTCTCAGAACCAGACAGAACTTTTGAAGGGAGTTCAAGAACCCTTTTACAGCAGGAAAAGAAAAAGTAAAAGTTGAAGTTGTCTTCTCTGTTCTCAGTCAAATGAGAGAAGCACAAGTGGATTGAAGATGTCAAAGCTCCCCCTGAGATATAGAGAGGTTCAGGCAGAGAAGCTTTGCAGAAGGGTGATAGGTCTTCAGAACTTGATCTCCAGCAAAGAATGGTTTCAGCAGGATAGCTGAAAGATGATGTGTCTGGAGATCTAAGATGAGGATGCAAGAACACTTAGTCAGCTAGAAGATCTTGATGTTGTAGTTTTCTTGTTCTTCTACTGACAGTAGTCGTCTGTGTGTTTTCTTTTTCTTTCTGTCTATCAGCTCTGTCTGTTTTTTTTTGTTGTTGTGTTTCTGTATATCTAAAGGACCATAGTAATAGAATTGATTTTCTGAATATTCTCCTTGTCCAAAGATAGCCGTTGGTCAGTCATAAATGTTTTCCATAAATGGTCTTGTCTTTTAGAGGAAAGTCCAGCAAACATTCTCTGAATGATACCTTGAAACTTGCTCCAAACGGCTGGGAGATCTTCTGTCATAAATGCTGATAATATTCAAAAACATTCCAAAGAATCAGCAGCATTTGAAATCTTGAAGACGTTGATCTCTCCAAATAATCATCGATCTGAGCTCTACGATCGTCGAACTGAGCTCAGAGATGAACTGAGATAAGCAGACAGAAATCGTCGAACTGAGCTCAAAGATCGTCGAACTGAGCTCAGCGACCTGAGAAACAGCTGAAGGAGGCATCGTCGAACTGAGCTAGACGATAGTCGAGGGGAGTTCGACGACTAAGCAGAAGCTAGCTAAAAGCAGATAGTCGATCTAAGCTCGAAGATCGTCGACCGGAGTTCGACGATTTGTTGAAGTTGAGCTCAGAGAGCGTCGAACTGAGTTCGACGATTCGTCGACCTGAGCTCGACGAAAATTGCTTTAGACTTAGCTCTTCATCCTTGATCTTGGAGTGGTCTTGGGGGCAGCTTCAAAACTAAGTTCTAGGCCCTAGACTCATTCTAATGTTGACCTTCTCAACTATACAACTAGGTCAACTAGGATCCTAAGACAAGCATAGTGATCCTTACCCAAATTAGTAATAGGGTGTTCCAACAATCTCCCCCTATTTGGGTTAGGATTACTATTTACAGACAATCATAAAGAGCATTCAATAATACAGAAGTTAAATACAAAATGCAGAGAAACAGCAATGCATATCACAGATAAATAGTAGCAGATATCCAAAGGTGGATGATATGTTTGCTTACACAGATCACTTCTTTTCAGTTCCCCTTTTTAAATAAAATTTCTCTGTTAGGGTTTAGGGCTTCTTTCTTGGACCTTCTGTCATCTTCTGCACCTAGAGAGGTTTGAGATCTTGGCCTTGGAACTACAGCCTCTGGGTGCAGCTTCATGTAATCTTCTGGATTGAAGAATTTCCTTGAAGCATACTTTTCCAGTTCTTTCTTTCTTTGTTCTGATAAGGTTGTAATGTTGGATATTTCTTTGCCTTGTTCTCTAGCCTTCTTAATCTGATCAAGAGCAGCCAACTCTTTCATCCTAGCAGTCCAGGCCACAGGATTGTTCTCAGGATCCTCATATGGAACAGCAGGTTCATATTTGTTGAGAGATTCAGGAGCAGGAGAGGTCCTTGGAGCAACTGTGTCTTTCAGTTTGTAAGGGTAAGGACCTGAAGTAGAGTCAGAATGGCCTTGTCCTTCCCTTTGATAGGGTCTCTGTCCTCTTTGATTTCCTCTGTAACTACCCCTTCTGGGTTGATATCCTCTTTGATGTTGTCCCTTTTGGTAATACTTAGAATAGGATTGAGAGGAACTTTGTCTAGGAGCTGGAGCTTGAGGAGCTGAGCCTGATCCAGAGTCTGGAGGAGGAGGAGGAGGAGGCTGATGTTGAGATGATCCTTTTTCATATTTGTCAAGCTTTCTTCTCTTTTTCATGGCCTTTAGTTGGTTCTTGGAAAATTGCATCCATGGTTCAGTGATGGGGCAGTCATGCAGAATGTAATATGGAATGTCATTGGAGTCTTTGGCTTTGGCAGGAGGAACTGACATCATTGCTTTACTTCTGGCTTTTCTCTTTTTGGCAATTGTGCTGGCAGAATCATCAGAATCAGTTCTGTACTGATCACTTTCAGAACTCTGAGGTTGATCATATAAAGCATCAATTCTTCTTAGATATTCTTCTTGAGCTTTGAGCTTTGCAGCAGCAGCAGGAGCAGGAGCAGGAGCAGGAGCAGGAGCAGGAGCAGGAGCAGGAGCAGGAGCAGGAGCAGGAGCAGCAGGGATAGCAGAATCAGCAGCAGGAGGAGTGGGATCTTCCAAGTATGAGGTAAGCTCTGCATCATCAGTTTCAACAACAATTTCCTCAGCATTAGGTGCTGGAATCATTTCTATGTCAGCAGCAGCAGCAGTATCAACAAAAGGAGGCACAGTGGCCTTAGTAGCAGCATCAGATACATCCACAGCCTTCCATGACTTGATATAGGAAACAATCTGGCTGGGATTACAGACAGGTACAGGCACAATGGCCTTGGACAGATCTTCAGCAGTAATTGGAGGCAGACAGCTGAGATAGGCTGTATCAAATCTGGATAGCAACCTCTGCAGATTAAGTGCAAAAGCACATCCTGAGCTTGCTGAGAGAGTAGAAGCTGGAGCTGGAGCTGGCACATCCACTTCTTCATAAGGCATCTCCCCCTGCCATGGTTCAGAGAGAGGTGAACCAAGGCACCCAGTAGAAGGGATTGCCTGGGAGGAGGAAAAAGAATCAAGCTTGGTGGACAGCTCCTGGACTTGCTTCAGGAGTGGAGTCAGGGAGGACTCCAGCAGAGATACCAGCTTGGGAGCTAGCAACTCATAGAGCCTGTCAGCCAGGCTAGAAAGATCTACATGCCCAAGTGAGGCTTGAGCAGAGGTAGTAGTCAAGGTGGATGGAGGGATGGTGACTGAAGCTGAAAAGGTGGAGGTAGGTGGAGTAGGGATTGTTGGTTCAGAAGATGGAATGATGGGGATAGAGAAGGTTGAGGTGGAGAGTGGGAGAGTAAAGGAGGGTATGAAGGAGGGTTGAGAGAGAATGTCAGTGAGCATTTGGTGGAGTGAAGATGTCTCAGGAGGAGAAGAGGGAGAGTCATCCATGAAGGAATCCTCTAAAAGGGAGAATGATGGTTGAGTGTGGAATGGATAGGAAAAGAGAGGATGGAAGTCCTCTGAGGTGGATGGTGGAGGGGATGACATAGGTGAGGAAATGGTAATGGGAGATGAGATAATGATGGTGGAGACTGGTGGTGAGGAGGTGATGGCTTGGGTATATGTGACTTGGGTGGATATGGCTTGAAAAGAAGAAGAAGCAGGCAGCTCTTCTACTAGAGGAGTGACCAGATTGGTCCTTGTGCCTGAGTGAAGTGTTGCAGCAGCACTGGAGGGGTTGATTATCTGCCTGTCCCATTTACTGAAGAGGGCACAGGAGAGCCTCTTGGATGCATTGATGAACATCCCAGAAGAGGTCAAAAGGTCAGGGCACCTTGAGTGCAGAAAGACCCCCAAGATTCTTCCAAAACTGACTGCAGACTTGCTTATCTTCTTCTTAATCAGGGTGAAGAAGATGGAGCCCCAGTCGAGGTGTTTCTTATCCAGTAAGGCTCCCATCAGACAGAACTGATACCTGGAAATTGTGTCATGAGCTGAGTGCTTGGCCAACAGCACCTTCCCAACTACATCAGCCAGGAACTGGAATTCTATAGCCAGATTCTTTTTCAGCAGCTTATTAGGGTTAATTACATTATGACCCATCCTATCTAACATGGAGGCATACTCCTCTCCAGACAGATCAATGGAGTCTTCTCCAGTACTGAGTTGAAAGACTTCAGTTAATAATGCCGGGGATAGAATTACCTGGGTCCCCTTAATGGTGCCGACAACAGTATTCTCAGTCTCATCTACTGCGGTATAACACCATTCCTTAATCTCCTCTGATTCAATCTTCATCCTGGTAGTCATTATCTGGGTTAGCTGTTGTTCTCTGAATAGATTCAGAACATCCTTGAAGCGCTGGTCGCTTCCATCAAATGAGTTTATGTCTATGTCGAAACCGGTGTCGAACTTCATCTTGGCAATAGCAGCACTCGAATCAGCCATGTGTACCTGCAACAGAAAACCAAAAACGACCAAGCGTAGAAAATTTGGAGGGAAAGGGCAGAAAGTTGCAGAGTATGAAAGCGTAAAAAGGAGAACGACGGCTGAAAAATGATTTTATATTAGGGTTCGACGGCGAAAAAGAAAATCGTTGAGCTCAGCTCGACGAAGCGTCGATCTCAGCTCGACGATTTAGGATACAGAGGGAATCTGAAGAGTCTTCAAAATCAGCGATCTTCGTTCGACGATGTTGAAAAACGTCGAGCTCAGCTCGACGGCCTCTGAACAGAAGAAGAAGGATTCTAGATCTAGCGAAGGCTCTGAACTCAGAGCGACGATAGCAAAAGCGTCGATCTCTGGTCGACGATTTTTGGAAAATCGTTGATCTCCGTTCGACGATTTTTGAGAAAACGTCGAGCGCAGTTCAGAGTCTAAACTCATTTAAAAGACAGAATTTTGAGCCTAGTCTTGGTCTGTTTTAGCTTTTCAAAATCTTGGATTTTAATTAAGACTTCCTCCATCTATCATGCCTAACTGATTTAGGAAGAACCTGTGTTTCTTTTCATCCAAGGGTTTGGTGAAAATATCTCCCCTTTGCAAATCAGTAGGAATATATTGAAGTTCAATTTTGTTTTTCTCTACATTATCCCTTAGGAAATGATGCCTGATTTCTATGTGTTTTGTCCTACTATGGAGAACTGGATTTTGTGTTATAGAAATAGCACTAGTATTATCACAAAAAATTTTTGACTGCTCTAAGTTGTAACCATAGTCTAGAAGCTGATTTTGTATCCACAATATTTGTGAGCAATAACTGCCTGCAGCCATATACTCAGCTTCAGCAGTTGAAGTTGACACAGATGTTTGCTTCTTACAAAACCAGGAGACAAGTCTGTCACCAAGGAACTGACATGTTCCACTGGTGCTTTTCCTGTCTATTCTGCATCCAGCATAATCAGCATCTGAAAATCCAGTTAATTCAAATCCTGATTCTTTTGGATACCAGAGTCCTAGATTTGGACAACTCTTTACATACCTAAGAATCCTTTTAACTAGTGTTAGGTGTGACTCTCTAGGGTTAACTTGGAATCTAGCACATATGCATGTAGCAAACATTATATCTGGTCTGCTAGCTGTAAGGTACAGTAGAGAGCCAATTATTGCTCTATATGTTGTCTGATCAGCTGGCTTCCCATGCTGATCAGCATCCAATACAGCATTGGTGGGCATGGGTGTTTTCATACAAGATGCTTCAGACATACCAAACTTCTTGACCAATTCTTTTGCATACTTGGCTTGAGAAATAAAGATGCCTTCAGCATGTTGCTTGACTTGCAATCCTAAGAAGAAGGAGAGCTCACCCATGCTACTCATTTCAAATTTGGAATGCATTAGGTTGGAGAACCTCTTGCACAAATTTGAATCAGTAGAGCCAAATATGATATCATCTACATAGATTTGTACTAGTAGGGTGTGGGACTTATGGGTTCTAATAAAAAGAGTTTGGTCTACTCTCCCCCTAATAAAACCATTTTCCAGAAGAAAGCATGCTAGGGTCTCATACCATGCTCTGGGAGCTTGCTTGAGACCATACAATGCTTTATGCAGTTTGTAAACATAATCAGGGTGAGTTAGAGAGATAAAACCTGGAGGTTGTCTAACATAGACTTCCTCTTTGATGTCCCCATTGAGAAATGCACTTTTTACATCCATTTGATACACTTTGAAACCTTTGTGGGCAGCATAGGCTAGGAATATTCTGATGGCCTCTAACCTTGCAACTGGTGCAAAGGTCTGATCATAATCTATTCCTTCTTGTTGAGAGTACCCTTGAGCAACAAGACTTGCCTTGTTTCTGACTATGACTCCTTGATCATCCAGCTTATTTCTGAAGACCCACTTTGTTCCAACAATGGGATGATCTTTTGGCTTAGGCACTAGTTCCCAAACCTGATTCCTTTCAAATTGATGCAGCTCCTCTTGCATTGCAATGATCCAGTGTGGATCTTGCTCTGCATCTTGAAAGGATTGAGGCTCAAATTGAGATAGGAAGCAAGTGTGCATTAGGTTCTGGTTGACCTGATTTCTGGTTTGCACACCAGCTGAGATGTCTCCAATAACTTGGGAAATTGGATGATCTCTTATTGTTACTAAATCAACAGGAGGTGTTGATTGTTCACCAGCCTGTGTTGTTGTTTCCTCTAGTGGAACAACAACTGGTTCTTCAAGGTGATTTTCTTTTAGATGTTGAACTTCTTCTTCATCATCACTGCTGTCATTCTTTTCAGTAACTTGCAGTTTGTTCAAGTCTTCAGCTAAAGAATGTACCTGCAAAGGTTCTGTCAACACAGTTGTGTTGTCCATTGACTGGACTTTGCATATGGCTTTGTTGAAGGTTACTTGATATCCTTCATCACACAGTTGACTGATACTTATCAGGTTGTGCTTGAGTCCTTCAACATATGCCACCCTTTTAAAGGTGACTGAGCTAATTTGGACTGCACCATATACTTTTGTAGTTCCAAAGCTTGAGTCTCCAAAAATTACTTTGGGTCCAAGCTTGGCTTTGAAGGAAGTGAAATTGTCCTTGTCCCCTGTCATGTGCTTTGAGCACCCACTATCCAGATACCATTGATGGTTTGATGCTGGATAGGTCTTCACCTGCACAAAAACAGCTTATTTGTTTTTGACCCAGTTAACCTTGGGCCTAGGTTGATAACCTTTAAATTCTGAAATGAAGGACATCCCAGGTTGACTCTTATAGCCTTCAGGATGGTATCTCCTAGGAGGTACTATCCATTCAGTATAGGGGTTGAGTCCATGGGATGTGCAACTTCTAGGATTGAATTTGACTGAGCCATTGAAAATGTGTTCACAATTCTGAACTTTGTTCGACGATCGTCGAGCTGAGGTCGACGATCTTGGGTCAGATCGTCGATCTCTGTTCGAAGATCGATAGTGCTTGAGTTCGGAGTTTGGGTGTCGTCGAGCTGAGGTCGACGATCTTTGGTAAGATCGTCGAGCTTCGTTCGACGATCGTCGAGCTCTGCTCGACGCATTTTGTTGAACTGAAATTTTCTCTGGCAGGTCTGCATTCTTCCTAGCCACCTCTACTACTCCCTTTCCTTTGTCAGAGACAAATTTGATTGGAGTTGTTAACACTATAGGTTGGCTGGATGAGGCACCCAAGCCCAGTGTACTATTGAATCTAGAGTTCACTGTGCTTGTGATGTCCATCAGTCTGATACTTCTCCCATTTAGAGATTCTTCAAACTTTTTGGCCTTTGATAGTTCACTTTTCAGTGAAGCTATCTCCTCCCTACAGCATTCTAACTCCTCAGAGAGCTTGAGGTTCTTTGAGTTTAGGATACTATGCTCAGACAATTGATTCCTGAGAGATATTATCTCCTTCTCAGATTTTAATAGGTCTAGGCATAGTGTCTTAAATTCACTTTTGAAATCTTCAGAATTAAAATCAAAAGAATTGATTACCTGATCTTCATCTGGGTGAGTGTCTGAATCTGATTCTGATTCTTCATCAGAGTTTTGTTGTGATGCATTGATGGCCATCATGCAGAACTCCTTTTCATCTGCATCATCCTCATCATCACTGGAACTAGATGAGGCTTCAGATTCCTCTTCAGTCTCACTCCATGTCTCAGCAACAAAGCCCTTCCTTGTATGTTTGTTTTTGCTGGAGGAGGCTTTGTCTGAGTTGTTCTTCTTGTGATCCTTTCCTTTTCTTCTTTCTCTTCTATCTCTCTTGTCCTTATTCTTGTTCTCTGGACAGTCAGGCACAATGTGTCCTGGTTTCCTGCAACCAAAGCATATGATTTCTGTAGTGTTGTTTGATTTATCATACCTTGGTTTATCATGACCCTTGTATGGCCTTTTTCTGAAATCTTTTCTGGCCATTTTGTAGAATCTCTTAGCTAGTAGACTTATGAGCTCATCATTTCCTGTGGCTTTATCTTCAGGCTCCTCTTCTGCAGCCCTGAAGGCTATGGTCTTTTCTTTCCTTGTGGCTGAAGAGGCAGCCTTCTGTTCTTCTTCTCTATTTTTAATGAGCAGCTCATAGGATTTGAGCTTGCCCAGGAGAGCTTCAGTGGTAATCTCATTCAGACTTCTGGCATCTTTGATTGGCCAGATTCTTGAATCCCAAGTGCTGGGAAAGCACATCAGGATTTTATCATTTAGTTCAGTTAAAGAGATTTCCTTGTCCAAAGTCTTTAGCTCATTGACAATTAGACTTAGTCTATTGTACATGTCAGCCACTGATTCAGCTTCTCCTTTCTTGAAGTTCTCATATTGACTTATCAGATGAGACCTTCTATCCTTTCTTTCATCAGCAGATCCTGAGACAATTTCAGAGAGTTTGTCCCAGGTTTCTTTGGCTGAGTTGCATTCAGCTACCTTTTGAAAAATATCATCAGACATAGTTTGGGCTAAGATGTTCATAGCCTTAGCATCTGCAATCTTCCACTTCTTTATATCTGCATCTGTTCCAGAAGGAGGTGGAACAGCACTTGTACTTGAGCTTGCTGGTGGAGTTGGACACACTGTCAAGACAGAATTAAAGATATCCTCATCAATAGAATTCATATATAATCTAATCCTTGCCTTCCAGAGTGCAAACTTGGAGAGGTTGCACACTGGTGGTCTGGTGCTTGCATAATCTTTGTTATGTGCCATGTCTCTAAATGAGTAGATAGATGTATGGAAAGTAATCCTCTACAGAGATTGATCTTATCAGGAATCTTTTGGTTCAGGTGTTAACCAGTATGAGCAACCAACCTCCTCTGATACCAATTGAAAGTGAGGGTAAGATCTATCTCAACTCTAGAGGGGGGTGAATAGAGTTTACTTAAAATAATTTTTCACAGATTAATAAAATAGCACTAATTAAAATTCTATTTAAGCTATAGTGTAGAGTGCTAACAGAAACTTAAAAACTGAAAGGAAAAGGACACAGCACACAGCAAACAAATCACACAAGCACAACCAGAAGACACAAGGAAATATAGTGGTTCCCCAAAACTGGGTACATCCACTCTTCTACCACCCTTGGTAGGAATCCACTCAGGACTGAGTTGATCAGGTGTCCTGACACCAATGAGCTTTTGATAAGGTGCTCAAAAACCAAAGCTAGATTTTTTGATAAGGTGTCTTGCCACCACTGAGTTTTGACAAGGCTCTCAGAACCAGACAGAACTTTTGAAGGGAGTTCAAGAACCCTTTTACAGCAGGAAAAGAAAAAGTAAAAGTTGAAGTTGTCTTCTCTGTTCTCAGTCAAATGAGAGAAGCACAAGTGGATTGAAGATGTCAAAGTTCCCCCTGAGATGTAGAGAGGTTCAGGCAGAGAAGCTTTGCAGAAGGGTGATAGGTCTTCAGAACTTGATCTCCAGCAAAGAATGGTTTCAGCAGGATAGCTGAAAGATGATGTGTCTGGAGATCTAAGATGAGGATGCAAGAACACTTAGTCAGCTAGAAGATCTTGATGTTGTAGTTTTCTTGTTCTTCTACTGACAGTAGTCGTCTGTGTGTTTTCTTTTTCTTTCTGTCTATCAGCTCTGTCTGTTTTTTTGTTGTTGTGTTTCTGTATATCTAAAGGACCATAGTAATAGAATTGATTTTCTGAATATTCTCCTTGTCCAAAGATAGCCGTTGGTCAGTCATAAATGTTTTCCATAAATGGTCTTGTCTTTTAGAGGAAAGTCCAGCAAACATTCTCTGAATGATACCTTGAAACTTGCTCCAAACGGCTGGGAGATCTTCTGTCATAAATGCTGATAATATTCAAAAACATTCCAAAGAATCAGCAGCATTTGAAATCTTGAAGACGTTGATCTCTCCAAATAATCGTCGATCTGAGCTCTACGATCGTCGAACTGAGCTCAGAGATGAACTGAGATAAGCAGACAGAAATCGTCGAACTGAGCTCAAAGATCGTCGAACTGAGCTCAGCGACCTGAGAAACAGCTGAAGGAGGCATCGTCGAACTGAGCTAGAAGATAGTCGAGGGGAGTTCGACGACTAAGCAGAAGCTAGCTAAAAGCAGATAGTCGATCTAAGCTCGAAGATCGTCGACCGGAGTTCGACGATTTGTTGAAGTTGAGCTCAGAGAGCGTCGAACTGAGTTCGACGATTCGTCGACCTGAGCTCGACGAAAATTGCTTTAGACTTAGCTCTTCATCCTTGATCTTGGAGTGGTCTTGGGGGCAGCTTCAAAACTAAGTTTTAGGCCCTAAACTCATTCTAATGTTGACCTTCTCAACTATACAACTAGGTCAACTAGGATCCTAAGACAAGCATAGTGATCCTTACCCAAATTAGTAATAGGGTGTTCCAACAGTATCTACCTCGTCGATCGTCGAACCCCGCTCGACTTCTTTTGACCAGACAGATTTCTTGATAGTTCAACTATCTGCTTGGATAGTTCAACTATCTAATAGCTCGACTATCTGTTTGATAGGTCGACTATCTGTTTTGTTTGATAGTTCGACTATCTGCTTGGATAGTTCAACTATCTGATAGCTCGACTATCTGTTTGATAGGTCGACTATCTGTCTTGCTTGATAGTTCAACTATCTGTTTGATAGGTCGACTATCTGTTTTGCTTGATAGTTCGACTATCTGTCTTGATAGGTCGACTATTTGTTCTGTTTGATTGTTCGACTATCTGCTTGGATAGTTCAACTATCTGATAGCTCGACTATCTGTTTGATAGGTCGACTATCTATCTTGCTTGATAGTTCGACTATCTGTTTGATAGGTCGACTATCTGTTTTGCTTGATAGTTCGACTATCTGTCTAGATAGTTCAACTATCTAATAGCTCGACTATCTGTTCTGATAGGTTGACTATCTGCTGTGGTAGTTCGACTATCTTCTTTGATAGTTCGACTATCTGTGTCGTTCGACTATCTGTTCTGATAGGTCGACGATCTCTGTGCTTCGGTCGACGATCTCCGAGGATCGTTCGACGATCTTTTGTCTGCCTTTAGTAATTTTGTACTCCTTCTGTTCTATGATTTAATTCCTATTTATTTAACATATTTTATTAAAGATTATTTCATTGATTTTGTGCATACATCTCAAGGCAATCTTTGCCCCATCCTTTGTGCATAAGTCAAGCTTTATCTGACAAAGGTTTTTGTCTTATTAGTTGAAATATCTTTTTTGCTTTATCTGCCATGCTGTCCTTTATAGCCGTTAGACACAAAAAGTCTTCTCTGGCTGTAAAGAGTTTAGTCTGATGTGACTTTCTTTAGTACTCCTTTTATTAGATTGGATTCACAGCTTCTTAGAAAGCTTTATCCCTTTATAGCAAGTCTGCCTGCAGGATATGTTTTGTTTTGTGCTACTTGCAGCCCAGATCGAAGATCTCAGAAGAAGAATAAATTCAAACCAAGATTAGAGCCGTTACAAAGGCCCATATTTAAAGAGCTTCTTTTGAAATAAGAAGACATATATCCAACATATCCAACATGTAAAACAAGAAAATACAACACACACAGATTAGAGATCAACACAGATATTCATATACAGATTCAAAGCAAGAAGAGATACAGCTCTCAGTTATTGATACATTCAACTGATAAGATCATCCTTCTTCAACTCTCTCTTCTTCAATCCTGAGTTCATCCTGCTGCCAGGAACATTCACTCAGTGCCTCAAGAAGAAGAAGAAGAAGATAGAAAAGCTATAGAAGAAGAACAATCATTCTACAATCAAGAGTCTTCTTCAAGCTGCTCCTTCAAGAACTTCAAGACAGTTCTCTGTCTCAAGTTCAGAAGAGTTCCTGCACCCTGAAGCAAGACTTCTTCCTGGATATTCTCTAAGCCAGGGGGAGCCTTGATTCTTTAGATCTTTCTAGCTCTGTGCAATCCACTAGCTTCTCTAATTTGTTTTAACAATAGAGAAGAAACTTTAACTCTCTCAACCTCCTATATAAAGGGTTATTACTCCCTTCAAAAGTGAACCTTGGTGGCAGGGCACCTGATCAAAAACCTGTGTTAGATTTTGAGCTCCTGATCAAAAGCTCATAGGGTCTACTTGATCTACCTGAAGCAGATCAGTTGGTTGCAGGGCACCTGAACAAAAACCTGTAGTGGATTCCTACCAGGGTGGTATAAGAGTGGACGTACCTATTTAGAGGGAACCACTATAAACTTCTTATGTCGTCTATGTTGCTTAATTAATTTATTACACTGTGGCTGTGAGTAGAAATAACTAGGATTGCTAGTTGCTGTGATAGGATCAAAGTTCAACTATAATAACAGTTAGCTTTCTCTAGTGCACTTCACTTTATGTTAGGCTCTAGGGTTTCAAATTTCTATAAACTCATTCCGCAAATTAACTCTAAGGGAGTTGAGTAGGGTGTCATAATTTTTGAATACCCTATTCACCCCCCCCCCCCCTCTAGAGTTGTATCTATCCTCACTTTCAATTGGTATCAGAGGGAGTTGACTGACTGTATAGGCTAACACCCGAGTCACAAGATCCTGATAGATAGCAAGCTTATAGATATTCACTTCATGGCCCAATCCAAGGATTACTCTAGCACCAGACCTCCAGCTTGCAACTTAGCTACGTTTAGCATCTGGAAGGCAAGAATCAAATTATATATGAACTCTATTGATGAAGACATTTTTTCTTCTATTTTGACAAGACCTCCAACACCTCCTGCTGCAGCCACTGCTACAACATCTACAAATCTCAGTGCAGTGCCTCCTCCAGACTATAATGATGCCTACAAGAAGGCGAAGATAGCTGATGCCAATGCTATGAACATTCTGGCTCAGACTATGTCTGATGAAATCTTACAGAAAGTGGCTGATTGCACCTCTGCAAAAGCCATGTGGGACTCACTGAACCAGATTGTAGCTTGTCCAGCTGATGAAAGGAAGTACAGAAGGTCCAACCTTATATCCCAATATGAAAACTTCAAGAAGACTGAAGCTGAATCAGTTGAAGCCATGTACACTAGGCTCAGCTCAATCATCAATGAGCTGAGAACTCTTGATAAGGAGATTACATTGACAGAGGTCAATGATAAGATACTGATGTGCTTCCCCAACACATAGGATCTAAGGATCTGGCCTATCAAGGAGGCTAGAAGTACAACTGAAATCTCAACAAAAGCTCTCCTTTACAAGCTCAAGTCTTTTGAGCAAGTGCTGAAGTCCAGGGAAGCTGAGGCTGAAGCCAAGACTCCAAATCCAACAAGAAAAGAGCAAACTCTTGCTCTCAAATCTGCTGATGCTTCTGAAGGAAGCCAATCCAATGAGGAGCTGATGGCATTCTTTGCCAAAAGGTTTCTCAAGATGGGCAGAAAAGACTTCAGAAAGAAATCTTCAAGATATGAAGATAAACTAAGGTATGATAGATCTCCTGCTAAAGAAATTATTTGTTATGGTTGCAGGAAACCTGGACACATTCTACCAGAGTGTCTAGAGGAAAAGAGCATAGAAAAGAGAAAGGAAAAAGAACATCACAAGAAGCACTCCAAGTCCTCCTCCTACAAAAATAAGAAAAAGGAGAAAGGAATTGTTGCTGAGACCTGGAGTGATTCAGATGAGGAATCTTCCTCCTCAAGCTCCAGTGAAGATGAGGAAGAGAAGAAGGCAAAGGAAATCTGCCTTATGGCAATTGATGCCTGCAGCAACCACTCAGCTGCAGAGAGTTCTGATGATGATGAAGAAATGCCTACAGATGATCAGGTATTATCTTCTTATGATTTTTCTTCTACTGAATTTAAATCCCTTTGCATAGATTTAATTAGTTTAGAAAAAGAAATTAAGGAACTTAGAAATAAGTTAGCAGAATCAAAAATCCTCTCCATTGAAAATGCTAGGTTAGAAGCAGAACTCACTAAGTCTAGTGAAGAAATAAAGTTTCTTAAAAATGAACTAGCAAAGTCCAAGAGATTAGAAGAATCTCTAAATGGTAGAAGCCTTAAGCTGCTAGGGTTCACTAGCATGACAAACACTAGGCCAGGCAATAATAAGCTAGGCTTAGGAGCCTCATCAAGTGAACCCCCATTTGTTCTTAAAAATCATCTTTCAACTCCAGTAAACTTTATTTCAGCTGATGGAATAAAGAATACTGAGCAAGTAAACCAAGTTAACAAAGCCTTAAATAAAGCAAAGAGAGAAAAGAGAAAACAAAAGTTTAAAGAGCTATAAAAAGCGTCGAACGCTGCTCGACGATTGAAGGCTCAATGGTCGAACGAAGCTCGACGATCTGAGCATCAATCGTCGAACGCTAATCAACGATTTCAAATTGATTTTCAAAATTACAACCAGAACAATAGAAACCTAATGTAAATAGAAATCCTAGGTTTGTTGACCCATTAACTGCATGGAGCATCCCACCTAGGAGATCTTACCCTTTAGGATATAAACCCCAACCTGCTTATTCTTTTATTTCAAGTTTTCATTATGTGAAGAATAATGGACCCAAGGTTGTTTTGGTCCACAATGTATAACTCTTTAATTTGCAGGTGAATACCTATCCAATTACTAAAGATAAATGGTATTTGGATAGTGGCTGTTCCAAACACATGACAGGAACTAAAGAAAATCTGTCAAGATACAAGGCCAAGCTTGGACCAAAGGTGATCTTTGGGGATTCCAGCTGTGGTCAAACTGAAAGATATGGTAGGACTACAATTGGAGCAGTAACTTTCAAAAGGGTTGCATATGTAACTGGACTGAAGCATAACCTTATCTCAGTAAGCCAGTTATGTGATGCAGGATATCAGGTATCTTTCACTAACACTCTCTGTAATATTACTTTAAATAGTAATGTTGTGTTAGTAGGCATTAGACAGGGTAATATTTATTTAGTAGATTTTAACTAGACTCATTCTGAAATCTGCTTATTTAATGAAGTAACAAATAACAACACCTTATCGCATAGGAGGCTTAGCCATGTTAACCTCAAGAACATATCTAGGTTATCTAAATACAACCTTGTTAGAGGTTTACCTTCTTGCCCCTACAAGAAGGATAGCCTATGCAAGGCTTGTTAATTAAGCAAGCAAACAAAAAACTCCTTTAAATCTGTAAATAAAAGTGATTCACCTAGAATCCTGTATTTATTACATTTGGACCTTTTTGGCCCAATAAATGTACAGAGTCTAGGAGGGAAGTTTTACACTTTAGTAATTGTAGACGACTTCTCTAGGTTCACTTGGGTATTCTTCTTGAGAACTAAGGCTGATAACTTCAAAGTTCTTACAGACTTTCTACTATGTGTGCAGACTGAGTATTCTACTCATATTGCCTTGATTAGAAGTGATCATGGTACTGAGTTTGATTCTCTTCTCATACAAGAATTCTTTGATAAAGAAGGTATCAAACATAGCTTCTGTACTCCTAGAACTCCCCAACAAAATGGGGTAGTGGAAAGGAAGAATAGAACCCTGATTGAAGCTGCTGGAACATTATTGGCAGATGCTAACATGTCTCTTTCTTATTGGGAAGAAGCTGTTAGCACAGCTAATTATGTCTTGAACAGATGTCTTATACACAAGCTTAAGAGTAAAACTCCTTATGAGTTGCTTAAAGGAAAGAAACCTAAAATTAATTATTTTAGAGTCTTTGGTTGTGTAGTGTATATTCACAATAACAATAAAGAATATCTTAGAAAGTTTGAAGCAAAACCTTCAATGGGAATTTTTCTTGGATATTCCCAAGTAAGCAAAGCTTATAGGGTATTTAATAAATCATCTTCTAAAATTGAGGAGTCTGTGCATGTTTCTTTTGATGAGTCAAAGATGTTTTACAAGGAGAAGGAAATTTCTCCTTCCTCAAGCTCATTGCAGGTACCAGACTCATGCAAAGATGTTATCCAAGAGATTCTCCCTCTTTCAACTCTCCACATCACTGATTCAGACAGTGATGGAGACACTGTGGAAGCAGTTGCTATACCACCAACAGTTGATCCAATTCCACCTGAGGAATTAATCCCAACTGTTGCTGAAGATCACATCCCACCTGCTGATCTTGTCACACTTAGAGATCATCCTACATCTCAAGTGATTGGTGACATATTAGTAGGTGTGCAAACAAGACATCAATTAAGATAGGATGTGATGAATGCTTGTTTCCTTTCACAAGTTGAGCCCCTCACCATAAAAGATGCTGAGCTAGATCCCCACTGGATCTTTGCTATGCAAGAAGAGCTCAATCAGTTTGAAAGATGTAAAGTATGGACTTTGGTTCCAAGACCTAAAGGCAAACTGATCATAGGCACCAAGTGGGTGTTTAGAAACAAGTTGGATGCAAATGGAATTATTGTAAGGAACAAAGCTAGGCTTGTAGCTCAGGGCTACAGACAAGAGGAAGTTATAGATTATGACCAAACCTTTGCTCCGGTTGCAAGGCAAGAGACAATAAGGATCTTTCTAGCCTATGCAGCCTATACGAAGTTTAAGGTATTTCAAATGGATGTCAAGAGTGCCTTCCTAAATGGTGAGCTAAAGGAAGAGGTATTTGTTGAACAACCTCCTGGGTTTGTTTCTTCAACTAAACCCTCATTTGTTTACAAGTTGCAAAAAGCTCTTTATGGACTTAAACAAGCACCCAGAGCCTGGTATGAGACTCTAGCTAGTTTCCTGTTAGAGCACAACTTTATTAGGGGAGTAGTTGATAGAACCCTTTTCGTTAAGCATCACAAGGACACCATCCTGTTAGTTCAAGTGTATGTGGATGATATTATTTTTGGCTCCACTGATCCCAAACTATATAAAAAGTTCTCTGACCTGATGCATTCTAAGTTTGAGATGAGTAGTATGGGTGAGCTGTCTTACTTTCTTGGTCTCAAAGTAAAGCAAGATGCTGATGGCATCTTCATCTCCCAATCAAAATATGCCAAGGAATTGGTAAAGAAGTTTGGGATGGCTGATGCTTCAGCAATGCATACACCTATGGCTACTAATGTAGTTATAGATTCTAATGATCAGGGAAAGCCAGTTGATCAGAAAAACTATAGGGCCATTGTTGGTTCCCTATTGTATTTAACTGCAAGTAGACCAGATATAATTTTTGCCACATGCCTATGTGCTATATTCTAGGTCAACCCCAAGGAATCTCATTTGATTCTTCACAAGAGAATTTTGAGATACCTAAAGGGTTGTCCAAATTTAGGACTATGGTACCCAGCTGAATCAGAATTTGATTTAATTGGATACTCTGATTCTAACTATACTGGTTGTAGAGTTGACAGGAAAAGTACCTCAAGAACTTTTCAGTTCCTGGGAGAGAGATTGGTCTCTTGGTTCTATAAGAAACAGGCTTCTGTCTCAACTTCAACTGCAGAGGCTGAATATATAGCAGCTGCTAGTTGTTGTTGACAGATCCCGTGGATTCAAAACTAGCTTTTGGATTATGGGTACACACACAAGAACACAAAAATTATGTGTGACAGTACCAGTGCTATCTCCATTGCACAAAATCCTGTGCACCACTCTAGAACCAAGCACATTGAGATTAGACACCATTTACTGAGAGATTATGTGGAAAAGAACAAGATCAACCTTGAGTTCATATCCACTGACCTTCAGAGAGGTGATATTTTCACCAAGCCCTTAGATGAACAGAAGCATCTGTTCTTTTTGGTTCAACTAGGCATGATTAATGGAAAAGACTAAGTGTAACTTCTGCCTTTGTTGAAATCTGTTTGAAGATCGTCGAACGACGTTCGACGATAGTCGAACAGGTTGAGCCTATCGTCGACCTATGGGCGACGACAGCTTATTTGTTTTTGAAGACAGAAATAGTCGAACGATTGATCGACTACTCTGCTTCAGGAAACGATCGTCGAACGACCGGTCGACCATCGTCTCCAGTATCTGTTAAAATAGATCGACGATTGCTGTTTTAATATAAAACCGATGGTCGACCTATGTTAATAGATCATTCTTTTTGTCGTCGACGGAGCTCATCTTTTCGTATTCTGTCTTTCTGTTTGAGCCCTGCCTCGCGCTCTCTACCCTTTCGCTTTCGTCATCTCTCTCATCTTCTCTAACCCAATCAATGGCGATTGCTCCAGCTCTTCTGTTAGTGATGAAGTTCGACGCCGGCTTCAGCGTAGATTTTGACTCCTTCAGCGCCTGTGATTCTGAGATAGTAGAAATCCTCCAGCTCTGCAAGGAACAAGGACTGTAACGGCTAATGTCCACAAGGATCAAGATAAACATCCCAGAGATTAAAGAGTGGGCCTTCACTTCATTTACGAATCTATGACTGGGACGATTGGAGGCGAAGAGGTAAGCTTGACTCCTGCCGTATTAACTGATATTTTCGGATAACTGAATGGTGAAGAGGAATATGAACAAGATACTCCATAGTTTGGGAGAATGTTGATCGAATTAGGACATGCAGAAGGCATTCCTTCTAAATTGCTAAAGGTTAATTTTCCGTTAAGGATAAAGTTCTTGGCTGAACTAGTTGGAAAAGTGCTTCTGGGCAAGCACTCTGCTCATGATAACATCACCAGGCAACAGTTTGCCTTGATGTGTGCAATAGTAAATAAGAAACAGATAAATTGGGCATGAATTATGTTAGACTTGATCAGAAAGAAGAATAGCAAGAAGGAAGTAACCCTAGGAAGGGTACTTGGGATATTTCTAAGAGAGAAATATCCCCAACTGTTGGTTACAGTCTCAACATCCATCAATGCCAGCAAGAAGATGGATCCACCATTGTTTGTTAAGTGGAAAAGGAGCTTTTAGAAGCCTTCTCTAGCAGGGGTAGCTCTAGTTGTGTCTGAGAGCACAATGACTGTTTCAGTCACTCCCCACCTACATGAAGAAGGCTCCTCCATTCCCCCCATTACTTCTTCTTCCGCATTACCATCCACTTCTACTGAAGTGCCATCCACATCTGCATTACCATCTACATCCACTGCCTCTCTTCTTCTTGATCCCTCCACAATTCTCCATGCATCACCACCAGCATCTCCACTCCCTTCTCATCTTGCTAGGATTTCACATCCTAGTTTTGATTTATTGGTTTCTAAGCTATCAACTCCTCCTCAGTCACCAATTCCTCATTCAGATCATATTGATCTTCCTGCATCCACCCATCAATCACCAGATCACACTCCATCTCATCAGGAGAATACCATCCCTGATGATCATCCATCTACTGTGATTCCCCCACCATCATTTGAAATCACACCAGCTTTCATTGCAAACATCTTGGAGATAATTACTCCTTCAATCAAAATCATGATTGAAGAAGCAATTGCCCCTATCATTTCTTCCATCTCTACCTTATCATCCTCCATCTTAGCTCTCTCTAAGTCTGCTGAGCCATCTTCAGTTTGGGGCCTGACTTCAGTTTCTACTGAAATCAGGCAGGGGGAGATGTTCGAGGAAGATGCCTCAGGACTGCCCCTTGTTTCTCGTCCAGCAAAGCCCCAAGCTGAGATTTAAGAAGTAACAGCAGTTTCAGTTGACAAGACAACATCTTCTGCAGTTCCAGCACCAGTTCAGAAGCCTTCTGATATTATAATAGAAGCAGAATTTGCATTCAAAGTATGCCTTAAAGAAGATTCTACTCCCTTAGTTGCTCTATTCCTAGAAGGAGTCATTACCTCCTTTCTAGATGACTTGTGGGAGTTAGGAAATTCTGTAGAAAATCCTGAAGGTAATTCATTTACTCATTTACTTGACATGTTAACTGACATACTAGTCTGTGAATACCTAGAAGGGATGTTTCAATTTCATTTAGCAAATCTGTGTTCCTGATACTACAGATCTAGTGGAAGAAGTTCAAGCTGTCCAAGAACCTGCTCAACAACCAGCTCCAGAACCAGTGCAAGAACCTGCTATTCAAGATCATGTATCTTCTCCTCCAGCTCAGGTAGCTGTGAATGATGAACTGGTCCTCATGACAGTTGCAGTTGAGATAGAAAAAGTTTCAGATGTTCAAGAAGAAAAGTCTATAGTCTGGGATGACACCCCAGGACTAGATCTGGATACTCTTCTAGCACAGGATGCCTTAGAAGAAGAGAAAGAAAAAGCTTCATTAAAAGACAAAGAAAAGGCAGTGTAAGAGGCTTTTGATCCTTATGATATACCTCCATCATCTAATTCTGAGGATGAGGATGACTCTGATGATTCAGAAGAGTCTAAGAAAAAGAAATCTGCTAAAAGGAAAAGGAAAGCTGCTGCTCTTCCTCCTCCTAATCTTGATCATGATGTCCCATATTATATCTTGAAAGGAATAGATCCCAAGTCCAAAAAATATCAGCACTGGATGGGATTTCCAAGAATCAGCAAAAGCAAAGAAAGAAATCCAAAAGATATAATAGTCCAGCACCAAAATGGACCCCTAGAGGTCCTCCTCCTCCACCTCCCAGTGCAGGAGCTTCTGTTAATATGTCTGCAAATCCTTCGGCCCCTTCTGCTAGATTCACTCCATCTCAATCTCATCAAAGAAAAAGCAATCCAGGATATCAAAGCATATCCCAATCTGGATATCAATGGCAAGAAGCTGTTACAAGAGAGCAAGTAAAGGAGGTAGTATATCAGAAGCCAACTTTTTATCCTCCTCCTTATACGAAGAGAAGAGCATCACCTTCCAAAGAAACCAAAAGCATATCTTCCTCAAAGCCAGCTCAAGCAAAGAAAACTGATTCAAAAGGTAAAAGGATTATTTTCTCTGAGAAATCAAGTAAGAAATATGCTTAGTTTGCTCCTCCTTCTTCCGTAATTATTCAAGAAAATAGAGAGCCAGCTGCAAGCATGTTAGAACTATCTACAAGATTCTGAATTGTAAAACCTTTAGATCCAACTGGTGAAAATGAATATGAAAGTCAAGAGATTAATCCTGATTTCAGGATGGCTAGATTTCTTGAACTAGTTGGATCAGCTCAAATCAGAAAAGCCAAAGCAGAAGGAAAAGATATTACAGGCTTAACTACTATGTCTAAATTCAAAAAGAAGGAGCTAGACAAATTCCATGTTAGACCTGAGGTCTTTGTCCCTTCTAAATATATGGAAAAGCACCCTGAAGCAGTAGTACCAAGAACAGGAGAATCTAGAATTATTGGAGAACAAGATTTAAAGATATCAAAGAAGGAAGCTTTAGATCCTTTCAGAAAAATTTCTTTTCTTCCTGGTTCCTCTGTATCTAAATCAGATTCTGATGCTTCTTAAGTTTTATTGATTGACAGTTGTTTATTTGTCTATTTGATTAATGCTATTTGCTGCTTAGATATTTCCTTTCCCGTGTTATATTTATTTCCAGAAGTTTTTTTTGCTTGTTTTATTTTGAGAGACTTAACCCAAATAGGGGGAGATTGTTGGTACCTTAGTTTGGATTTGAGTTCAGTCTTCTCATTTAGTCTCTTGACCCAAGATTTATCTATGGTCAAAGGTTAGTTGTTTAGTTAGATTGCTCTAGTTGTAGAGTTGTCACTTATCCAGATGAATATTTGGTTAAGTTGTTTTTTGTTCGACTATGGTTGAATGCCGTTCGACTATCGTCTATCAACTGTTCGACGATCGTCTATCAGTTGGTCGACTATCGTCAGTCAGCAGATCGTCTTTCTCTGAGTTAGTTCAACTTCAACTATCTGATAGCTCGACTATCTGTTTGATAGCTCGACTATCTGTTTTGTTTGATAGTTCGACTATCTGCTTGGATAGTTCAACTATCTGATAGCCGAACTATCTGTTTGATAGGTCGACTATCTGTCTTGCTTGATAGTTCGACTATCTGTTTGATAGGTCGACTATCTGTTTTGCTTGATAGTTCGACTATCTTTCATGATAGGTCGACTATCTGTTCTATTTGATAGTTCGACTATCTGCTTGGATAGTTCAACTATCTGATAGCTCGACTATCTATTTGATAGGTCAACTATCTGTCTTGCTTGATAGTTCGACTATCTATTTGATAGGTCAACTATCTATTTTGCTTGATAGTTCGACTATCTGTCTGGATAGTTCAACTATCTGATAGCTCGTCTATCTGTTCTGATAGGTCGACTATCTGCTGTGGTAGTTCGTCTATCTTCTTTGATAGTTCGACTATCTGTGTCGTTCGACTATCTATTCTGATAAGTCGACGATCTCTGTGCTTCAGTCGACGATCTCCGAGGATCGTTCGACGATCTTTTGTCTGCCTTTAGTAATTTTGTACTCCTTCTGTTCTATGATTTAATTCCTATTTATTTAGCATATTTTATTAAAGATTATTTCATTGATTTTGTGCATACATCTCAAGGCAATCTTTGCCCTATACTTTGTGCATAAGTCAAGCTTTATCTGACAAAGTTTTTTGTCTTATTAGTTGAAATATCTTTTTTGCTTTATCTGCCATGCTGTCTTTTATAGCCGTTAGACACAAAAAGTCTTCTCTGGCCGTAAAGAGTTTAGTCTGATGTGACTTTCTTTTGTACTCCTTTTATCAGATTGGATTTGCAGCTTCTTAGAAAGCTTTATCCCTTTATAGAATGTCTGCCTGCAGGATATGTTTTGTTTTGTGCTACTAGCAGCCCAGATCGAAGATCTCAAAAGCAGACAAAATTCAAACCAAGATTAGAGCCGTTAGAACGGCCCATATTTAAAGAGCTTCTTTTGAAAGAAGAAGACATATATCCAACATATCCAACATGTACAACAAGAAAATACAACACATACAGATTAAAGATCAAAACAGATATTCATATACAGATTCAAAGCAAGAAGAGATACAGCTCTCAATTATTGATACATTCAACTGAGAAGATCATCCTTCTTCAACTCTCTCTTCTTCAATCCTGAGTTCATCCTGCTGCCAGGAACATTCACTCAGTGCCTCAAGAAGAAGAAGAAGAAGATAGAAAAGCTATAGAAGAAGAACAATCATTCTCTAATCAAGAGTCTTCTTCAAGCTGCTACTTCAAGAACTTCAAGACAGTTCTCTGTCTCAAGTTCAGAAGAGTTCCTGTACCTTGAAGCAAGACTTCTTCCTGGATATTCTCTAAGCCAAGGGGAGCCTTGATTCTTTAGAGCTTTCTAGCTCTATGCAATCCACTAGCTTCTCTACTCTGTTTTAACAATAGAGAAGAAACTTTAACTCTCTCAACCTCCTGTATAAAGGGTTATTACTCCCTTCAAAAGTGAACCTTTGTGGCAGGGCACCTGATCAAAAACCTGTGTTAGATTTTGAGCTCCTGATCAAAAGCTCAAAGGGTCTACTTGATCTACCTGAAGCAGATCAGTTGGTGGCAGGGCACCTGAACAAAAATCTGTAGTGGATTCCTACCAGGGTGGTAGAAGAGTGGACGTACCTATTTAGAGGGAACCACTATAAACTTCTTGTGTCGTCTGTGTTGCTTAATTAATTTATTGCACTGCGGCTGTGAGTAGAAATAACTAGGATTGCTAGTTGCTGTGAGAGGATCAAAGTTCAACTGTAATTAAAGTTAGCTTTCTCTAGTGCACTTCACTTTGTGTTAGGCTCTAGGGTTTCAAATATCTATAAACTCATTTTGCAAATTAACTCTAAGGGAGTTGAGTAGGGTGTCATAATTTTTGAATACTCTATTCACCCCCCCCCCCATCTAGAGTTGTATCTTTCCTCACTTTCAAGTTACCTGATCCTGACTTTGATGTTCAGGGTCAGCGTTAAGATCAGCTGAGACTGTTGTGTCAGCTTCATCAGAACTGCTTTCCTCAACCTCTTCTTCAATCTCAGACAAGGACATAGGAGCTCTGATACTGAGAGATTGGTCTTTACCTTCATCTTCAGAAATGAGGACCCCCACATAGGCTTCATCCTCCTACTGGCAACCAGTTCCTGCTGTCTCTGATCCCTCCATGAGGTCAGAGATAGTTTGCCACATAGACTTGGCAGTCCTGCACTTGTCCAATCTTGAATGAGAAAATCTAGACCAGACGTCAGATATGATCTGATGAATCAGCTTGTCCAAGTTGAAGAGAGAGAGCTCAGTCTCAGACATCTCTTCGGGACTCTTGGGGATTTGTAGATCTTTTCCCGTGCCAGACGCCTTCATGGGAATGAAGGGACCCTCATCCAAAATGAGTGACGCTCGAGGGTCAATGGCCTCCAGATGAAACAAAACTATCATCTTTCAGACTGGATAATACTCCTTTGTGCACGCAGAGAGTCTCAGAGGAGAGACATCAGAATACAGCTCCATGCTTGAGTCTTATTTTCTTGTTGATAATAGAGGCAGGATTTTACTCAAGGTGTTAACCTTTTTGATGAGCAACCTCCCTCTGATACCACTTAAAAGTCAATTTAGTGTCAACTAGCTTCACCTATGGGGGGGATAGGTGATGTGCAGTCTTTTGAGGAATTAAAAATTAACCTGCATAAGAAAATAGAAACAACCACAACACAGAAACACACAAGCAGTTATAGTGGTTCCCTAATTTAGGTACGTCCACTCTCCCCCTTCGACCTATCTCCCAACCAGGGATGACTCGGTCACTTCCTTAACCGGATTGAAATCCAATCCTCACACTATGGAAGAAACCCTTCCCCCCGAGGGAGTCACTACTCCTCCACCACGGGTTGCACCCAACCCTTACAACGAGGAAACAAAGTTCATTTACAACAAAGTTAAAATAGAATGTACAAGAAATACAAACTACGTTTGGAGAGCCCGATGTCCCTCTTCGTTCAATGAAGCTTTCTTGATGAAGACGAAGAGTCCACGATCGGAGCACTCTCTTGGAGAGGATCTTCCCAAGATTGGCGGCGGCAAGTGAATACAGCGGCGATGCTCTGTAGATCCAAACTTCTTGACAAAGCAAGCAAGGTCTACCAACGATCTCAATCGGATCAGTCGTCTCAATCGATTCGGAATGAAGAGCTATCCTCGTTCAACAAATCGAGAGACAAGAGATCTCAAGAGAGAAGCGTGAGACGCTAGGCTTGCCTTGGTCCTGTCGCCGGACGATCAAAGAGGATCTAAGATCTGCGGTGGCGACAACTTGCGAGCGGCGATGGCGAGCGTTGGAGTTCCGCGATCGGCTAGGTCACGCCCGGCGGCTTGTTCTTTTTCTCGTGAAGCGCAACTGTTCAAGTTCGAAATAAGCAAGTATATATATTGTAGACCAACCCAAAAATACCGTTGTGGGCTTCACAAGGAGAAGCCCTAAGCCTGGTCCAAACACCGCCTGAAATCTTGGTTCGGTCTAGTGAGCAGGTAGAAATCGCCTAAGGCAAATTCGGCGGGAATCGCTGGTGATTCCAGTCGAAGTCGGCGGGAATCACTTACGATTCCCGTTGAATTTTCCTTGGTAGAATTCCATTTGGAATTCTTGTCATCCAGAGGGAATCGACGGGAATGCGCGGTGATTCTCGACGAATCGGCGAGAATCACTTGGTGATTCCCGCCGATTCTACCTTAGCAGAATTCTTGAAGGCGTTTAGTCAGCCGGATGCTATCGGCGGGAATCGGCGAGTGATTCTTGACGATTTTGGCGAGAATCACTAGTGATTCCCGTCGAATCGGCGAGAATCACTTGGTGATTCCCGTCGAATTTTCCTTGGAAGATTTCTTCTTCCTTCCTCTGCACTTGGTCTTTGACCCATCTTTGCTCCTCTTTTGCGCTTGATCTATCTCAGCCCTGTACTTGAAAATAAGTACACTCCAATAGAGAGAGTGCACGTAAGCTAACACACTGATCTGCTCAACGAGGGATTACGTTGCACAGACCCGTGTATATTGACCCACTGCACCCTGATATTGGTGTGTACTTAGCGTAGAATAACTGCAAGCACAACTTGAAGACGTATCATCAAATACAATGTGAATTCATCTTAGCTTGACAAGAGGCTTCTTCAAATCCAGGTAATTATGGATACAATACCCAATACTTATATATGTAAAAGATTATATAAAACCAAATCTATCTTCTTTAAAACAAACTTTACTTATCAAGCTTTTTGGCGCTGTTGCCGGGGATTCGTTTATCTGTGTTAATATTTTAAAATAAAAGAACGCTATTAATTTTATCTTTTCTTTTTCTTGTTATTTAAAAACCTTAGTTTTTATAAAAATAAAACAAACATAAAATTCCCTTAATATAAAACTTTGTTTTTATAAAACCAAATTTTTTATTAACAAGTTTATTAACCACTAACGAATTCTAACAAAAAAACCCAACCTACTATTTTAACGTATGTTATATAAAACTTTTCTTCTTAAAAAAAACTAGTTTATAATAAAAACTGCTTTTTATTATAAAACATGTTTTATAGAAAACCTGTTTTATATAAAAAACCTGTTTTTAGTTATTTTCCTATTTTATGTTTTTTCGTGTATTTGTATTTGTGTGTTTATCTGTTTTTAACTTAGTTTTTTTTTAACTTATTATTGTTTTACTTTCTGTTTATTTTTTTGTTTTTTTATAAAAAGTCTTTTTTAGTGTATGACCCGCAGAACTCCATCTGATTTAACTCTTAAACTTAATTCTTAAATCGATAACACCTTTCGCAGGCGCCTCCGATCTCTGAATCAAGAGCTTGTATTAAATCTGGAAGCGTCCGTAGGCACCGCACATGTTCAAGAAATGGCAGCAGAGCAACAACAAATGTCAAAGGTAGTCCCCCAAAGGACCATGTCTTATTATGCACGACCCAATTTAGATGACATCGGGTCTAGTATCGTTCGTCCACCAATTGCTAATAATAACTTCGAGATTAAATCGAGTATAATCCAAATGATTCAAAATTCTGTTCAATATGATGGATTGCCCGACGAAGATCCAAACACACACTTGTCCAACTTCTTAGAAATATGCGACACATTTAAGATAAATGGCGTCACTGATGATGTCATCCGTCTTCGCTTATTTCCTTTTTCGTTACGAACGAAAGCTAAACACTGGCTAGGTTCTCTCCCTAGAGGATCTATTACCACTTGGGCTGAAATGATCGAAAAATTCCTTACAAAGTATTTTCCACCTGCAAAAACCGCGCGTCTGCGTGCGGATATTTCTTCCTTTGTGCAAGGCGAGTCCGAGTCTCTTTATGAGATTTGGGAACGTTTTAAGGAATATTTATGTCGGTGTCCACATCACGCACTGCCAACTTTGCTCCAGGTACAAATATTTTATAATTGTTTGAATATTCAAACCAGGCAAGCCATTGATGCTGACGCTGGGGGCATGCTCAATAACAAAAACCCCGAGGCCGCTCAAACCCTCTTTGAGGAGATGGCCGTGAATGCGTACTAGTGGAACGTGCCAATGTCACGCCCTAAACAAGCTGGGATTCATGAGCTCGACACTTCTTCCACTTTAGCACTCCAAGTAGAAAATTTAACTAAACAATTGGCAGGAATATCGGCTTTCTCCGCCACAACTACATGGAATCCGGATAATAATGTAATTGAAGAAATTGATTATATGGGGAACTCTTATAGACCTTCCTATAATCCTAATATTAACTTAAATAATAATTCTTATAATCCAGGATACAGGAACCATCATAATTTTTCATGGAGCAACCCCAATAATGCTCAACGCCCTCCGATTGCAAATCAAAATGGATTTGCACCTCAACCCCCACAACCACAAACACCACCACCACAACCGCACGAATTTAAGCCAACCCCGATAGAAGACATATTCACGAAATATGTCAGTATTAATGAGTCAAATATCCGGAACCTTATCGGATCAATTAAAAACTTAGAAATACAAATTGGACAAATATCAAAAATGCTAACGGAACGCCAACTTGGTAATTTTCCAGGAAATAGGAACCAAATCCGCGGGATACTGGCCATTCCAGTAACCCACCAAGTTGACAAGCCGTCAAACTACGAAGTGGCAGGGAGCTACCACCACCCGTTAGGGTAGAAAAATAAGCTAAGGTTAGCCTCCCTACACTACTTCTCGTTACGTCTGTGCCACCTCAACCCCCGCGAATTTCTTCCCCACATGTTGTTTTATCTTATCCATTTAAATTAAAAGATGAGCGAGAAGATGAACAGTATAAAAATTTTCTAAAAATGCTAAAACAAATTCAAATCAATATACCTTTTTGCGAGGCAATTGCACAGGGTCCTAATACGCAAAATATTTAAAAGCGCTACTTTCAAATAAAAAGAAACTCGAAGATATTTCGAGAGTTTTCCTTAACGCCGACATTTCAGCCGTTTTATTACATAAATTACCCTGAAAACTAAACGATCCGGGACGATTTTCCATCCCGTGTCTCTTCGATAATCTATTAATAAAAGATGTGTTAGCAGACTTAGGTGCTTGCATAAATTTACTGCCCTACTCACTCTTTCAGAAACTAGGATTAGGTAACCCCAGCCCAACTAAAATGAGCATCCAGTTAGCAGATCGTTCTATTAAATATCCAATAGGGATAGTAGAGGATGTTCTGGTCAAAATAGACAAGTTTATCTTCCCGGTAGACTTTGTTATACTTGACATAAAGGAAGACGCCGATGTTCCCATAATTCTCGGTCGTTTTTTTATCGCAACCTCTCATGCGATAATAGACGTAAGTAATGGTAGACTTCTCTTACGAGTAGGAGATGACGAGTTATCTATCGATATAGATCCCTCTATGAAAAATTCTTTAATAAACGACGATTCCTACTATCTTGCGGAAGCCTCTTTTGAGGAAAATGGTTTTCCCTATTCTGATTTACTTTCAATAACTGTAAAAGAATCAGACTTGGCAAACTTACCCCTTTCACACGAAATGCCTACCGATGACCCTTTAGAACCTTTTATATCCTTAACTTCTATAACTCTAAAAACTCCAACTTCGTATGAAAAACCACCAACCCTCGAGCTGAAAACACTTCCTGCACATTTAAAATACGTTTTCCTTGAAGCCGAATCTAAACTCCCTGATATCATTTCTGCCGGATTAAATGATAAGAAAACGTCTGAATTAATATAAGTGTTAAAACAATATCTCCATGCATTAGCATGGCAAATTTCTGATATCCAAGGACTCAACCCATCTTTTTGTACGCATAAAATATTTTTGGAAGATAACCCTTGTAAATCTATCTAGCCCCAACGATGTTTAAATCCTTATATGAAGGATGTCGTAAAAGCTGAAGTAATGAAATTATTAGAAGCAGGAATTATCTATCCAATCTCAGATAGCGCATGGGTTAGTCCCGTACAAGTCCTCTCTAAGAAGGGCGATATAACGGTAGTGCCAAATGCTAATAATGAACTAATTCCAACACGTATTGTTACGGGTTGGAGGATGTGCATCGACTATCGAAAATTAAATGATGTCACCCGTAAAGACCTCTTTACACTACCGTTTATAGATCAAATATTAGAGCAACTCTCGGGTCACTCATATTATTGTTTTCTCAATGGTTATTTATGGTATTTACAAATCCTTATAGCCCCTGAAGACCAAGAGAAAACTACGTTTACTAGCCCCTTTGGTACTTTCTCCTATAGGCGAATGCCGTTTGGACTTTGTAATGCGCCAGCTACATTTCAAAGATGTATGCTAGCTATTTTTCGGCAAGTTAGTAGAGGACGTTATGGAAGTATTTATGGATGATTTCTCCGTATTTGGAGAATCATTCCATACGTGTTTAGATAACCTCGCTCGTGCTCTTCAATGCTGTGAAGACACAAATTTAGTGTTGAAATGGGAGAAATGCCACTTCATGGTCCGCGAAGGTTTAGTTCTCGGTCATAAAATTTTTTCCCAGGGATCGAGGTCGATAAGGCCAAAATAGAAATAATTGAAAAACTTCCTCCCCCAACAAATGTAAAATTTATTTGAAGTTTCTTAGGCCATGCAAGTTTCTATAGACGGTTCATTCAAAATTTCTCTAAAATAACGAAACCGTTAACTCATTTATTAGAAAAATAAGCCCCATTTATATTCCATAGTGAATGCTTAGTAGCATTCAATATTATTAAAGACAAACTTATCAACTCTCTTATTTTAGTAGCCCCAGACTGGTCCTTTCCTTTTGAGATCATGTGTGATGCAAGTGATTATGCGGTAGGAGCTGTTTTAGGATAGCGAGTAGAAAAATATTTTCATCTTATCTATTATGCAAGTAAAACTCTCACATCCACACAAACCTATTATACGATCATGGAAAAGGAACTACTGGCGATTGTATTTGCATTTGATAAGTTTAGATCTTATATCACGCTATCGAAAGTTATAGTTTTTACGGATCATTCTGCTTTAAAATATTTACTATCTAAGGCAAACGTAAAACCCCGTTTATTACGTTGGATTCTCTTATTACAAGAATTTGATTTAGAGATCTGAGATAAGAAAGGCGCAAAAAATTTAGCAGCCGATCATCTTTCTCGACTAGAGAATACTGCAACAGATACACTCGTGGAAGCCGACATCGAAGATAAATTCCCTGAAGAAAGTCTCCTCGCTCTTGAAAAGGTAACAAACTCTTCTACTCCTTGGTTCACAGATTTGGTTAACTATTTAGTAGCCTGAGTCCTTCCAAAAGTTTTTTCAATTCAAAAAAAGAGGAAATTCTTTTCAGACTTGAAAAACTACTTTTGGGAAGACCCGTATGTATTCCGAGTCTGTGCCGACCAAGTAATTAGAAGACGTATTTCAAATGAGGAAGGACTAAAAGTACTACGGCACTGCAACGAAGGACCAACCGACGGACATTATCAATCCAACCGGACTGCACGTAAATCCCTTGAAGCAGGATTCTTTTGGACTACTTTATATAAGGACGCTCAAAAATTGGTAAGCGTTTGCAACTGCTGCCAACGGTCAGGTAACATTTCCGGTCGGGACGAAATGCCCCAAAACTTTTACTTAGAATGTGAAATTTTTGATCTATGGGGCATAGATTTTGTAGGCCCTTTACCTTCTTCTTTTAAAAATCATTATATCTTAGTAGCGGTCGATTATGTTTCACGGTGGGCTGAACCGCAAGCTTTTCCCACCGCTGACTCGAGAGTCGTCATTAAATTTCTAAAATACTTATTTTCACGTTTTGGCACGCCTAGGGCTAAAGTTAGCGATCGAGGTACTCATTTTTGTAACACCCAGATGGCTAAAGTGTTAGCCAAATATAGAGTTACTCATAAACTCGCTACCGCTTATCACCCCCAAACAAGCGGCCAAGTGGAGGTAGTCAATAGAGAACTAAAGCGCATATTAGAAAAAACTGTAGATACCAATAGAAATGATTGGTCCCTCAAATTAGATGATGCACTTTGGGCCTACCGTACAACATTCAAAACTGCGATTGGTTGTACACCTTATCGTTTAGTATATGGAAAGGCATGTAACCTACCTGTAGAATTAGAACATCGCACATACTGGGCGCTAAAACTACTTAACTTAGATACAAACTTAGCCGCCGAACAATGAAAATTTCAACTCAATGAACTTGAGGAATGGCGTGCAAACGCCTATGAAAATAATAAATTTTATAAAGAGCGATCTAAGTTTTATCATGATAGGAAAATAAAATTTCCAAAATCTTTTTCACCAGGTGATCTTGTCCTACTATATAACTCACGCCTTAAACTTTTCAAGGAAAATTAAAATCCCGATTGACTGGCCCGTTTACTGTTAAACAAATTTGTCCATATGGGACTGTTCTTATTTCGAACCCTGAACTAGGAACTTTCAAAGTAAACGGGCACCGTTTAAAAATATATTTTACTGGGGACCCTTTTCAAAAAGAACCTGAAACTCTAACGCTACTCCATAACATCGAAATATAAATTCACTTGTATATTTCCATCTTTTATGCTTTTGTATATTCTGTACATTTTTTTTACTTCATACCTATGCCTAACATAAGTATGGGGGTGCTTTTAGTTTCAATTGTTTTTATCACTTATATGTTTTCAATAAAAGCATTGTTTATTTTAGTACTCATCCCAAAACAAGTCAAAATTTTCAAAACCATACTATGTATATATATTCCAAAACTCTGAGTTGATCAAAAATGCAATTTATTCAATTTTCAAATTTACTTCCTTCTCATAACTAGATAGATATAAATATCCGGAATAAACTTGTAAACCCTACCAAAATGCCCGTGCCAAAGTAACGCCGGGACCACGAACATGCCTGTGAAAAAATCAAGACGCCCGTGCCCTGAAGTTCTATCAAAAATGCCAGCAAGCTGCCGCGCTATCTCCACGCCCCATGCCGCCTAATGAATCTGCTGCTAGACACGCCCATGACATCATCCGACATGCCCGTGACCTGATCAAATTCTATCCGAAGTTCAGCCCAGCTCGACACCTGTCCTAACACATTGGCAGTCATGCCCGTGAACCTGTCACGCCCTCCCTGACGCGCCCATGTCAGGGGGCGTGTCACTTGAAATTTTTTTCTATAAATAGGAGTGCAGGGCTGAGTAGAATTATTCGAACACCAGCAGCTTCCTTAAGAACTGTTAGGACTCCCCAGCTCTCTGACAAGGAACTGGTAGTAGCTTTCAAGTATTCAAAAGTTCTGTAAGTTGTAATATTTTAGCTTTCTTTTCAGTTTTTTAGAAAGTTGTAATAATTTTTCAGACTTTATAAAATAGACACTTTCAATTTTAATTCTGAGTACTTTACTGCTTTATTTTTCGATTTACTTTCCTTTTTTTCATACTATCCCGAATTAAAGGCGAAGCTCTGCTTATGCCATGGATTAAGATAGCGTTGAAACTGCTTTCAAAAATATTTTCAAAACCTTATTATTTCATACTATCCTGAATGAAGGGCGTGGCGAAAGCCTATGACCTGCATTAAGATAGTGCGAAAGCTCTGCAAAATTTTAGATTTTACTACCCTATCCCGAATGAAAGGCAAAGCGAAAGCTTAAGTCCTGGATTAAGATAGATCGGTAGATATTTTTTCTTTACTTTATACCACCCCCATCCTGAGAAGAGGCTAAGAACCCTTAGCACTTGGTCAAGATGAGCTCTGGGCTGGATATTATTTTCAACTATTTCAACTCTACTTTCTAAGTATCCTAACTAAGGTTTTATGTTAATTGATCATATACCAGGTGAAGATACACTACATTTATGTTAACCCGTTTTAAACGCAAGCCTCCCCGGTCATACTTTCAAGTCAGTTATACTACCAAAGGGACCCTCTCGTTAAGTTAGGTAATAAAGAAATAAAGTTGTTCTTTAATAGCTGAATTAATCTTCTCTCAAAGTAATTCTGAAATCAAGGACTACCTTTTAAGTCCCTATCTTAATAAAATCACGTATATATATTTTTCTATCTTTTGTTTTTAAATATAAACTCCACTCCGTTCGTTCGATAAAATAATAGTCTGTTCTAAAAGTAGAATAATTAACACCGATCCCAAGAAAAATACGACCTTGATATTTTCTACAAAATACTATACTCCTATGCGATAGGTACTCTTGCCTTAATCCACAGGATATAAGTAAGTAAAAAGGAGATAGACTTATATACGTAAACGATTATATAAATCAAAATCTATATTCTTTAAAACAAACTTTACTTATCACTACGTAAAGATTTGATACAATCTGAGAAAGAAATAAAACTTCTCAAAGAGAAATTAACTTAATCAAATAATCTATCTTCTGAAAACATAAAACTTAAAGATTATTTGAAAATTAATTTTGAATAGATAATATCTTTAGAAAACAGATTATCTAAGGTAAAGATGTTTGAAGAATCCCTTAATGGGAGAAGTATCAAACTGATGAATATCACTAGCATAGTTAATGCCAGACTAAATGACAAACTAGGCTTGGGAGCTTCATCAAGTCAACCACATATTTTACAGAAAAATATTTTATCTACACCTGTAAAATTTTTTTCTGCTAAAGGAAAAGAAAGTTAGAAGAGATATATAAAATTACAGAAGTTTTACAAAAGAGTAAACCAAAACAAATTAAATATTTTAAGAAAAATTATCTTCAAAATAATTCATCGAACCAAGCTCGACGAAATAATTATTATTCATCAAACAGAGCTCAACGAACTATGAACACAGGATTTGAGTATAACTATTCAACAAATGGTGCTCGACGAAATCAATATGATTCGTCGAACTGCGATCGACGAACGTTGAACACAAAAAATGAACATTATTATTAAGTGAATGGAGCTCGACGAACTCGCTTCCATTCGTCAAACTCAGATCGAGGAACTCAATATAATTCGTTTAACCCAAAATTTAAAAACTGAAATTTTAATTCTTTTCAAAAGTATAATCAAACACAAAAATTTATAAATCTTTTTACTCAGTGAATCATACCTCCTAGGAGATATCATCCACTTGGTTATAAAGATCAACCTGAATGTTCTTACATTTTTAATTATTATGAAAGAAAACTAGGACCCAAGGTAATATGGGTCAAGAACAAATTATTTATTCTTTTACAGGAAAAGAACTTTCCTACCACAGAGGAACAGTGGTATTTGGATAGTGGATGTTTAAAACATATGACAGAAAAAAAGGCTAATTTAGAAGATTTTAAAGCAAAGCTTGGACCTGAAGTCATCTTTGGAGACTCCAACTGTGGATAGACAGAATGCTATGGTATTGTCAAGGTTAGAGCAGTTACCTTCAGGAAGGTAGCTTATCTGAAAGGTCTCAAGCATAACCTTATCTTTATCAGTCAATTATGTGATGAAGGTTATCAGGTATATTTTAATAAATCATTATGTTTTATTACATCTAGTTTAAACAAAATTGTTTTAATTGGGATTAGACAGGGTAATATTTACTTTGTTAATTTTAACTCTACAAAATCAAAAATCTGTTTATTTAATCAGATAAGTAAAACTAATGATCTTTGGCAAAAAAAATTGGGACATATAAGTCTTAGAACTATTACTAAATTATCTGAGGACAACCTTATTAAAGGACTACCTTCTGGTTCATACAAGAAGGAAGGACTTCACAGGGCTTATCAATTAGTCAAGCAAACTAAAAATAGTTTTAAATCCATATCTAAAAGTGATTGACCCAGAATTTTGTATTTGCTATATATGGATCTTTTTGGACCTATTACAGTACAAAGTTTGGGAGGAAAGTCATATACCTTAGTTACTGTTAATTATTTCTCTAGATTCACTTGGGTGTTCTTTCTTAGAAACAAATCTGATAACTTTAAAATTCTTATAGACTTTAATAGGAACATCAAGATTGAGTACTCTACTCAGATTGCATTGATTAGAAGTGATCGTGGCACTGAGTTTGAATCTCTTCTGATGAAAGAATTCTGTGAGAAAGAAGGTATCAGGAATTGTTTTTCTACTCCTAGAACTTCTCAACAAAATGGGATAGTTGAAAGGAAAAATAGAACCCTAATTGAATTTTTTTGAACATTACTTATAGATGCTTATTTACCCATATCCTTTTGGGCAGAGACAGTAAGCACAACAAATTACGTTCTTAACAGAAGTCTGATTCATAAACTAAAGGGTAAGACTCCCTATGAATTACTTAAAAAGAAAAATAAAGTAAACTATTTTAAATTTTTTGGATGTAGATTTTACATAGATAATAATGACAATAAATAGTTAAGAAAATTTGAAGCCAAAGTTGCAGAAGGAATATTTCTTGGATATTCTCATGTCAGCAAGGATTATTGGGTCTTTAATAAATCTAGCCTTAAGATAGAAGAATCAATGCATGTATCTTTTTATGAAACTAACATGTTATATAAGGAGAGAGATACCTATACCATAGATTCTTTTCAGGTACCAAATATGTGTGAGAAACTTGATGAATTAATCCAAACACATGAGGATACATTACAACCTTCTCAATAGATTGTTGATGATGTCAGTGATGAAGAAAATTAAGAAATCTATGCTAAAAATATAATGGCTAATGAAATTCCACCAGAGGAATTAGCACCATAAATTGTTGAAGAACCAACTCCACCTGTTGAGTTTGTCACACTTAGAGATCACCCTAGAACTTAAGTAATTGGAGACATATCAGCCATTGTTCAAACAAGGCATCAATTGAATAAAGATCAGATGCATGCTTATTTTATTTCTTAGATTGAACCTCAATAAATCAAAGATGCAGAACAAGTTCCCCACTGGATCATTGCAATGTAAGAGGAACTCAATCAATTTGAGAGATGTAGAGTTTGGGACTTAGTTTCAAGACCTAAAGACTATCCAGTCATTTAAACCAAATGGGTCTTCAGGAATAATTAGGATGCTCAAGGTGTTCTTGTAAGAAATAAAGCTAGATTGATTGCTTAAGGATACTCACAGGAGGAAGGCATAGATTATGATAAGACTTTTGCTCCTGTTGAAATTTTAGAGGCTATCATGATATTTCTTGCATTTGTAGCATTCAAGAAGTTCAAAGTATATCAGATGGATGTGAAGAGTGCTTTTCTGAATGGAGAGATCAAAGAGGTGGTTTATGTAGAATAACCACCAGGTTTTAACTCTCAGACATACTCTTCTTATGTTTTCAACTTAACAAAGACCTTTATGGTCTTAAACAAGCTCCAAGAGCTTGGTATGAGCCCCTTGCTAGTTTTCTTTTAGAAAATAAATTTAGTAGAGGTATGGTAGATAAAACATTATTTTATAAACATCATAAATCTAAAATTTTACAAGTTTAAATATATGTTGATGACATAATTTTTTGTTCTACTGATTCCAAACTTTGCAAAAGGTTTTCTTACCTAATGCATTCAAAGTTTGAAATGAGTAGCATGGGCGAATTATCCTACTTCCTTGGTTTATAAGTGAAGCAAATACCTAATGGCATTTTTATATCTCAATCTAAATATGCTAAAGAGTTAATTAAAAGATTTGTGATGTCAGATGCCTCAACTTTGAAAACACACATGCCCTCTAATGATGTAGTTGATAATGATGAACATGGAAAACCTATTGATCAGAAAATATATAGGACAATTATTGGGTCCTTTTTATATTTAACAACCAGTAGACTAGACATTATGTTTGCCACCTGTACTTATGCTAGGTTCCAAGTAAATCCTAAAGAATCTCATCTAATTTTAGTAAAAAGAATTTTTAAGATATATAAAAGGTTTTCCTAATCTAGGACTCTGGTATCCTACTGAGTCAGAATTTGAATTAACTAGATTCATAGATGCTGACTATGTTGGATGCAGAGTTAACAGAAAAAGTACATCAGGAACTTGTCTATTTCTTGTTGATAGGCTTGTGTCATGGTTTTGCAAGAAGCAAAACTCTCTGTCTACTTCAACTACTGAAACTGAATATATTACAGCTGGTAGTTATTGTTCACAGATTTTGTGGATTCAAAATCAGTTACTAGATTATGATTATAACTTAAATAATTCAACTATTTTCTGTGATAATACTAGTGTAATATCAATTGCACATAATCCAGTCCTTCATAATAGGACTAAGCATATAGAAATTAGGTATCATTTTCTAAGAGATAATGTAGACAAAAATAAAATTAATCTTATTTTAATTTCTATTGATTTTCAAAGAGCTGATATTTTCACTAAACCTTTAGATGAAAGAAACATATGTTCTTCTTAAATTAGTTAGGAATGATAAATGGAGAATCATTAATTTGATTTTTGTTCTGAGATCAATGAATTGAACAACTTTCATCGAACGAAGATCGACGAACTGTGAACTTTTCGCGAAATGTTCGTCGAACGGAGATCGACGAACTTTCTTTGAGAAATTTTCATCGAATCGATATCTACAGATTAGTTTCTAGTATTTTTCATCGAACAGAGCTCGATAGAATGTATTTCATTCGCAAAACTTTTGTCGAACAGAGATCGACGAAATGTATTTCTTTTAAGAATTTATCATCAAACAGAGTTCGATGTTTTTCTTTTCGTCGAACAGAGTTCGTCTTTTTCACTTCTAAAAACTTATAATTTTGTTTTCATCGAACTCCATTCAACATATTTCCATTTCCCTTGCACTTGATCTCTCTATTTTATAGAATAATGGCAATTTCTCAAGCGATTCTCTCAATAATGAAATTTGATGCTGGATTTGATATTGACATGGAATCATTCAGTCATTCAAATCAAGTTTTCCAGGATATTCTGAAACTCCTTGAGACTCAAAATCTATGATAGTTTATGTCAACGAAGATCAAACTTCCAGTGGCAGAAATCAAAGAGTGGGTCCATATAGCCAAGTTTTAGGAGTCCCCAATTATTACTTGTTCTATCTCTGGAAATCAAGTTCCTCTAACACCTGAAATCCTTTCTGAAGTTTTTGGTTTTGTTAATGGAAATGATGATATCGAACTATCTAGTTCTGAAATTGAGATTATGTTAGATAGATTAGGTTACTCCTAGGGAAACCCTAATCACTTATTGAAAAAGAACTTTTCAATAAAATATAAATTCTTAGCTGATATTATTGGTAATGTTTTATTGGGTAAGCATTCAACCCATGACTATGTAACCAGACATCAATTCCTTTTGATGAGTGCCTTGGTTGATCAGAAATCAGTAAACTGGGGAACAATTCTTTTTGATTCAATTAAGAAGATTAACTCCAGTAAATCTGGAGGCTATGGTAGGATTCTGGGAATCTTCCTCCAGGCAAAGTGTCTAGAACTTTTGGTCTCTCAGACCATTCATATTAATTCTTCCAAGAGGCCGACCTCTGCCTTGTTTGGCAAATGGGAGAGGAAAATTCCTAAGCCTCCAAGGGATACTTCCTCTAGGGCTGTTTCTGAAAGCACTAGGGCTGTTACGACCACTCTCTCAACCCTAGAAGAGGTCTTTGATCCTCCTACTTCTTCTCTTCTACCATCTCCACATCATTAACCTAGGACAACCATCTCCACGTACTCAACAACAAACTTTTCTTGAAGATGTTCCATCCATATCTGTACATACTCATTCCCCAATTCATCAGTCACCACCTTCATCTCCACTTCTTTCATCTCCACCTCACTTCTCTCTGCTTGATTCATCACCTCATTCATCTCCACAGCAATTATCTCCACCTCACTCATCTATCCAGGAGATAGTTTCTGATGTCATTCCCCCTATCATCAATCTTACTTCTATACCACAGTCATCTTTCCTATATCCAAACTGTGCCAACAGTTCTATTCCATCCACTTCCAATCCCACATCTTCCATTCCATTCTCTGAATCTACTCAGGCTCCACCTGAGTTTATGTATCTTTATTTCTCTTTCATTGCCAATAATCTTCTTGACTTCATCACTCCTTCTCTCAGGAAACTAATAGATGAAGCCTTGGCTCCTCTTGTTGCTACTATCTCTGACCTTTCTTCAAAGCTAGCCTCCTCCAATTTTGTGCCTTCTTTTGGGGGCCTAGATTCAGATCTCCCTTGATCTAGGCAAGGGGAGATGTTTTATGATGATGCTCCTCATACTGTAGTTCCAGTCACAGCAATTATAGTAGCAGCAGTAGTGGTTGATGAAAGTCAGGATTTAGAAATACTTGAAGTTATTTCAGTTGAAGAAGCAACAGAAGCAGTAGTTCCAGAAGTTCTAACTGTTGGTGATGTTATTACTCATTCCACAGTTGACTTTCTTTATTATCTGATTTTGAAGTTCTGCCCAGTTCACTTCCTTATTTTCTAGTTTTTGAAAATAATTTTTCTAAAGCATTAGTATATTATACTGCTCCCATTGATGCTTCAGTCTTAGAAGAGATTAGATCTAGTTTTACAATTATTTTTGCTAGTTCTTCTCCAATTTCTCAGATTGAAGTAGTAGTTGATGATATAATAAAGATTATAGAACAAGCTTCTTCCCCTCCTACATTTGAATGGGATGAAACTCCAATGCCAAGTTTTGATGATCTTCTTAATGAAGATATGGAAAAAAGAAGATGATAGTATATATATACAAGTTAATAAATATGATGTACATACACAGCCAAAGGATCAGTGTGTTGATAATACTAATTTATATTGATAGATAGATGATTTATATGATCAGTCTGTAGAAGAATCTGATGATGATGCAGAGTCAGATGATTCAGAAGAGTCTGGGTCTTACAAAAGAAAGTTAAAGAAGAAGGCTCCAGCTAAGGTTGCTCCTCAACCTTCATCAACAACAGATATTCCATATTATATTCTGCATGGGATACCTCTAACTCTAGATATTCCATGCTAGATGGTACTCTAAGAATGAGCAAAAATAGGAAGAAGATGAGGAGATATCATTATCCACCTCAAAAGTCTTGGAGAGGACCTCCTCCTCCTTCTCTAGCAGCAGGGTCATCTGATAGTGTCTCTTCTTCTCATAGGTCTTCTTCACATCATCCTAAATCTTCTCAGGGCAGGAAAGATAAACCTACTAGGTCTGATTCTCACTGTAGTTAGTAACAGAATACAAATCAAAGCAGCAAGTAATAGCAATAAAGCCAAGAGAGGCCACCATCTCCTGTATATGATCCAAAACTAGACCTAGTTTATAAAATGGCAAGGTTCAATGAGCAGGTTGCTCTTTCTCAAATTAAGAGAGCAAGGATAGAAGGTAAGGACCCCTTATAATTCTATACTATGTCCTCCAACAGGAAACAGGAACTGGACAGATATTCAAAGAAGAGTTTATTCAATGTTAATAAGTATATGAGTCTGCATCCAGAGGCAGTTGTTCCAAGAACCACCTCCCTGAAAATCATAGGTTCTCAAGAACTTATAATGAGTAAAATGGAATCTGAAGTTCCAAACAGAAAGCTGATTTTCACCAAATCATCTTCAGATTCTCCATCGGAAGCTCCTCAGAAAGACTCTTAATTTTGATTATAAGTTTTAAACTTTGTTGATGATTATGTACTCCTAAAGCAGTTTTTTTATATCTGCTGAAAATTTTCTAATTCTGTCAGAATATTTTTTCTGTGTTTTTCTGTTTTGATAGTATCCTCTCCTAAATAGGGGGAGATTGTTGGAACCCTATTACTGATTGTGGCTACGATCACTATTATTTGTTTTAGGATGATTAATTTGACCAAATATGTATAGTTCCGGGTTATAGGTAATTTTTCCAGGTTTATTACTTCAGAAAAATTCTAGAGAAGTGTCATTCGACGAATGCAGAATTCTGATCGACGAAAGTTGAGCTCTGTTCGACAAATGCCGAGCTCAGTTTGACGAACTTAGAGTTCTAACTCTGAGTTTAGCTCGACGAACACTGGGATCCATTCGACGAACTCTTATCATAACTCAGCAGCTAAGCTCAACGAACTCCAGGCTCTGTTTGACAAACTCCAGGCTCAGTTCAACGATCTCCAGGCACAGTTCGATGAATTTCTTATAGTGTTCATTGTTCAGGCAGTTTTATATTTTGAAGGCAGAAAGATTTTTTCAAGGATATATTATTGTAAATTACACTCTGATATTTAATGCTAAATATTCTTAATGAATATAGTTGTTTAAGACAACATTAAATATGGATTTATCACAGTGTTTAATTCTAATTCATTTCCAGAGCAGTTACAATTCTCAGAGATTCTTCAGGCGTTTAAGAATGATTTTAAATTCAAATGTTTGAATTCCTCTTAGAGAGAATATTGATGCAGGCCCATGGTTTCAGCGGATTAAAAACTATGCGTTCTTAGGTTCGATAATTTTATTAAATATATAGCGAGCAATTTATCTCTGAAATTAATTCTAACTATGATTCCAACAATATAGAAATGCACAATGCAAAGGGTCGCTACCCCTTATAGAGATTGAACAAGGGCTATATGCCAATGTTAGCTCAAGCGAAGAGGACCTACCCGATCCGGACAATTAGATATTCAAATTAAAATTATTCGCCATATTTCACAAACCAATAATAGAGCAATCCGGGCTAATATGCGATTTAAAATAAAGTCCAAAATCAATTCCAAAATTAATTAAAAAACAAGGTCGACCAAATCACCTGAACTCGAAGAGAAATAAAAAGTAGTGAACCCGATTTCTTCTAGTGTTCACAAAATTTACCCGCTCTGATTTATGCGAAAATATTCGGAAGAAAACACACTTAAAATTAGATTTAACTAAGCATAATTCTCACAAATATATAGAAGAAGCACACAAAGAGTTGGTTTAGAAATCATTACCCAAATCCCAAGAAAAATCCGTCCACAAGATGAGTGGAGGAAATGCTCACGACAGTGGTGTAATCTATCTCTACGTGACTCAACGAATCCGCACTGGACGATGAAGACACAAGCCATTTTCCTTTTGCAACACCCTAGAAGAGGGACAACCTTGAAAGCAATATGTATTGAAAGAGGAGAGAGGAAAGGTGGTGGGGATAATATCAATATTATCAAGGAGGGTGGAGAGGTGGCGGCTAAGGGATTTGGTCGAACCCTAAAGGGAGGATGAGGGGGGTCAGGTTTGGAGTGAATGGGAAGGTTTGCTCGATTTATTGGAAGGAGAGAGGGGGTTGGGTTGGTGAAGAATAGGAGGAGGGATGCTCGGGTGGTGGTGATGAAGGAGGGCCAAAAATATAGAAGGGGAGGAAGGAAGGGATGATCGGGTTTCTTAGGGAGGAAAGTTAGGGGGAGGAAGAGGGTGGCCGATTTGCTAAGGGGAGAGGAGGAGTAGCTGAATACAATAGATGGAGATAGAGAGGAAGCCAGTGTCTAAGTGGGAGGAAGAGAGATGTTGGCCGAAATTTTCCTTGGGGGGAGGAGAATTCTCAAGGGAATTTCTTAGGGTTTCAATTTCTTTTCATTCTTCTTTTCAATTCCTTCATCAACATGGCCTTAAATAACCTACACTACTCCATCTCCACCCTTCATAAAAATTAAAACACTCTTGATGGTTATAGGCACCCATAACACACATGAAATAAGAAATATAATATTTAAGTGCATGAAATAAAACATGAAAAATAAAATGCTTACAATAAAATTCTTAAAATGAAAATTGCTTGAAATAAAATAAATTATTAACAATATATAATTATAAATATTTAGTTTATAATTATATATTTTTATTTGATGGAAGCGGACATCGTGCAAAACATGTAGCGGCGTTGGCGACGAATGTCTTGGTAGACTCCCATCCTCGAGCTTGCGGCAACGTTCATCCCAATCAATGAACTCTCTATGTCTGGGATCAACAGCCGCATCAGCAACATCTCCATCAATCCTCCCCCACTCAAAATTACTCATCACCGATTAGTGGCACGTGGAAAATAGACACGACAAAATTAACACTCCCCAACCCAAGAGAACATTTAGTGTGAGGAATAAACGACGGAGAAAGCCACTCAGGTGGAACAAAGACGTACAGTAAAAAGTACGGAAACTTGAAATAAAGGGAAACACCCTGTGCTTTATAAAAATCTGAAATAAAAACATGAAATCTGAAGTTCTTCATATCCATGGATGGGTCGGTTTTCTTATGTAGGATGGGGAGGAGGCTTGAGGGTGGTGGAAGGGTGGCCGAGGGTGTTGAAAGGGGAGAGTAGTGTGGCGGATAGGAGGTTGGCCGAACTTGAGAGAGGAGGGGGAGAGAGGTCGGCGGCTTGGATAGGGAAAAATGGCTTGGCCGGATTTTTAAGGAGGAGGAAGATGGAAATTCTCAAGGAGGATTAGGGTTTCAATTTCTTTTCATTCTTCTTTTCAATTCCTTCATCAACATGGACTTAAATTGCCTACATCACTCTATCTCCACCCTTCATGAAAATTAAAACACTCTTGATGGTTATAGATACCCATCATACACATGAAATAAGAAATACAATCTTTAAGTGCATGAAATAAAACTTGAAAAATAAAATGCTTACAATAAAATTCTTAAAATGAAAATTGCTTGAAACAAATAAATTATTAACAATATATAATTATAATTATTTAGTTTATAATTATATATTTTTATTTGATGGCGGCGGACGTCGTGCAAATCATGTAGCAGTGTTGGAAACAAACGTCGTGGTAGACTCCCATCCTCGAGCTTGCAGCAACGTTTGCCCCAATCAATGAACTCTCTTTATCTGGGATCAACGGCCGCATCAACAATGTCTCCATCAAATATATATTCAGAAGTTTGCTACTTCAAAGAGTTACAAACTGATATACACACACTCTTACAGATCAACATATCTTTAACAGATTTTTTGCTTTAATCTCTGCAAGTGAAAAAGTCTTCAATCAGTCAAATACAAGAAGGCCTACACCCTGAAGAAAATCCTCCCCTCCTGATCTCAAATCTCTACTCAAATAAGGAGGAGCTTTTTGCTTCACCATCCACTAAGTCTTCTCAGAGACTCTTGAAAGAGAAGAAAACATCTTTTTCTTATAGTTTATTTCTAAACTGTGTATAGGGTTTTTAACTCCCTTCAAAAGTTATCTTTTGGTTCATAAGTCGCCTAATCAAAAGACTTAAGCTTGGTTTTTGGGCACTTGATCAAAATCTCAAAGGGTTGCAAGATCTCCCTTAGAAAATAGATCTTCTGGTGGTAGGGCACTTGATCAAAAACCTGTAGTAGATTCCTACTAGGGTGGTATAAGAGTAGATATACCCAGGTTTATTAGAAAACTACTACAAATCCTTGTGTCATCTGTGATTGATTATTTTCTTTATTGTGTGCTGTGATTGTTTTCTTTATATATATATATCATTAATTTTTAAAATCTGCTATAAATATAAATCAAAGTTTTGAAATACTCTATTCACCCCCCACCCCTAGAGTAAAGTTAGATCTATCCCTGACTTTCACATTCCTAGAGTTGTGAATAAAGGAGGACTGAGCCATCTCTGTTCAGGAAGAGAAAGGCACAGAGTTTATTTCTCTGATGACTTACATCAACAACAATCATTTTATTCAATTGGATCTTAACAGATCTGAGTTGTAAGCCTAAATCTTAAAGGCTGAGTGGTAGGCCTTTGTGCCTTAATTGTAGGATTCAATTATGAATCTGAGTGGTAGGGCTTTGTCCTGAGGTAGGATCAAGTTCAGATCTGAGGTAGGAGAGTCATTCTCTCTGATTTGTAGGGCTATCCTCTAGCCTGAGTTATAGGACTTTGAGAAATGTCTGAGTTAGGTGGTCTGTAGATCACTGAGCTGTAGGAGCATTGTTTGCTTTGAGTTGTAGGGCCTTGGGCCTGAGTGTAGGACTTGGAGGTGTCTGAGTAATTTTGAGAGATTTGTGGTGTAAGCTCATTTAGGCGAGTTTGGAGAAGTTGCCTTGTCTAACAAACGGTTAGAAAGATGGGAGGGACAGTAAATGTACCCATAATCTAGGGAACCTCTATAAATTTCCTGTGTGTTGGTTGTGCAATCTTGAAAGCTAAATTAAAACCAATCACAACAAACCAAAGAACTCAAAAGGGATAAAAATACATAAAATCCTATTCACCCCTAGGTATTTAGCTACTCTTGAAACTAAAGAATTTCAAGTGGTATCAGAGGGAGGTTACTCAAATAGGACTCAACAGTCTGAATTGATCTTCAGGAGTAGCTATTGATATACCTTATGAGTTCAGGAGAGAACCATAAGGAGTTGGGTTCTATGAAGCTCTCAATCTGTAGAAAAGAGAACATTGGGATCTGGAAAGAGAGAGAGTTAGATTATTCATGGAGGCATCTGACCTCGGGAGTTTCATAACTGTCCAAGAGGGACCTTTCATCCCCATGAAAGTCTTAGTTCTGGATGCCACTATCCAGACACCTAAGAAATATTAAGAGATGACCAAGGATGAGGTCATACTTGTTACAATGGACAAGAGGGCACAGAACATCATTGTGAGTGGCATTGATGATTCAACATTTCAGAACCTTGTCCACTACAGGACTTCCAAGGAGATGTGGTACACTTTGATTGTCTACATGGAAGGAACTAAAGAAGTGAGGGATGATAAAAAATCCCTACATAAACAAGAGTATGAGGCCTTCAGTCAGGGAAAGAAGGATAGCATAGTTGAATGCTATAAAAAGTTCTTCAGAATTGTGAATAAGCTCAGGACCTACGGGAGGTTCTTCAGCAACTTTGAGCTAAATGACAAGTTCCTCAGATCTCTAACTAGAGACTGGGACACTAAGATATGTGTCATCAGAGAGGTGGCCAATTTAGCTAAAACTCCTCAACACACATTGTTTAGAAAGTCTGCCTTCTAAGGTATCCCCTTAGATCTATTTATAGATTTTCTAGCATGGCCCGCAAATAACGCAACTCTATTATTCTAAACGGCTATATGCAACCCAAAAAAGGGGTCTTCTAATAACAAAACTCCACTATTTAGGGAGGATATTGGCAGGCATAATCATATTTGACAGATCAAATTATATTAGCCACATGATATCTACACCCCACTCATAGGGGGAAATCGGTACTAGCTCTCCACTCCACTAGGCAAACGCGGCCTGGCTCTCGCGATCTGCCTCTCTCTTTAGGCGAGCACGAGCTGGGCTCATTCGGCTCGCCTTCCCCTTACACAGAAGCGGGCCAGTAGTCTTGGTCTGGCGGCCACTTTGGCGAATGCGGGTTGGCAAGCTGGCCGCGCGGTTTGATCACCTGCGTGGCGGAGACAGGCCAGCTGCCCACTGAGCTCACTCGCTTATCGGACTGGTGCGGGCCGGGTTTCCCTAGCTCGCTCGCCTGCCTGGCGGGTTACCCTTTCTTGCTCGGCTGTATAGTGGATGCGGAATGGTTAGCACTGAAGGCCCCTCTTCCGCCTTGTTTGATCCACTTGGCGAACATAGATTGTATACAATCCCCACTCTTTTTGAGCTTCTACAAAGCTCGAAAGGAATCATCAAACCCCACGTATTTGGTGAGTGCTTGCTGAGCTGGAGGGAATATTTTGTGGATCCCACCAATGTGCTATCAATACACTGCCATGTTAAAAGGAAAACCCACCATCCTTCAACTTTTCTTTCCTTGTGAACTATTGTAGATGAGCAATTCCTATATAAAAAGAAATGCATGCTCGCCTATCGACAGCGAGGGAGGGAATGCCAGCGTAGGTCATCGATGTCACCCCTTGCCTGGTGCAAGGGTCTCCCAATCCCTCCTTCAAGCCGAAGAAGGCAAAGATGATCAAGCGGTCTCCCCTGAATGGGGCCCCAAAGCCTAGTCTGGAGGCCGATGTAATACCCCAAATTTAACAGCAGAAATTTTGTCACTATCATCGGGCAATACTGGGTATTGCCTGATGGCGATAGTAATGTAGAGTTCGTCGAGCTACACTTTACGAACTTAACACGTTCGATGAATCGTCTAAATGATCTCGCCAAGTGGCGATAGTGGGTATCGCTGGATGGCGATAGCGGTAAGCGTTGAGTCGGCACTCAACGCGCTTGACTCAATCTATGCCTGAAAGCGTTGAGTGGCTCGATATCATGGGCAACAGTGGATATCACCAGGTGATAGTTCCACATGGTGTGAGACCCGTGTCGGATTGGTAGTTAAGTGGCCAATAAGTGGTGGTTGACCTGGGTCAAAGCGGTTAAGTCGATGTCGCCAAGTGGCGACAATCGATGTCGCCAGGCAATAACGCCAAAGTTGACCAGTCAACTCAAATCCTGGCCTTTGCTTTGTTTTGAAGGAGGGATCATGTGGCTTGGATTAGTCTCGAATCCACTTAACCAGAGAAGAATAGTAAGGAGGTTTCATTCTCTTTCTCTCTCTCTCTCTCTCTCTTCATCTCTTTATTTTCCTTAAGTAAAAAGGAAGAAGAAGCTAAGGAAGTGCATGGCTAAGCATTGTGAGCTCACTAAAGGATATCTTGTGGTCGGAGGCCAGATCTGAGGCTAGATCCGAAAAGGGGAAAGTGAGGCGCTCACTTCCATCCACGTAGAAATGCTTCATCATGGCTCCGAAGAGAACTACAAGGGTAACGACTTTCTCCTGGACAAGTTAAGTCCTCAATATGCATACTTGCATGGATCCCCTCACCAAAAGGTGAAAAAGGGTGGATTACAATGGGTAGATCAGTTTGATCCCCATATATTCCTGCAAATAGATCCCGAAATGTAGAGTACAAAATAAGCATGCTGTGAGAAGCCCATCGGGACAAGTTGATGTAGATTGGTGATATCTTTATGCATTGTATGCCAGAGAAGACTTCGTGAAGACACGTGTAGGGGTACATGTGAAATTCGGGGTCAAGGAGTGTGCATGATGCAATTTAAAAGTGCTGGAGAAATCTCTAGGAAAAAAGCCAAAAGAAAGTACAATTCGGAGAATTATTACTGTCATTGGGCGACAGTGAGTGTCGCCGGCATTAGCTTCTAGAAAGCTAAAAATGTTGTTTGGCCTGTCTCTATGAGACCTGGGGGGTCAATGTATGAGAAACTAAGAGCTTTGATAGCCCAGTAATGGTGGGTGCCAGCCTTAAATGGACAAAGCCATGTACTTTACTGTGCCCTCAAGTTAAGTATCTCTGAACGACAGAGTCATTAAGTTAAGTACCTCTGAATGGGCAATTAGTCATTAAGTTAATTACCTCAGAATGACGTAGTCGTCAAGTTAAGGATCTCTGAACGACAAAGTTAACTGTTAAGTCATTGACCTCTGAATGGTGGTGATACACAGGAAGGCGTATACACAGAAAAGGTTCCCTGAGTGTATGGGGCGTGTGGCCATTGAGCCTACGTCTATGGTGAATGGTGCTTAAATTGCGCATTATAAATGCCATGATATATATGATGTCTTGTTTACAAGGATGGATAAATGCCACCCCGAGTAAGTGGTGGGATCATTATAAATGGGTCAGGAAAATGCTGACCGTTGCTTTGTTTGCCACAGTTTGGTGTGCCCTTTTGTGTAGGTGTTGGAGAGCAAAGTGGGAAGTAGCGGGTTGATGCCATGTGCTGCAATTGGCTGGCCCTTGAAGTTGATGCGTCGTCAGTAAGTGTACCGGTCACTGTCAAGTAATAATTTGGGAATAGCTTCCCCGAAGGTCGATCTCGAGGGAATGCAGGAAGGGTACGTGATAGCGTCGTGTGAAGATCATTACTAAGAGTTAAAAATAAACAACAAGGGGGTTTGTTTTTCGATTCCTAATGCTACAGAACAAAAAGAAGACTACTGCGGGTCACCGGAACCGCTTTGCTTGGTGGATGGAGTGAGTGCAGGTCGCTATGCCATGCTTTGTTATGCAGATGGATGGAGAGCAAGTGCGAAGAGTGAGGGTCGTAATCACCTCTTCATCCACCAACTCTAGCCTTTGCTAGAGTGGTTCAAGTGCGCGAGTGAGTGGGTGTGAGGGGAGGCGAGTGCATGACAGCTAACAACAGAGCAAGTAACTAACCAAACAAACTTCATTCATAGACAAATTAAAAGCAAGTTTAGTTTTATTACAATCTTAAGAGTACATTCCACAAAGAGAATAGGTAGATTAAACCGAAAGAGGGAATGCGTAGCCGTTGATCTTGGCCAGAGTGGTGGTTTGTCAATCCACTTCACGACTTTGACCGTGGTTCCTACCAGATGCAAGTGGGTCGTCAATCCACTTGTTCTTCTCCGTCTTCTTTCCTTTCCTTCCATCCTTTCTTCCTTTTGTCAAGAGTAATTACACCAAAAGTTCTCGTTTCTCACTGCTGGTGGCCAGGAGCTCTGTAAAGGTTGAAGATGGCTTCAGAAGGATGGAGAATGCTTCCCGGAGAGTGGAGATGAGTGGAGGACCTATGGAGGAGTGGAATGGCGCTTCACGCATAGCTCTCAGGCAGAAACATGTCAAGACGTGCCCTAATTCTCGGAGCAGGGCCATATATATGGAAGCTGAATAATCAGAGTGCACGATCAGTGGCATACGAACAGTGGTTGTGTGCACTAATGGTTTATGATCGTTCGCTCTGCTCCAGAGAAACCTGTAGCAGAGAGAAAAAATAATATATATGTGCACGATTAGTGGCGCACGACCGGTGGTCGTGCGCACTACATCCCATAATCGTGTGATAAGCAAGACAAAACTCAAGAAAAACTGGAGTAACGTGCACGAGCAGTGGCGCACGACCGGTTGTCGTGCACACTATGTCCAATGGTCATGCGATTTCCCGGACAGAACTGGAAAATGGAGAATATAGTGTGCACGATCAGTACCGCATGACCAGTGGTCATGCGCAATAGGTCTAGTGATCATGCGCAGTGTTCCTGTACCATTTGGGATTTCCCGAACAATCCCGGAACACGCACAGGACCCTTGTACCTGCAGTAAAAATAGAATGGCCACCAAAGTGTGCACACCACATTATCCAGACATAGAAAAACACCAAGTAAATGGCAGTATAGAAACAATAAAATCACACTAAAATCGGGCCAAAGGTGCACTTAATATGAAATGGACAGAGAAATGAATATATATAATTATGGCTCTCAAGTGTAGTGCATAGAAAATAGAATAGAAAAATTATTTAATTATACTACGGAGTTTAAACTATTCGATAGGGGTAAATAAATATTGTATCTACTCAAAATTAGAATTGTAGAGAATCGTTCGGTCATGTGTAGGAAGAAAGTAGGCAGACCACTAAGATGAGCATTCCAAAAGACTGGGGCTCATGATCACCTCCAAAAAAATCCATCAATGTAGGGGACCATACGCTTGCCCGTTCACACTCTCACCATGGCACGAGTTAGACTCAAGCGTGAATCAGTAGGACTTGTAGGATAGAATGGGGCTTAGGGTAAGGTTTGGTATTCAATGATAAACATGAAGGCTACATGCAACCAAAGCGAGCGAACAATAAGCTAAACCAATACAACCACTTAGAGAGGCACGTGTGATACACCCCCAGACTTAGCATGAAAACCGGGCGTGTACATGACCTAACCCGACCAATATCAATAAACATAATGGTGATACAATTTCTCATTGTAATTCTTTTTTACATTTTCTTTTTCATTTTTTTCTTTTTCTTTTCTTCTTTTGCAATCCCCAAATTTAGCAAGTATAAATTTCATGAATTCATCACCACATCACATGAATTCCACATATCACAACACGTCATAATTTTAAATTCATATAAGCTCATGGATTTTGGTTCGATAGGAGGATTGGCTTTAGGCTTTGGTGAATGAAGGTGGAGTTGAATCAAAGGAGGGGTAGGCACAAATTTTTCTTGCAACGGTTAGCAGCTAGGACTAGGTAAACAAAGCTCAAACTAGCCAAAATGATGGCCTACGTCACGCTCACGCTTGACTAACTGGGCACCAATGCTTCAAGAGTAGCCTTGGGCAAGTTCTTAGCCACCGAGAAAGATGATCCTTCCTCCTGACTCGAGCAATATGAGTCTAGTGATGTCTACACACATTCCTACACTACTGTTCGATTACTCCAGATTCTATAGTTTTGAGTAGTACAAACAATATTTACATCTGCAAGAAAAAAGTATAAATCTTTGAGCATAAAGAAAAAGTAAATCTATATTATTTCTACACAAACCATGAGTACTCGTTTAGGAGCACTACACGAGTTTCAAACTACTCTATCCTAAAATCCTAAGCCAACGTCATTATTTTAAAGTTTACACAAAAATAATACATTTGACTCGAGCCACACGTGTGGTTAAGAGCGTGCTCGTGTGGGTAATTCAGTGTGTGCAACAGTGATTATGAAATAAATAAATAACAGACTAGTATGCAATAATTTGTGTTGTGTAGTAGACCATAGGCGGCTGGGTTGCCACGCCTCAAAAATTTCCCGTATCTGCGAATTAGAGATCCACGCAAAATAAGAAAATAAATATATATATAGAGAGAAATACAGTGCACAAAATAGGACCAAGTGGTCCAACATGGGTTGTCTCCCAGAAGCCCTTTTGTTTAACGTCCTTAAGGTGGACCAAATACCTATATTAGCATGATATAGAGTTTTATGTCCTCAACAACTAAATAAACAAAAAAAACTAAGCAAGTCCACAAGCAAATACTAGCAGAACTATCCAGCAAATTATCAATTAAACGTAGATTTATGATAGAGCTCCCCACAGGAGTGAAAAAGGCCAGGATTTGAAGCTGTAGGGTTCAAGTTGGTTTTACCCAACCTGCCCCAAGCCCCAAGCTTCTCTCCCTGGAGAGCAACAGAATGAGCGGATCGCAGTAAACGTTCATTTCTCTTTTTCTCCACTGTGGGGGAACGCCACTTAGCATAATAAACTAACTCCCCATCCAAAGTTTTAGGTTTCATTGTCTCTGATGCCATAGTGGTAACCGGATCCGCCCACGAAACCTTATGATTAAATTATTTATTCATAAATTCAGCATGAGGAGAATCATGCTCTCCTATGAATCTAAACTCAGTAATTTCATCAACAGCCTCCTCACAAACCAACAACTCCCTTCTTCTCTTCCTCATCACCACGCTCTTCTTCACACGTACTTCTTTTCTCCTTCTTCTTCCACATTTCATGTTTATCTCCGTCATCCACATCACTAAACAATTCATCAATGATAAAATTAGGAGGGGGTATAGAGGTTCGGTCACGGAGTCAGGTAAGCACGGTCATTTCACCACATTTGGTACAACCACCTGCCACTAGGAAAAATCCAAGATGGCGCTGCTCTCCCTCAAAAATGGGACTCTCAAGATTTGGATCGAAGTATTTTTGATAGGCCCAAATACTCGGAAATCCGCTATAACCTTGGTTCCGTCCACAATAACTTCAACCTCTCTCACCTCTCCTTCAGTCACCACTAGAACTCCGTTAGCTAAAAAAAGAGAGGTACGATCATCCTGATTTAATTTTAAATCAAACTTCTCGACGTCTTGCAAAGCAAAAACATTTCTAGAAGATCCAGAATCACAAAGTGCGGAGGTCTCAATGTTGTTGATCATACATGCGATCACTAGATCACCACACACCACATTTTCCTTCACAGCAAGGCTCCTCCCCTTATCTATAGGGTTCTTCTTTGTGTTACTTGGAAGAGTCCCTTGGGGACGCTCAGCTAGCACCTGGGCCAATTGTCCCAGTTGCACTTCCAAATTTTGCATACATGCGGTCTGATTATCCATATTTGATTGAGCAACCTCAATGAACTTCTCCATCATCTCCTCCAAATTACTCTTCTTCGGTGCAAAATGGGAATGATTATAAACCAGTTTAGGCGGCCTTGGTTGGCTCCCAGAGTGTGAAGCATCAAATTGATGCTGACCTTGTTGTCATCGTTGTCCACTGACATTTTGGTTCCACGAAAAGTTGGGCTGATTTCTCACCCCTAGGTTGTACTCATTCCCATACGACACACTCCTATTTTGGTTAGCAATAAAATTCATAGGCTCACCAGACAGTTATTCTCCCGGGCATTCATATGTGTGATTGTCGTCCCCGCCGCATCCTTGGCAAGAGATTGCCATGACAACGGTTGTAGTGGGTATAACTGATCCAAGAGTAGAGATTCAACGAGTGTTCTTTTGGGTATTTCTCCTAGCAGTCCAATATATGTTGTGTGGGGCCGTATCTTGAAGAAGCCTCAGGGCTACTTCAGGTGTAAGGTTCATCAATGAGCCTCCTACAGCGGCGTCAATCATAGCCCTATAATTGGGCTCGATGGCAAAGTAGAACATGCCCACTATGCTCCAAGGTTGTAACTTATGGTTTGGGCATTTCCTCAGCAAATCATTGAAGCGTTCCCATGCCTCCGCTAGGCTCTCCTGATCAAACTGGCGAAACTTCTCTATCTCTCGGTGCAGGTTCACAATCTTGTCTATCGGATTGAACTTCTCTAAGAATCGCGCGGTTAAAGTATCCCACGTTATGGAAAATCTCGGAGGTAAGCTATGCAGCTACGCCTTGGCTTTATCACGCAGTGAAAACGGAAATAGCTTTATCTTCACCATTTTGTCGGGTATTCTGCCGTAATGGAAGGTCCCGCATATCTAAGAAAAATCCGAGAGATGCATGTGTGGGTCCTTGCTAGGCAACCCAGAGAACTTAGCGTTCTTGCGTATCATGTTCACAATAGCCGGTTTGATTTCAAACTTTAGATTACGGATGGCCGGCCCAAAAGCTGAATACACACTCCAACCCAGTGAGGGTAGTGTAGTCTCTCATCGTGTGAGGCCTCAGCCCATTCACCTCATTCTCATCAACATGTTATCCTCCAGCAGCAGCTCCATTCCCTCACGGACCAGCCCTAAGCATCGGCTGTCCATGCCATTTTCTAATGTCCTCATCAGCATTTTCCCCTAAGATGGGCTCATCTCCTCTTCCTTGGCTTCCAACCTGAATTAGATTGTGATCCATCTCTAGCCGAGCATTTGCAGTACGCCTTCGTGCACGAGCGGACCTCTCTAGCAACTGTCCCGATCCTTGTCTCTGCATACACCAAAGATTACAACAAAACAAAAAATCAAAAAAAACAACTCTTGATTAACTACCTTAGACAACCCAGATCACTTATGCTTGCACTCCCCGGCAATGGCGCCAAAAACTTAATGCGTCGTCAGCAAGTGTACCGGTCACTATCAAGTAATAATTTGGGAATAGCTTCCCGAAATGTCGATCTCGAGGGATTACAAGAAGGGTACGTGATAGCGTCGTGTGAAGATCGTTACTAAGAGTTAAAAAAACAAGGGGGTTGGCTTTTTTATTCCTAATGCTACAAAACAAAAAGAATACTACTGCGGGTCACTGGCACCACTTCGCTTGGTGGATGGAGTGAGTGCAGGCCGCTATGTCGTGCTTCATTAGGCAGATGAATGGAGAGTAAGTGTGCAGAGTGAGAGTCGTAATCACCTCTTCATCCACCAACTCTAGCCTTTGCTAGAGTGGTTCAAGTGCGCGAGTGAGTGGGTTTGAGCGGAGGCGAGTGCATCACAGCTAACAACAGAGCAAGTAACTAACCAAACAAACTTCATTCATAAAAAATTTAAAAGTAATTTTAGTATTATTTCAAGCATAAGAGTACATTCCACAAAGAGAAGAGGTAGAGTAAACCGAAAGAGGGAAAGCATAGTTTTGGTTCTCTGCCAGAGTGGTGGGTTGTCAATCCACTTCATTACTCTGACCATAGTTGCTACCGGATGCAAGTGGGTTGTCAATCCACTTGTTCTTCTCCGTCTTCTTTTCTTTCCTTCAATCCTTTCTTCCTTTTGTCCAGAGGAATAGCACCAAAAGTTCTCATTTCTTGCTGCTGGTGGCCAGGAGCTCTCCGAAGGTTGAAGATGGCTTCGGATGGCCGAAGAATGCTTCCCAGAGGGTGGAGATGAGTGGAGGACCTGTGGAGGAGAGGAACGATGCTTCGCACGCAGCACTCAGGCGAAAAAATGTCAAGGCGCGCCCTATATCACGGAGCAGGGCCTTATATAAGGAAGTAGAATAATCAGACCGCACGACCCGTGGTCGTGCGCACTAACGGTTGATGATCGTGCGCTCTACTCCAGAGAAACCTGCAGCAAACAGAAAAAATAATATATATGCGCACGATCAGTGGCGTACGACTGGTGGTCGTGTGCACTGGATCCTATGATCTTGTGATAAGCAAGACAGAACTCAAGAAAAACTAGAGTAATGCGTACGAGCAATGGCACATGACCGGTGGTCATGCGCACTATGTCCAATAGTCATGTGATAGCCCAGACGGGACTTGCAAAAATGAGAATATAGTGCACACGATCAGTGGTGCACGACCAGTGGTCGTGCGCAATAGGTCTAGTGATCATGCACAGTGTTCCTGTACCGTTTGGGATTTCCCGAACAATACTAGAACACGCACATGACCCTTGTACTTGCAGTAAAAACAAAAAGGCCACTAAAGTGTGCACACAACATTCTCCAGGCATAGAAAAACACCAAGTAAAGGGAAAAAGAACAGAAACAATGAAATCACACTGAAAATGGGCATAAGGTGCACTTAACATGAAATGGACAGAGAAATGAATATAAATAATTATGGCTCTCAAGTGTAGTGAATTAATGAGAAAATTGGCCCAGATGAGTCCAAAAATATGTATATAACTTGTACTCATAGAAGGACCAAAAGCGAACATTTACTATTTTCATGTGTGGCCGGCCTGCATGTCGAAGTATGAAACCACTTTTTGTTAAATGAAATAGTTGTAATAAGGCTACTGCTGAAACATTTGTTATATGTATATATGTCATTCATGTTTTGTAGTGGACATTCTGATGGCGAGGATTCCCCGCCATTTGCTCGTTCTGACATGGACCTCTCTTTTAATCGCCGCCGCTAAATGTTCATGGACATTGATGGTCATTGCCGCAACCGTCGTCACCTCCACCACATGGATCTCTCTTTTGATCGCCGCCGCTACATGTTCGTGGACATTGATGGTTGTTGCCGCAACCGTCGTCGCCTCTGCCGCCGCCGCCGCCGGCATTTCGTCACGTCATTATGATTATAATGATTATTTCATTTTGAAATAATATTATAATCCTCCTATCTTTATTTTCATAAGTTATTTTCATAAGTCTCTTTATTATGTTGTTATTAATTTTGTAAGTTTAATGGAGTGGCTAGGATTCAATTTAATGTGATGAAGGGTTAGATGGAGAGGTGTAATAATATATATATATATATATATATATATATGTGTGTGTGTGTGTGTGTGTGTGTGTGTGTGTGTGGAGTGGGAGATGGGATTGAATTAAAGAAGAAAAAAAAAGAGAACCCAAAACCTCACGGTTTGCCCCAGCCCCTCTATCGGCCTGGCCGAAACCCGCACCCGACTCCTCCAGGAAACCGCCGATCAGCTGCTGCTGTCGCCCCTCTTTGGGTGTACTGTTGCTGCTTCGACGACCTCCTACCTCATCCGGTATGACTCCGAAGAAGGCGGTTCGGTTCTCCCTCATCCGGTTGGAAGATTATGAAGAATCTATTAACGGATGAGTATTACCCTCCCTACTGCCGTTCCCAGTTTTCTGATTATCTGACTGATTCATCGCCTAAGACTTTGCCTATGTCGAACCAGTATGTCCCCTCGTACTCCCATACTCGAATATCTCATGATTTTGTTTCTCCCCGCCAGGGCACTAGACCCGTTTCTAATCATAGGAGTTACTATAAGCCTCATGCTAGATCCTTGCTCCGCCAAGATCTGACTATTTCGAGAACTTGTACACCTACCGTTAGTGAGAAGGAAAAGGTTAGGTCCTCTGTCCCGCCACCTGTCATTGTCTCTACTAGGGATGCTATAAAACTGCGGGTCAAGCCTAGGCAAATAGTTAAGAGTTGCAAGAAGAACGCTACATGTTATGCTTGTGGAGTGATTGGTCACTATGCTGTGGAGTGCCCCACAAAGCCTAGGGCTTTGGCTCTTTTAGCTTTGACGTCTGAGCCCGCCACTTAGTGCGATGCCGATTGTTTTGACAACTGTAGTGACGATGAGGAGATTGGATATCCTAGTGACCTGGATGATGATGTTTCCTCTGAGGTACCCCTCCCTGGGATTAACCCACCTCCCATCGACCATATTTCAGGCCCGTCTTCTATGATAGTTGAGGAACCGTACGATGACCAAGAGTTAGCAAGGATACCTATTGAGTTGGAAGTTTTACCTTGAGAGGGAGCCGTACTTTTAGATCGATTAGCGGACTTGTTAGGACACGAATTGATTTTACCTAGTCCCATCCACTTAGTTAAACCGTCGTTATTAGCACCTCCGTTTGATATGACTAGTGGGCTATGTATTAGTGAGTATCTGTCGGCGGGCATGTTTTCATTTGCCACTGCGTATGATTTCACGGCGACTGTGCCTATTGATTTGGTTCCCTCACGATATTGTTACCCACCAAATCAAATTGCACATATCTTTCGTCCATCCTAGTACGAACTGCATGTAAACATATCATTGCCTTAGGCCAGTTTCTATGAGTTGCATCACTTTCACGTCTGTTCACCTTCGAGAGCTTCTGACTGCAGAATTGTTGATTCTAATTTAGTCTGGTCAGCCCCCGAGTGGATACCTTCAGGTTCCGTAACAAAATTATTACATTGGAGCGCCGATCCTTTCATGATTTTCAAGAATTTTGGGTTTAATGCAATTTCTTTTACGATGCAATCGGTTTTTCACCGCATTTCAATTTTTCGGATTTAATTTTGCAAATCTGGTCTCCATATGAGCGACTTTCTCCGACATTTCTCTCTTCCACTTCAAATTCTCGTGGGTTGAGAGGTGAGATTTTCTCCGTGTCGCTCTTCCATTTGGGTTTCCTAGTTCTCGCATTGGATGGTAAGATCTGCGCTGCTTTTCTTTATGCAGACACATCTATGAGGTTTTCTGCTATTCTTGCTCATGTCAGGTTCTGTTCTATTGCGGACGCCTGCACTGCTTGTACTCCCCCGTGGATGTCCGATCTTGCTATGCAACCTACGGATGTTGTTGTCTCCTGCTATTCTCTCCCGTACCACTCATCAGGGATGAGTGATTTTGAGCGGGGGAGGATTGATGGCGAGGATGCACCGTAATTTGCTCATTTCGACATTGACCTCTCTTTTGATCGCCGCCGCTACATGTTCATGGACATTGATGGTCGTTGCCGCAACCATCGTCGCCACCACCATATGGAACTCTCTTTTGATCTCCGCCGCTACATGTTTGTGAACATTGATGGTCGTTGCCGCAACCGTCGTCGCCTCTGCCACCGCCACCGCCGGCATTTTGTCACGTCATTATGATTATAATGATTATTTCATTTTGAAATAATATTATAATCCTCCTATCTTTATTTTCAAAAGTAATTTTCATAAGTCTCTTTAATATGTTATTTTTAATTTTGTAAGTTTAATGGAGTGGCTAGGATTCCATTTAATGTGATGAAGGGTTGGATAGAGAGGTGTAATAATATATAAATATATGTGTATATAGAGTTGGAGAAGGGATTGAATTGAAGAAGAAAAATAAAGAGAACCCTAAACCTCACGGTTTGCCCCAGCCCCTCTCTCGGCCTGGCTGAAACCCGCACCTGACTCCTCCAGGAAACCGCTGATCGGCTGCTTCTACCGCCCCTCTTTGGGTGTACTTTTGCTGCTCCGGCGACCTCTGCTTAAGCCTTCTAATTCTAATAAACCAAAGCTTATCAATCACCTCTTCCCTATTCGTCTAGAATATAAAAAGACCAGGTGGATGAGTATCACAGTAAATTTTTAGATATGTTTAACAAAGTAAAATCAATTTGTCATTTTGTGAAGTGATAGCACAAATGCCGAAATATGTCAAGTACCTCAAGGATCTTTTATCTAATAAAAAGAAACTCGAGGATATCTCAACGGTTCAGTTGAACGAAGAGTGTTCGGTAGTTTTACTTAATAAATTGCCTAAGAAATTACCCAATCTGGGCAGTTTCTCTATTCCTTGTTTATTTGGCGATTTATTAGTAAAACATGTGTTAGCTGATCTAGATGCCTCAATCAATTTAATTCCTTATTATTTAGTGAAGAATTGGGATTAGGAGAGCCTAAACCCACAAGAATGTGCATTTAATTGGTGGATCGGTCTGTCAAGCTCCCTATGGGGATTATTGAGGATGTGCTTGTCAAAGTTAACAAATTTTTCTTTCCGGTAGATTTCATCATCTTTGATATCGAAGAGGACACCGAGGTACCACTCATTCTCGATCACCCTTTTCTCTCCACCTCGTGCGCAGTTATACACATTAGTAACGGTAAACTTCTCCTTAGAGTCGGAGATGAAGTTACCCTTACTATTTACTCGTCTATGAAAAACTCGCTCTCAATTTACGACTCCTGTTACTATTTGGAGGCTTCTCCCAAAGAAGACACCATCTTATTTTCTGAAAATTTTTATTCGCATATTTTTCATAACGATAATTTTGAAAATTTAAATTTAATTTTTCATGAAATTAGTAATAACCATTTGGTCACACTTGCACCTATTTTAGAACCTCTCAAATTAGGTAGTGACCATATAAGAACTTCGTATGAGGAACCTCCAACTTTAGAACTTGAACACAGGTCAGATCATTTACAATATTTATCTATAGCAGAGGGTTCCAAACATCCTGTTCATACATTGGCTTATCTATCTGAAAAGCCCATAACGTAGCGTGCATCACTATGGTCGAGCTCAACGACCATAAATAAAGTGCTCGTGGTTGGCATCCCATGGTTATCCTTTATTTTTATTTTTATTTTCTATTTAAGTTTTTGCAGGTTTGAAAGAACATCGATGTATGACGATCAGATGGGGTCGAACGTCAAGTCTATGTGATTCTTCAAGTCGATAACTTTTGTTTTCTTCTAGTTTTTTTGAATCTAAGAAACAAACAAAAACAAATAACCAAAAAAATGTAAATATAAAATTTCTATTTTTTTATACACGCCCTTGTCACGGTCGTGACCTGCGAGCTACGGGCGTGTCATGGGCGTGTTTTGTTTGTTTTGCGAAACCCGCGGATGGTTTTGGCCACTCCTTTTTTTCCATTCGTCTTTCGTACATGACACGGGCGTGACCATGATGGTCACGGGCGTATCATGCCCATGTGGCGGGTATCCAAGGTTTTGAGCAGGTCGCGCCTCGGGTTCTACGGCGTGTTAAATTTGGCTGAAACGCCCCATGGTCACCGACGTGACCATTGGGCGTGATAGTGGAATCCGAGACCAGTGCCTCGGATTCCCGTGCGGCCCCCTCGGATACCCCTTACACACCCAAGAGTCACGAGCGTGACTTTAGGGCGTGACCAGCGAACCCGATGCAGGAAAATCTTTTTTTCCTTTTTTGAGTACACGCCCCCTTTCACGGGCGTGACAGGGGGCGTGACCAACCCGTAAATTCCTATAAATAGGAATTCACCTCCTTTTCTTCTCTTCACACATCCACTAATCAAACCCCATATTCCCTTCTCCTTGTGGCCTAAAACTCCTCTCTTCATTTTTTCTCACCATGCCTCGCCACCACCCTCGTTCCATAGCTTCTTCCTCTAAGAACCCCGCAAATCCTGCCTCGCGGAAGCCATGCTCCTATTTGAAAACTCCACCCAGCAGGACCGGAGCGAATGATTGCGTGCCAAACCCTTTGGCATTTTCCGTATATTGGACTGGGCGATCCTCACAAACTTTGGAGCAGAGGATTTGGTTAGGGAATTTCTATCCACCCTGGGATGGACTCCCCTCTTCTCTATTTCGGAGTCGGCTTTCCTTGAGCTCGCCATTTAGTTCTTGGCTTCCTTTGAGTTCCGTTGGGAAGCGAGTGACGATTTCATCATCTTTTGCATTGGTGGGATGATGAATCAGCTCACCATCCGCCAACTCAATGTCGTCATGGGCTTTTGCTCGGAGGCAGTTTTCCATTCTCCCGCCTATTTCAATCTTTGTACTGATTTTCCTTCTGATTTCAACCTCCTCACATTTTGGTCGGAAATCATTAATGACACTGCAACCTACACCCCAAAGAAATCGAAAGGGAGCCACCTCATTTCCCCCGCCTTGAGCATTCTCCACAACCTCCTCACCTTTACTCTTACTAGTCACGACGACAGCTATGGCTATGTGTCTCGAGCTAATTTACTATATTTATATAGTATGTTTTACCGGGTCTCACTCAACCTTGGTCATGTGCTCGCACTTTTCTTTTGGCACCAGGCCGAAAATGTGAGGTTGGGAGCGGTGCACGGCAGGAACTTCATTACATTCCTCGCTAAGCAGACCGGCCTTTGAGATGCCCTTCCGCAGCTGACCTGCATGCAGACACTACAGTTCCTCTAGTTCCCGACCCTTCAGGACCTTGTCCTAGCAAGACGACATGATGGCGAGTTTGACGTTATTCCCCTAGCAGTCGGTGGCAGGGATCTTGATCTTGATCTTGGTGCCGGTCCCAGTGGTACTCATCACTCCCCCTAGATTCCACCACCACCGCTACACTCTACCCCAGCACCCGATCCTCCAAACTATTGGGATCATCAATTTGGGTTGCTTCACACTCGCCTAGATCAGATGCAGACTCATTTTAACAGCCGTTTCACTAATTTTGATGTGCGCTTTTTCACATTGGAGCAGAGCCACGCTTCTTTCGGGGAGCATATTACATGTGAGTTCGCGGATTTGCGAACATATTATCACACACATGGTCATGCTAGCGATGAGGAGTAGTTCTTTTCTTTGGAGTTGTAGTGGTCGAGTGTTCTTGTATCTTTTCTTTTTTGCACTTTCTATGTATCTTTTATTTTTATTGTAACTATCTATTAAAATTATGTTTTGCTTCAGTCATGTCTTACAGGTCCACTTTGGTGCTGCTTTGACCTCTTCACGGAAGTCTCTTTTTCTTTCCTTTACTTCTTAATTTTTACATTGGGGACAATGTATTGCTTTAGTATGGGGGAGAGATATTTCTCAAGCAAAACATACGTAAAAAAAATTATATTTTTCAAAAATTAAAAACTTAAAAAATATATGTATGTCAATAATTTCAAAAATTATATTTTGTTATGTATTATGTTTTTAAAAAATTAAAAACGAAAAAAAAATTTAAAATCGAAAATTAAATTTCTTAGAAAGGGACATTTGGGATATCACCCCATCTTACCTCCTAGTACCGGTGAGAGCCCTTCCCCGGGTATACCATGGGAAGTCTAAGAAGTAACAAAAAAATTAGGTTTAATTTTTAATTAGAGAAGTCGTTATTTCTATATTTATTCACATGCAAAATTCCTAGTAAATTAACCTCTGCATAGTGTTTAGAGAATTTTGATGCTTTAATTGAATTTTGAATTTTAGAGTAAAACTGTTGGTCATGCTGTGTTTCTAGTTAAGTGCACGCGTAAGTAGAATTTTACGTTGATCTAAATATTCAGCATATAATTAGATTTTCATTTTTTTAAATGCGTGGAAATGTTTTATTTTACTTTCACTTTGAAAATCGGTAAAATCTAAAATAATTTAGGTGAGTAAGTAGAAGTTTACTAGAGCGATATTTCGCGAATCAAGAAAGAGGTATTCTTTCTCGATGTCTAGAAATTGCCCTCTAGATATTCTCATGACTTTGCATAAGTTAAACTCATTAGCATAAATATGATTTAGGCACTTCTTTTGGCAAGTTTGAGACTTTGCACCCGTACCTAAAATTTTATCTTTATTAAGCCATTTTGAGCCTATTACCCTATCATTTTGTTTTAGCTCCACCAAGCATTTTACCAAAGCCTAAAAAGCAACCTAATTGCACACCTAAGACCAAGCATGAACATATATATACAAACACTATTTTTGAGTTATTAGGAGCCTTTTTATTTTTGGTTGCTCTTCTCTTATAAAAAAAAGTTGATTTAATCCTCTTTCCTCTTCAAAAAAAAGATAAATAAAAAATTTATTATGAAAAAAATGAAGTGGTAGAATAAAATTTTCAACATGATGAGAGAGTTGAAAGAAAAAAATAAGAAAAATACAAAAGGATTAGGAATTTGGCTGCGTTCTTAAAGTCATAGCAAGTTATTGTGTGCAAGCTCTCTCTAGGTTTTGGTATGACTAGCCATCATTTTTATCTTTGACCACCCTCACCAAAAACCTAAACCTACATTTCAACCTAATAAAGTCCTATTTATTTATGTTTATAAGTTGAACTAGTGTCGTGGCAAGAGTGTGAAAGGGCAAGCCTATGGTCATCGATATTGATGGATTTATTTGGAGGGTATCTCGATCTTTGTTCGTGCAATGTTATCTTAGTACACAGGCTATATTTTCCCTAAATAAAATTTTAAGATTTACCGGATTTTCATTTTAAAAGTGAAAATAATAGTGGAAACACATTTTAAGAAAAATAAAAACCTAATTTGTATTCCAAGTAAGTATTTCTACCAAAATAGCTACAAGCATAGGCATAAGACATCGCGTTTTACTCCTTAGGTTCAATTTTCTTTTCTAGAATTTAAAATTTTTCTACTCCCTATAGGAAGTTGTTTGCTCGGGACTAGCAAAAGGATAAGTATAAGGGTATCTTGATAACTCTAATTATTTCAATTTTTTCATTTACTATTTTCTATTAATAGTTAGATATTATATATAAATTTTATAATCTAAAGTTTATAATTAACTATTTTTCGTATTTATATTTATTTGTTCTAACAAAATTATTTTCAATCTTGCAGGGATAATCTATAGATTATTTGGAGCAGAACTTGAAATTTTCCCTTCTCTGTCCAGACACGCCCCGTGACACGCCTTTTTGGGCGTGTTCAGGGGCATGACACCATGGAGATAAGAATGTCGACCGCAAGTCATCGAACTACGAACGAAGAGCCATGACACGGCTGTGACATGCCCTATGCCACGCCATCCTTGGGCATGTCGCATAAGCGTGACACCAAGAAATAGCATCATAGATCGAAGAACAACGATCTGCCAAGTATACGCCCATGTCTCCCGTGACACACCTGTGCCATCCTTACATGGGGTGTGCCAACCGTTAGAAGACCTATCATGACACTGCCACATCAGATTAAATTGACATGACCAGGTCATGGGCGTGACACAGGGCATTTCAGGAGCGTTTCCATCCAATAACTCAGACATTCAATTGAAAACCTTGTTTTGATTTGGGCTAGGTTAACTTCTTAGGTTTTGTTGACCCATGATGTATAGTTAGGGTCACTATTTTTCTTTCTAGGTTTTAGGCCAGTCCCCTAGTGTCAGAATTCTTGGACCTGCCTGATGTGGACTTCAGATTCAAGACTTAGAAGATTTTTAGTTTTCTAGAAATTAGTTTGACGTTTGTCGAACTCAGCTCGACGAACTTAGAACTCAGGTCGACGATATTCATCAAAAGGATATATTCTGTGGTCGACGTTTTCTCCCAGACAGATTCTTAGCTCGACTAATTCTGTTTGTTCAAGTTTTGTGGTCGACGATCTTTGAGTGTAGAACAGATTCTTTGGTTGACATTCTTGGAGCGCAGAATCAGCTGTTTATTTTCATTGTTTGCTTCGCAGAGCTCAGGTCGACGAACAGGATTTCTCAGGTAGACGTTCTCTGAATGCAATTCGACGAAATCTATTCTCTGGTCGACAAATTCTGTAAGTTGTCTGTTCCTTATTGTTGGATCCCTAGATGGATTTGGGCTAGGTTCACTAAGTTAGGATATGACCCAACATGTATAGCCAGGGTCATGGTTGTGTCCTAGAGTCTAGGTCTAGTCCTTAGAGTTAACAATGCCAGGGACCAGCCTCCAACACTGCCAGAGACTCAATACTTAAAGAAAATTCAAGACTTAGAAAAAGAGCTCTATGTTCGTCGATCTCAGGTCGACGAAAGTCGTGCTCAGCTCGACGAACTCAGAGACAATTCTCTGAGCTGAGCTCGATGAACTCTGTTATCTGATCCCAAATCGACTAATTCTTGATCAGATGTTTCAACACCTAACGCCAGAGGACATCACACTCAACTCTGATGATTCAACACTCAACGACATGGAACATCACACTCAATGCAAAAATTATATTCCAACATTCAGCACCAGAAAACAATCTAAGTTCAGAATCAAAACATAGGTCGACGATCCGTGACATCAGCTCGACAAACTTGGTGCACAAAATAGGAAAGTCGTCAAGCAACAGTCAGCCATTCAGAGGTCGACGACCTTGGACCTCAGCTCGACAAACAGCTATTCTCAGCTCGATGAACTATGGACTCAGGTCGACGAATCCAGACTTGGTTGTTTCCCTCTTCTATTCCTATTATATTACAATGATTCCTGAGTAATTAATGCTCTAATATTCTCTGAATATTGCTGTTAGACAAGAGCATTAATTATGGTCTTCTTTAGGAGTATTGCCTGCCGTTTTCCAAAGGGACTGTTGGGGAAACTGATCAATGAAAATTTTCCAAGGCCATCAGCATTGATTATAGAAGGGATTTAAAAATTCAAATGGACTTTTACATCGAAAATATAAAAATATAGATTCCCCTTCTTCATGAACAACATAGCAGACGAGATACAACACAGTAATAGATATATAGAATACACGAGACACAGAAAATCAATCAGTCAAGAAATCGACAACTGCTAGACAAGAAGAAGAACATTTTTCTGAAGAAGAAGAAAAATTATTCAAATCAAGAGTCTTCTTCTGTCATCCTCTCAGGAACTTTCAAAGGACAACAACTACTGCATTTGTCAAAGAGTTCCTGAAGTTCTTTTGGTTGAAGTTGAAAGCTTGAAGTCCTATCACCCTGAAACAAAGTTCCTTTCACCCTGAATAAATTCAGTATTTCAGGGGGAGATTTTGCCACCATCAAATCCACAGAGTCTTCTCAGTTGAATACTTGAGAAAGAGAAGACATCATCACTCACTCACCCCCTTTGTAAAAAGGGTTCTCTACTCCCTTAAAAAGTGATTCCTGGTTGCAAGTCTCCTAACCAAAAGACTTAAGGTTTGGTTTTTGAGCACCTTACCAAAAGCTCATTGGTGGCAGTCACCTAAACAAAAACCTGAGTGGATTCCTACCAGGGTGGTAGAAGAGAGGATGTACCCAGGTTAGGGAACCACTATAAAATTCTTGTATTGTCTGGGTTCCATTTTTCTTTTATTCTTATTGTGGCTGTGATAGTTAGGATTTTGTGATTTTTATTAGTTTAATCTGTTGTGCTGTGATATAGCAGCTGAGTTTAGCAACAAGTTATATTATTCAGCAAAAGATTTTAATTACTAGGAAATACTCTATTCCCCCCCCCCCACCGCTAGAGTATATTAAATTTAACCCTCACTTTCAATTGGAATCAGAGGTGAGTTCTTTTGGTTGTACAAGTTAAACCTTGAACCAAAGATCCTCAATTAGATCTCTTTCTATTTCTATTAGATTCATATAGACAACATGGCCCAGAACAAAGATTATGCAAGAACTAGACCTCCAGTATGCAACTTGAATAAGTTTGCCATCTAGAAGGATAGAATAAAGTTATATATGAATTCTATTGATGAAGAAATTTTTAACTCTATCTTAACAGGACCACCAACTCCAGTAGTTTCAACTCCATCAACATCAACTGACATGAGTGCAGTCCCACCCCCTAGATGGACAGATGCAAAGAAAAAGGCAAAGGTAGCTGATGCCCGAGCCATGAACATATTGGCTCAAATAATGTCTGATGAAATCTTTCAAAAGGTTGTGGAGTGCTCATCAACTAAGGCCATTTGGGACTCCTTGAACCAAATGGTGGCTGGATCAACAGATGAGAGGAAAGATAGAAGCTCAAACCTCATTACTCAGTATGAAAATTTCAAGAAGGATGAAGCAGAGACAGTTGAAGCAATGTACAATAGGCTCAGTTCCATCATCAGTGAACTAAGAACCTTGGACAAGGAGATTACTCTGACAGAGGTCAATGACAAAATTCTGATGTGCTTCCCCAGCATATGGGATTCCAGAATATGGCCCATCAGAGAAGCAAGGAGCATGGCAGAGATATCAACTGAATCTCTGTTGGGTAAGCTCAAGTCCTATGAGCAGTTGGTGAAATCAAGAGAAGCAGCTGCAGAATCAAAAGCTCCAACACCAACAAGAAAGGAGCATAGCCTAGCATTCAAAGCTGCAAGAGAATCACCAAGTCTATCAGTGAATGATGAACTTATGAGTCTCTTTGCTAAGAGATTCTACAAGATGGCTAGAAAGGATTTCAGGAAAAGGCCATCTAGAAGTGAAGACAAACCAAGGTATGACAAGACCTCTACTAAAGAGGCTGTCTGTTTTGGTTGCAGGAAACCAGGACACTTCATCTCTGAATGTCCAGAAGTCCAAAAGAAAGATAGGAGAAAATAAAAGGACTCCAAAAGAAGTCATCACAGCAAAGCCTCCTCCAGCAAATACAATTACAAGAATAAGGAAAAGGGCTTTGTTGCTTAAACATGGAGTGACACTGAAGAGGAATCAACATCCTCCAGCTCCAGTGAAGATGAAGAGGAAAAGAAGGCAAAGAAAGTTTGCCTCATGGCTATGGAAGATGGAAGCAGCATATCTAACTCAGAAGAATCGAATGATGAAGAACTCCTCTCTGAAGAGGATCAGGTAATTGCTTCTTATGATTTTCAATCATAAGAATTTAAAGTAGAATTCAAAAGCTTGTGTTTAGACCTAATAAGATCTGAGAAGGAAATCAAACTCCTCAGGGAAAAACTATTAGAGCAAGATAAAATCATTGCTGAAAATGTCAAACTGTCTGAAGAACTAAAATCTACTAACAATCAAATAACCTTTCTAAAATCTGAATTAAGTAAGGCTAAAGAATTAGAAGAAACTCTTAGAGGAAGAAGCTTAAAACTGTTAGACATAACTAGCACTGTAAATGCCAGAATAAACAATGGTAAGCTAGGATTAGGTGCTTCCTCCAGTGAACCAATTCTAATTCAGAAGAATCACCTGTCAAAACCAGTAAATTTTATATCTGATAAAGGCAAGAAAAATATTGAACAGGTTAACAATGTTAATGAAATTCTTAAGCAACTAGAACTTAAGAAAACCAACCTTAACAAGGAGAGAAAGATAAATCATAGAAATAACTATGTTCAACAATTTTCATCGAACTTAGAACGACGAAATTGGCACGGTTCATCGAAATCAGAACGACGAACTCTGAACGCAAATAATAGCACAAATTATTCTACGAACTACGATCGACGAAATTAGTTTGGGTCGTCCACTGGAGATCGACGTTTCAGGGGCTCCGAGAATGGATACTTCCATTCTTCGATTAGAGATCAAAGAACTCAACCCAGATCATCGAAGTTAGCTCGACGAACTCACTTAACTTCATCGAACCCAGTTCATAATCAGAGAAACATAAAAGCTGATAAAAATTTTAATCCTTTTAGCCAGTGGATTACACCCCCTAGAAGGTATCATCCCCTAGGATATAATGATCAGCCTGAATGTTCCTTTATTTCAAGTTATGGTTTTGTAAAATAACAAGGACCCAAGATATCCTGGGTCAGAAACCTCTAATCTTTTTCTTTGCAGGTAGAAGAGAACCCTGTCATTCAAATCAAGTGGTACCTGAACAGTGGTTGCTCAAAACATATGATAGGTTTCAAGGAATGTCTTATCAACTATAAAGCCAAGGCTGGCCCTAAAGTAATTTTTGGGGACTCAGGCTTTGGGTTGACAGGAGGCTATGGAGATTTCAGATGTGGAGATGTTACATTCAAAAAGGTGACCTATATCAATGGTCTCAAGCATAACCTGATATCAGTAAGCCAACTGTGTGATATAGGTTATCAAGTAAGCTTCACTAACTCCTTATGCATTATCGCCTTAAACAACAAAACTGTTTTAACAGGAATAAGACAAGGCAACATTTATTTAGTCAATTTTGAACCTGCTATTTCTGAAATTTGTTTATTTAATTCTGTTAGTAGTCAAACAAGATTATGGCATAAAATATTAGGTCATGTAAACCATAATAATATAGCTAGGTTATCTAAGGACAACCTTGTTAGAGGTTTACCTTCTGGCCCCTACAAGAAGGAATGCCTCTACAGAGCTTGTCAACAAGGCAAGCAAACTAAATCTAGTTTCAAATCTATTAATAAGAGTGATTCACCTAGGATATTGTACTTGCTACATATGGACCTTTTTGGCACCATTGTTGTACAAAGCCTAGGAGGGAAATCTTATACCTTAGTTGTTTTAGATGACTTCCCAAGATTCACTTGGGTATTCTTTTTCAGATCTAATTCAGATGCCTTTAAGGTTCTTACAGATTTTCTCAAGACCATGTAGATTGAGTATGGAGGATCAAACGCATACCCAACTGCGCCAAAAGCCCGGATTATTGGAGAGGGCGCTACTTAATTTCTTTAATAAGTAGCAAAGTGTCACGGGTCAAGTGAAGGAACGCTGGACCCAACAATCCCCCCCCCCCGGCATCCAGCACAACCCGTCGGCTCAGAGGTGGGGTTACCACATGGCTAAGATGTGGGGTTACCACATGTCCATGGTTTGCTTGACCCGCCGGACCCACACAGGTAGAAGTAAAAAATCAGGATTTAATAGCGCCCCCCGGTCTTTAACCCATGACCTCCTCTGATACCAATTGAAAGACAGGGATAGATAGGTTTTACTCTAGAGGGGGGTGAATAGAGTATTTAAAAAAAATTGTTTAGATTTATTGCGGAATTAAAATACTGATAACTATAACTAGTGAAATAAAATAGGCTAGACTACAACAGCATAACACAGCACACAAAGAAATCACACAGCAACCAGACGACACAAGAAAATTTATAGTGGTTCCCCAAATCTGGGTGCATCCACTCTTCTACCACCCAAGTAGGAATCCACTTAAGTTTTGTATCAGGTGCCCTATCACCACAAGATCTTCTGCAGGTAGATCTAGAGACCCTTTGAGCTTTTATCAGGAGCTCAAAATCAAATAGGTTTTTTATCAGGTGCCCTATCACCACGAGTGTTCACTTTTGAAGGGAGAGATAACCCTGTACAGATGGAGGTAAAAGAAATAAGAATGTTTGGAAATCTTCTCTTTCTCATGCAAATGAGAAGACTGTGTGGATTAAAGTTGAATGTCCAAGCTCCCCCTGAGATGTTGTATATATTCAGGAAGAGAAAACTTGGTCCTGGGTGTAGGTCTTCAAAATATGTTGCAGATCCTTTTGATTCTGTGAACTATTATAGATTTTTTTGGCTCTCTATAAATCTTTGAAGACTGAAGAAGGAAGAAGACTGGAGAGAGTTGTTTTTGTAAAAGTTCTTCTTCCTCTTTTCAGCAAAACATGCAAGATCCTTTAAGAGCAATATTCTTCTCTGACTACTGATTGATTACTGCATTCTTTTTCTTTTTTGTCTTTTTAAGATATATATAGTCAGAATGAAGAAAACGCATCAATTTGAATTCCCAAGCCAAAACATAATTCTCTGCAAGAATTGAGGAGCCCAAACGGCTAGATATTGTTGGTAATCATTAATGCATTTCCATAACTGTCTTGATAAAATATTCTGTGAATACCATAATTAATGCTTCAAGAATACGGCTTTCAGCCTTGATAGAATCAGCATTAATTATCAGAATATATTTGCCTTGAAATACTGAATCATAATCATAATAAATAACTCTGACCGTTCTGAAGAACTGATAACTGAAAGCAGTACAGAATCGTAGAGCACCGTTCAGAGATCGTCGAACTGAGTTAAGTGATCGTCGACCAGAGAACAGCTATCGTAGAACTGGGATCACTGCTTAGAAGAACGAAATCATCAACCCGAGCTCGTAGATCGTCGAGCTCGTTTTAGAGTATAAGACTCTGAGATCGTCGATGGGAGATCGATGATCGTCGAGCTGAGTTCGACTATAGTCGAACTGATATAGATAGTGCAAAACATTTATCTGAATCAAAGTTTGAGTCCACTGCAATGCTGGTCTGCACAAAACCTGACCTAGAGAGGACCTAACTAAGACTTAGACAGAGACCCTAGCTATACAAGGGCGTCAAGATCTCCTAAGAGTGAACCTAGCACAAATCCAAACAAGGGTTCCAGCAGAGTACTCTACTCAAGTTTCATTGATCAGAAGTAATCATGACACTGAGTTTGAATCTCTTCTTATGCATGAGTTCTGTGAGAAGGAAGGTATTAAGCACTGTTTCTCAGCTCCTAGAACTCCTCAACAAAATGGGGTAGTTGAAAGGAAAAAAAGAACACTCATTGAAGCTGCATGTACATTGCTTGCAGATGCTTACATGTCTCTATCCTATTGGGCAAAGGTAGTAAGCACAGTAAACTATGTCTTGAACAGGAGTTTAATACATAAACTAAAGCTTAAGACTCCCTATGAACTACTCAAAGGGAAGAAACCAATAATCACATATTTTAAAGTATTTGGATGTGTATGCTATATTCTTAACAATTATAAGAAGTATCTTAGAAAATTTGAAGCAAAGGCTGAAATGGGAATTTTTCTAGGATATTCCCAAGTTAGCAAAGTTTATAGGGTGTTTAATAAATCAAATTTGAAGATTGAAGAGTCTATGCATGTAAACTTTGATGAGACTAACATGTTTTACAAGGAGAAAAACATTTCTACCAATAATACTTTGCAGGTATTAAATTTGTGTGAGAATTTGGATGATCTAGACCTTACCCAAAAGGCTGAATCACATTCTCCTCCACAATCAGTAGTAGAAGCTGATAGTGATGAAGAAACTGTGGAAGTAGTTCAACTTCCTTCAACAGTTGATGCAATTCCACAAGAGGAATTAAATTCAATAACTGTTGCTGAACCAACTCCACCTAATGATCTTGTCACACTTTGAGATCACCCTAGATCCCAAGTGATTGGAGAAATAACAGCAGGTGTACAGACAAGGCATCAACTCAACTAAGACTTGATGCATGTCTGTTTCCTCTCTCAAGTTGAACCTCAAACAATAAAAGATGTTCAGCAAGATCCCCACTAGATTATTGTTATGAAAGAGGAACTCAACCAGTTTGAGAGATGTAGAGTTTGGGATTTGGTTCGAAGACCCCAAGACTACCTAGTTATTGGAACCAAATGGGTATACAGAAACAAACTGGATGCCCAAGGTGTAATTGTGAGAAACAAGGCTAGGCTTATTGCTCAAGGTTCTAGGAAAGAAGAGGGAATAGACTATGACCAAACATTTGCACTAGTTGCAAGATTAGAGGCAATCAGAATATTTCTTGCCTATGCTACCTACAAGAAGTTCAAAGTCTATTAGATGGATGTGAAGAGTGCCTTTCTGAATGGAGTGCTAAAGAAAGAGGTTTATGTTGAACAACTTCCAGGTTTCATCTCTCCAACTCATCCTTATCATGTTTTTTAATTGCACAAAACCCTCTATGGTCTAAAGCAAGCTCCAAGAGCTTGGTATGAGACATTTGCTAGCCTTTTGATAGAGCATAAATTCATTAGAGGAATTATAGATTAAACATTATTCACTAGACATCATAAGGATCAAACCTTGTTAGTATAAATATATGTGGATGACATCTACTGATCCCAAATTATGTAAGAGGTTCTCTGACCTCATGCATTCAAAATTTAAGATGAGTAGCATGGGTGAGCTCTCCTACTTCCTTGGTCTCCAAGTGAAGCAGCTCCTTGATGGCATCTTCATTTCCCAGGCTAAATTTGCTAAAGAGCTTGTTAATAAGTTTGGGATGGCTGATGCCTCAGTAAAGAAAACACCTATGACTACAAATGTTGCAATAGACTCTGATGCACATGGAAAACCTGTGGATCAGAAATTATATAGGGGTATTGTTGGATCCCTACTATACCTTACAGCTAACAGACCCGATATCATGTTTGCCACATGCCTTTGTGCTAGGTTCCAGGTGAACCCTAAAGAATCTCATCTAATTTTTCTAAAAAGGATTTTAAGATATATAAAGGGTTGTCCTAGTCTAGGTCTCTGGTATCCTACTGAGTCAGAGTTTGAGTTAACTGGATACTCAGATGCTGACTTTGCTGGATGCAGAGTGGACAGAAAGAGTACCTCCGGAACTTGCCAGTTCCTTAGTATGAGATTAGTGTCCTAGTTTTGCAAGAAGCAATCATCTGTGTCCACATCAACTGCTGAAGTAGAATATATTGAAGCTGGCAGTTGTTGTTCCCAGATTCTTTGGATTCAAAACCAACTCCTGGACTATGGGTTCAACTTAAATAATTTAACTCTACTATGTGATAACACAAGTGTTATTGCTATAGCACAAAATCAAGTCCATCACAGTAGGACTAAGCATATAGACATTCAGCATCATTTCATTAGAGTGTGTGTAGACAAAAACAAAATTAAACTTGTCTATATCTACACTGATTTACAAAAAGCTGACATATTCACCAAACCCATGGATGAAAGAAATCACTTGTTCTTTGTAAATAAGCTTGGAATGATTAATGGAGAAGACTTAGTTTAGTTTTTGTCTGCACTCGACAAATTTTTCAGAGTTCGTCGAACGGAGGTCGACGAACTGGGAAAGGTTCTTGAGATATTCGTCGACTAGAGATCGACGAACTGTCTGTGAGTGAAGTTAGTCTCGTTGAACTGAGATCGACGAACTTTCTTCATAAAAACTTTCGTCGACCAGAGATCGACGAAATGTCTTCAAACCTTTAGACTGAGAGCGACGAATTGTTTAACTTCAAATTATTTCGTCGACCTCAGATCGAAGATCTATTTCTTTTTTGTGGAATGGAGTCTGTCGATTCATATTCCGTAAAACTTTATATTTAGGTTTTCTTCGACCTCCGTCCCGCGCTTTCAGTTCTCTTGTGCTTGATCCTCGTTTTCTCTTGTAGGTGCTCTCATGGCGATTCCCAAGGGAACTCTTGCGGCGATTAAGTTTGACACTGGATTCGACCTGGACTTCGAATCTTTCAAATACTCAGATCCCATCTTCCTAAATATTCTACAATTACTTGAAGAACAACAGTTGAACACTATGCTCTCCACCCGCATCAAGATATCAAGAACAGAGATCAGGGAATGTGTTTACACAGCTTCTAAAGAGGAAAATACGATGACTGCAACAATCGCGGGTACTACTGTTTCTCTTACCCCCGATGTTTTAACTGAAATTTTTGGATTGAGTAATGGTGATGAAGAATTAGAAAGAAATTCGGAGGAATTTGATATGATGCTTAGTATGATGGGGTATTCGGGACAAACCTCCTATAAATTGCTCAAGAAACATTTGTCTGCAGAGTACAACTTTCTTGCAGACATTGTAGGGAAGGTGCTGCTAGGGAAGCACACTGCACATGACTATATCTCTAGGCATCAGTTCCTGGTCATGTGTGCTATAGTGAATAAAAGGATTGTGAACTGGGCACAGATCTTATTTAATCTGATTAGAAAGAAGAACAATAAAAAGGAGGTTTGCTTTGGAAGGATCCTAGGGATCTTCCTCAAGGACAAGGTTGTTGAATCACTGGTCTCCCAGACCATATTCATTAATGCTAGCAAGATACTAACTTGTGCTCTGTTTAGCAAGTGGGAGAGGACAATCACTAAGCCAACCAAGGCTCCCTCCTCTTCCACCAGAACTTCTGAAAGTACTAGGGCTGTACCAGCCACTCCCTACCCCATTGAAGATATCCCTTCCACCCATCCACCACCTCCAGCTCCTCAGGTTCCATCCTAACCAGCAATACAACCAACCCCACCTTCCACTATTATTACAGTCGCTACCTCTACACCTCCAGCATCCCAACTTCCTGCCTCTCCAATAAACATTCCCACTAATACCTCATCCCCCATCCTGATATATATGTACCCTCACCTCCCCAATCTCCTCTTCCACATCATCTTGCTGATATCCCCAAACCAACCTATCATCCCTCCTATCCTTCAACCTCTTATCATCCCCACTAAACACTCCCTCTCCTCCAAATGACTCTCCCCTAGACACTCAAATCCCACCTCCACCTGCACCTCTAACTCCCCCAGCACCTACCATATCCACTCAACCAACCACTGCCACAACATCTACCTCTCCACACTTGGATCCCTCCCTTATCTCCCCACTCATTACCCTCCTCACACCCCTCTTAAAATCACTCATATTAGAGGCTATCTCTCCTCTTGTTGCCTCCATCTCCTCTCTAGCTGCATAAATTACTGCCTTAACTACTGCTCCCTCTTCAGTTGGGGCCTAGCTTTAGTTCCTCCTGAAACCAGGCAGGGGGAGATACTTGATGAAGAAGCAGCAGCAGTTGTAGAAGAAGCAGTAGCACCAGCAGAATCAGTTGAAAAGGATATGGACACAGTAAAAGCAGCAGAAGATGTAAAAAAAAGACGTTATAGCAGCAGAAGATATAGCAACAGAAGAAGTTATAGCAGAAGATGTACAAGAAGAAGTTATAGCAGAAGATGTACCAATAGACAGCACTAAGCCATTTATGGCTATAATTCTATATACAACACCAATTTGGCTCAAGGCCACTTTTGCAGCTCCAGAGTCTCTTCCAAGAGTTGATTCTCCCACCATCTCATCCCCTATAGCACTAGTTTATGTTATGGATGATTCTCCAATGCCTGATCTAGATGCACTGGTCATTTCTGATATTGAGGAAGGAAATAAATCAGCTACTCAAAGCACTGATGTACACAGTTCTCCAGTTTCCCCTCCAGTTCCTTCAAAGATAGAAAAGACAACAATTTTTGATGACACAATAAGAGAGATTGATGCCATGTATGACAATCCTCAGCCTGATGATGATGATGATGATTCTGATTCTGATTCTGATGAGGACCCAAAGAGGAAGAAAGTTTCAAAGAAAAGGAAAGCTCCTCCACCTCCTGCCCCAAAACCCAATTCAGCAAATGACACACCCTATTACATTCTGCAGAACATAACTCCATACAAGGGTATGCCAGCTTGGATATGGATGTCCAAAAATGAAAAAAAGGCAAGGAAGAAGAGTAGAAGTTATTCTCCTCCCCCACAGAAACTCAAGAGAGGTCCTCCTCCTCCTCCTATTGCTGGTGCCTCAGGAACTACTTCTCAAGGGACAGATGCACCTTCCAAGCCTACATCCTTCATCAGAACATATCAAAGGCAGGAAAGGTCATCTAGACATCATTCTCAAGGAAGCAGCCAGCAAAGGAATGTTAGTTCTACACAACAAATAAAGGAGGTAGGTTATCAAAAACCAGAGTTCTCACCTCCCAAACAGCAAGCTCAACAAAGAAGGAACACAAAATCCCACAAGCCCAAAAGAAAATATAGTGAGATTGCTCCTCTAATGTCTCTGTATACTCAGAGTGATGAAAGCCAAAAAGTAACAAATTTCCCAGCACATTCAACTCAATTCAAACCCGTTACCCTGCTACCCCCACAAGATGATCAATCATTTGTTAGTCAGGATATTGATCCCAACTTCAGGATGGCTAGGCTCCAAGAGTTGATTGGTCTGTCACAAATAAAGAAGGCTAGAGAAGAGGGTAAAGATACAACAAAGTTCACAACTATGTCTTCATACAGAGAAAAGGAACTGGATAAACTTCAAGTGAGCAAGAAAGTGTTTTATCCTACAGAGTACATGGCAATACACCCAGAGGCTATAGTACCCAGAACCTCCACCCTGACAGTGATTGGAGCAGAAGATATGTACATGTCAAAGAAAGAAGCTGCTAATCCTGACAGGGAAATCATCTTTACTTAGGTTGGGGATAAGAGCAAAAAAGCAAAGAAACAGAAGAAATAGAACCTGAACTCCTATGTATATGGTATACTTTTAAAAAACTGTGTTCTATGATACAAAGCTAATTGTGTAAATATATCTGCTGCATATATATATTATTTCATCCTCTACCAGATATATATTTTCTTGCTTTGTACATTTCTTTTTATCATTGAGTCTGTAATTAGTGACCTCACCCAAATAGGGGGAGATTGTTGGATCCCTAGTTGGATTTGGGCAAGGTTCACTAAGTTAGGATATGACCCAACATGTATAGCCACGATCATGGTTGAGTCCTAGAGTCTATGTCTAGTCCTTAGAGTCAACAATGCCAGGGACCAGCCTCCAACACTGCCAGAGACTCAAGACTAAGAGAAAATTCAAGACTTAGAAAAAGAGCTCTATGTTCGTCGATATCAGGTCGACGAAAGTCATGCTCCGTTCGACAAACTTAGAGACAATTCTCTGAGCTTAGCTCGACGAACTCTGTTCTCTGGTCCAAGATTGACTAATTCTGGATTTGATGTTTCAACACTCAACTCCAGAGGACATCACACTCAACGCCAGAATGATGATTCAACACTCAACGACAGAGAACATCACACTAAACACCAAAATGATGTTTCAATACTCAGCACCAGAAAAGAGTCTAAGTCCAGAATTAAAACTCAGGTCGACGATCTTGGACATCAGCTCGACGAACTTGGGGCACAGAATAGGAAATTCGTCGAGCAGCAGTCAGCCATTCAAAGGTCAACGATCTTGGACCTCAGCTTGACGAACAGCTATTCTCAGCTCGACGAACTATGGACTCAGGTCGACGAATCCAGACTTGTTTGTTTCCCTCTTATGTTCCTATTATATTATAATGATTCCTGAGTAATTAATGCTCTAATATTCTCCGAATAATACCGTTAGACAAGAGCATTAATTATGGTCTTCATCAGGATTATTGCCTGCCGTTTTCCAAAGGGACAGTTGGGGAAACTAATCAATGAAAATTTTCCAAGGCCGTCAGCATTGATTACAGAAGGGATTTCAAAATTCAAATGGACTTTTACATCAAAAATATAAAAATATAGATTCCCCTTCTTCCTAAACAACATACCAGACGAGATACAACACAGTAATAGATATACAAAATACACGAGACATAGAAAATCAATCAGTCAAGAAATCGACAGCTGCTAGACCATAAGAAGAACAGTTTTTTGAAGAAGAAGAACAATTATTCAAATCAAGAGTCTTCTTCTATCATCCTCTCAGGAACTTTCAAAGGACAACAACTACTGCATCTATCAAGGAGTTCCTAAAGTTCTTCTGGTTGAAGTTGAAAGCTTGAAGGCCTATCACCCTGAAGCAAAGTTCCTTTCACCCTGAATAAATTAAGTATTTTAGGGGGAGCTTTTGCCACCATCAAATCCATAGAGTCTTCTCAGTTGAATACTTGAGAAAGAGAAGACATCATCACTCTCTCACCCCCTCTATAAAAAGGGTTCTTATTGGAACCCCTAGTTGGATTTAGGCTAGGTTCACTGAGTTAGGATATGACCCAACATGTATAGATCAGGGTCAGAGTCGTGTCCTAGATTCTAGATCAAGTCCTTAGAGTCAACCGTACAAAGGACAGCAAAAGATGTACAGAAGAAGTTATAGCAGAAGATGTACCAATAGACAGCACTAAGCCATCTATGGCTATAATTCCATATACCACACCAATTTTGCTCAAGGCCACTTTTGCAGCTCCAGAGTCTCTTCCAAGAGTAGATTCTCCCACCATCTCATCCCCTATAGCACCAGTTTATGTTATGGATGATTCTCCAATTCCTGATCTAGATGCACTGGTCATTTCTGATATTGAGGAAGGAAATAAATCAGCTACTCAAAGCACTGATGTACACAGTTCTCCAGTTTGCCCTCCAGTTCCTTCAAAGACAGAAAAGACAACAATTTTTGATGACACAATAAGAGAGATTGATGCCATATATGACAATCCTCAGCCCGATGATGATGATGATGATTCTGATTCTGATTCTGATGAGGACCCAAAGAGGAAGAAAGTTTCAAAGAAAAGGAAAGCTCCTCAACCTCCTGCCCCAAAACCCAATCCAGCAAATGACACACCCTATTACATTCTGCAGAACATAACTCCATACAAGGGTATGCCAGCTTGGATATGGATGTCCAAAAATGAAAAAAAGGCAAGGAAGAAGAGTAGAAGTTATTCTCCTCCCCCACAGAAACTCAAGAGAGGTCCTCCTCCTCCTCCTATTGCTGGTGCCTCAGGAACTACTTCTCAAGGGACAGATGCACCTTCCAAGCCTACATCCTTCACCAGAACATATCAAAGGCAGGAAAGGTCATCTAGACATCATTCTCAAGGAAGAAGCCAGCAAAGGAATGTCAGTTCTACAGAACAAATAAAGGAGGTAGTTTATCAAAAAACAGAGTTCTCACCTCCCAAACAGCAAGCTCAACAAAGAAGGAACACAGAATCCCACAAGTCCAAAAGAAAATATAGTGAGATTGCTCCTCTAATGTCTCTGTATACTCAAAGTGATGAAAGCCAAAAAGTAACAAATTTCCCAGCACATTCCACTCAATTCAAGCCCGTTACCCTGCTACCCCCACAAGATGATTAATCATCTGTTAGTCAGGATATTGATCCCAACTTCAGGATGGCTAGGCTCCAAGAGTTGATTAGTCTATCACAAATAAAGAAGGCTAGAGAAGAGGGTGAAGATCCAACAAAGTTCACAACTATGTCTTCATACAAAGAAAAAGAACTGGATAAACTTCAAGTGAGCAAGAAAGTGTTTTATCCTACAGAGTACATGGCAATACACCCAGAGGCTGTAGTACCAAGAACCTCCACCCTAACAGTGATTTGAGCAGCAGATATGTATATGTCAAAGAAAGAAGATGCTAATCCTGACAGGGAAATAATCTTTACTTAGGTTGGGGATAAGAGCAAAGAAGCAAAGAAACAGAAGAAATAGAACCTGAACTCCTATGTATATGGTATACTTTTAAAAAACTGTGTTCTATGATACAAAGCTAATTATGTAAATATATCTGCTGCATATATATATTATTTCATCCTCTACAAGATATATATTTTCTTGCTTTGTACATTTCTTTTTATCATTGAGTCTGTAATTAGTGACCTCACCCAAATAGGGGGAGATTGTTTGATCCCTAGTTTGATTTGGGCAAGGTTCACTATGTTAGGATATGACCCAACATGTATAGCCAAGTTCATGGTTGAGTCCTAGAGTCTATGTCTAGTCCTTAGAGTCAACAATGCCAGGGACCAGCCTCCAACACTGCCAGAGACTCAAGACTTAGAGAAAATTCAAGACTCAGAAAAAGAGCTCTATGTTCGTCGATCTCAGGTCGACGAAAGTCGTGCTCCGCTCGACGAACTTAGAGACAATTCTCTGAGCTTAGCTCGACGAATTCTGTTCTCTGGTCCCAGATCGACTAATTCTGGATTTGATGTTTCAACACTCAATGCCAGAGGACATCACACTCAATGCCAGAATGATGATTCAACACTCAACGACAGAGAACATCATACTCAACACCAAAATGATGTTTCAACACTCAGCACCAGAAAAGAGTCTAAGTCAAGAATTAAAACTCAGGTCAACGATCTTGGACATCAGCTCGATGAACTTGGTGCACAGAATAGGAAAATCGTCAAGCAGCAGTCAGCCATTCAAAGGTCGACGATCTTGGACCTCAGCTCGACGAACAGCTATTCTCAGCTCTACGAACTATGGACTCACGTCATCGAATCAAGACTTGTTTGTTTCCCTCTTATGTTCCTATTATATTATAATGATTCCTGAGTAATTAATGCTCTAATATTCTCCGAATATTACCGTTAGATAAGAGCATTAATTATGGTCTTCATCAGGATTATTGCCTGCCATTTTCCAAAGGGACAGTTGGGGAAACTAATCAATGAAAATTTTCCAAGGCCGTCAACATTGATTACAGAAGGGATTTCAAAATTCAAATGGACTTTTACATCGAAAATATAAAAATATAGATTCCCCTTCTTCCTGAACAACATACAAGACGAGATACAACACAGTAATAGATATACAGAATACACGAGACATAGAAAATCAATCAGTCAAGAAATCGATAGCTACTAGACTAGAAGAAGAACAGTTTTCTGAAGAAGAAGAACAATTATTCAAATCAAGAGTCTTCTTCTATCATCCTCTCAGGAACATTCAAAGGACAACAACTACTGCATCTGTCAATGAGTTCCTGAAGTTCTTCTGGTTGAAGTTGAAAGCTTGAAGGCCTATCACCCTGAAGCAAAGTTCCTTTCACCCTGAATAAATTCAGTATTTTAGGGGGAGCTTTTGCCACCATCAAATCCACAGAGTCTTCTCAGTTGAATACTTGAGAAAGAGATGACATCATCACTCTCTCACCCCCTCTATAAAAAGGGTTCTGGTTGGAACCCCTAGTTGGATTTAGGCTAGGTTCACTGAGTTAGGATATGACCCAACATGTATAGATCAGGGTCAGAGTCGTGTCCTAGAGTCTATATCAAGTCCTTAGAGTCAACCGTACAAAGGACCAGCCTTCAACACTACTAAAGACCCAAGACTTAGAGAATTCAAGACTTATAAAAAGGACTTCTACGTTCGTCGTTCTCTGGTCGACGAAAGTCGAGCTCAGCTAGACGAACTAAGGGAAAATTCTCTGAGCCCAGCTCGACGAACTCAGTCCCCAGCTCGACGAAGTAATACCTTCTAAGTCTAACACTCAGTCGACGAACCAAGAACATCAGCCAGAAGAACTTTGATCTTTGATCGACTAATTCTGATTGAAGTGGTTCAACACAAGAAAATATTCTAAGTCCAGACTGCAGACTCAGCTCGACGATCTTAGACTTCAGCTCGACGAACTTGATGTACAGAAGAAGAAAGTTATCAAGCAGCATTCAGAGTTCGACGATCTTGGATATCAACTCGACGAACAGTTATTCTCAGCTTGACGAAAGCAATTCTCAGGTCGATGAACTTGGAGCATAGTATCTGTCAGTTTATACAGTGCAGTTGTTTGCAGAACTCAGGTCGATGAAAGTTGATCCCAGGTCGACGAAAGCTGTTCTCTGGTCGACGAAAATTGTAAGACATATTGTTATTTATTCTTTCTTTTTTTGTCTCCTTATTTTATATCTATTATAGGTTATTAATTCCTTGGAAAATCAATGCTCTTATATCCTTTGAATCGAGTCATTAATGGCAGCATTGATTGCAAATGTCCCATATGGAATTAATTGCTTATATCTTTGGACAGACATAGAATAGATTATATGACAGCATTCTTGCCGTTTTCATTCCCGAGATTTTGGCTGTGCATTGAATGCAGGATTTTGAATTCGACCAAGAGGCAGTTATCAAGGGGATCATCTCTCAGCCAAAAATAGAGCAACAAGACACACAGAACAAAAAAAAATCAACGGCAGTGCATACAGCTCTCTCAAGAAAAATCAATTGCTCTCAAAAGAAGAAGAAAGACCAACAATACCCAATCAAGAGTCTTTCTTCTCCTTCTTTGTTTTCTGGGATCTCAAGTGACCAAATACGTTCAAATCAGTCAAAGGATTTGAGAAAGTAGATCTTACAGCAGAAGACCTACTCACCCTTTACAAAGCTTCCACTCCTGAACCATTCAAGATCTCAGGGGGAGCTTTGACAACATCAAAGAATCCACAAAGTCTTCTCATTTTAATTTGAGAAAAGAAGACTTTAATCAACCTCTCTTCCCACCTCTGTAAAGGGTTTTAATTCCCTTCAAAATTATTCTTGTTGCAAGTCTCCTTCCAAAAGACTTGGGTTGATTTGTGAGCACCTGATCAAAAGCTCATTGGTGGCAGTCACCTGATCAAAACTGTAGTGGATTCCTACGTAGGGTGGTAGAAGAGTGGATGTACCCAAGTTTGGGGAACCACTATAAAATTCTTGTGTTGTCTGTATGGTTGTAATTTTCCTGTGTGCTTGTGCTGTGAAATATTTTGTTGTGTAGCTTTGTTATCTTTTTTCTAGTTCACTTATTGCACTAGTACACTCATACACCTATATCATAGTAACATATTTTGTTAAAGTTTTCTTATTTCTGCAAGAATCAAAAAGATTTTAAAAAAGCTCTATTCACCCCCCCCCCCTCTAGAGTTATTTAGAGCTTACCCTATCTTTAATTTGGTATCAGAGGCTGGTTAATCACATCATACAGGCTCACACCTGGATTAATCAAGATCCTCAGGATAAACTCTGAATAAGCCTTACTAGTTTCTCAGATTAAATTTTACTTTCTGATATCATGGCACAAAACAAGGATTATGCCAGCACCAGACCTTTAGTTTGCAACTTGCAAAAGTTTGGAATCTAGAAGGCAAGAATCAAACTTTATATGAACTCTATTGATGAGGATATTTTTAATTCCATCTTGACTGGACCACCAGCTCCAGTGTCCTTTACTTCAACCCCAGTAAATCTCAGTGCAGTGCCTCCTCTAGATCAAACTGATGCTCATAAGAAAGCAAAGATTGCTGATGCCAGAGCTATGAACATACTGGCCCAGACTATGTTAGATGACATATTTCAGAAAGTGCTGAATGCATATCTGTCAAAGCCATTTGGGATTCCCTCAACCAAATGGTAGCTGGATCTGCTGATGAGAGGAAGGATAGAAGATCCAACCTCATATCCCAATATGAAAATTTTAGGAAAGATGAAGCAGAATCTGTGGAAGTAATGTAAAATAGGCTGAGCTCCATCATCAGTGAGCTCGGAACACTGGACAAAGAAATTACTCTGACTGAGGTCAATGATAAGATCCTCATGTGCTTCCCTAGCACATGGGATTCTAGAATCTTGCCCATCAGAGAAGCCAGAAGCATGGCTGAAATCTCAACAGAATCTCTTCTTAGAAAGCTCAAATCCTATGAGCAATTGATCAAGTCAAGAGAAGCTGCAATTGAACCAAAGGCTTCAACACCCACCAGGAAGGAACAAAGCTTAGCATTCAAAGCTGCAGAAGAATCTCCTAGCTTGCCAGTCAATGAAGAACTCATGAGGCTCTTTGCTAAGAGATTCTATAAAATAGTAAGGAAGGACTTCAGGAGAAGGCCCTCAAGGAAAGAAGATAAATTCAGGTATGATAAGATCCCTTCTAAAGAGATTGTCTGTTTTGGGTGCAAAAAACCTGGACACTTCATCTCTGAATGCCCAGAAGCCCAAAAGAAAGACAGAAGGTAAAAAAAGGACTCAAGAAAACATCAACACAGCAAGGCCTCCTCCAGCAAGTACAAAAAGAAGGAGAAGGGCTTTGTAGCTGAAACCTGGAGTGATACTGAAGATGAAACATCCTCCTCCAGTTCCAGTGAAGATGATGAAGAAGAAAAGAAGGCAAGGGAGGTTTGTCTTATAGAAATAGATGCAGGAAGCAGCAGATCAGATTCAGAAGAATAAGATGATGAAGAATTCCTCTCTGAAGAGGATCAGATAATTGCTTCCTATGACTTTCAATCTAAAGAATTTCAATCTGAATTTAAACTCGTGTGTTTAGACCTAATAGGATCAGAGAAGGAAATAAAACTTCTCAGGGAAAAACTTTAAGAACAAGACAAAATCATTGCTGAAATTGAAAAATTAACTAAAGAGTTAAGATTATCCAATCAACAAATAGTCTTTCTAAAATATGAATTAAGTAAGGCTAAGGAACTAGAAGAATCACTGAATGGTAAAAGCTTACAACTGTTAGATATAACTAGCATAGTTAATACAAGATCTAACAATAACAAACTAGGACTAGGAGCCTCATCTAGTGAACCAATCGTAATTCAGAAAAATCAATTGTCAAAACCTATTAACTTCATCTATGAAAATTGTAAGAAAAATACTGAACAGGTAGAGAAGGTTAACAAAGTTTTTAAACAGTTAGAACTAAATAAAATCAATCAGAAAAGGAAAAACAAACAGCACAACTATGTTCAGCATATTTTGTCGAACGTAGAACGACGAAATGGGTATGGTTCGTCGACCTCAGAACGACGAACCCTGAATGCAAATAATAATGTAAACTATTCTTCGAATTGGGATCGACAAAATCAGTATGGTTTATCGACCAGAGATCGACGCTTCTGGGGCTCTGAGAATGGATACCTCCATTCTTCGAGCAGAGATCGAAGAACTCAATCCAGATCGTCGAGCTCAGATCGACGAACATACTCAAATTTGTCAAACAAAGTTTATAACCAGAGTAACCTAAAAACTGATAAAACCTTTAATCACTTTAGTCAGTGGGTCATACCTCCTAGAAGGTATCATCCTTTAGGTTATAAGGATCAACCCTAATGCTCATTTATTTCAAGTTTCAGTTATGTTAAACAACAAGGACCCACGGTCATCTAGGTCAAAAACTGCTAATCCTTTTGCAGGTAGAAGAGAACCCTGTCACTCAAAACAAATGGTACTTGGACAGTGGATGCTATAAACATATGACAGGTTGCAAGGAATGCCTTATCAACTATAAATCCAAGATTGGACCTAAAGTAATCTTTGGGGACTAAAGGCTTTGGACTGACAGAAGGCTATGGAGACTTCAACTGTGGGGCTGTCACATTCAAGAAAGTGACCTATGTAAATGGTCTTAAGCATAACCTGATATCAGTAAGCCAATTATGTGATACAGGTTATCAAGTAAGCTTCACTAACTCTTTGTGTCTTATTTCTTTGAACAACACAACTGTTTTAACCGGAATTAGACAAGGCAACATCTACTTAGTAAACTTTGAATCAGCTAAATCTGAAATTTGCTTATTCAACTCAGTTAGCATTCAAACTAGCTTATGGCACAAAAGACTAGGACATGTAAACCATAAATATATAGCTATCTAAAGACAATCTTGTTAGAGGTTTACCTTCTGGTCCCTATAAGAAGGAAGGCCTCTGTAGGGCTTGTCAGTTAGGAAAGCAAACTAAATCTAGTTTTAAATCCATTAATAAGAGTGATTCACCTAGAATCTTGTACTTGCTCCATATGGACCTTTTTTCCCTATTGGAGTACAAAGTCTAGGAGGAAAGTCTTATACATTATTTATTGTAGATTATTTCTCCAGATTCACATGGGTTTTCTTTTTGAGAACTAAGTCAGATACTTTTAAGGTTCTCACAGATTTTCTCAAAAACATACAGATTGAGTATTCTACTCTAGTTGCATTGATCAGAAGTGATCATGGTACTGAGTTTGAATCTCTTCTTATGCAAGAGTTCTGTAAGAAGGAAGGTATCAGACATTGCTTCTCAGCTCCAAGAACTCCTCAACAAAATGGGGTAGTTGAAAAGAATAATAGGACACTCATTGAAGCTGCAGGTACATCGCTTGCAGATGCTTACATGTCTCTTTCCTATTGGGCAGAGGCAGTAAGCACAGCAAATTATATCCTGAATAGAAGCCTAATACATAAACTAAAGCTTAAGACTCCCTATCAACTACTCAAAAGGAATAAACCTATAATAACCTATTTTAAACTATTTGGATGTATATGCTATATTCACAATAATGACAAGAAACATCTTAGAAAGTTTGAAGCTAAGGCTGCAATGGGAATTTTTCTAGGATATTCCCAAGTCAACAAGGCATATAGGGTGTTTAATAAATCAACATTAAAAATTAAGGAATCTATGCATGCAACATTTGATGAATCTAATATGTTTTACATGGAGAGAGACATCTCTACCAACAATAATCTACATCTTGTCGCACTTAGGGATCACCCTAGATATCAAGAAATTGGAGACATATCATTAGGAGTGCAGACAAGACAACTCAACCCTGATGTGATGCAGACAACTCAACCCTGATGTGATGCTTGCATGCTTTCTCTCTCAAATTGAGCCTCAATCCATATCTTAAGCAGAGCAAGATCCAAACTGGATCACTGCAATGTAAGAGGAACTCAACCAGTTTGAGAGGTGTAGAGTTTGAGACTTAGTTCCAAGGCCCAGGGGCAATCCAATAATTGGGACTAAGTGGGCATTCAAAAACAACTTGATGCCCAAGGTGTGATAGTGAGGAATAAGGCAAGGCTTGTTGCTCAAGGATACAGGCAAGAGGAAGGAATTGATTATGATCAAACCTTTGCTCCAATTTCCAGACTTGAAGCTATAAGTATTTTCTTAGCTTATGCAGCATTCAAAAAATTTAAAGTCTACCAGATGGATGTGAAAAGTGCATTCCTAAATGGAGAACTCAAAGAAGAGGTGTATGTTGAACAACCACCAGGTTTTATCTCTTCATCTCATCCCTCTTATGTTTTTAAATTGCATAAGGCTCTCTATGATTTAAAGCAAGCTCCAAGAGCTTGGTATGAGACATTAGCCAGCTTTCTTTTAGAGCATGGTTTTTCTAGAGGCATGGTAGATAGAACTCTCTTTACAAAACTACATCATGATAAAATTCTCTTAGTGCAAATATATGTAGATGATATCATTTTTGGTTCTACTGATCCCAAACTGTGAAAAAGATTTTCTGATTTAATGCATTCAAGGTTTGAGATGAGTAGCATGGGTGAGTTATCATATTTCCTTAGTCTCCAAGTGAAACAAACCCCTGAAGGGATCTTCATCTCTCAATCTAAATATGCTAAAGAGCTTATTAAGAGGTTTGGGATGAATGATGCCTCTGCCATGAAAACTCCCATGGCTGCCAATGTTGTTGTAGATGCTGATGAATCTGGAAAACCAGTTGATCAAACCATGTATAGGGCCATTGTTGGATCCCTACTGTATTTTACAGCAAGTAGACCAAATATTATATTTGCCATATGTCTTTGTGCTAGGTTCCAGGTGAACCCTAAAGAATCTCATCTTATTTTCTTAAAAAGGATTTTAAGATATATAAAAGGTTGTCCAGATCTAGGCCTCTGGTATTCAACAGAATCAGCATTTGTGTTAACTGGATTCTCTGATACTGATTATGCTGGATGCAGAGTAGACAGGAAAAGAACCTCTGGAACTTGTCAGTTCCTTGGTGACAGACTTGTATCTTGGTTCTGTAGAAAACAAACATCTGTTTCAACATCCACTGCTGAAGCTAAATATATGGCTGCAGGCAGTTGCTGTTCACAGATTTTGTGGATACAAAACGAACTACTGGATTATGGTGTCAACTTAAATAATTCAAATATTCTATGTGATAATAAAAGTGTTATTTCAATTACACAAAATCCAGTATTGCATTCTAGAACCAAGCATATAGATATTAGACATCATTTCATTAGAGATTGTGTTGACAAACAAAAGATTAAACTTGAATTTATCTCTACTTATTTGCAAAGAGCAGATATATTCACTAAGCTATTGGACTCATCCAAGCATCTATTCTTTGTCAATCAGCTTGGTATGATAAATGGTAAGGATTTAATCTAATGCTCTGTCTTTAGTCAAAGAATTGTCTCTATTTGTCGATCTAAGATCGACGAACTGATAACTATTCTTGAGATCTTTTGTCGACCTGAGCTCGTCGAAATCTCTTTGTGAAGTGATTTTCGTTGACCCGAGATCGATGAACTTACTTCAGAAACCTTTCATCGACCAGAGATCGACGAAATGTCTTATATCCTTCAGACTGAGTTCGACGAACTGTTTAACCTTAAATTATTTCATCGACCTCAGAACGAAGATTTTTTTTCTTTTTCATGGATCGGAGCTTTTCGGTTCATATTCGGGAAAACCTTATATTTAGGTTTTCTTCGACCTCTGTCCCGCGCTTTCAGTTCCCTTTGCACGTGATCGTCGTTTTCCTTTTGCAGGTGCTTTCATGGCGATTCCTGCTGGTTCTCTCACTACCATGAAATTTGATGCTGGTTTTGACATAGACTTTGAATCATTTCAGTATTCTGATCTAGTTTTCCTTAACATTCTCCATCTACTAGAAGAACAACAACTGAAGACTCTGCTCTCAACCTGAATCAAGATATCCGTCACAGAAATCAGGGAATGGGTGTATGCAGCTACTGTCAATGAGAACAAGATGACCGACACCATCGCGGGTAATGCAATTTCTCTTACCCCCGATATTATTACTGAAATTTTCGGATTGAAAAATTGTGAGGAAGATTTAGAAATTGATTCAGAAGAGTTTGATCTAATGTTGAATACAATTGGGTAATCTGGAGATACCCCAAATAAGCTCCTCAAGAAACTTCTGTCTGCTGAGTATAAATTTCTCGCAGATATAGTTGGGAAAGTGTTGCTCGGGAAGCACACTGCACAAGATTATATCACCAGCATCAGTTCCTGGTCATGTGTGCCATTGTAAATAAGAAAGTTGTGAACTGGGCACAGATTCTGTTCGATTTGATCACAAAGAAGAACAGCAAAAAAGAGGTATGCTTTGGAAGGATCCTAGGGATCTTCCTAAAGTAAAAGGCTACAAGATCCCTGGTCTCCTCGACCATATCCATTAATGCCTCAAAGAGACTCACTTGTGCACTTTTTGGCAAGTGGGAGAGGACCATCACCAAGCCAACTAAGGCTACCTCCTCCTCCACTAAAACTTCCAAGAGTATAAGGGCGGCACTAGCCTCTCCCCACCCCACTGAAGGGCTCGCTTCTACTCCTCCATTCCAACAATAAGTCCAACCAACCCCACCTTCCACTACCATCCACATCCATACCCCAACACAACCTGTCTCCCTAATTCTCTCTTCCCCTACACATCTCCTATCTCCTCCTCCTTCACCTCAACCTGACACCTCCATCCCTACACCACCTTTATCCCCCCTAGCATCTCACCTGGCTGACATCCCCCACATCAACCACTCCTCCCTCCCCTCCTTTAACCTACTCTCCTCTCCCCTGAACTCTCCATCCCTACAAAATGACTTCCCCTTAGAACTTCCACCTCCACCTCCACCTCCATCAACCACATCTACTCCTTCAGCTACTGCCCCACCATCTGCCTCTCCTACCTTGGATCCCTCTCTTACCACCACTCTCATCACTCTTCTCACCCCACTACTCAAAACCCTTATAGCAGAGGCCATTTCTCCTCTTGCTGCCTCCATCTCATCTCTTGCTACCCAAATATCTGCCCTCACCACTAGTCCATCTTCAGTTGGGGGCCTGGCTTCAACACATGCTGAAACTTGGCAGGGGGAGATACTTGATAAAGAAGTAGCAGCAGTAGCAGCAATTATAGCAGCAGCAGGACCAGATGTACAGATGTCAGATACAGTAGACATGGCTACAGAAGTAGAAGAATATTTATCAGAATTGATTCATTTTATTTAAACTGACATGTACATTGATGAGTCAGTTATACCAAAAATAAATACTGTGGGTAACACTTTCATTAATCCCACAGTACACTTGAAGAGTTTGTTAAGTTCTTTTTATACAGCTCATCACAGTCTTCCTCCAGCTGAGTATGCCAAGCCAACATTAGCTATTATTCCATATTCTTCCCCAATAAGCCCTGATGTTGTCAAACAACTAAAGGCCAATTTTGCCATTCTTGCCACTCCATCATCTAGACAGATTGCATCCCTAATTGTATCCTCTCCTATGCCCCAGTCTTTGCAATGGATGATTCTCTAGTACCAGATCTGGATGCATTGATTATGGCTGACATAGAGGAAGAAAACAAGTTAACTGCTCAGAGCAAAGAAGTATACAGTTCTCTAGTTCCCTCCCCAGTTCCATCTCATGCAGCAAAGAAAACAAGCTCTGATGAAGTACTAAGAGAGATTGATGATATGTATGACAAACCTCAATCCTCTGATGATGATGAGGAGGAGGAGGAACCTAAGAAAAGGAAAATTTCTAAGAAAAGGAAGGCTCCACCTCCTCTGCTCCGAAACCTGGAAACACCAATGATACTCCCTACTATATCCTACAAAAAATAACCCCATACAAGGGAATGCCGACCTGGATGTGGCTCTCAAAGAATGAACAAAAGGCCAGGAAGAAAAGTAAGAGGTACTCTCCTCCCCCAGCTTACAAATACAGGAAGGATCCTTCTCCTCCTCCACCAGCTTCTTGTGCTTCTGAAATTAGTTCTCAAAAGTCAGATGCACCTTACAAGCCCTCATTAACCAAAACTTATCAGAGGCAATAAAGGCCATCTAGACAGCAATCACATGGAAGCAATCAGCAAAGAATAACTAGCTGTACAGAACAAATAAAAGAAATAGTGTATCAAAAACAAGAATTCTCTCCTCCTCAACCACAGGCTGAACAAAGAAGACACTCTGTATCACATAAACCCAAAAGAAAATACAGTGAAGCTGCACCTCCAAAATCACTGTACACTCAAAGTAGTGAAAGCCAGACTGCAACAAACTTCCAAGAACAGTCAACACAATTCAGGCATGTCACCCTGCTATCCTCTCAAGAAGATCAGTCATCTGTCAGTCAGAATGATGATCAAAACTTCAGGATAGCCAGGCTTCAAGAATTGATTGCTCTATCACAGATAAAAAAGGCCTGTGAAGAAGGATAGGATAAAACAAAATTCACTACAATGTCTACTTATAGAGAAAAAGAACTTTAAAGACTTCAAGTGAGCAAGAAACTGTTTGATCCTGTAGATTATATGGCTAGACATCCAGAGGCAATTGTTCCCAGAACTTCAACTCAGACAATGATTGGTGCAGCAGATCTATATATACCAAAAAGAGAAGCTATCAATCCTAACAGGGAAATTATAATTACCAAGCCTGAATAAAAGAAGAAGGAAGAAAAATCCCAGAAGTAGAAACAGAAAATCCTGAAGAAGAATTGCTACTTTTGGTATACTTTGTTAAATTAAGTTTTCTTTTTTGTTACAAAGCTGACTATGTACATATATCTGCTGCACTTGTTATTAAATTATCTGCCAGATATATATTGTGTTCCTGCTTTGTATATTATTATTTTTCTTGTATTGAGTCTGTAACTAGTGACCACACCCAAATAGGGGGAGATTGTTGGAACCCCTAGTTGGATTTGGGCTAGGTTCACTGAGTTAGAATATGACCCAACATGTATAGATCAGGGTCAGAGTCGTGTCCTAGAGTCTAGATCAAGTCCTTAGAGTAAACAGTACAAAGGACCAGCCTTCAACACTGCTAAAGACTCAAGACTTAGAGAATTCAAGACTTAGAAAAAGGAGTTCTACATTAGTCGTTCTCCGGTCGACGAAAGTCGATCTCAGCTAGACGAACTCAGGGAAAATTCTCTGACCCTAGCTCGACGAACTCAGTCCCCAGCTCGACGAAGTAATACCTTCTAAGTCTAACACTCAGTCGACGAACCAAGAACATTAGCCAGAAGAACTTTGATCTTTGATCGATTAATTCTGATTGAAGTGGTTCAACACCAGAAAATATTCTTAGTCAAGACTACAGACTCAGCTCGACGATCTTATACTTCAGCTCGACGAACTTGATGTACAAAAGAAGAAAGTTATCAAGCAGCATTCAGAGTTCGACGATCTTGGATCTCAGCTCGACGAACAGCTATTCTCTGCTCAACGAAAGCCATTCTAAGGTGAAGGAATTTGGAGCATAGTATCTGTCAGTTTATACAGCGCAGTTGTTTGCAGAACTCAGGTCGACGAAAGCTGATCCCAAGTCGACGAAAGCTATTCTCTGGTCGAAGAAAACTGTAAGACATATTGTTATTTATTCTTTCTTTTTCTGACTCCTTATTTTATATCTATCATAGGTTGGTAATTCCTTGGAAAATCAATGCTCTTATATCCTTTGAATCGAGCCGTTACTCGCAGCATTGATTGAAAATATCCCCCATGGAATTAATTGCTTATATCTCAGGACAGACATAGAATAGAATATATGACAGCATTCTTGTCGTTTTCCTTCACGAGATTTCGGCTGTGCATTGATTGCAGGATTTTTAATTTGACCAAGAGTCAGTTATCAAGGGGATCATCTCTCAGCCAAAAAATAAAACAACAAGACACACAGAACAAAAAAAAAATCAACGGCAGTGCATACAGCTCTCTCAAGAAAAATCAACTACTCTCAAAAGAAGAAGAAAGAACAACAATCACAATCAAGAGTCTTTCTTCTCCTTCATTGTTTTCTGGGATCTCAAGTGACCAAAAACGTTCAAATCAGTCAAAGTATTTCTGAAAGTAGATCTTACAGTAGAAGGTCTACTCACCCTTTGTAAAGCTTCCACTCCTGAACCATTCAAGATCTCAGGGGGAGCTTTAACAACATCAAAGAATCCACAAAGTCTTCTCATTTTGATTTGAGAAAAGAAGAATTCAATCAACCTCTCTTCCCACCTCTGTACAGGGTTTTAATTCCCTTTAAAATTATTCTAGTTGCAAGTCTCCTTCCAAAAGAATTGGGTTGTTTTTTGAGCACCTTATCAAAAGCTCATTGGTGGCAGTCACCAGATCAAAACCTGAAGTGGATTCCTACCTAGGGTGGTAGAAGAGTGGATGTACCAAAGTTTGGGGAACCACTATAAAATTCTTGTGTTATCTGTGTGGCTGTGATTTTCCTGTGTGCTTGTGCTGAGATATATTTTGTTGTATAGCTTAGTTATCATTTCTCTAGTTCACTTGTTGCATAGTACACTCATACACCTATATCATAGTAACATAATTTGTTAAAGATTTCTTATTTCTGCAAGAATCAAAAATATTTAAAAAAAGCTCTATTCACCCCCCCCCCCTCTAGAGTTATTCAGAGCTTATCCTATCTTTCAGTTCTCTACTCCCTTCAAAAGTGATTCCTAGTTGCAAGTCTCCTTATCAAAAGACTTGAGGTTTGGTTTTTAAGCACCTTACCAAAAGCTCAATGGAGGCAATCACCTGAACAAAAACCTGAGTGGATTCCTACCAGGGTGGTAGAAGAGTGGATGTACCAAGGTTGGGGAATAACTATAAAATTCTTGTGTTATCTGGTTGCCTTTTTTCTTTTGTTCTTGCTGTGGTTGTGATAGTAAGGATTCTGTGATTTTTATTAGTTTAATCTACTGTGTTGTGATATAGCATCTGAGTTTAGAAACAATTTATATTATTCAACAAAAGATTTTAATTACTCAAAAATACTCAATCCCCCCCTGTAGAGTATATTAGATCTAACCCTCACTTTCACTTGTTCTTTCCTTATCTGTTCCCTCTTTATTATAATTTTAAGTCATAAATTCCCTGAGTAATCAATGTTTATATTCCCTATGAATATAGTCGTTCCTGGCAGCATTGATTATGGTATTTATCAGAGGATTTATTTGATATATTTCTCGGGATAGTTTGGGAAATGAATAATGACAGATATGCTAGCCGTTTTCCTTCCCAGTTTTCCAACAAGGCATTAATTGCAGTTATTCAAAATTCTAAGGAAGATTGGTTGTCGTAGATAATACAGAGAGAATATTTTTCAAAAAGAGATAGAGACTAAGATAAGATATACAATTCTTTTAGAGCAGAAAAATTGCAGAGAGATATTCTTAACAAGAGCAGAAATTTAACAACAACTCTCAATCCTCATCTCTCACTTTGCTCTCAAGAAGATAGAAGAAGAACAACACAAAATAATCAAGAGTCTTCTTCATCTTCTCCTTCCAAGAATTTGCTGAGACTATATAGATCCATTTGTCTAAAGTTCCTGGATCTGCTTTACACAAGTTGAAGACCTACACACTCCTGAATAAAGCTTCTCAATCCTGAACAACTCTACATCTCAGGGGGAGCTTTGACAAGATCTGGAATCCACACAAAGTCTTCTCAAAGTGCTTTTAATAAAATAGAAGACTAACATCACTTTCTTTCCCACCCCACTATACAGGGTTTTAACTCCTTTCAAAAGTTAGCCCGGTTCACAAGTCACCTTCCAAAAGACTTGAGTTTGGTTTTTGGGCACCTAATCAAAAGCTCAAAGGGTTGTAATATCTCCATGTAAATAAATATTGTGGTGGCAGTCACCTGATAAAAACCTATAGTGGATTCCTACCAGGGTGGTAGAAGAGTGGATGTACCCAGTTGGGGAACCAGTATAATTTTCATGTGTTGTTTGTGTGTTTGCTGTTTTCTTTTTTTCTTGTGCTGTGGTAGCTTAGTTTAGCTTTTCTTTGTTCTTGTTAACATCTCCTTGCTATTACTATATCACCTATTTTATAACTTAACTTTATATTTGTAAAAGTTGCAAAGGAATTTTATTTAAACTCTATTCACCCCCCCCCCCCCTCTAGAGTTAATCAGAGCTTACTCTCCCTTTTCTTTCAATTTGTATCATAGGGAGGTTGGTCACTTTTATTTAAACGTGCTAACACCTGGACTAACCAAGATCCTAAGATAATCTCTGATTAAATCTTGTTCCTTTCATATTTTATATCGTGGCACAAAACAAGGATTATGCTAGCACCAGACCTCTACTTTGTAACTTAACCAAGTTTGCCATCTGGAAGGCAAGAATAAAACACTATATGAACTCTATTGACGAAGACATATCCAATTCAATTTTAACAGGACCACCAACTCCAGTGGCCTCCACTCCATCTACTTCAACAAATCTGAGTGTTGTTCCACCTCCAGATTTGACAGATGCACAGAGGAAAGCTAATATTGTAGATGCCAAAGCCATGAACATCCTAGCTCAGACTATGTCTGATGATATATTTCAAAAAGTGGCTTAGTGCACTTTAGCCAAAGCAATCTGGGATTCTCTAAATCTGATGGTGGCTGGATCTACTGATGAGAGAAAGGATAGGAGATCCAATCTCATCTCGCAATATGAGAACTTTAAGAAGGATGAAGCTTGAGTGAGTGAGTGATATGTACAACAGGCTTAACTCAATCATCAATGAGCTAAAGACCTTTGACAAGGACATCACTCTGACAGAAGTCAATGATAAAATTCTCATGTACTTCCCTAGCTCATGGGATTCAAGAATCTGGCCAATCAGAGAAGCCAGAAGCATGACAGAAATCTCTACTAAATCACTTCTTGGATAGCTCAAATCTTATGAGCAATTAATGAAGACTAGAGAAATAGCAGCTGAACAGAAGACTCCAACACCTATCAGAAAGGAGCACAATATAGCATTCAAGGCTGCTAAAGAATCTGAAGGGACTCCAGTAAATGAAGAACTGATGAGCCTCTTTGCCAAAAGAATTTTCAAGATGGCAAAGAAGGACTTCAGAAGAAAGTCATCAAGGCAAGATGATAAGCCAAGGTATGACAAGACTCCATCTAAAGAAATTGTTTGTTTTGGATGCAGGAAGCCTAGACACTTCATCTCAGAATGTACAAAAATTCAGAAGAAGGACAGGAGAAGAGATAAAGATTCAAGAAGAACACATCACATCAAACCCTCCTCCAGCAAACACATAAGGAAGGAGAAAGGGTTTGTTGCAGAAACCTAGAGTGATACTGAGGAAGAGTCATCATCCTCCAGCTCCAGTGATTATGAAGAATAAGAGAACGCAAAGGAAGTCGGCCTAATGGAAATAGATAATTCCATCAGTCAGTTAGAGGCTGAAGCCTTAGAATATGAAGAATCTCTATCTATAGAGGACAAGGTAATAACATCCTATGATTTTGATTTAGAAGAATTTAAAACTGAATTTATAAATCTGTGCTTAGATCTAATAGGCTCATATAAGGAAATCAAACTTCTCAGAGAAAGATTAACTGAACAAGATAAGTACATTGCTGAAAATGTTAAACTAACAGATGAACTTACCTCAGCAAATTAACAAATTGCTTTCGTAAAAACTGAATTAAGCAAAGCCAGGAAATTAGAAGAATCACTTAATGGTAGAAGCTTACAACTGTTCGACATAACTAGTACTTTAAATGCCAGGGAAAATAAATGTAAACTAGGACTAGGTGCATAATTTAGTGAACCACCTATAATTCAGAAAAATAAGTTATCTAAACCTATAAATTTCATTTCAGATAAGGGTAAGAAGAATACTGAAAAGTAGACAAAGTAAATGAAGTCTTAAAATAAATGGAACTCAAACAAAAATCTAATAACAAGAAGACAAATAACTACAACAATGTTCAACAGATTTCGTCAAACTCAAATCGACGAAATATGTACAGTTCGTCAACCTCAGAACTTCGAACTCCAAACGCCAACTATAATAATAGTTATTCTTGGATCCACGATTGACAAAACCAGTCTGGTTCGTCAACCAGAGATCCACGATATTGGTGCCTTGAGAATGAATACCTTCATTCTTCGAGCAGAGATCGAAGATCTTATCCCAATTCTTCGACCTCAGGTCGACGAACTTACCAGAGTTCGTCAATCCCAGATCAATCTTACAGAAAATTCAACTCTAACAAAAAGTCTAATAATAACCTTAACTAACCTAGGGAAAATATCAATCCATTCACCCAATGAATAATTCCTCCCAGAAGATTTCACCCCTTAGGTTATAAAAGCCAACCTGAATATTCTTACATTTCTAGTTTTTCTTATGAAAAGATACAAGGACCCAAGGTGACCTGGGTCAAGAACATCTAACTTGTTTCCTTGCAGGTGAAGAACTATCCTATCACTCAGAATAAGTGGTATCTGGATATTGGGTTCTCAAAGCACATGACTTGATGCAAGGAGAGCCTAATAAATTTCAAGGCAAAGCTGGGTCCAAGAGTGATCTTTGGAGATTCCAGCTTTGGACAAACTGAAGGCTATGAAGATTTCAATAGTGGAGCTGTCACTTTCAGAAAAGTGTCATATGTAAATGGTCTCAAACATAACCTAATATCCATAAGTCAGTTATGTGATGTAGGTTATCAGGTTTTCTTTACTAATTCCAAATGTATTATTTCTTCAAATAACCAAACTGTTTTAACAGGTTGTAGACAAGGGAATATATACCTAGCAAACTTTAACTCTGCTAGTTCAGAACTATGTTTATTCAATCAAGTTAGTCATAACAATATTATTTGGCATAAGAGACTAGGTCATGTTAACCTTAGAAACATCTCTAAGATATCTAGGGACAACCTTGTCAGAGGATTGCCTTCTGGCCCCTACAAGAAGGAAAGCCTATGCAAAGCTTGTCAAGAAGGCAAGCAAACTAAAAATAGCTTTAAGTCAATTAATAATTGTGACTCGCCTAAGATTCTATACTTGCTACATATGGATCATTTTGGACCCATTGTTGTACAAACCTTAGGAGGGAATTCTTACACTCTAGTTATTTCTAGATGACTTCTCTAGATTCTCTTGGGTATTCTTCTTGAGAAACAAGTCAGATAACTTTAAAGTCCTTACATACTTTCTTAAGAGTATAAGGATCGAGTATTCTACTCCAGTTGCATTGATCAGAAGTGGTCATGGTGAGTTTGAATCTCTTCCCATGCAAAGATTCTGTGAGGAGGAAGGTATCATGCATTTCTTCTCTGCTCCTAGAACTCCTCAACAAAATGGGGTAGCAGAAAGGAAAAACAGAACCCTCATTCAATCTAAAGGAATATTGCTTGCAGATGCACGCATGCCCCTATCCTTTTGGGCAGAGGCTGTGAGCACAGCAAACTATATGCTGAAAAGGAGTTTGATACACAAACTTAACGGTAAGACCCCCTATGAATTACTCAAAGGGAAGAAACCTAAAAATGATTACTTTAGAATCTTTGGGTGTAGATGTTTCATTCATAACAATAATAAGAAGCACATTAGAAAATTTGAAGCTAAAGCTACAGAGGGAATTTTTTTTGGATATTCCCAAGATAGCAAGGCTTATAGGATATTCAATAAATCATCTTTAAAAACGGAAGAATCTGTACATATTTCTTTTGATGAAGCTAACATGTATTATATGGAGAAAGATTCCTATACCTAATATTTATTGCAGGTATCTCACTTCTGTGAGAAATTGGGTGAGTTAAACCTTACACAAAAGGTCATATCACATCCTCCTTTACAAGGTGATGAAGATAATAAAGAAGAAATTTTGGAGGTGGTTGAACCTCCTCCAACAGTAGACATTATTCCACAAGAGGAATTAATTCCAAATGCTACTGCTAAACCAACTCCACCCACTTACCTTATCACACTAAGGGATCAACCTAGATATTAAGTGATTGAGGACATGTCAGTAGGTGTACATACAAGGCATACACTCAACCAAGATGTGATGCATGCTTGTTTCCTCTCTCAAGTTGAACCTCAATCCATAAATGATGCAGAGCAAGATTCTCACTGGATTATTGCAATGCAAGAGGAGCTCAATCAATTTGAGAGATGTAGAGTTTGGGACTTGGTTCCAAGGCCCAAAGGCTATCCAGTAATTGGAACCAAGTTGGTATTCAGAAACAAACATGATGCCAAAGTTATAATTGTGAGAAATAAGGCTAGGATTATTGCTCAAGGCTATAGGCAAGAGGAAGGCATTGACTATGATCAAGCCTTTGCTCCTGTTGCAAGACTAGAAGCAATCAGGATTTTTCTTGCTTATGTTGCTTTTAAGAAGTTTAAAGTCTACCAGATGGATGTCAAGAGTGCTTTCTTGAATAGAGAACTAAAGGAAGAGGTTTATGTTGAACAACCCCCCTGTTTTATCTCTTCTACTCATCCCTCATATGTTTTTAAATTGCATAAAGCTCTCTATAGTCTAAAGCAAGATCAAAGAGCTTGGTATGAAACCTTAGCTATCTTTCTTTTAGAACACAAGTTCTTTAGAGGCATGGTAGATAGGACCCTTTTACTAAGATGCATCATGATAAAATATTAGTAGTACAAATATATGTAGATAACATCATATTTGGCTATACTGATCCCAAACTATGCAAGAGATTCTCTGATCTAATGAATTCAAAGTTTGAGATGAGTAGCATGGGAGAGCTATCATACTTCCTTGGTCTACAAGTGAAGCAATCACCTGATGGCATATTCATATCCCAATCAAAATATGCAAATGAGCTTATTAAAAAATTTGGGATGGTTGATGCCTCCTCCATGAAAACTCCCATGGCTGCCAATCCTGTGATTGACTCTGATGAACATGGAAAACTAGTTGATCAGACCAAGTTTAGGGCTATTGTTGGATCCCTACTTTATCTCACAGCAAGTAGACCAGACATCATGTTTGCTATATGTCTTTATGCTAGGTTCCAAGTGAGCCCTAAGGAATCTCATCTTATTTAAATTAAAAGGATTTTAAGATATATTAAGGGTGTCCTAATCTAGGACTCTGGTATCCAATAGAGTCAGCATTTGAGCTTACTGGATTTTCTGATGCTGACTATGCTGGATGTAGAGTGGACAGGAAAATCACATCGGGAACATGTCAGTTCCTTGGTGATAGGCTTGTTTCCTGGTTTTGCAAGAAGCAAACATCTGTGTCCACATCCACTGCTGAGGCTGAATACATGGCAGTTGGAAGCTACTATTCACAGATCTTGTGGATACAAAACCAACTACTGGATTATGGTTTCAATCAAAATAATTCAACCATATTTTATGATAGTACCAGTGCAATTTCTATTGCACATAATATAGCGCATCATAGTAGGACAAAGCATATAAATATAAGACATCATTTCATATGAGACTATGTGGACAAACAGAAAATTAATCTTGAATTTATCTCCACTAATTTGCAATGGGCAGATATTTTCACCAAGCCCTTGGATGAATCTATACATTTGTTCTTTCTTAATCAGTTAGGAATGATAGATGGAAAGGATTAATTTAAAATTTGTCCTTAGTGTAAACGATCTGGAAAAAATTCGTCAACCTGAGATCGACGATTTGCAAACTTTTTGTTGGGAGTTCGTCGATCAGAGATCGACGAAATCTCTGTGTGAAGTCAGTTTCATCGACATGAGATCGATGATCCTGTTTCAGGAAATATTTTTGAGGACGATGAAATATCTCCATATCTTCAGACTGAGATCGATGAATTTATCTCTTCATGAAATTTTTCGTCGACCTGAGATCGAAGAATTTTATTTTTCGCAGGACGGAGATTGACATTTCATATTCTGAAAATCCTTATAACTAGGTTTTCTTCGAGCTCCATCCCATGCTTTCAGTTCTCTTTCACTTGATCTCTCTCCAGCAAGCACTCTCGGAGTAATGAAATTCGACATGGGTTTTGACAATGACTTCGAGTCTTTCCAATACTCAGATCAAATCTTCCTTGATATTCATAAGTTGTTTGAAGAGTTACAGTTAAAGAATCTGATGACTACCAGGATTAAAATTGCAGCGACTGAGATCCGAGAATGGGTTTTCACTCTATTGACTCCAGATGTTGATACGCTGATTGGAACAATATCGGGTAATGTCGTTTCACTTACCCATGATTCTTTAACTGAAATTTTTGGTTTATTGAATGGAGAAGAGGACTTAGAAATCGATTCTGCTGAGTTTGATGAAATGATGAATCAAATGGGTTATTCTTGTGACAACCCAAACAAATAGTTGAAGAAACATCTATCTGCATATTATAAGTTTCTGGCAGATGTTGTAGGAAAAGTTCTGCTGGGCAAGCACACCACCTACGATTACATAACCAGACATCAGTTCCTTGTGATGTGTGTAGTGGCAAACAAGAAGGCCATGAACTAGGCCAAAATTATGTTTGAACTAATTAAGAATTAAAACACCAAGAAGGAAGTGTGTTTTGGACAGATTTTTTGAATTTTTCTTCAGGACAAGGCTGTTGAATCGCTGGTCTCCCCGACCATATTCATAAATGCCTCCAAGAGGCTTACTTGCGCCTTGTTTAGCAGGTGCGAGAGGAACATTCCTAAGCCATCCAGGGCTTCCTCTTCCAGACCTTCTGAGGGTATAAGGGCGTATCCAGCCACTCCCCACCCTGCTGAGGATATTTCCATTCCCCCTTCACCTCCTCTTATTCAAACTACCACATCAACCCTCCAACTTTCTTGCACATCCCAAGAACATCAACCTACACCTCTTGTTTCTCCAATTCATATTTCCTCACCAACTCCTTCTCCAGACCATCAACCTTCACCACATCAATCTCCTCAAAATCAACCTTTACTTGTTCAATCTCCAATACATGCTACCACACCAGAGCATGTTTATATTCCTCTACCCCCTCCTTCATCACATCTTTCTGACACCCCCCTTCTCAATCTATCATCTTTACCATCATTCAATCTACTATCATCACCCTTTCATTCCCCATCTTCACTAGATGAGCAAATGCAATACTCCACATCCTTCCATCAATGATCATCAAACCTCAACCCATCTTTCTCTACTCAAACCCCAGCTGAATTTATAAACATAGTTTCACCCTCCATTTCATCCATTCTGCAATCCATCACACCTCTCCTACAACAACTCATAGCAGAGACTATTTCACCTCTTGCTTCTTCTATTTCATCTCTTGCTGCTCAAATTTCTTCCTTCCATGTCCCTCCTTCTTCAGTCAGGGGCCTGGCTCCAGAGCTTACTGAACCCAGGCAGGGGGAGATACTCCATGAAGAAGTAGCTCTAGTAGCAGTAACAACAGTAGCAGAGATATGTCTTGTTGATACTGAGATACCAGATGCAGATCTCACAAAATTTTTGGACACTGATTCTAAGATAGTTGATCTAGTTCCTTCTTTGGATTTTCTTTCTGAAGACTGTTAAATTTCTCTAGTAATTGAACTGAAGTCAGTTCTAGATTCTTTTTATCTCTTATATAGAAACATTCTTTTATTTATTTCTCCCAAGTATTGCACAGATATTATTTGTTATACAGCTCCAGTTAGTACAGAAACACTTCAGGACATTCATGCAAGCTTTGTTACTAAAATAGTTTTGGAACCTGTTGGGCCAACTTATGTTATGGATGATAGTCCTATACCAAATCTAAATGATTTAATTGCACAGTATATTGCACTAGATATTGACCAAATGCAAAAAGATCCTGTGATAAATGATTTTCTTCTGACTGATAAAGACACATATGATTCATAGATTCTTTCAGAGATTGTTGTCCCTCCTCAAGCAAGTCTACCTCTGCCTCCTCCTCAAGCAGACAAGCAAATTTTATAAGAAACAATAGAAGCAATAGATGCTTTATATACAATCCACGAGTTTCTTCTGAAGATACCCAGTTGATGATTCTGATGATTCTGAATCTAACAATGCCAAGAGATCCAAATCAAAGAAGAGGAAAGCTCCAGCAAAGGCTACTCCCAAGACAAATCCCGATAATGATGTTACATATTGCATTCTGCACAATATTCCTCTCACTCCAAAAACTCCTCAGCGAATGAAGCTGTCTAGAAATCAAGCTAAAGCTTAGAAGAAGAAGAAGTCTGGATCCTCTCAAGTGAAGAAATTCAGGAAAGATCCTCCTCCTCCAGCTGCTGGTGCAAATGGAAATCTTAGCCATAAACCCTCATCAGTTACTAAAACTTATCAGAAGTAAGGCATACCCCATCAATCTTCTTGAAACATATATCCCCAACAACAACATCATCACTCTTCCAGAAGCGATTCTCCTCCTCCTGCCAAGCATCCAAGCCCTCCCAGAATCTCTTCTTCTCCTAAATGAGACATTAGTCCTGAAGTCCCTCCTATTGTAGCCTATGATCCTGAAATGGACCTTAATACAAAGATGGCTAGGTTTAATGAGTTGGTTGCTCTATCTCAGATCAGGAAAGAAAGAGAGGAAGGTAAGGATACTTCCCAATTCTCTCATATGTCTTCCTACAGGAAGAAAGAGCTTGAGAAATATCAGGTGGGAAAGCTATTCAATGCAAATGAATACAAGCATCTCCATCCTTAAGTTGTTATTCCAAGGGCAGTTGCTCAAAAGACTCTTGGTGATGCTTACATGAAGATGACTGTCAGAGAAACAATTAATCCTAACAGGACAATCATTTTTGCAAAATCTTCTGCCCCTCCTAAAGACTCTTAATTTTTTTCCCTACTGTCTGTTTTCTTTTTTGAACAATATCTATACCATAGCTTTAATCTTTTATTGATAGCTTTTTCATTTTATCAGCTCTATATTTTGTGTTATGCTTTTGTTTCTATTTGTTTTGAAGTAACCTCACCCAAATAGGGGGAGATTGTTGGAACCCTTATTTTGATTTGGGCTAGGTTCACTTTTTTGGTTTTGTTGACCCATGATGTATAGTTAGGGTCACTATTTTTCTTTCTAGGTTATAGGCCAGTCCCCTAGTGTCAAACTTCATGGACCTGTCTGATATGGACTTCAGATTCAAGACTTAGAAGATTTTTAGTTTTCTAGAAATTAGTTCGACGTTCGTCGAACTCAGCTCGATGAACTTAGAGCTCAGGTCGACGATATTCATCAGAAGGATATATTTTGTGGTCGACGTTTTCTCCCAGAAGATTCTCAGCTCGACTAATTATGTTTGTTCAAGTTCTGTGGTCGACGATCTTTGAGTGTAGAACAGATTCTTAGGTCGACGTTCTTGGAGCGCAGAATCGGCTATTTATATTCAGTGTTTGCTTCGCAGAGCTCAGGTCGACTAACAGGATTTCTCAGGTTGACGTTCTCTGAGTGCAGGTCGACGAAATCTATTCTCTGGTCGACGAATTCTATAAGCTATCTGTTCCTTGTTCTTTCCTTATCTGTTCCCTCTTTATTACTATTTTAAGTCATAAATTCCCTGAGTAATCAATGCTTATATTCCCTATGAATATAGTCATTCCTGGCAGCATTGATCATGGTATTCATTAGAGGATTTATTTGACATATTTCTCGGGACAGTTAGGGAAATGAATAATGACAGATATGCTAGCCGTTTTCCTTCCCAGTTTTCCAACAAGGCATTAATTGCAGATATTAAAAATTCTAAGGAAGATTGGTTGTCATAGAGAATACAGAGAGAATATTTTTCAAAAAGAGACAGAGAATAAGAACAGATATACAATACTTTAAGAGCAGAAAAATTGTAGAGAGATATTCTAAGCAAGAGCAGAAACTTCACAGCAGCTCTCAATCCTCATCTCTCACTTTGCTCTCAAGAAGATAGAAGAAGAACAACACAAACTGATCAAGAGTCTTCTTCATCTTCTCCTTCCAGGAATTTGCTGAGACAATATAGATCCATCTTTCTAATGTTCCTGGATCTGCTTTACACAAGCTGAAGACCTACACACTCCTGAACAAAGCTTCTCAATCCTAAACAACTCTACATCTCAGGGGGAGCTTTGAAAAGATCTGGAATCCACACAAAGTCTTCTCAAAGTGCTTTTGAGAAAAGAGAAGACTAACATCACTTTGTTTCCCACCCCACTGTACAGGGTTTTAACTCCCTTCAAAAGTTAGCCTGGTTCACAAGTCACTTTCCAAAAGGCTTGAGTTTGATTTTTGGGCACCTAATCAAAAGCTCAAAGGGTTGCAATATCTCCCTATAAATAGATATTGTGGTGGCAGTCACCATATCAAAACCTATATTGGATTCCTACCAGGGTGGTAGAAGAGTGGATGTACCCAGTTGGGGAACCACTATAATTTTCTTGTGTTGTTTGTGTGTTTGTTGTTTTCTTTTTGTCTTGTGTTGTGGTAGCTTAGTGTAGCTTTTCTTTATTCTTGTTAACATCTCCTAGCTATTACTATATCACCTATTTTATCACTTAACTTTATATTTATAAAAGTTGCAAAGGAATTTTATTTAAACTCTATTCACCCCCCCCCCCCTAGAGTTAATCAGAGCTTACTCTCCCTTTTCTTTCATATTGTTGTCGTTGCTGCTAAATTGTCGTTTCCAGCTTGACACGCCCTGGTCACGGACGTGACCAGGAGGAATGATGCCTCCATCAACAACATTTTATTCCCGCCGTTTTAAGCTTCCAGCCATTTTATAGAAACAGATCTGACATGCCCTAGGTCACGGGTGTGACCTAGGGGCGTGGCCCATCATTTAACAGATTTTGGTGGTTTCTCCTCCAACATTCCAGGGGTTTCAAGACGACGGTTCTGGGCCTGATACGCCCTAAGTCACGGGCATGACCTAGGGGCATGACCGACCAACAATTTTTCCTATAAATTCAAGACAACTTCATATGCTCAGGGTTGAATTTTGGGAGTTGGAGTCCTGCATTTTACTACTTTTAATTACTGTATTTTTCATTTCCTAGTTTAGATTAATATTGTGTAAGCGTTTATTCTAGTTTTTTTTATTTCAAGCATGTCTTTCCCTACCTTATCTTGTAATTCCCTAATCATGATGAGTAGCTAATTTTCATCTAGCACTTGATCATGATGAACCTTGGAATAAAATAAACTTTTCATTTTTTATCAAAAATGTCTTGTTCTTAATCTTGCTCACTAACGATTTATCTTTGAATAATATTTTATCGAATTAAAATTTTGCGGATATGTTCTTCGATCTAAGATCCGTATCCTAAATGATCGAGAGGTTGCGGATATGAGGATATCACTCAAAGATAAAAGGAGTTGCATGCACTCCTCGAGAGAGGACGACATAAATCTTCCGGATTGGAGTCAAATCAAATAGTGGGGTTCATCGCCTAAAGAAAGCTTAGGGATTTCGACTAGCCGAGAGGTCTAAAACGATCAACCCTAAGGTTCGTCAAAAGCATGAGCTCGAGAGAGGCGCTTTTATACTTTAGGAACCTCCGCGGTCGAGTGAGTAAATTTAAGAACTCGCATTTCTTTAATTTTCAAGAAGGTTTATTTTAGCCCAAGGGGATTCTAGATCAAGTGTAAGCTTCCCCAACTTCGAATTTATCTTTCTTAGTGTAACGCTTCCTTTTCCATTTCAAACAAAAACCAACTTTTCATCTGATAAGATAATAGCTCTTTCTTGTGAGTACAAGTACTTAACAAACCCCGAGTCGAAATACAACACTTGGTTGTATACTCCGAACGATAGGTATATTTTCCTCATCGATTAGAAACAAGCATTAGCGTGCAAAAAATAATCATCAATCATCCTAGTCCAAATTTATGTAGATGTCATAATCTTTGGGTCTACTAACGGCAACCTCTGCAAGAAGTTTGCTAAACTTATGCAGGAAAAGTTTGAGATGAGCAGTATGAGTGACCTTAAGATCTTCTTGGACCTCTAAGTAAGACAGTATGAGGATGGATTGTACATTTCTCAGACAAAGTTCACTAGGGAGTTAATTTTAAATTTTGGTATGGAGAGTGCCTCTATTATGAGAACTCTCATGGGGTCAAGTATGTTAATAGACAAGGATGAGATAGGAAAACTTGTTGATGAAACCATGTATTGAGGAATAGTTGGCACCCTCCTCTATCTTACTACTAGTAGGCCAGACATCATGTATGCTACATGTGTTTATGCTAGATACCAGGCTAGCCCTAAGGAGTCTCACTATTCTGCAGTTAAAAGAATTCTGAGATATCTTAAGGTCACACCAGATCTTGGCCTATGGTACCCTAAGAATAGTGATTTTGAGCAAACTAGGTATTCAAATGCAGATTTTGTAGGTTGTAGAGAAGACAGGAAAAGCACATGTGGCTCCTATCAGTTCTTGGGTGGAAGACTTATATCATGGAGCTGCAAAAAGCAAACTAGTGTTGCAATATCAACACTTGAGTTAGAATATATATCAGAAGGGAGTTAATGTGCACAGTCGTTGTGGATCCAGCACTAGCTCCAGGAATACAACCTAAAGCTAAGTAATACTCCATTGTATTGTGATTCTACTAGTACAATCTTCATTGCTAGGAATCCTATCTCTCACAGCAGGACTAATCACATAGAGATTAAGTATCACTTTATTAGAGAGCATGTGAAAAGTGAAGACATCAGTCTTGAATTTGTCCCCACAAACAAGCAAGTGGCTGACATTTTCACTAAGACACTAGATGAAGCCAAATTCAACACCTTCAAATTTAAATTGGGTATGTTGAATTTAGCCAAGCTTTAGTAGATCTCCATATAGTTTTTGTTTGTTTCAGGTAGTTTTAATCCCTGTAGGATAAATAAAAGAGAAATGGACTAAAGTGTCCAGGCATCGAGTGAACTAAGACAAGATCAAGATCCAAGTGCGCTGAGTCTAAGTGCTTAGGCATCAAGTGCGCTGAGATAAGATCAAGCGTCGAGTGCGCTCAGCCTAAGTTCTCAGGCGTCGAGTGAATTAAAAGGACAATAGGAGTCGAGAGCATTGAGTGCGTCGAGTTCACTCAACGCATGCTCCCAGTGAGTCTATTTTGTGGCTAAGTGTCGGGATCAATCCCAGTCGTTGATCATTTATTGACAATAAACAGGTACGCGCCTCTCCACCTTCTAAAACAAAAAAATTACTATAAATAGAAGGTTGTGTGCATAAAACAAAATACACTGCTCCTCGCCCTTCTCTGCCCCTTATGACGAATCGATGAAAGCTTGGAATACCTTCAGCAATTCGCAGAATAAATGGCACTGAAAGGGATGGATTTCTTATTCGAGGGTTTAGAGCTGGTCTAAAATGGATTTCAGGATGCGCTTGAGGAAGTACAGTTTGTTCTCCACCTGCTTCAGTTCGCTGAACTTGAATTTATTCAGTCCAAGCCCAGTCTATTGTGGAAGCGAGAGGTACTTGAGATGTACTCAAATGCTAAGGTCGACTCATCATCCAGTAAAATGAGGACCTCCATCGGTGGTAACAAGATTAAAATAACTCCTAAGAGACTAAGCAAGGCACTAAAACTACCCAAGTTCATAGTGTCAGATGAAGAGGAAGAACTAGATCAGTCTGATATCAAAACTGCACTGAAGTGGTGTGGACTCTCTAAGAACACCACTGGATCGATTCTAAGGAAAGATTTGAATCTTAATGGCAAATTCCTGTCTAATATAATTGGGAAAGCCTTGTTGTGTAAGACTAGCTCACATGGCAAGATCTCCAAGAAAATGTTTGAGCTGATGGCAAGGATAATCCTATCCAAAAAGACTGATTTGGGGAAGATACTATTTCAAAGGATAGTTGAATGTATAGCAGAGCCAAACAATGGAAGAATTCTTTCTCTATTTCTGCTAAAAGGTGTTCCAGGGATCCTTAATTAAGGAAAGGAACAAAAATACATCACATGAGATGGATGGACTCAAAAATGCTAGATAAATTGGAAAGGGTTCTGCAACCACACCAACCATCAGCTGAGAAGAAGAAGAAGAAGAAAGCTATTCCAGTTCTAGAGGAAAGTACTAATAGCAGTTCATCAAAATAGACTGAGGAAGAGCCTCATAATCCAGTGCTTTCTCAATCTACTAAAGAGACAAGGAGGTACATGAGTGCCCAGGTGTCAATTTCTTCTGAACCTGGTGCAAGAATTCAAGTGAGTAGGACTCGGTATGAAGAGGCTCTAGCTGATGCTTTGGAGATTCATTAAACTAAGGTTGCTAAAAGGGTTACTAAGGAGATTGTCCAAAAATTCTCTGCTGAGATAGAGGGGGAGAATGATAGAACTCTTGCTCCTTTTAAAGAATAAATTGCTCCTATAGATCAAGTTCTACAAGGTGGATACAGTCCTCTAAGTGAGGGGGAGCAACTCCTTAATGAAGTGATGGCAGATGCTCTTGCTGAGGGGGAGCAAATACAAATTCTGCAAGAAGATATCACTAATAATGTTCTAGATGTCCCTGTAGATTTGGCAGAGATTGAGGGGGAGATTGACACTAAACTCCCTGCTCAAGAAACAATTTATGAGATAGACTCTTTTGAGTAAGATAAGGAAAATGTTGCTTCTGATTAATATACAACTCAACATTCTTCTGAGCATCAAATGGCTGATTCTGAAGTCATAAAAGAGCTCAGGCTAGAGAAACACAATATCTGTGATGAACGTACATCAATTTAAGCAGATCAGATGTCAGGAACCTTCTTGGCTCAACTGAAAGGATTACTGGATGACCAAATAAGGTAACTGGTGCATTTTGTGGATGATTCAATCAAGGAACTCAGAAATGACCTCTCCACTGTGATCAAATCTATAATATTTTAGGTCAATCTACTGAAGGCCAAGATTATCAAATTCTTTTTGAGAGCAGCACCTACTATTACATTTACAGAGAGCAAGCTGGATGAAATCAGTAAGATCTAAACTAGGATAGTGAAAAATCTAACAATCACTGCCAATAACATGCTAGTAGTTCATAATGCTGAGAAAGAATTATTGGAAAGGCATAAGACTATTCTTAAAAGGATAATGGATGCATGCACCCAAGTATTAGATGATTATCTACTCAAATTCAAGAACCATGTCACCCTTGGTGTTAACTATCTAAATGGTCGGTTGACAAAGGTCAGCACCTCCCTGGCTACAAAGGTATCTGAAGAAGTCAAAAAGGGGGGAGAAGGAAGTGATTAGAACCAACACTGAGAATACTATATGGGTTTCTAATACTATCAGGGGATCTTTTCGCATGGAACAAGTTTCATATGAGAACATCCATATGATTCATGTCCAAGCACAAGATGCACTGAACCAGGGGCAACTAGGACAATACAATGATCAATATGCAGAACAATACAATACTCAAGATGGTGCAAAGTATGATATTCAAGATGGTGCACAGTTGGCTGAACTTCCTACATTCAGTCCCACTATTGAACAAGTGATAAGGGCCAAAGGAAAGTCTATTGCTGAGGAAGAAGAGGTAGTCAGGTTAAGCAAAAAGAGATGCAGGGAAGAGATGGAATCAAGGCTAGATTTTGAAAAGTGGAGTCCTCAATCCAGGACAATCATTCTATCTGCCTGGGAGCTAATCAAGAATAAGAACACAGAAAGGGGAAAGCTCTATTGCTCCCTAGAGTGGGACAAGCTGGGAAAGAATGAGGAAGAGAGAGGAAAGTTCAGAAAGGACAAGAGGCTAGGTACATTGCCACCTGATGTTGTGGAACCTACCATGTACTTCCCAAAACCATACAGTTACTTCCAGAGGAAAAAAGAAAAGGAGTTAGATGAGAAAGCAGAGATAACAGCCAAGAAGCTAAGCAGGGGCATAGTGATAAGAGAATCTGGAACTTAAAATTATTTCTTATTTTTCTTGTGTGTTGCAGAAAATGTATTTTGTATTATACACACTGCCTAAACATTATTCTTTATGTTAATGAAAATCATGTTTTTGAATGTGTATAATTTATTTCTTTTTTATTATAAAGTGTCTATCTACTACATATGTGTAAGTGTATATCATTGTCTAAGGTTTTGACTTCTTCAAATAGGAGGAGATTATTGGGTCCATTTATCACAATGTCCCATATTTGAAGAAGGTCTACAGGATAATGGTATACACATGTTTATATCTAGTGCATACCATAAGTTCAATATATGCATGTTACTTATTTCTTTGATTAGACAGGTTATCCAACTGACAATGACAGGTGGACATAAGACTGGATGCTGACAGGGCTAAAAATTTGTCTATGTCTAGAAGCATTGAGTAAAGGCAGTTCAATCAATGACAGATGGAGAGGAGCGTTGAGTAAAGACTAGATAATGTTTAGTCTAATCCTCAGCATTACAAGGGCAGAAATCTGGTTAAGTTAAGAAGTGTTGAGTGAAGCAAGTTCACTCAACTCCCAAAGCCAGAAGCATTGAGTAAAACTCAAGCAGTCAAAGCCGCAAAGAATCTGCCCAGAAATCTGTCTAAGTCCAGAAGTGTTGAGTGAAGGCAGTTCACTCAACTCCATGAATAGAAAGTGTTGACAGAACACAGTTCAGTAAGAGCCGCAGTATTGTGTGATATAGAATTCTAGCTAAGGACAAAAGCATTGAGTGATGTCAACTTACTTAATGCTTATTCAATAGAGAATCTGTCTAAGGACAAAAGCATTGAGTGAAGGACATTCACTCAACACCTCATCAATAAAACAAGCAGAAGCAGAAAGCGTTGAGTGAAGCCAACTCACTCAACGCCTTCATACAGAGAAAATTAGCTAAGTCCAGAAGCATTGAGTGAGGAAGGCTCACTCAATGCCTAATCAGTTAGATAATAAAAGTCTATATTCATTGAGTGATGACTGATCACTTAATGCCTAGTTTTGTAGAAACTTGACTGAGTGTTTTGGCATTGAGTGACAAGCCTTCACTCAACGCCTATGTTGAATTGTCTGAATTTGATTAATTCCACAAGTGCTGACGTCAACAAAAATTCAAATATTGCGAGAAGTGAACAATACTTGTCAAATGGCGCCACTTGCCTAGTGTACTACATTTAATGCTAAAGAAAAGTTGTAGCTACTAACTACAGGTGGGCCCATTGCTTAAAGAGCCGTTGTACGACGGGATAAAAAAAGAATAGATCAAAGAGAAGAAATTAACTTTTGGGAAAATAGCAGAACTCCATCTTCTTTCTCTTGACTGAGTTGTAGAGTTTGAAGAAGTAGTTCAGTCTTCTATTCTGAAACTTTAAGCAAGATGGTTATTGACCTACTCATCTTCAACAACAAGTTTAGAGAGCTTTCTCTCTGAGTTAGAAGTTGCAACACAAGAAAAACATAGTTGCAGTGTCTTCACAGCCCAAGCTGAACTACTCTTAATGATACATTCCTAGAGCTGTAAAGAAAGGAGGACTGAGCTATCTCAGTTCAGGAAGAGAAAGGCACAGAGTTTATTTCTCTGGTGACTTATATCAACAACAACCATTTCTTTCGGTAGGATCTTAACAGATCTAAGTTGTAAGCCTAAATCATAAAGTCTGAGTTATAAGGCCTTTGTGGCTGAGTTATAGGATTCATTTGTGAATCTTAGTGGTAGGGTATTTTGCCCAATTAAGATCTGGTTGAGATCTGAGGTAGGAGAGTCATTCTCTCTGGGTTTAGGGTTATGCTCCTAGCCCGAGTTGTCGGTCTTTGAGAAAAGTCTAAGGTAAGTTATTTGTGGATCAATGAGCTATAGGAGCATTATTTGCTCTGAGTTATAGGGCCTTAGGCCTGAGTGTAGGACTTGGAGAAGTCTGAGAAATCCTAAGGGATTTATGGTGTAAGAACATTGAGCCGAGTTTAGAGAAGTTGCTTGTCTAACAAATTATTAGAAAGGTGGGAGGGACAATGGATGTACCCATAATTGTGGGAACCACTATAAATTTCCTATGTGCTGGTTATGCAATCTTGAAAGCTAAATTAAAACAAATCACAACACACCAAAGAACTAAAAAGGATAAAAAGACCTAAAAACCTATTCACCCCTAGGTATTTAGCTACTCTTGAAACTAAATACTTTCACAGCTACTGCAGATTCTTACCAAACTGCTAGGATAGCTGCTAGATAGGCCGCTGGTCCAAACCACTAGACCGCTGAACAATCAGATCATTACTACTAGAAAGGCCAACCATCCTGTGTCAAGTTCCAACATACTTCATCATCCCCCTATTGAATCTTATGCATAAAATATGAATGCATGGGTTCTTAAATCTTTACTTTGAAATTATGTGTGTACGCTTATCATCATGCAGATTTTAGCATATGCATTCTAATAAAGGCCTAAATGCATGTTATGAGTGGCATATACATAAAATATTATGAATCCCATACTACATAATATCGCATATAAAGAAAATTAAAATCTAATGAGCATCCAGGTGATGATTGTTAAGTCGCCCAATTCAACTTAACAGTCACGTGTTTCTATGCCTATGAGAATCCATATACAATGTAAGACCCCATTTTTTTCTTTTTTAAACACCTGGGTCTTAGGCCCAGAACCGCCGCTTTGCAGTGACACCTTCAAGCCCTAAAGGGTCATCACCGCGAAACGTCGATTCTGCCGGCCGATTCGATCAAGGAAAAGCAACCAAAGTAGAGTAAACACAAGTGAGGTAAAAACTCTAACCAAAAGTCCACAATGAAATCACATCAGAGTAATAATATGTCCACGAAGGGAGAGTCCACAGAATATAAATGTACTGAAAATAAGGGCTTAAGCCCGATACATCAAATCCTCACTACATAGTCATTCAAGCGGAAGCAAAATAAAACACTACTAAGGTCAAGGACTCACAGTCCCAGCGGTCTGAACTCCTGAGCTAGACTGCCCTATCTCCAAACGCGCCGACCTCCGGGGCTGCTCCTCCATGCTTGGCTCCACGATCCCCTAAATGATGTGGTTCGAACATCGTTGCTCTATAAGACTAAGTCTATCATCACCCACCCCTTCCCCCATGACCCCTAGCTACCGATCGGAGAGGAAGAAAGGGGAGGACTTCAAGGTGGAGAGTAATCAAGAAACAGATGACAGAGGACCTATACTAGCAATTTTATAGTACATGTGGTAGTAAAGTAAAGTATGAAAACTAACCTTAACTTATGTGCGGAAACGCATAAGCCAAGGGATCTTCTGCATGGCTCCCATCGTTTAAAGAGTCCCATACCAATTTATACGTTGGGGTGTCGGTTATGAACAACAATATATATATATGAAGAATTTGACCTTATTTTATAAACTTGTCCACGCAAGCTATAGACCAAGGGGTCATTTTGCAAGTCCTATTTTGTGAGTGTTCCATACCACTTACACAATTGGTGACAGGGATTATATGCAATGATTATGTTATGACATGCAAGTGGGTATGATGCGATCATGCAAGTGAGACTCACCCACCCGACTCTATGTACACAGACCTTTAGTTCCCCCTTTATGGAGCCTCACATCCCAGGATACCTCCGTAGTGGCAGATGGAAGCGGTGGGTTGGGCCTCGCCCACCTCGAAACCAGTGAAGCACTACCGGTCAGACCTATCATACGCCTCAATGCTTGGTGCACGAAGCGTACTCTTACCAGCTGGCGCACCAGACTTCTGTTGGCGAAGTGCTAACCACACTTGTTGAGCAAATTTATTAGCGTCGGTCCATCGACCACTAACACCGATGGCCCACCACCTTATAACTTATGCACATGCAATATAAATACGTTTCCCACCGAGCCAAAGCTCACCGGGCCAACCTGCCCATCTCCAAAACCCCCAGGGCATCAGCCCTCATAAACCAACCTAGCATTCTGAGACATCAAGGAGAGTGAAAGTGAATTCCTAATTATGCTAGTTGCTCTTTATGGTTTATCACTCCTACAGTTTACGTTAGCCCAGGACTGCCCCCGGTATACCCCGTGAAGGGTTCTCAAAGGGCACTAGGAACTATGATTGTAGTTGAAGCCCATCGTTCCCTTTCGAAAGGCACTTATTGTTATTGGTTGCTTCTCATACCCATTCCCATTTCATATTACGCTAGATCTATCCTAAGGTGATTTTGACCTTCCCACTCCATGGGATAAGACGATCTTTCGTCGGTCCCGAGCACCACCTACACTAGTCAACCTCACACTCTTCTAATCCTGTCTTCAAATAATGAACTCCTGTATTCACCCAAACCAGCAACCTACTAAGGATTCCAACACTTGAATTTCACTAACACTCTAGTTCAGTTTTCGTAGTTACTATATGCAGACCACCCTATACTATATGAGATGTGTGAATGAGGTACACCGGATTGTCTTCCAAATCTTCTATAAAATTTACCGGACGTATACCATAACAATTTTAGTCTAAAAACAGAGATTCATAATTTTTCTAATTAATTTGATATTTATTGCTTTTTTCCCAAATGTTTGGCCATGGGCAATTTTGAACTTGAACTATATGATCTACTCAAGTAATGGCCACCCAAAAATTTTGATCTCTAATTAACGGTGATATAATACTAGATACTAATTTCAATAATTTTCTAGAAACTATTGGACCTCTAATTATTTTATCCAAAATAATTCCCTTAATCATATGTAAAGAAGGAAGTACCAAAATTATTCATCCTAAAATTATATAAAAATTACAGATTCTTGATATGGTACAAAAAGGGTCATTGTGCAAAAATCATAATTTTACAGACTTGCTAGACACCAAAATAAATTTAATTAAGTTTTCATAGAAACAATACTTAATGAAGCTACCCTTAGAAATAGTCTTCCAAATTCCCAAAAAAATTCATAGAGCTTTAAAACATAATAAAAAGTCCTCTAGCTAAATTTCATCAATTTCCAGCAAGTAGTTACTTCAAGATAAATTTCTAAGCAATTAATGCAAACTACTAGATTGTTAATGAAGTATTCAAAATAATAATCCTAAATTCATAACAAAATCTCCAGAGCTTGTTCTTGGCTTTAAACACTACTATACCGAAGTCTCATCACTGTTCAGTGAGTTTTAGTGACATTTTCTATCACTAAGTGGTGAGTTCTCTAAGCTAGGGTTACGGTTTTGAGGGGGTCAAAGGCTTCCAAACTCACTAAAATTTCAAACAGAGAGCCATAGCTACCCTATGATCCCTTCCACCAAGTGTCAAGTCGTTCCAAGGTCATTTGACCCCATGACCTTCAAACCCTAAAAATCTCCATAAAGGGGCCTAACCTAGGTCCCTAGGACTACCCAACCCCAAACCACCCCAAATCCAATAGTAGGGTGTTACAAGTCATATAAAATCAGTGGCCCAAAAATAGGTCTCTGTTGAGGTGATTGGACCACTTAAACACCAAAAGAGCATTTGGACCAAATTACCCTAATTATGGCAAGACTAGGGTTTGCAAGCTTCTAATTCAAACCACCTCCAAATATCATAAAATTTTAACCAGAGGTTAATAATGACCCCATGCATCATCCACCAAAATTTGGATGAGTTTGGAGTTCATTTGACACCTAAATTAATTTACCCAAGAGAAATTAAATTATTTACAAAACTATAGAAAAATTGTTCCCAAAAATTCTCATTTTTTGGCAGGGTCTAAATAAGTTCTAGGGTGACTCCCTGCCAAATTTCAGGTCATTTGGACCAAAGATGAGGTGTGGGCAGCCATTTCAATTTCTGTCCAACCATATGTATAGACCCCACAAAAATGAGTGCCCTGGTCAAACCAGGCACCCAAATTGGTTCAAACCAATTTTGCAGTAAACTAGACTCATCAGGCTAAAATTTCTATGTTGACCATTTCCTATGAAATTGCCTCTAAGTATTTTTAAAAATTAAAGACATTAAATATAAAAAGTGTGATAGAATGAAATAAAATGAAATATATAATCCTATAGTTTGAAATCTAATGTGGCACGATTCTTGGCACGGATCCTGTGGCCCGGGCTCATCGTTTACCTCCAGCCAACGATCCTGATTGCGCGCTACTGGGCAAACTTCAAACCTCCACAGCCGACCATCCGGCCACCTCCCCGGCCAACCACCGCCACCAACACCTCCGTTGAGGTGGTGGTTATCGACTGGCAGCGGCGCAGCCGCCGGAGGGGAAGATTCCAGCAGTTCTGCAAGGAAGTTTTTCGGCCCGAAACAATGAAAATAAAGATTTTGTTCAGGCTCAATTGAGCCCGAACCTTGAACTTCCTATGATCTACCCATGAGACAAGGAGAGGAGGAGGACCTTGTCGGCGGCTTGAAGGCGCGACGATCATCGGGAAACCATTTCCGATGGTGGCGCCGCTCAACTTCTGCAGCAGTACAGTGGTAGGGCTCGAAATCTTCAATAAAAGGTCGGGAAATGTTCCTCTTGGGCCACTAGTGGTGTTTAAAGGTTCGATTGAGGAGGGGAGAGGCCAAAACATCAATGTCCATTAATGCCATTGAAAGCATGGGCTCGTATTAGGGGGAAGGGGCTGAATTAGCCCCTTGGTGGCCGGGAAATGGCTGGAAACTTATCCCCTTCCCCAGGGGAGTTGAATTCAGCCATTAAGGGTGGCATTTGGCCTCCCTTGGCCGGGTTTGACTTGCCCCTTCATTCTCTCTTTTTCTCTCTCCTCCATTACCATGGAAATGGAGCTCCTCTCCCTCTCCTAGTCACCAGGTTGACTTTGTCAATCCTTGGGTCTATTGGCAGCCCACAGATACACATAATATTCCTAATGAAGCTATATGAGGGGGCTTGCGCTTATGCTAGCTCATTTGGGCTAGGTTGACCCAAAGTAGGCTTGGGTTTACTTTTGCCCTTTTAACCTTTAGGGTTTCCCCTAATGGGTCCCTGATGATCCTTTAATCTCCCCTAAGGCTTAGGTGGGGTGGGACAGGACCTACTAGGCACCTTGAGGGTAATATGACCCTTGGTAAGGGCACTTTGACCACTTTGGGGCTAGAGTTGACTTGGGTCATCTTGGCCTCTAGGACTAAACCCAATGTGTCCTCGATGACCCATAAACACCACTTTAGGTATAGGAAGGCTTGGGCAGGGTTGGTTGGGCATATTTGAGGCCAACTGCTCTTAGTTAGGACACCTTGCCCAATTTAGGCATTTGGTGGTCCTAGGTCAAATTGGTCATTTTGGGTCGACTCTAATGGACCCTTAAGGCACTTGTGGACCCTTCTAATAGGCTAGTGATGTTGTGGTGGGGTCATGAGGTCCTGGTGAAGCCCTAAGGTCAATCCCTAGGTTTGGTGATGAGGTTGTGCAATTGGCAGACCAAAGTGATTCTCACCTTGGCCCAAAACCATTCTTAGGGGTCTAGTTGGAAATGGGATGTTACAAATCCCAATAAACAAAACCAAGATTTCGTCCCTGAAATCAAGGTTAAGTATACGGGGGCTCCTATCGAAGAAAAGAAGCTTGTAACATCCCATGAGAAGTGAAAGATTACATCACGACGCCATGTTTGCTAAGTGTGGTTTAAAGGGAAGCTCAAATCTATGACTAATTCGCCCAATTGGCAAAGTCTAGACCCCACTAAACAAAAGATTAGCCCCTACTCTTGAAACTCCAGTCCTACTAGTTTAAAACAGGAAGGTAAATCGAACATCCTGAGAAGTTGTTAGGTATACCTGACTGAACAGCTCTGGATACTTTTGTCGCATCAGTTCCTGCGGTTTCCAGGTATGCTCCTCCTGGCCATTGTTCCTCCACAGGACTTTGACTAACGGAACCTTCTTGCGATGCAAGATCCGTACTCCTCTATCATCGATCCGAACTGGCTCCAAGTGAACTAACCTGTCTGAAGCTACCGGCCGATCTGTGGTCGAAATCTACTGCTCCGGGCATAGTAGAGCCCTCCTAAGTGAAGAAATGTGGAACACATCGTGTAAGCCTACCAATTCCGGTGGCAACTCCAGCTTGTAAGCTAGGGGCCCGACCCGCTCCAGGATCCTGTAAGGTCCCATATACCTAGGGCTGAGCTTCTTCTTCCGACCATGCACCCATGAAACTCCGTGCATGGGCCAGATCTTCAAGAAAACTTGGTCTCCCACCTGAAACTCTACCTGACGGTGTCGGGCGTCGTAGTACTTAGCCTGTCGGCTTTGCGCTTCATGCATTCTGTCCCATATCAGTCTAACCTGAGCCTCCTTATCTTCGACAAAATCCAATCCCAATACCTTCGGATCCTCGTCCTGAATCCATGAAAGCGGAGTCCTTCATCTCCTTCCATACAAGGCTTCAAAAGGAGCCATCCTTATGCTGGAATGGTAGTTATTGTTATAGGAGAACTCGACTAGTGGTAAAAGCTTCTCCCAAGGTTCGTTTCGATCCAAAATAAATATCCTTAGGAGGTCCTCCAATGTCCGGTTGGTGCGTTCTGTCTTCCCATCCGTCTGGGGATGAAAAGCTGTGTTGAAGGTCAGTCGCGTGCCTAAGTAAGTCTGCACGGATCTCCACTCCCTTGATGTGAACCGACCATCCCGATCCAACACGATCGTCCTGGGCACCCCGTGGTAACGAATGAACTGCTCTACAAATCTCCGCACCAGTACCCCAACCGAGTCATCTTTTCTTATTGGAATGAATCTTGCCACCTTCGTCAGCTGATCGACGATGACCCAAATGGAATAATTTCCCATCCGTGATCGGGGGAGGCCATGAATGAAATCCATCGCAATGTCCTCAAATTTCCACTCCATCACCGGAAGTGGTTGTGGCAATCCTGCGGGGTTCCTGCACTCTGCCTTCACAAGCTGGCATGCCTCGCAATGAGTCACGAAGTATGTAATGTCCTTCTTCATCCCTAGCCAAAACATCATCTTCTTCAAGTCTGCCGTCATCTTGGTGATCCCCGGGTGTATTGAATATCTGCTATAATGTGCCTCCACCATGATGTCCTCTCGAATCTGTCCTCCTGCGGGTATATAGACCCTGCCTCTAAAATATAGCAATCTATCTCTCGGTGAATAATCTCCCGTCGAACCCTCCTCCAAGGCTTGGAATATCGGCTCTGCCCATGCATCTGTCCTCTAACCATCCTGGATGCGGTCCCGAATATCATCTATGGTAACCATTGATGCTAGATACTCCATATATAGTTCTGGATAATTCTCGGACACTAGGGATATTTGCATACCTCAGAAAGACTGGACTAGCTCTATGGACATCAGATGTGGTCCCTTCCCTGAGGAATTCCTCTCTGGCTCAAAGCACCTGCCACCATGTTTGCCTTCCCGGGATGGTAGTGCATGGTGTACTGGTAATCTGATAGGAACTCCAACCAACGTCTCTGTCTGATGTTGAGTTCCTTCTGCGTGTCCACATATCTCAAATTCTTATGATCAGAGAAGATGTCACAGTGAACTCCGCAGAGGTAGTGTCACCAAATCTTCAGAGCAAAGATCACTGTACCCATCTCCAGATCATGCACTAGATAGTTCTTCTCATGTATCTTCAGCTATCGGCAGGCGTAGGCTATTACGTGGCCGTTCTGCATCAAAACGGCACCCATCCCCTTGTAGGAGGCATCCGAGTACACCTAGAATCCCTCCCTTCCCCACAGGAGAGCAAGAATGGGAGCCGAGGTAAGCCGACCTTTCAACTCCATAAAGGTCACCTCGCACTGTGGCGTCCAAACGAAAAGGGATTCCTTCTTCGTCAAGGATGTAAGAGGGAGTGCAATTCGGGAGAATCCTTTGACGTACTTCTAGTAATATCCGGCAAGTCCCAGGAAGCTCTGTACATCCGTGGCTGTCTTCAATGGTTGCCAATCCTACACTGCCCGAATCTTGGTCGGGTCTACTGCCAACCCAGCAACGCTGATAATATGACCTAAGAAGGCCATCTCCTTTAACCAAAACTGGCATTTGCTGAACTTTGCATACTGCTGGTGCTCCCGTAGCCTCTCTAGAGTCAAAGTCAGGTGTCATGTATGCTCCTCCTCCGTCCTTGAGTAGATGAGGATGTTGTCAATAAATTTGATGACCAATACATCAAAATACTCCTCAAATACCCTATTCATGAGGCTTATAAATGCTGACGGCGCATTTGTGAGCCCGAAGGGCATCACTGTAAACTTAAACAGTCCGTATCTACAACTGAAGGCGGTCTTCAGAATGCCCTCCTCTCGAATCCGTAGCTGGTAATAACCTGACCTCAAGTCAAGTTTCGAGAAGAAATGTGCTCCTTCCAGTTAATCGAATAACTCGTCAATCCGATGAAGTGGGTATATATTCCAGACCGTCATTCTATTCAGCACTCGATAATCAATACACAAGCGGAGACTTCCGTCCTTCTTCTTGACAAATAACACCGGGGCTCCCCACGATGAAGAGCTTGGCCATACAAACCCTGCCTCTACTAGTTCCTGCAACTGACTTCGAAACTCTATTAAATCTTTTGGGGCCATCCGGTAAGGGGCCCTAGATGTCGGCTTGGCCCCCGGAACAAGCTGTATCTATAAGTACTGCTCTCGGTGCGGAGGTAGTCCTTGCAGTTTCTCTAGAAAGATGTCAGCAAAATCTCGCACCACCGGGATGTCTGTCACAGACTCCTTGACCTCCGTCATCTCAAATAGAATCTGATAAACCTCCTCTCCCTGCAGATGGGCCTTAACGGCTTGTACTCAAGATAAGAGTATACGAGAGGCAGGTCTTATACCTTCGATGACAATGAAAGAGTCCCCATGCCTCACAGTGATCCTCTTTGCTTGGCAATCAATCTGGGCAGTGTTCCAGTGTAGCCATACCATGCCCAGAATAAAGTCATAGTCCGTCAACTTCAAAAGCATTGTTGGAGCCTCAAACGCCTTTCCACCGATTTCTACCTCCATGTTGCAGTGGTCTGAGGTAAGGAGTTCAGATCCATCGGGTAGTCGCACCCTCATCTCCGAGCCTGTGAATCACTCCACGCCTTCCAATCCTTCTACGAATGACTCCGACACGAAGGAGTGAGAAGCTCCGGTATCGAAAAGCGTGCAAGCAGGCTTGCCGCTGATGAAGACTATACCTGGGGTTGTTAAATGTCTTAGGATTCTATAACGAGTTTTTCTTTCCTATTTATCGAAAAGCGTGCGGGCAGATTGCCGATGTTGAAGACTATATGTTAAATGTCTTCGGATCTAGTAACGAGTTATTCTTTGCTATTTATTCTATCTAGTGAAATTTGTCAACTGAGAAAGGGGGAATTCTTTTTAAACAATTAAACATCTCGGCATACCTACTATGACCTGCTCTGGGTTCTGAGGTTGCGCAAGGTCCAAAGCATACACCTGCTCCCTTTCTTGTCTACGATCTCCCCCCTGGTATCCACGTCTTCGGCCACAACCTCGGCCTCCAAAATACTGCGCTGGCTGGGCAGCCGGTGGAGCTGGTGGGGGTGCCCTTCTCATAGGGCAATTTCTGCGGATGTGCCAAACCTGATGGCAGTGGAAGCACTCTGGCGAGGGATATGTCATTCCCCCGGGTCTTTGGCCCTCCCGTGTCTGAAGAGGTGGTGGAGCCACTACCACTAGATCCATTGTTTCCTGTCTGGCCTCCTGACAAGGCTAGTCCTCGACCCTTCTCCCGTCTGTGATACGGGCTCGTCTATGATCGTTCCTTGCTCCTCGACCCTGATCCTCCGCTGGCCATTTCTGTCCCCGAGTAGCTTGTCAATCACCCTCTATCATATTGGCCATCTCTAACACTTGAGGTATTGGCCCGTCAGATATGAATAGTAGGGCCTTTCTCAAGTCCTCCCGCGGGCCCTTATTGAACCTCTTGATGTATCCTGCCTCATCCAGCTGATAGGAGTCCGTAAACCGGGCAAAATGGTTGAACTCCCGGTTGTACTCTACCGATGTCTTATTTCCCTGCTTCAACTGTAGGAACCTATCCTCCAGCTCGTCCTTAGCCGACTGTGGAACAAAATGCTCCAGTAACGCGGCCCTGAACTCCACCCAAGTAATCTCTGCAATCTCCATATCCGTAAAAGTCGTGCCCAGCGATGTCTTCCACCATCTATTGGCGTGAGACTCCAAGCAAGAGACCGCCAATGGCACTCTCTCCTCCCAGGGGGACCGTAACCCGGTCAATATCTCGTATATAGTGTCCAGCCATTCTTTTGTCCGGACAGCAGACTCTGTCCCTAAGTAGGATGGGGGAGAGAGTCCTCAGAAGATGCTCAGCCAGTTGGCCCCCGAGTTTGGCTGCGGGACCGGAACCTGCTGAGCCCTGAAAGCCTCCAGAATGGCTGTCAGAGTCTGCCCCATCTCAAACTGCAGGAACGGAGTGGGGACTAGGGGAGCTGGTGCAACATTTGGAGTCTGCTGGACTCCGCCCTGTGGTGTAGGCTATGTTGGAGGCTGCATATCAAAAACCATCTGTAAGCAACTGACTCAAGCCTAATTAGCAGTGGACAATTACATGTGATCCCCACACAGTCACACCATGCTTCCGCTGGTAGTTTGTCCTCAAACTAAACCTGCGCGGGGGTGACCCAGGGATATGTGGACAGGTACTTTTCTGATCGAGGTTCCTCTGATACCACTTGTAAGACCCCTTTTTTTTTCTTTTTTAAACACCGGGGTCTTAGGCCCAGAACCGCCGCTTTGCGGTGACACCTTCATGCCCTTAAAGGTCATCACCGTGAAACGCCGATTCTGCCGGCCTATTAGATCACGGAAAAGCAACCAAAGTAAAGTAAACACAAGTGAGGTAAAAATTCTAACCAAAAGTCCACAATGAAATCACATCAGAGTAATAATATCTCCACGAACGGAGAGTCCACAAAATATTAATGTAGTGAAAATAAGGGTTTAAGCCCGATACATCAAATCCTCAGTACATAGTCACTCAAGAGAAAGCAAAATAAAACACAACTAAGGTCAGGGACTCACAGTCCCAGCTATCTGAACTCCTGAGCTAGACTGCCCTATCTCTAAACGGGCTGACCTCCGGGGCTACTCCTCCATGCTGGGCTCCATGATCCCCTAAATGAGGTGGTCCGAAAACTGATAGTCTATAAGACTAAGTCCTATCATCCCCCACCCCTTACCCCATGGCCCTTAGGCACCGAGCGGAGAGGAAGAAAGGGGAGGACTTGAAGGTGGAGAGTAATCAAGAAACAGATGACAGCGGACCTATACTAGCAATTTTATAGTACATGTGGAAGTAAAGTAAAGTATGAAAAGTAGCCTTAACTTATGTGCGAAAACGCATAAGCCAAGGGATCTTCTGCAGGGCTCCCATCGTATAAAGAGTCCCATATCAATTTATACGTTTGGTTGTCGGTTATTAACAGCAATATATATATATATATGAAGAATTTTATTTTAATTTATAAACTTACCCACGCAAGCTTATACACCAAGGGGTCATTTTGCAAGCCATATTGTGTAAGCGTACCATACAACTTACACAATAGGTGACAGGGGTTATATGCAATGATCATGTTATGACATGCAAGTGGGTATGATACGATCATGCAAGTGACTTACCCACCCGACTCTGTGTACACAGACCTTTAGTTTCCCCTTTTTAGAGACTCACATCCCAGGATACCTCCGTAGTGGCAGACAGAAGCGGTGGGTTGGGCCTCGCCCACCTCTAAACCAGTAAAGCACTACCGGTCAGACCTATCGTACGCCTCAACGTTTGGTGCACAAAGTGGACTCCTGCGTACTCTTGCCGGCTGGTGCACCGGACTTCTGTTGGCAAAGTGCTAACCACACTTGCCGAGCCAACGTATTAGTGTCGGTGCATCAACCACTAACACCGAGGGCCCATCATCTTATAACTTATGCACATGAAATATTAATACGTTTCCCACCGAGCCAAAACTCTTCAGGGCAACCTGCCCATCTCCAAAACCCCCAGGGCATCAGCCCTCATGAACCAACCTAGCATTCTGAGACATCAAGGCGAGTGAACGTGAATTCCTAATTATGCTAGTTGCTCTTATTTGTTTATCACTCCAACAGTTTACGTTAGCCCTGGACTGCCCACGGTATACCCCGTGAAGTGTTATTAAAGGGCACTAGGAACTATGATGGTAGTTGAAGCCTATCGTTCCCTTTCGCAAGGCACTTATTTTTATTGGTTGCTTCCCTTACCCATTCCCATTTCATATTACGCTAGATCTATCCAATGGTGATTTTGACCTTCCCACTCCACGGCATAAGACGATCTTTCGTCGGTCCCGAGCACCACCTACACTAGTTAACCTATCACTCTTCTAATCTTGTCTTCCAATAATGAACTCCTTTGTTAACCCAAACCAGCAACCTACTAAGGATTCCAACACTTGAATTTCACTAACACTCTAGTTCAGTTTCCGTAGTTACTATATTCAGACCACCCTATACTATATGAGATGTGTGAATGAGGTACACTGGATTGTCTTCCAAATCTTCTATAAAATTTACCGGAGGTCTACCATAACAAGTTTAGTCTAAAATCAGAGATTCATAATTTTTCTAATTAATTTGATATTTATTGTTTTTTTTCCAAATGTTTGGCCATGGGCAATTTTAAACATGAACTATATGATCTACTCAAGTAATGGCCACCCAAAAATTTTGATCTCTAATTAACAGTGATATAATACTAGATACAAATTTCCATAATTTTCTAGAAACTTTTGGACCTCTAATTATTTTATCCAAAATAATTCCCTAAATCATATGTAAAGAAGAAAGTACCAAAATTATTAATCAGAAAATTATATAAAAATTAGAGATTCTTGATATGGTATAGAAAGGGTTATTGTGCAAAAATCATAATTTTACAGACTTTCTAGACACCAAAATAAATTTAATTAAGTTTTCATGGAAATAATACTTAATGAAGCAACCCTTAGAAATAGTCTTCCAAAAATCCCATAAAAATTTACAGAGCTTTAAAACATAATAAAATGTCCGCTGGCTAAATTTCATCAATTTCCAGCAAGTAGTTACTTCATGATAAATTTCTAAGCAATTAATGCAAACTACTAGATCGTTAATGAAGTATCCAAAATAATAATCATAAATTCATAACAAAATCTCCAGAGCCTTTTCTGGCTTTAAACACTACTCTACCCAAATCTCATCAGTTTTCAGTGAGTTTTATTGACATTTTCTATCACTACGAGGTGAGTGCCCTAAGCTAGCGTTAGGGTTTTGAGGGGGTCAAAGGCTTCCAAACTCAGTAAAATTTCAAACAGAGGGCCATAGCTACCCTATGATCCCTTCAACCAAGTGTCAAGTCGTTTCAAGGTCATTTGACCCCATGACCTTCAAACTCTAGAAATCTCTATAAAGGGGCCTTCCCTAGGTCCATATGGCTACCCAACCCAAAACCACCCCAAATCCAATAGGAGGGTGTTACAAGCCATATAAAATCAGTGGCCCAAAAATAGGCCTCTGTTGAGGTGATTGGACCACTTAAACTCCAGAACAGAATTTGGACCAAATTAGCCTTATTATGGCAAGACTAGGGTTTGCAAGCTTCCAATTCAAACAACCTCCAAATATCATTTAATTTTAATCAGAGGTTAATAATGACCACATGCATCATCCACCAAAATTTGGATGAGTTTGGAGTTCATTTGACCCCTAAATTAATTTACCCTAGAGAAATTAAATTATTTACAAAAAAATAAAAAAATTGTTCCCAAAAATTTCGAGTTTTGGGCAGGGTCTAAATAAGGTATAGGTTGACTCCCTGCCAAAATTTCAGGTCATTTGGACCAAAGATGAGGTGTGGGTAGCCATTTCAATTTCTGTCAAACCATATGTATAGACCCCACCAAAATGAGTGCCCTGGTCAAACCAAGAACCCAAATTTGTTCAAACTAATTTTGCAGTAAACTAGACTCATCAGGCTATAATTTCTATGTTGACTATTTCCTATGAAATTGCCTCTAAGTATTTTTAAAAATTAAAGTCATTAAATACAAAAAGTGTGATAGAATGAAATAAAATGAAATATATAATCCTATAGTTTGAAATCTAATGTGGCACGAATCTTGGCGCGGATCCTGTGGCCCGGGCTCATCATTTACCTCCATCCAACGATCTTGAATGCGCACACCTGGGCTAACTTAAAACCTCCACAGCCGACCATCCGACCACCTCCCCGGCCAGCCACCGCCACCAACACCTCCGTTGAGGTGGTGGCTATCGACTGGCGGCGGCGCAGCCGCCGGAGGGGCGGATTTTGGCGGTTCTGCAAGAAATTTTTTCGGCCCGAAACCATGAAAATCAATATTTGGTTCAGGCTCAATTGAGCCTGAACCTTGAACCTAAGCATTCTTATGATCTACCCATGAGACAATGAGAGGAGGAGGACCTTGTCGGCGGCCTGAAGGCGCGACGATCGTCGGAAACCATTTCCGATGGTGGCGCCGCTCGACTTCTGCAATAGTATAGTGGGAGGGCATGAAATCATCAGTAAAAGGTCGGGAAATGTTCCTCTTGGGCCACTGGTGGTGTTTAAAGGTTCGGTTGAGGAGGGGAGAGGCCAAAACTTCAATGGCCATTAATGCCATTGAAAGCTTGGGGTCGGGTTAGGGGGAGAGGGCTGAATCAGCCCCTTGGTGGTCGGGAAATGGTTGGAAACTTCTCCCCTTCCCCAGGGGAGTTGAATCCAGCCATTAAGGGTGGCCTTTGGCCTCCCTTGGCCGGGTTTGACTTGCCCCTTCATTCTCTCTCTTTCTCTCTCCTCCATTACCATGGAAATAGAGTTCCTCTCTCTCTCCTAGTCACCAGGTTGACTTGGTCAACCTTGGGGTCTATTGGCAGCCCACACATACACATAATATTCCTAATGAAGCTATATGAGGGGGCTTGCGCTTATGCTAGCTCATTTGTGCTAGGTTGACCCAAAGTAGGCTTGGGTTGACTTTGACCCTTTTTACCTTTAGGGTTGCCCCTAATTGGTCCCTGGTGATCCATTAGTCTCCCCTAAGGCTTAGGTGGGGTGTGACAGGACCTATTGGGCACCTTGATGATCATATGACCCTTGGTAAGGGAACTTTGTCCACTTTGGGGCTAGAGTTGACTTGGGTCATCTTGGCCTCTAGGACTGAACCCAATGTGTCCTTGGTGACCCATTGACACCACTTTAGGTCTAGGAAGACCTGGGCAGGGTTGGTTGGGCACATTTGAGGCCAACTGCCCTTAGTTAGGACACCTTGCCCAATTTAGGCCTTTGGTGGTCCTAGGTCAAATTGGTCATTTTGGGTCGACTCTAATGGACCCTTAAGGCACTAGTGGACCCTCTAATAGGCTAATGATGTTGTGGTGGGGTCATGGAGTCCTAGTGAAGCCCTAAGTTCAATCCCTAGGTTTGGTGATGAGGTTGTGCCATTGGCAGACCAAAGTGATTCTCACCTTGGCCTTTGATTACCTGGCCATTTTTAGCTTCCTAGGGTTTTGTCATGACCTAGTCATGACCCAAAACCATTCTTAGGGGTCTAGTTGGACCTAAAGTAGTGTCAATCTGTGCTCCAATATACCTAGGGTTAAGCTGCTTCTTCCAACCACATACCGGTAGTCAACTCTAGTAGGCTTGGGTTGACTTTGACCCTTTTTACCTAGTCATGACCCAATTGGCAAAGTCTAGACCCCAATAAACAAAAGATTAGCCCCTACTCTTGAAACAAAAGTCCTACTAGTTTAAAACATGAAGGTAAATCGAACATCCTGAGAGGTTATGAGGTATACCTGACTGAACAGCTCTGGATACTTTTGTCGCAACAGGTCCTACGGTTCCCAGGTATGCTCCTCCTGGCCATGGTTCCTCCACAGTACTTTGACTAATGGAACCTTCTTGCGACGCAAGATCCGTACTCCTCTATCATCGATACGAACCGGCTCCAAGTGAACTGACCGGTCTGAAGCTACCGGCCCATCTGTGGTCGAAATATGCTGCTCTGGGCGTAGTAGAGCCCTCCTAAGTGAAAAAATGTGGAACACGTCATGTAAGCCTGCCAATTCCGGTGGCAACTCCAGCCTGTAAGCTAGGGGCCCAACCCGCTCCAGGATCTTGTAAGGTCCAATATACCTAGGGTTAAGCTTCTTCTTCCAACCACATACCCATGAAACTCCGTGCATGGGCCGGATCTTCAAGAAAACCTAGTCTCCCACCTGAAACTCTACCTGACGATGTTGGGCATCGTAGTACTTAGCCTGTCAGCTTTGCGCTTCCAGCATTCTCTCCCATATCAGTCTCACCTGAGCCTCGGTGTCTTCGACAAAATCCGATCCAAACACCTTCGGATCCTCGTCCTGAATCCATGAAAGCAGATTCCTGCATCTCCTTCCGTACAAGGCTTCATAAGAAGCCATCCTTATGCTGGACTGGTAGCTGTTGTTATAGGATAACTCGACTAGTGGTAAAAGCTTCTCCAAAGGTTTGTTTTGATCCAAAATACATAGCCTTAGGAGGTCCTCCAATGTCCGGTTGGTGCGTTCTGTCTGCCCATCCGTCTGGGGATGAAAAGTTGTGTTGAAGGTCAGTCGCGCTCTTATGTATGTCTGCACGGATCTCCACTCCCTCGATGTGAACCGACCATCCCGATCTGACACGATCGTCCTTGGAACCCCGTGGTAACGAATGAACTACTCTACGAATCTCTGCACCAGTACCCCAACCGAGTCATATTTTCTGATCGGAATGAATCTGGCCACCTTCGTTAGCCGATCGACGATGACCCAAATCGAATCATTTCTCGTCCGTGATCGGGGGAGGCCATGAATGAAATCCATCGCGATGTCCTCAAATTTCCACTCCGGCACCGGAAGTGGCTGTAGCAATCCTATGGGGTTCCTGCACTCTGCCTTCACCAGCTGGCATGCCTCGCAATGAGTCATGAAGTATGTATTGTCCTTCTTCATCCCTTGCCAAAACATCATCTTCTTCAAGTCTGCCGTCATCTTGGTGATCCCTGGGTGTATAGAATATCTGCTACAATGTGCCTCCGCCATGATGTCCTCCCGAATCTGGCCTCCTGTGGGTATATAGACCCTGCCTCTGAAATATATCAATCCATCTCTCAGTGAATAATCTCCCATCGAACCATCCTCCAAGGCTTGGAATATCGGCTCTGCCCATGAATCTGTCCTCTGTCCGTCCCGGATGCGGTCCCGAATATCATCTATGGCAACCATCGATGCTAGATACTCCATATACAGTTCTGGATCATTCTCGGACACTAGGGATATCTGCATATCTCTGAAAGACAGAAATAGCTCCTTGGACATCAGATTTTGTCCCTTCCCTTAGGTATCTCCTCTCCGGCTCAAAGCATCTGCCACCACGTTCGCCTTCCCGAAATGGTAGTGCATGTTGTACTAGTAATCCGACAGGAACTCCACCCAACGTCTTTGTCTGATGTTGAGTTCCTTCTGCGTGTCCACATATCTCAAATTGTTATGATCAGAGAAGATGTCACAGAGAACTCCGAAGAGGTAGTGTCGCCAAATCTTCAGAGAAAAGATCACTGTACCCATCTCCAGATCATTCACCGGATAGTTCTTCTCATGTATCTTCAGCTGTCGGGAGGCGTAGGCTATTACATGCCCGTTCTGGATCAAAATGGTACCCATCCCCTGATAAGAGGCATCCGTGTACACCTAGAATCCCTCCCTTCCCCACGGAAGAGCGAGAATGGGATCCGAGGTAAGCCAACCTTTCAACTCCACAAAGCCCGCCTCGCACTGTGGCTTCCAAAAGAAAGGGGATTCCTTCTTCGTCAGGGATGTAAGAGGGAGTGCAATCCGGGAGAATCATTCGTTGTACTTCCAGTAATATCCGGCAAGTCCCAGGAAGCTCCGTACATCTGTGGCTGTCTTCAATGGTGGCCAATCCTGCACTGCCCGAATCTTGGCCGGGTCTATTGCCAACCCAGCACCGCTGATAATATGACCTAAGAAGGCCACCTCCTTTAACAAAAACTGGCATTTGCTGAACTTCACATACAGCTGGTGCTCCCATAGCCTCTCTAGAGTCAAATTCAGGTGTCGTGTATGCTCCTCCTCCGTCCCTTAGTAGATGAGGATGTCGTCAATAAATACGATGACAAATACATCCAAATACTCCTCGAATACCCTGTTTATGAGGCTTGTAAATGCTGACGGTGCATTTGTGAGCCAGAAGGGCATCATTGTAAACTCAAACAGTCTGTATCTACTACTGAAGGCGGTCTTCGGAATGTCCTCCTCTCGAATCCGTAGCTGGTAATAACCTGACCTCAAGTCAAGTTTCGAGAAGAAATGCGCTCCTTCTAGTTGATCGAACAACTCGTCAATCCGTGGTAGTGGGTATGTATTCCGGACCTTCAGTCTATTCAGCACTCGATAATCAATACACAAGCGGAGACTTCTGTCCTTCTTCTTGACGAATAGCACTGGGGCTCCCCACGGTGAAGAGCTCGGCCGAACAAACCCTGCCTCTACTAGTTCCTGTAACTGACTTTGAAACTCTGTCAACTCTTTCGGGGACATCCGGTAAGGGTCCCTAGATGTCGGCTTGGCCCCCGACACAAGCTGTATCTGGAAGTCCTGCTCTCGGTGCGTAGGTAGTCCTGGCAGATTCTCTGGAAAGACGTCAGCAAAATCTCGCACCACCGGGATGTCTGTCACAGACTCCTTGACCTCCGTCATCTCAAATAGAATCTGATAAACCTCATCTCCCTGCAGATGGGCCTTAATGGCTTATACTGAAGATAAGAGTATATGAGAGGCAGGTCTTATACCTTTGATGACAATGAAAGAGTCCCCGTGCCTCACGGTGATCCTATTTGCTTGGCAATCAATCTGGGCCATGTTCCAGTGCAGCCATACCATGCCCAGGATCAAGTCGTAGTCCGTCAACTTCAAAAGCGTCGTTGGAGCCTCAAATGCCTTTCCACCGATTTCTACCTCGATATTGCAATGGTCCGAGGTAAGGAGTTAAGATCCATCGGGTAGTCGCACCCTCATCTCCGAGCCCGTGAATCTCTCAACGCCTTCCAATCCTTCTACGAATGTCTCCGATATGAAGGAGTGAGAAGCTTCGTTATCGAAAAGCGTGCGGGCAGATTGCCGATGTTGAAGACTATACCTGGGGTTGTTAAATGTCTTCGGATTCTATAACGAGTTATTCTTTGCTATTTATTCTATCTAGTGAAATTTGTCAACTGAGAAAGGGGGAATTCTTTTTAAACAATTAAACATCTTGGCGTACCTACTATGACCTGCTCTGGGTTCCGAGGATGCGCAAGGTCCAAAGCATACACCTGCTCCCTTTCTTGTCTACGATCTCCCCCTGGTATCCACGTCCTCGGCCATGACCTCAGCCTCCAAAATACTATGCTGGCTGGGCAGCCGGTGGAGCTGGTGGGGGTGCCCCTCTTATAAGGCAATTTCTGCGGATGTGCCCAACCTGATGGCAGTTGAAGCACTCTAGCGGGGGATATGTCATTCCCCCGGGTCTCTGGCCCTCCCGTGTCATAAAAGGTGGTGGAGGCACCACCACTGGCTCCCTTGTTTCCTGTCTTGCCTCCTAACGAGGCTGGTCCACGACCCTCATCCCATCCGTGATACGGGCTTGTCTCTGATCGTTCCTTGCTCTTCGACCTTGATCCTCCGCTGGCCGTTTCCGGCCCCGAGTAGCTTGCCAATCAGCCTTTATCCTCTTGGCCATCTCTAAGAACCGAGGTATTTGCCTGTCAGATACGAATAGTAGGGCCTCCCTCAAGTCCTCCCGCATGCCCTTATAGAACCACTTGATGTATCCTTCCTCATCCAGCTGATAGGAGTCCGCAAAATGGGCAAAATGGTTGAACTCCCGCTGGTACTCTACCACTCTCTTATTACCCTACTTCAGCTGCAGGAACCTGTCCTCCAGCTCATCCTTAGCCGATTGTGGAACAAAATGCTCCAGTAATGCAGCCCTGAACTCCTCCCAAGTAATCTCTGCAATCTCCATATCCATAAAAGTCGTGTCCAGCGACGTCTTCCACCATCTATTGGCGTGAGACTCCAAGCAAGAGACCACCAATGGCACTCTCTTCTCCCAGGGGCACCGTATCCTGGTCAATATCTCGTACATAGTGTCCAGTCATTCTTTTGTTCGGACAGCTGACTCTGTCTCTAAGTAGGATGGGGGAGAGAGTCCTCGGAATATGCTCAGCAAGTTGGCCCCCAAGTTTCGCTGCGGGACCGGAACCTGCTGAGCCCTGAAAGCCTCCAGAATGGTTGTCAGAGTCTGCCCCATCTCCGACTGTAGGAATGGAGTGGGGACCGGGGGAGGTGGTGTAACATTCGGAGTCTGCTGGACTCCGCCCTGTGGTGTAGGCTGTGTTGGAGGATGCATATCAAAAACCATCTGTAAGAAATTAACTCAAGCCTAATTAGCAGTGGATAATTACATGTGATCCCCACATGGGCACACCACGCTTCCGCTTCTTTGTTTGTCCTCAAACTAAACCTGCGCGGGGGTGACCTAGGTATTTGTGGACTAGTACTTTTCCGATCGAGGTTCCTCTGATACCACTTGTAAGACCCCTTTTTTTTCGTTTTTAAACACCGGGGTCTTAGGCCTAGAACCGCCGCTTTGCGGTGACACCTTCAAGCCCTGAAGTGTCATCACCGCGAAACACCGATTCTGCCTACCGATTCGATCAAAGAAAAGCAACCAAAGTAGAGTAAACACAAGTGAGGTAAAAACTCTAACCAAAAGTCCACAATAAAATCACATCAGAGTAATAATATCTCCACGAAGGGAGAGTCCACACAATTTAAATGTACTAAAAAAGGGCTTAAGCATGATACATCAAATCTTCACTACATAGTCACTCAAGCGGAAGCAAAATAAAACACTACTAAGGTCGGGGACTCACAGTCCCAGCTATCTGAACTCTTGAGCTAGACTGCCCTATCTCCAAACGGGCCGACCTCTGGGGCTGCTCCTCCATGCTGGGCTCCACAATCTCCTAAATGATGTGGTCTGAAAACCGTTAGAATATAAGACTAAGTCTTATCATCCCCCACCCCTTCCCCAATGGCCCCTAGGCACCGAGCGGAGAGGAAGAAAGGGGAGGACTTGAAGGTGGAGAGTAATCAAGAAACACATGACAGCGGACCTATACTAGCAATTTTATAGTACATGTGGCAGTAAAATAAAGTATGAAAAGTAACCTTAACTTATGTGCGGAAACGCATAAGCTAAGGGATCTTCTGCAGGGCTCCCATCTTATTAAGAGTCCCATACCAATTTATACGTTGGTGATGGTGATGACGGCCCTCAATAAGTTGAAGACGAAGACGACATGCTTACGGAAATTATCTCTCCGCCTCCAAGTAAATATTTGCGGCGCTGTGATGATCATGTGGAGCGACGCCAAAAGATCCGCCCGCGGCACAAACCAATCTTATGATAGCTTAATTAAATCATTTTTATGTTTCTTTAATTTGCAATGTCTATGGCAATGTTTATTTCATGTTGTGTTTTAGTTTAATGTGTGTTGTTTTTATTTATTTATTATGGGCTGCAAATAGCCGAACTCTTGATGTAGCCAATATATAGTCAAGTATGTTTTCATTATGGATTAGTGAATGATAAAATATTGAAACCCTAATCCTATCTTGAGCAGCCCCCTCTCTTTCTCCTTCTCTCTCCTTGGCCGCCCCCTCTCTCCCTATTCCTCTTGGCCGCCGGACTTCCTCATCCTCCCCCCCTCCTTTTTGCCTCTCGGCCTCGTCTTTCTACTCCTCTCCCTCTCCTCCTTCTAGCATCCCAACATCTCCCTTCTCTATAAACATCAAGCTCGGCCTTCCTCCACCATAGCCGCCAACCACCTCCTCCTCATCCACCAAACCTGGCCACACTCCTTATCCCCCTCACAAAACAGAGCAGCCCTCCACCATCAGATTTCCCGAGCCCCTCTTTCCCCTAAGCCGTCAGCTACCTCTCAACTCCACCTCTCTATAGGCTCGGTCACCACCTCCCCCTAAACGACCCTCCATCTCCTCCAAACCACAAAACAGGCCACAATTCCTCAACCGTACCCGACCACCAACAAGAAGACTTCCCATTGAGGATCTCCAACACTGGCGTGAAGCGACAAAGGCGAGAAAGATTTTCATCTCCTTCCGGCGCAACTCCGGCGGAGCCGTTGAGGGATGATCCAAGTAGAGAGTAATCGGAATCACCCATTCTGATTGGGTAATGAATCCTTCCTACCTCCCGTGTGATTTCATTTCTTAGATTAAGTTTTGTGGTGGATTTATCTTTGGTGTTGTTTTAAATAACCTTGAATGGTATCGAAGATTTCTTTGCATGCTTTGCAATTCCCTTTATTATCGTTTTATATTCGAGAAGGTTTGGCGAACCTCATTTGGCTTTTGTTGGGAGAGATCTACCCATTCTGAATCGAACTTTTTCGGTAGAACTCTTTTGGTACAACACCGCTCGGTCGGACCAAATATTGGTCCTTTTAGCTCGATCGAACATTGGCCTTATTGCCATTGTTGAATCCAAACCGGATTGGCTACCCGTCTGCTAGCATAAAATTGATAGACTTAATTGCATGGTGTCGCGTAGAGCGATTGTGCGAGTGTAGGGATTGGATCGAAAAGTGGCGTGGCGTTGGACCGTAGTTCTATTCGGTGTGAAACGTGCAAGCCTACATCAATTTGATATCAGAGGGAGGTTTACGTCAATGTCCTAATTGGCACCCCTCCCCCATCTTGTTGGCATGTTACCCACACTTCTGTTTGCACGTTAGTTATCAAAATCACAAAAAATTATTTTTTTTGGTCTGCCAATAGCGGCTTAAATTTCTTATTTTTCAGCAAAAAAATCAAAAAAAAAATTTAATTAATAACCTTCATTTTTTATTCCTCAAGAAAATATATTTTATATTAATATTACCCTAGTGGTTAAGCGGGAACAATTCCTACAATCCTAATTTATTTGGGTCAGTTTACTTTTCTTTGCATGTGCACTATCGGATCGAGTTTTCTCTCTGGTTCTTACGATTATGGCCTATGACGTTCACGTTTCCTGTTTGGACTATTGGTATAAAAAATCCATGGCTAAGCCTCCCCCTAGGCAACGCCATATTTATCTTACCTATGACGGTTTAGGGAATCCGAAAAATTTTAGGGATTGGCTTAAGGAGATAGAACTTCATTTTGACTATCGCGAATGGGAGGACCTCCAAAAGGTTCACTTCGCCCGAGAGCGGTTAGTAGGTCGAGCCCAGTCATTTTGGATAAATGAAGAGCGTCGTGTTGGTAATTATAAACACACGTGGTGGGTGATGCATAGCCTCCTCTCGGATCAATTTGATCCCGCCAATCTCCATACTACTAACGCCAAACCTTTGAGTGAGTATCGTTATGGCGCTAGTTCCATACCAAACTTTAGGACGGACTATAAACCTAACGCCCAGATCAAACGGCACATAACTGATGATTTGGCTCCCCTTCAACAAGGGAATAAGTCGGTCTCAGAGTACATGCAACTATTTAAGGATATGATGGTTAGGAGCGGTGTGAAGGAATTGCCTGAGATGACCCTCTCTAGGTTTTATAGGGGGTTAAACCCTCACATCCAGAGTAAGTTATTGCGTTATTTGCACACCGACCTAGACAGCACCTTTAGTACGGCGTTGGAAATTGAGAAGCACCATATTCCTAGGCCTAAGGTTTCCTCATTTCGGACGACCATTACTTATGAGTCTAGTGGCATATCTGATTTTGGATCTATTGAGCGATATCCGCCGATTATGCATGTAGACCTTTTTGAGTCTCCCCCTGAGTTGTCTAGTCTAGTTGTTGACTCACCTGTTGAGTCTAAGGTAATGTCTAGGATCGTGCACGTCACTGAGGACGAGGCTGTTACCTCTGACGATTATAGCGACGATGAGGATATTGGTTACTCGAGTGACCTGGATGAGGATTTCACCTCTGAGGAATCCTCTCCACTCCCCGTCGACGATATTTTGGAGCCGTCTCCCTTGGTTATTATGGAGTCAGTAGAGTCACCTTACATTGAGAGTTTACCTAGTAGTGACTTGGAGGATGACCTGTTCGAACTCGAGCTGGTTCCTTTTAGACCGAGATATGTTGAAGGTTGTTCTGATGACCCTATTGTATTGGACGTTCTGACTGATTGGGAAGCTTTAACGTTTGTGAACGACTTATGTTTGGATAATTTTAGCGCTATGAGCCCGAACGATAGCTCCTTGATGAAAACACCTTTATCTGAAGTTCCTAAATTAAAATTTCCATCGGGCTTGATTTTCCCCTTGTATGAGACCATTATCGTTTCTAAATTAATCGACGAGACTAGCGTGTTAGACAAAATGGTAAGCGAGGAAGTGGTATTTTTGGACGATTATTTAGTCTTACCCCCGGTTGAAAGTTCTTTGATGTTAGCTTCGATTGGTAAAATTAATTCTGATTTGGATTTTCCGAGTTTGATTTCACCAACCCTTCCTCCTATTTTTGTGCCCGCTTTCGTAGATGTAAGACCCCCCTCCCGGAACACAACACACGACACGAGGGGAGTCTTATGCCCGAAATAGCCGCCTTGCGGTAGCACTAACATACGGGTTAGCCTTTACCACAAGACGCCTATTCCGCCGGCTACAATCCATATCACAACAATTATGCCAACCCAACCATAACAGAAAAGTAAAGCTAAAAGCAGTTCAGTTCACAGCTAAGTTAAAGTCCAAAAATAGCGGAAGATAACAAGCACAACAGGCTTGCACAAAAGAAACAAGAGTCTAGAAATGTTTTGCCAAACGGCTACATGAAAACACTCACTACTGTCACTGACGGTGCCGATGGCACCACCACCTCAGGTCCTATCATCCGGGCCTGGCTGTCCTGCTGCATAGTCCGTTGCCGCTCTACCCGCGGGGTTTCCTCCTAAAAAGGAAGACGTAGCAACCGTTAGTCATAAGACTAAGTGGTTTCACATCCGCTCCCCCGGCGACTCCTCGGCACCGGGCGGAGAAAGGAATACAGGTACAATATATATACATAAGCAAGTAAACAAGCAGGTGACAGTAAATATGGTGAAGTATAAACTACGCTACACAACTAGCAGTTCTACAAATATCCATATAAATGACAGCAGGTATAAGTAATCAGAATAGCAACTTAACTTATAAGAGTGCCCATACAAACTTATAAGTTAAGGATCGGCTTAACAGTAAAGGAACTCATCGTATAAGAGTGCCCATACAAACTTATACGATGAGGATCTTGTGTATGCAATGAATGACATGTTATGAATGTTATGTTATGACCGACTCATGCGCACGCACATGCAAGTTGCTATGTCGACACAGACTAGAAGTTCCCACTTTTCGAGCAGGTAGCTAACCTCTCAGGCGTCGTCCGTCGTGGCCAGACGGCGACAGTGGAGCGGGCGTCTCCACTACTAGGTGGTATCACACTACCTATCCTAGGCCCCCGTACGCCTCAACGCTAAGAACACAACAGCGGAGCTCACATGCGTACTACGGCTCAGAAGGGGTCTTGGGTAAATGTGCACCAAGAACACAGCCCAACCTGGCCTTTGATTTCGAACCGGATGGAACCTCGGAAACGCACGAGGTGCAAGCCCAACCGTTCTCATGGCACGGAGGAGATCTCGGGTTATGGACACCAAGTATCTAACCCTACCGCCCAAGGTCTACCCATTGGCTCCCATCGGTGTGACGACTGGCGAACCCGTAGACCTGCCACAATCATTATCTCAACACCGCGACACGATGAATCGTCGCACATCACATGCCCCAAAACAACTCACTCGATGCTACCCGTAGGGAGACTTCAATTCTAAGCATCGGTTGTTAATAAACCCCTTGGGCTCGGATTACAGTTACAAAATACTCTTCACATAGTGTTCGTCATGTTCACGCCCACCTATTCAATGATTTCACCTCAACACTACGTACAATAGATATGTTCAACGCCAATTTGTATAAATATATCCTTTACCAATAGCAACTCCTAATATCTAGCCTTCCCATCCAATCCATTTCTCTACCATTGCATGGTTATCCCTTATTACACAACCAAATGAGTAACCATACTAAATTATAGTAACAACGACATTATAGTTATGTGGGAGCAAGATATCACATGAGCAAATCACAATCATTGCAAGAGTGCTAACATTATAATTTAACAAGTGCATTAACATAGGATAGTCCAATACTAAAACTGGGATTCCCGGAGCTACAGGAATCCGATCACAATGCACAACCCCTCGTTGGAAAGGTATTCGCGAGGGCTACGACTTTCGTGTTGAGTCGATCGCCCAGATCTGGTCGCAACATACCAGAAATTCAACTCGAATACGTACAGGAAACAGTTTCCTGTACAGGAATTTTCCCGAACGCAGCGGACTCGAACCAGCTTTCCCGTGGCTACAGGTATCGCATGGAAATGAGCAACCCCTCGTTGGAAAGGTAATTTCAAGGGCTACGACTTTCGTGTTGAGTCGATCACCCAGATCTGGCCAGAACACCTCCGAAATTGGCCACGAAGGTTGCCGCGTGCAGAAATCAGATTTCTGCACGCATCTTAAGGCGAGATGAACGGCATCCGTTCATCTTCTTCCTTGCAACGACCTCGCATAAACTTCTCCAGAAATCACACCCAACCTTATTTCTCCTTTCAAAGCCAAACCCCCAACGAAAACCCCTCTCATCTCCACTTTGAAGGATGAGAAGGTTGAGGGAGACTAAGCCTAAAACCTAGGCATGGCTTATCCTAAGAACTCTCCTCCTCACCATCAAGACTCTATGGAGTCGATGTCTCTCCTATAATAACTATAGATCTAGCACCAAGGGAGAGGGGAGGAAGCTCACCTCAAGTCCAGCGGTACCACCATGGCCGGCCATGAGCCTCGCACTCCTTCGCGGCGGCATTGTTTTTCCCTTGACGGTGGCGGCGTTTTGATTCCTCCAAGGATGGCTCCGGCAAGCTCTTCCTCCTCCTCCAGCCAAGAACCCTCTCAGGAATTTCGGGGCAGAAGAAAGGAGATGAAATGCTAGGGTTTCCCAACTTTTTCCTTTTTATACATCGCAGACACGGGTAGGCACACGGCCGTGTTCCTACCCGTGTTCAGGTGACACGGCCGTGTGGCATGCCGTGTCTAGGGCCGTGTTCCTCCCAGAACCACTTTCTGCCAGGTCAGGGTTGCGGCACACGGGTAGAGACACGGCCGTGTCCCGACCCGTGTCCTTGGCACACGGCTAGGGACACGCCCGTGTCCCAACCCGTGTCCTTGGCACACGGCTAGGGACACGCCCGTGTCCCAATGCCCGTGTACCTCTCTGACTGGTAAGCCTATTTTTATGAGGCACACGGGTATGGACACGGCCGTGTCCATACCCGTGTCAGCCAAAAATGCTGTTTTGCCTTGTTTTCCTCATTTCCCGCACGTCCGCACCTGTTCACCCACATCCCCCATTGGGCTCACCACAGCCCCCTTGACTCAAATACGCAATCAAGGGGCCTAGCGCGAATTGGGACGTTACAAATCCTATAAACAAAATAAAAGATTTCGTCCCCGAAATCAGGGTAAGGCTATGGGAGTGAAACACATAAAAAGGGAACTATGCTTTCAAATAAAATTTTTACCTGGAGTAAATAATTCCGGATAGCGCTCTTGCATCAAATCCCTTGGCTCCCATGTGCACTCTTCCTTCCCGTGATTAGACCATAGCACCTTCACCAAGGGAACACTTTTGCGGCGCAAGGTCCTTGTCTCGTTATCAACGATCCGCACCGGCTCCAGTCGCACAGACCTATCAGACGCCACGGCACCATCCGCCGTGGGGATATACTGTTCAGGTCGCAACAAAGCCTTCCGAAGCGACGATACGTGGAACACGTCGTGAAGGTTCTCCAGCTCCGGTGGTAACTCCAATCGATAGGCCAGAGGGCCAATCCTTTCCACTACAACATAGGGCCCAACATACCTTGGGCTGAGCTTCTTGACTCCACGTACTCGTGACACTCCGTGCATCGGTCGAATCTTCAGGAACACCTTATCACCCACTTGAAACTCTACCATACGGTGCCTTGCGTTGTAATATTTTGCCTGTCGGCTTTGAGCCTCTAGCATTCGATTCCGGATCAACCTAACCACCGCGTCCGTGTCATCAATATACTCATTTCCCAATGTCTTCGGATCTTCGTCTTGCACCCAGGACAAGGGTGTTCTACACCTCCTTCCATACAAAGCTTCGTGAGGTGCCATTCCAATACTAGCTTGATGACTGTTATTATAAGAGAACTCCACGAGAGGTAAGAGTCTCTCCCATGGTTCTCCTTTATCTAGCACACACAACCTCAATAGGTCCTCCAATGTTCGGATGGTTCGTTCAGATTGCCCGTCCGTTTGTGGGTGAAAGGCTGTGCTAAAGGCGAGGCGCGAGCCCAAATAAGCCTGTACAGCCCTCCATTCTCTTGAAGTAAACCGACCATCCCGGTCGGAGACGATCGTCTTGGGCACACCATGGTACCGCACAAATTGTTCCACAAAGAGACGCACTAAGACGCCCACTTGCGCCTCCTTCCTCATTGGGATAAATCGGGCTACCTTGGTCAACCGGTCAACTATCACCCACACAGAATCATTCCCGAGCGCGAGCGAGGTAACCCGTGGACGAAGTCCATGGAGATGTCCTCAAATTTCCATTCGGGGATGGGCAACGACTGTAGCATTCCACCGGGGCTTCGGCACTCTGCCTTCACCATTTGGCAGGCCACACAATGAGTAACAAAGTACTTGACATCCCTCTTCATGCCCGGCCAACACATCGTCTTTCTCAAATCGGTGTACATCTTCGCGATCCCCGGGTGCACCGAGTACTTGGAGCAATGGGCCTCCTTTAGAATATCCTCCCGAATGTTGTCACCTTCGGGGATGTAAAGCCGTCCACGAAAATGGACGAGGCCGTCTTTTAGGGAGTATTCTTCCGTAGTCCCATCCTCCATTGACTTGAAAGCCGGGGTTAAAGCCGCATCCTTCTTTTGTTCCGTACGGATCCGGTCTCGTATGTTGCAAACTATACTCATCGCGGCCAAATATTCGGTATACTCTTCCGGTTGATTCTTAAAGACCAAAGTGATTTCCATCTCTTGCAACGTCCGGATTAACTCCATCCTCATCAAGCGGGATTCCGTGCTCGCTTCCGGCGCTTTCCGGCTCAAGGCATCAGCTACGGAATTAACCTTCCCGGGGTGGTAGTTCAAGGTGAAATCATAGTCGCACAAGAACTCCAACCACCGCCGCTGTCTCAAGTTTAACTCCTTTTGGGTGTGAACGTACTTCAGATTTTTGTGATCCGAGTAGATCTCGCAGTGGACGCCGTATAAATAATGCCTCCACATCTTCAAGGCGAATACCACCGCTCCCAACTCTAGATCATGCACCGGGTAGCTGGCTTCATGCTTCTTCAACTGTCTTGAAGCATAAGCGATCACATGCCCATTCTGCATCAACACAGCTCCCATCCCTTGATACGACGCATCCGTGTAAACTTGAAAGCCCTCCTTCCCAGATGGAAGAGCTAGGATGGGTGCAGTCGTCAATCTGTCTTTCAACTCTTGGAATGCAGCTTCGCACTGGGGTGTCCATTCAAACGGCACACCCTTCTTGGTCAGCGTAGTAAGGGGAAGGGCGATCTTCGAGAAGCATTTCACGAACTTGCGATAGTACCCGGCAAGTTCAAGAAAGCTTCGTATGTCGGCCGCTGACTTCAATGGCGACCACTCCTTCACGGCCCGCACCTTGGCCGGATCTACTGCTAGCCCCGCCCCACTAATCACATGGCCCAAGAACGCGACCTCTCGAAGCCAAAACTCACATTTGCTGAACTTGGCAAACAAAGTGTGCTCCTTTAGTTTCCTCAGCACTAAAGTTAGATGTTCGGCGTGTTCTGCTTCAGTCTTGGAGTAGACTAGGATATCATCGATGAACACGATGACAAAGATGTCCAAATAAGGGCCGAACACCTTGTTCATCAAGCTCATAAAGGCGGAAGGGGCGTTTGTGAGCCCAAACGGCATCACGGTGAATTCATACAAACCATATCTCGAACTGAACGCCGTCTTCTGAATGTCATCTTCTTGTATCCTCAGCTGATAATATCCCGAACGCAGATCTAACTTGGAGAACCAATACGATCCCACCAATTGATCGAATAATTCATCAATGCGCGGTAGGGGATAGGTGTTCCGCACCGTTAACCGGTTCAACTCTCGATAATCAATACATAACCGCAAGGTGCCATCCTTCTTTTTGACGAACAAAACGGGCGCTCCCCAAGGCGACGAGCTTGGGCGAACGAACCCTGTTTCCACCAATTCCTGAAGCTGGACTCTAAACTATGCAAGTTCCTTCGGAGCCATTCGGTATGGAGCTCGCGAGACGGGCTTGGCACCCGGAATTAGCTTGATTTGGAAGTCCACTTCCCTATGCGGGGGTAGTCCTGGCAATTTCTCGGGAAATACCTCGGGAAATTCTCGCACCACCCGCACATCCTTGACCTCTAATGTCAATTTCTTCAACTCGAAGCAAATTACATAGACCTCGTCCCCTTCCATATGAGATTTCATAACTTGGATTGAAGATAATAATTTACGGGGTGCGAATTTAATACCTTGGAAGATGACTTCCGAGTCTCCATGCCTCAACATAACTTGCTTCTCCGCACAATTGATCCTGGCGTGGTGCCAGTCCAACCACTTCATGCCCAGGATGAGATCGAACTCCGGGATTCTTAACACTGTAGCCGGAGTTTCAAAGAACTTTCCTCCAATAAGGGTGTCGAAGTCGCAACTTGCTGACGACGTCATCTCAGAGCCGTCCGGAAGGCGCACCCTTTGAGTAATGCCCGTGAAGTGTTGCACTCCCTCCAAGTCCTTCACGAAGTCCTCCGAAATGAACGAGTGAGACGCACCCGTGTCAAATAACGTATAGGCGGGTCTCCCGCTAACCACGACAGTGCCTAGGTTCCAAAAGGGTAATCACTATTCAGAATAGCGCGTATCATTTGTATCATAAATCCAACAAGTCATATAATATTAAAACAATTTTGCACGTACCGGTGATGACTTCCTGCGGATTTCTCTCCTGAGTCATATCCAATGCGAATACATGCTCCCGTGCATGTCCTTGATTTCTCCCTGGTGGTCCTCTTCCTCGGCCACGCATGTGCCCTCTTCCCCGTTGAGCTACTGGAGGGGGAGCAATAGGGGCACCCCCGATCAGTCGCGGGCAAACTCGTCGGACATGCCCCGGTTGGTTGCACTCAAAACATATCATCTCACGTCGGCCCCCAGGTTGTTGATAATATTGCTGCTGCGGTGGTGGTGGTAAAGGTAGTGGTTGCGGAATTGGGTACTCCACCCGATAGTTCCGGTTGACCCACCGACCGCCTCTGTGGTTTCCCCTTCCTCTGCCATGATCATTCCGCCTTCTATTACTAGGGCCGACTTCAATTACACCTTCCGCAGGTCTCTTGCCACATCCCATGTGGTCCGCCTCCAGTCTCTTTGCCATGTCAATGATTTCTGCCAGGCTTCCATCGGCTATAAACAAAAGGGCCTGCCTCAGGGGGTCCCTTAACCCTTTGTAGAAGCGCTTCGCATAGCCTCTATCGTCCAACTCATAGGAATCGGCAAACCTAGCGAGGTGTTGGAACTCCCTCTGGTACTCCGTTACCGAATTCGATCCCTGCTTCAGCTGCAGAAATTTTTCTTCAAGTCCATCCCGAGCAGAAGAAGGGATGAAGTGCTCCAGAAAAGCCTCGGTGAACTCGTTCCAACCGATGTCCGTGTACAACCGCCCTTGGAAGATGGAGCCCATGAGGGACTTCCACCACCTTTTGGCGTGCAGCTCTAGCAGCGTCACTACCAATGTCACCGCCATGCTGTTCGGACATCTTATGCCAGCCATCAATTCCTGCACGGTATCAAGCCATTCCTCGGTGCGCACCGGCGATTCTGTCCCAAGATAGGCAGGAGGGGACAGGGCACGGAAGGTGCTCAACCAGTTGGAGCTTGGCGCTTGTTGTTGCACCGGAGCTTGCTGGGCTTTAAATGCATCCAATATGGCTGACAGCGTTTGTCCCAGTTCCGACTGCTGGAATTGTGAAGGGACGGAAGGGGTAGGAGTGCCCCCAACCGGCTCCACCTGCGCTGGGACCTATACGCAAGGTACAAACTAGGGTCAGGTTGGCTAAAACTAATGTCAAAGTTGGACAACTTAGTGTGAATTACATATGGGCACACCACTGCTTCCGCTAAGTCGGTTTGTCCCCAAACCGACTAATCGAACGGGAGTGGCCCATTGTTACCTGACTGCTGTAGGTGAAGATCGGCTTAGTCTGATACCATTTGTAAGACCCCCCTCCCGGAACACAACACACGGCACGAGGGGAGTCTTATGCCCGAAATAGCCGCCTTGCGGTAGCACTAACATACGGGTTAGCCTTTACCACAAGACGCCTATTCCGCCGGCTACAATCCATATCACAACAATTATGCCAACCCAACCATAACAGAAAAGTAAAGCTAAAAGCAGTTCAGTTCACAGCTAAGTTAAAGTCCAAAAATAGCGGAAGATAACAAGCACAACAGGCTTGCACAAAAGAAACAAGAGTCTAGAAATGTTTTGCCAAACGGCTACATTAAAACACTCACTACTGTCACTGACGGTGCCGATGGCACCACCACCTCAGGTCCTATCATCCGGGCCTGGCTGTCCTGCTGCATAGTCCGTTGCCGCTCTACCCTGGGGGTTTCCTCCTAAAAAGGAAGACGTAGCAACCGTTAGTCATAAGACTAAGTGGCTTCACATCCGCTCCCCCGGCGACTCCTCGGCACCGGGCGGAGAAAGGAATACAGGTACAATATATATACATAAGCAAGTAAACAAGCAGGTGACAGTAAATATGGTGAAGTATAAACTACGCTACACAACTAGCAGTTCTACAAATATCCATATAAATGACAGCAGGTATAAGTAATCAGAATAGCAACTTAACTTATAAGAGTGCCCATACAAACTTATAAGTTAAGGATCGGCTTAACAGTAAAGGAACTCATCGTATAAGAGTGCCCATACAAACTTATACGATGAGGATCTTGTGTATGCAATGAATGACATGTTATGAATGTTATGTTATGACCGACTCATGCGCACGCACATGCAAGTTGCTATGTCGACACAGACTAGAAGTTCCCACTTTTCGAGCAGGTAGCTAACCTCTCAGGCGTCGTCCGTCGTGGCCAGACGGCGACAGTGGAGCGGGCGTCTCCACTACTAGGTGGTATCACACTACCTATCCTAGGCCCCCGTACGCCTCAACGCTAAGAACACAACAGCGGAGCTCACATGCGTACTACGGCTCAGAAGGGGTCTTGGGTAAATGTGCACCAAGAACACAGCCCAACCTGGCCTTTGATTTCGAACCGGATGGAACCTCGGAAACGCACGAGGTGCAAGCCCAACCGTTCTCATGGCACGGAGGAGATCTCGGGTTATGGACACCAAGTATCTAACCCTACCGCCCAAGGTCTACCCATTGGCTCCCATCGGTGTGACGACTGGCGAACCCGTAGACCTGCCACAATCATTATCTCAACACCGCGACACGATGAATCGTCGCACATCACATGCCCCAAAACAACTCACTCGATGCTACCCGTAGGGAGACTTCAATTCTAAGCATCGGTTGTTAATAAACCCCTTGGGCTCGGATTACAGTTACAAAATACTCTTCACATAGTGTTCGTCATGTTCACGCCCACCTATTCAATGATTTCACCTCAACACTACGTACATTAGATATGTTCAACGCCAATTTGTATAAATATATCCTTTACCAATAGCAACTCCTAATATCTAGCCTTCCCATCCAATCCATTTCTCTACCATTGCATGGTTATCCCTTATTACACAACCAAATGAGTAACCATACTAAATTATAGTAACAACGACATTATAGTTATGTGGGAGCAAGATATCACATGAGCAAATCACAATCATTGCAAGAGTGCTAACATTATAATTTAACAAGTGCATTAACATAGGATAGTCCAATACTAAAACTGGGATTCCCGGAGCTACAGGAATCCGATCACAATGCACAACCCCTCGTTGGAAAGGTATTCGCGAGGGCTACGACTTTCGTGTTGAGTCGATCGCCCAGATCTGGTCGCAACATACCAGAAATTCAACTCGAATACGTACAGGAAACAGTTTCCTGTACAGGAATTTTCCCGAACGCAGCGGACTCGAAGCAGCTTTCCCGTGGCTACAGGTATCGCATGGAAATGAGCAACCCCTCGTTGGAAAGGTAATTTCAAGGGCTACGACTTTCGTGTTGAGTCGATCACCCAGATCTGGCCAGAACACCTCCGAAATTGGCCACGAAGGTTGCCGCGTGCAGAAATCAGATTTCTGCACGCATCTTAAGGCGAGATGAACGGCATCCGTTCATCTTCTTCCTTGCAACGACCTCGCATAAACTTCTCCAGAAATCACACCCAACCTTATTTCTCCTTTCAAAGCCAAACCCCCAACGAAAACCCCTCTCATCTCCACTTTGAAGGATGAGAAGGTTGAGGGAGACTAAGCCTAAAACCTAGGCATGGCTTATCCTAAGAACTCTCCTCCTCACCATCAAGACTCTATGGAGTCGATGTCTCTCCTATAATAACTATAGATCTAGCACCAAGGGAGAGGGAGGAAGCTCACCTCAAGTCCAGCGGTACCACCATGGCCGGCCATGAGCCTCGCACTCCTTCGCGGCGGCATTGTTTTTCCCTTGACGGTGGCGGCGTTTTGATTCCTCCAAGGATGGCTCCGCAAGCTCTTCCTCCTCCTCCAGCCAAGAACCCTCTCAGGAATTTCGGGGCAGAAGAAAGGAGATGAAATGCTAGGGTTTCCCAACTTTTTCCTTTTTATACATCGCAGACACGGGTAGGCACACGGCCGTGTTCCTACCCGTGTTCAGGTGACACGGCCGTGTGGCATGCCGTGTCTAGGGCCGTGTTCCTCCCAGAACCACTTTCTGCCGGGTCAGGGTTGCGGCACACGGGTAGAGACACGGCCGTGTCCCGACCCGTGTCCTTGGCACACGGCTAGGGACACGCCCGTGTCCCAACCCGTGTCCTTGGCACACGGCTAGGGACACGCCCGTGTCCCAATGCCCGTGTACCTCTCTGACTGGTAAGCCTATTTTTATGAGGCACACGGGTATGGACACGGCCGTGTCCATACCCGTGTCAGCCAAAAATGCTGTTTTGCCTTGTTTTCCTCATTTCCCGCACGTCCGCACCTGTTCACCCACATCCCCATTGGGCTCACCACAGCCCCTTGATTTCAAATACGCAATCAAGGGGCCTAGCGCGAATTGGGACGTTACAGTAGATGTTTTAGGCAGTGGAATCGGATGGCTTACACTGATTTGTTGTGACACACCCACTATATTAGTTCCTGTATTGACGATGTCTCCGTGCTTAGGTCTTAGTCAGTTGAGCGGGCTAGTTTCTGGTGTGTTCACCGCTCTGCGTAGATTTGACGACGCGTCACATTTGACTATGCTTTTCTCAGCGTGTCCGGCTACGCCTCTACCCTCGTGTACTCCTCATTCTTTGTCTATTTTGACATTGGAGGTGGTGTCGCTTTCACACACTTATATTCCACAACCGGTCGCGCGAATTTACCCCCCGCCATTTGATGACCCCTTTTCCACTCGTTAGTGACCACGGTTAGGAGACATGAGTTGTATCGCTCGCACCTGTTGTTACACCTGGGAGCATTCAGCTCTACTAGTATTTATGATGAGCGGTTTCCCTTGGCGTATTTTCATGCCAAGTGTGATTATATTAATTATAAAAGTAGATCTGCGACGCTCACGCCTATGAAAATCATCTTTGATTTTAAGGATCCCATCCCTCCGGACTTAACTCCTTTATTCTCTGAATTTGGGGATAGTCACATAGCGCATGGGTTCACACCACACGGTAGTAAGTTATCTAAGCGCATTTTAATAGAATTAATCACTCTGGTGGCGCCTCATTACTTACGCTCTAGTTTGTCGGCGAAACTCACTCCAGATTATGCTCGTTATGATCCCCTCTTATATAAGCACACTAGTAAAGCACTATCCATTCCAATTATTTCGTATCATATTCATGCTAGCTTATATAAAAAAGCATCTCACTATAAGGTTATCGATTTAGTTTTGTTGCATCTCGACCTTGAACGGATTCCTTCGAGCACTTTAGAAAGTTGGCAATTTTGTAAGCTGGACCTTTCTCGGATATTAATGAAATTTGGAGAATTTGCATATCATTTGAAGTTTTCCATTGATTGGGGTATCACCCCTAATTTTAATGTTTCTAATTTAACACCTTATGATTCTCCACCACTTGATTTATCTGTCTGTCCATTTGGGTTCACTTTGTTCTCTTTGGGGTTGGGTTGTGAGTTTATGCTTGGATTTTTTTCTTCATCGATCTTCCCTGGAGGTACGTTTGTTATTGATGCTGAATTTTGTTTTCCTTTATTGCCTAATGCTTCTCCAAGGTTCTCTAGGAACATATTTTTGCATGACAGGATACTCCTGGTTGTTGTGCTCTTCTCTCCAAGTGGGGTTGTCTGCCACTCTGAGGTTCTATTGGATGATGCTTTCCCGCACCGGTACTTTCAGACCTACTCATCGGTGATGAGTACTTTTAAGACGGGGAGGATTGATGGAGACGACGGCCCTCAACAAGTTGAAGATGAAGACGGCATGCTTACGGAAGTTATCTCTCCGCCTCCAAGTAAATATTTGCGACGCCATGACGATCATGTGGAGCGACGCAAAAAGATCCGCCCGTGGCGCAAACCAATATAATGATAGCTAATTAAATCATTTTTATGTTTCTTTAATTTGCAATGTCTATGGCAATGTTTATGCCATGTTGTGTTTTAGTTTAATGTGTGTTCTTTTTATTTATTTATTATGGGTTGCAAATAGCCGAACTCTTGATGTAGCATATATATAGGCAAGTATGTTTTCATTATGGATTAGTGAATGATAAAATATTGAAACCCTAATCCTATCTTGAGCAACCCCCTCTCTTTCTCCTTCTCTCTTCTTGGCCGCCCCCCTCTCTCCATATTCCTCTTGGTCGTCGGCCTTCCTCATCCTCCCCCCTTTTTGCCTCTCGGCCTCCTCTTTCTACTCCTCTCCCTCTCCTCCTTCTAGCATCCCTGCATCTCCCTCCTCCATAAACATCAAGCTCGGCCTTCCTCCACCATAGCCGTCAACTACCTCCTCCTCATCCACAAAACCCGGCCACACTCCTTATCCCCCTCACAAAACTGAGAAGCCCTCCACCATCAGATTTCCCGAGCCCCTCTTTTCCCTAAGCCGCCGGCCACCTCTCAACTCCACCTCTCTATAGGCTCGGCCACCACCTCCCCCTAACCGACCCTCCATCTCCTCCAAACAACCAAACCGGCCACAATTCCTCAACCCTACCCGACCACCAACAAGAAGACTTCCTGTTGAGGATCTCCAACATCGGCGTGAAGCGACAAGGGCGAGCAAGATTTTAATCTCCATCCGGCGCAACTCTGGCGAAGCCGTTGAGGGACAATCCAAGAAGATAGTAATCGGAATCACCCATTCTTATTAGGTAACGAATCCTTCCTACCTCCCGTGTGATTTCATTTCTTAGATTAAGTCTTGTGGTGGATTTATCTTTGGTGTTGTTCTAGATAACCTTGAATGGTATCGTGGATTTCTTTGCATGCTCTGTAATTCCCTTTATTATCGTTTTATATTCGAGAAGATTTGGCGAACCTCATTTGGCTTTTGTTGGGAGAGATCTACCCATTCCGAATCGAAATTTTTCGGTAGAACTCTTTTGGTACAACACCGCTCGGTCGGACCCAATATTTGTCCTTTTAGCTCGATCGAACATTGGCCTTATAGCCCTTGTTAGTTCCAAACCGGATTGGCTACCCATCTGCTAGCATAAAATTGAAAGACTTAGGCTCAATTTGTTTGGGCGTTTTGCTTCTCCGTTTTGGGCAAACGCCGCCGGAAGGAGGGTAAACAAATGAACCTCCGGCGGAGTTTGCTCCGTTTCCACCCGCCCGCCTTGAGAAACGCCCCAAAAAGCTCCGTTTGGTGCAGCCACCTCCACCCTCCGGTTCGAACACTCTGTTTCCACCCGCTAGATCGACCCGCCACCGCCGAACCAAATGAAGCCTTAATTGTGTGGTGTCGCGTAGAGCGATTGTGCGAGTGTAGGGATTGGATAAAAAAGTAGCATGGCGTTGGACCGTAGTTCTATTCGGTGTGAAACATGCAAGCCTACATCAGTTGGGGTGTCGGTTATTAACAACAATATATATATGAAGAATTTGACCTTAATTTATAAACTTGCCCACGCAAGCTTATAGACCAAGGGGTCATTTTGCAAGTCCTATTGTGTAAGCCTCCCATACCACTTACATAATAGGTGACAGGGGTTATATGCAATGATTATATTATGACATGCAAGTGGGTATGATGCGATCAAGCAAGTGCAACTCACCCACCCGACTCTATGTACAAAGACCTTTAGTTCCCCCTTTTTAGAGCCTCACCTCCCAGGATACCTCCGTAGTGGCAGACAGAAGTGGTGGGTTGGGCCTCACACACCTCTAAACCAGTAAAGCACTACTGGTCAGACCTATCGTACGCCTCAACGCTTGGTGCACAAAGCGGACTCCTGTGTACTCTTGTCGGCTGGCGCACCGGACTTCTTTTGGCGAAGTGCTAACCACACTTGCCGAGCAAACGTATTAGCGTCGATGCATCGACCACTAACACCGAGGGCCCACCACCTTATAACTTATGCACATGCAATATTAATATGTTTCCCACCGAGCCAAAGCTCACAGGACAGACCTGCCCATCTCCAAAACCCCAAGGTCAACAGCCCTCATGAACCAACCTAGCATTTCGAGACATCAAGGCGAGTGAAAGTGAATTCCTAATTATGTTAGTTGCTTTTTATGGTTTATCACTCCTACAGTTTACGTTAGCCAAGGACTTCCCCCGGTATACCCCGTGAAGGGTTCTCAATGGGCACTAGGAACTATGATGGTAGCTGAAGCTCATCATTCCCTTTCGCAAGGCACTTATTTTTATTGGTTGCTTCCCTTACCCATTCCCATTTCATCTTACGCTAGATCTATCCTAGGGTGATTTTGACCTTCCCACTCCACGGGATAAGACGATCTTTCGTCGGTCCCGAGCACCACCTACACTAGTCAACCTCACACTCTTCTAATCCTCTCTTCCAATAATGAACTCCTTTATTAACCCAAACCAGCAGCCTACTAAAGATTCCAACACTTGAATTTCACTAACACTCTAGTTTAGTTTCCGTAGTTACTATATGCAGACCACCCTATACTATATGAGATGTGTGAATGAGGTACACCGGATTGTCTTCCAAATCTTCTATAAAATTTACTGGAGGTCTACCATAACAAGTTTAGTATAAAATAAGAGATTCATAATTTTTCTAATTAATTTGATATTTATTTTTTTTTCCAAATGTTTGGCCATGGGCAATTTTGAACATGAACTATATGCTCTACTCAAGTAATGGCCACCCAAAAATTTTGATCTCTAATTAACAATGATATAATACTAGATACTAATTTCCATAATTTTCCAGAAAATTTTCGACCTCTAATTTTTTTATCCAAAATAATTCTCTTAATCATATGTAAAGAAGGAAGTACCAAAATTATTCATCAAAAAATTATATAAAAATTACATATTCTTGATATGGTACAGAAAGGGTCATTGTGCAAAAATCATAATTTTACAGACTTGCTAGACACCAAAATAAATTTAATTAAGTTTTTATGGAAACAATACTTAATGAAGCAACCCTTAGAAATAGTCTTCCAAAAATCGCATAAAAATTCACAGAGCTATAGAACATAATAAAAAGTACTTTGGCTAAATTTCATCAATTTCCAGTAAGTAGTTACTTCATGATAAATTTCTAAGCAATTAATGCAAACTACTAGATTGTTAATGAATTAACCAAAATAATTATTCTAAATTCATAATAAAATCTCCAGAGCTTGTTCTGACTTTAAACACTACTCTACCCAAATTTCATCATTATTCAGTGAGTTTTAGTGACATTTTCTATCACTACGAGGTGAGTGCCCTAAGCTAGGGTTAGGGTTTTGAGGGGGTCAAAGGCTTCCAAACTCACTAAAATTTCAAACAGAGGGCCATAGCTATCCTATGATCCCTTCCACCAAGTGTCAAGTCGTTCCAAGGTAATTTGACCCCATGACCTTCAAACCCTAGAAATCTCCATAAATGGGCCTACCTTAGGTCCCTAGGGCTACCCAACCCCAAACCACCCCAAATCTAATAGGAGGGTGTTACAAGCCATATAAAATCAGTTGCCAAAAAATAGGCCTCTTTTGAGGTGATTGGACCACTTAAACACTAGAAGAGCATTTTGACCAAATTACCATTATTATGACAAGACTAAGGTTTGCAAGCTTCCAATTCAAACCACCTCTAAATGTCATAAAATTTTAACCAGAGGTTAATAATGACCCCATGCATCATCCACCAAAATTTGGATGAGTTTGAAGTTCATTTGACCCCTAAATTAATTTACCCTAGAGAAATTAAATTATTTAAACAACTATTAAGAGATTGTTCCCAAAAATTTCCATTTTTGGGCAGGGTCTAAATAAGGTCTAGGGTGACTCCCTGCCAAACTTTCAGGTCATTTGGACCAAAGATGAGGTGTGGGCAGCCATTTCAATTTCTATCCAACCATATGTATAGACCCCACCAAAATGAGTGCCCTGGTCAAACTAGGCACCCAAATTGGTTCAAACTAATTTTACAGTAAACTAGACTCATCAGGCTACAATTTCTATGTTGACCATTTTCTCTGAAATTGCATCGAAGTATTTTTAAAAATTAAATACATTAAATACAAAAAGTGTGATAGAATGGAATAAAATGAAATATATATTCCTATAGTTTGAAATATAATGAGGCACGAATCTTGGCGCGGATCCTGCGACCCGGGCTCATCATTTACCTCCAGCCAATGATCCTGATTGTGTGCGCCTTGGCCAACTTCAAACCTCCACAGCCGACCATCCGGCCACCTCCCCGGCCAGCCACCGCCACCAACACCTCCGTTGAGGTGGTGGCTATCGACTGGCGGCGGCGTAGCCGCCGGAGGGGAGGATTTCGGCGATTATGCAAGGAAGTTTTTCGGCCAAAAATCATGAAAATCAAGATTTGGTTCAGGCTCAATTGAGCCAAAACCTTGAACCTAAGCATTCCTATGCACTACCCATGAGATAAGGAGAGGATGAGGACCTTGCCGGCGGCCTGAAGGCTCGACGATCGTCGGGAAACCATTTCCGAAGGTGGCGCCGCTCGACTTCTTCAACAGTACAGTGGGAGGGCTCGAAATCTTCAATAAAAGGTCGGGAAATGTTCCTCTTTGGCCACAGGTGGTGTTTAAAGGTTCGGTTGAGGAGGGGAGAGGCCAAAACTTCAATGGCCATTAATGCCATTGAAAGCTTTGGCTTGGGTTAAGGGGAGGGGGCTGAATCAGCCCCTTGGTGGCCAGGAAATGGCTGGAAACTTCTTCCCTTCCCCAGGGGAGTTGAATCAAACCATTAAGGGTGGTCTTTGGCCTCCCTTGGCCGGGTTTGACTTGCCCCTTCATTCTCTCTTTTTCTCTCTCCTCCATTACCATGAAAATGGAGCTCCTCTCTCTCCTAGTCACCAAGTTGACTTGCACAACCTTGGGGTCTATTGGCAGCCCATACATACACATAATATTCCTAATGAAGCTATATGAGGGGGCTTGAGCTTATGCTAGCTCATTTGGGTTTGGTTGACACAAAGTAGGCTTGGGTTGACTTTGGCCCTTTTGACCATTAGGGTTGCCCCTATTGGGTCCCTGGTGATCCATTTGTCTCCCATAAGGCTTAGGTGGGGTGGTACATGACCTATTGGGCACCTTGAGGGTCATATGACCTTTTGTAAGGCCACTTTGATCACTTTGGGGCTAGAGTTGACTTGGGTAATCTTGGCCTCTAGGACTGAACCCAATGTGTCCTTGGTGACCCATTGACACCATTTTAGGTCTAGGAAGGCCTGGGCAGGGTTGGTTGGGCACATTTGAGGCCAACTTCCCTTACTTAGGACACCTTGCCCAATTTAGGCCTTTGGTGGTCCTAGGTCAAATTGGTCATTTTGGGTCGACTCTAATGGACCCTTAAGGCACTAGTGGACCGTCTAATAGGCTAGTGATGTTGTGGTTGGGTCATGGAGTCCTGGTGAAGCCCTAAGGTCAATCCTTAGGTTTGGTGATGAGGTTGTGCCATTGGCAGACCAAAGTGATTCTCACCTTGGCCTTTGATTACCTGGCCCTTTTTTGCTTCCTAGGGTTTTGTCATGACCTATTCATGACCCAAAACCATTCTTAGGGGTATAGTTGGAAATGGGATATTACAAATCCCAATAAACAAAACAAATATTTTGTCCTCGAAATCAAGGTTAAGCCTACGGGGGCTCCTATCGAAGAAAAGAAGCTTATAACATCCCATGAGAAGTGAAAGATTACATCACGACGCCATGTTTGCTAAGTGTGGTTTAAAGGGAAGCTCAAATCTATGACTAATTCGCCAAATTGGCAAAGTCTAGACCCCAATAAACAAAAGATTAGCCCATACTCTTCAAACTCCAGTCCTACTAGTTTAAAACAGGAAGGTAAATCGAACATACTGAGAGGTTGTGAGGTATACCTTACTGAACAGCTCTGGATACTTTTGTCGCATCAGGTCCTGCGGTTCCCAGGTATGCTCCTCCTGGCCATGGTTCCTCCACATGATATTGACTAACAGAACCTTCTTACGACGCAAGATCCGTACTCCTCTATCATCGATCCGAACCGTCTCCAAGTGAACTGACCGGTCTGAATCTACTGGCCCATCTGTGGTCGAAATATGCGGCTCCGGGCATAGTAGAGCCCTCCTAAGTGAAGAAATGTAGAACACGTCGTGCAAGCCTACCAATTCCTATGGCAACTCCACCATGTAAGCTAGGGGCTGACCCGCTCAAGGATCCTATAAGGGCCCATATACCTAGGGCTGAGCTTCTTCTTCCGACCGTGCACCCGTGAAACTTCGTGGATGGGCCGGATATTCAAGAAAACCTGGTCTCCCACCTGAAATGCTACCTGACGGTATCGGGCATCGTAGTACTTAGCCTGTCGGCTTTGCGCTTCCAGCATCTCCTTCCGTATAAGGCTTTATAAGGAGCCATCCTTATGCTGGACTGGTAGTTGTTCTTATAGGAGAACTCGAGTAGTGGTAAAAGCTTCTCCCAAGGTTTGTTTCGATCCAAAATACATAGCCTTAGGAGGTCCTCTAATGTCCGGTTGGTGCGTTCCGTCTGCCCATCCATCTGGGGATGAAAAGCTGTGCTAAAGGTCAGTCGCGTGCCTAAGTAAGTCTGCACGGATCTCCACTCCCTGGATGTGAACCGACCATCCCGATCCGACACGATCGTCCTTGGCACCCTGTGGTAACGAATGAACTGCTCTACGAATCTCCTCACCAGTACCCCAACCGAGTCATCTCTTCTGATCGGAATGAATCTGGCCACCTTCGTCAGCCGATCGATGATGACTCAAATCGAATCATTTCCCATCCATGATCGGGGGAGGTCATGAATGAAATCAATCGCGATGTCCTCAAATTTCCACTCCGGCACCGGATGTGGCTGTAGCAATCCTGCGGGGTTCCTGCACTCTGCCTTCACCAGCTGGCATGCTCGCAGTCACGAAGTATGTAATGTCCTTCTTCATCCCTGGCCAGAAAATCATCTTCTTCAAGTCTGCCGTCATCTGGGTGATCCCCGGGTGTATAGAATATCTGCTACAATGTGCCTCCGCCATGATGTCCGCCCGAATCTGGCCTCCTGCGAGTATATAGACACTGCCTATAAAATATAACAATCCATCTCTCAGTGAATAATCTCCCATCGAACCCTCCTCTAAGGCTTGGAATATCAGCTCTGCCCATGCATCTATCCTCTGTCCGTCCCGGATGCGATCCCGAATATCATCTATGGCAACTATCGATGCTAGATACTCCATATATAGTTCTGGATCATTCTCGGACACTAGGAATATCTGCATATCTCTGAAAGACCGGACTAGCTCCATGGACATCAGATGTGGTCCCTTCCCGTAGGTATCTCCTCTCCGGCTCAAATCATCTGCCACCACGTTTTCCTTCCCGGGATGGTAGTGCATGGTGTACTAGTAATCCGACTGGAACTCAACCCAGCGTCTCTGTCTGATGTTTGGTTCCTTCTACATGTCCACATATCTCAAATTCTTATGATCAGAGAAGATTTTACAATGAACTCCGTAGAGGTAGTGTCGCCAAATCTTCAGAGCAAAGAACACTGCACCCATCTCCAGAACATGCACCGGATAGTTCTTCTCATGTATCTTCAGCTTTCGGGAGGTGTAGGCTATTACGTGCCCGCTCTGCATAAAAACGGCACCAATCCCCTGGTAGGAGGCATCTGTGTACACCTGGAATCCCTCCCTTCCCCATGGAAGAGCGAGAATGGGAGCTAAGGTAAGCCGACCATTAAACTCAACAAAGGCCGCCTCGCCTTGTGGCGTCCAAATTAAAGGGGATTCCTTCTTCGTCGGGGATGTAAGAGGGAGTGCAATCCGGTAGAATCCTTCGACGTACTTCCGGTAATATCCGACAAGTCCCAGGAAGCTCTGTACATCCGTGGATGTATACAATGGTGGCCAATCTTGCACTGCCCGAATCTTGGCCGGGTCTACTACCAACCCAGCACCGCTGATAATATGACCTAAAAAGGCCACCTCCTTTAACCAAAACTGGCATTTGCTAAACTTCGCATACAGCTGGTGCTCCTGTAGCCTCTCTAGAGTCAAAGTCAGGTATCGTGTATGCTCCTCCTCCGTCCTTTAGTAGATGAGGATGTCATCAATAAATATAATGACAAATGCACCCAAATACTCCTCGAATACCCTGTTCATGAGGCTTGTAAATGCTGACGGTGCCTTTGTGAGCCCGAAGGGCATCACTGTAAACTCAAACAGTCCGTATCTACTACTGAAGGCGGTCTTCGGAATGTCCTCCTCTCAAATCCGTAGCTGGTAATAAACTGACCTCAAGTCAAGTTTCGAGAAGAAATGCGCTCTTTCCAATTGATCGAACAACTCATCAATCCATGGCAGCGGGTATGTATTCCAGACCGTCAATCTATTCAGAACTCGATAATCAATACACAAGCGGAGACTTCCGTCCTTATTCTTGACAAATAGCACCGGGGCTCTCCACGGTGAAGAGCTTGGCCGGAAAAACCCTACCTCTACTAGTTCCTGCAACTGACTTCGGAACCCTGTCAACTCTTTCGGGGCCATCCTAGATGTCGGCTTGTCCCCCGGCACAAGCTGTATCTAGAAGTCCTGCTCTCGGTGTGGAGGTAGTCCTGGAAGTTTCTCTGGAAAGACGTCAGCAAAATCTCGCACCACCGGGATGTCTGTCACAGACTCTTTGACCTCCGTCATCTCAAATAGAATCTGATAAACCTCCTCTCCCTGCAGATGGGCCTAAACGGCATGTATTGAAGATAAGAGTATTTGAGAGGCAAATCTTATACCTTCGATGATAATAAAAGAGCCCACGTGGCTCACGGTGATCCTCTTTACTTGGCAAACAATCTTGGCCATGTTCCAGTGCAGCCATGCCATGCCTAGGATGAAGTCGTAGTCCGTCAACTTCAAAAGCGTCGTTGGAGCCTCAAATGCCTTTCCACCGATTTCTACCTCCATGTTGCAGTGGCCCAAGGAAAGGAGTTCAGATCCATCGGGTAGTCGCACCCTCATCTCCGAGCCCGTGAATTGCTCCACGCCTTCCAATCCTTCTACGAACGTCTCCGACACAAAGGAGTGAGAAGCTTCGATATCGAAAAGCATGCGTGCAGGCTTGCCGCTGATGAAGACTATACCTGGGGTTGTTAAATGTCTTTGGATTCTATAACGAGTTTTTCTTTCCTATTTATTCTATCTAGTGCAGTTCTACAAATTTGTCAACTGAGAAAGAGTGAATTCTTTTTAAACAATTAAACATCTCGGCGTACCTACTATAACCTTCTCTGGGTTTCGAGGCTGCGCAAGGTCCAAAGAATATAAATGTTCCCTTTCTTGTCTACGATCTGCCCCTAGTATCCACATCCTCGGCCACGACCTTGGCCTCCAAAATACTGTGCTGGTTTGGTAGCCGATGGAGCTGGTGGGGGTGCCCCTCTCATAGGGCAATTTCTGCGGATGTGCCCAACCTGATGGCAGTAGAAGCACTCTGGCAGGTGATATGCCATTCCCCCAGGTCTCTGGCCCTCCCGTGTCTGAAGAGGTGGTGGAGCCACCACCACTGGCTACCTTGTTTTCTGTCTTGCCTCCTGACGAGGTTGGTCCTCGACCCTTCTCTCGTCCATGATACGGGCTCATCTCTGATCGTTCCTTGCTCCTCTACCCTGATACTCCGCTTGCCGTTTCTGGCCCCGTGTAGCTTGCCAATCAGCCTCTATCCTCTTGGCCATCTCTAACATCCGAGGTATTGGCATGTCAGATACAAACAGTAGGGCCTCCCTCAAGTTTTCCCACAGGCCCTTATAGAACCTCTTGATGTATCCTGCCTCATCCAGCTGATAGAAAACCGCAAACCGGGCAAAATGGTTGAACTCCAGGTAGTATTCTACCACTGTCTTATTGTCCTGCTTCAACTGCAGGAACCTGTCTTCCAGCTCATCCTTAGCCGACTGTGGAAAAAAATGCTCCAGTAACGCGGCCCTGAACTTCTCCCAAGTAATCTATGTAATCTCCATATCCGCAAAAGTCATGTCCAGCGATGTCTTCCACCATCTCTTGGCGTGAGACTCCAAGAAATAGACCACCAATGACGCTCTCTCCTCCCAGGGGCACCGTATCCCGGTCAACATCTCATACATAGTGTCCAGCCATTCTTCCGTCCGGACAGCTGACTCTGTCCCTAAGTAGGATGGGGGAGAGAGTCCTCGGAAGATGCTCAGCACGTTGGCCCTCGGGTTTGGCTGCGGGACCGGAACCTGCTGAGCCCTTAAAGCCTCCAGAATGGCTGTCAGAGTCTGCCCCATTTTCGACTGCAGGAATGGAATTGGGACCAGGGTAGGTGGTGCAACATTCGGAGTCTGCTGGACTCCGCCCTGTTGTGTAAGCTGTGTTGTAGGCTGTATATCAAAAGCTATCTGTAAGCAATTGACTCAAGCCTAATTAGTAGTGGATAATTACATGTCATCCCCACATGGGCACACCACGCTCCCGCTTCTTAGTTTGTCCTCAAACTAAACCTGCGCGGGGGTGACCAAGGGATTTGTGGACCGGTACTTTTCTGATCGAGGTTCCTCTGATACTACTTGTAAGACCCTTTTTTTTTATTTTTAAACACCAGGGTCTTAGGCCAAAAATCGCCGCTTTGCGGTGACACCTTCACGCCCTGAAGAGTCATCACCGCATAATGCCGATTCTGCCGACCGATTCGATCACGGAAAAGCAACCAAAGTAGAGTAAACACAAGTGAGGTAAAAACTCTAACCAAAAGTCCACAATGAAATCACATCAGAGTAATAATATCTCCACGAAGGGAGAGTCCACAGAATATAAATGTACTGAAAATTAGGGCTTAAGCCCGATACATAAAATCCTCACTATATAGTCACTCAAGTGGAAGCAAAATAAAACACTACTAAGGTCAGGGACTCATAGTATCAGCTGTCTGAACTCCTGAGCTAGACTTCCCTATCTCCAAATGGGCTGACCTCTGGGGCTGCTCCTCCATGTTGGGCTCTACGATCCCTTAAATAATGTGGTACAGCGGACCTATACTAGCAATTTTATAGTACATGTGGCAGTAAAGTAAAGTATGAAAAGTAACCTTAACTTATGTGAGGAAACGCATAAGCCAAGGGATCTTCTGCAGGGCTCCCAGCGTATAAAGAGTCTCATACCAATTTATACGTTGGGTTGTCGGTTATTAACAGCAATATATATATGAAGAATTTGACCTTAATTTATAAACTTGCCCACGCAAGCTTATAAACCAAGGGGTCGTTTTGCAAGTCCTATTGTGTAAGCATCCCATACCACTTACACAATAGGTGACAGGGGTTATATGAAATGATTATGTTATGACATGCAAGTGGGTATAATGTGATCATGCAAGTGTAACTCACCCACCCGACTCTGTGTACACAGACCTTTAGTTCCCCCTATCTAGAGCCTCACCTCCCAAGATACCTCCGTAGTGGTAGACGGAAACGGTGGGTTGGGCCTCGCCCACCTCTAAACAAGTAAAGCACTACAAGTCAGACCTATCGTATGCCTCAACGCTTGGTGCACGAAGCGTACTCTTGCCGGCTGGTGCACCAGACTTTTGTTGGCGAAGTGCTAACCACACTTATCGAGCAAACGTATTAGCGTCGGTGCATCGACCAGTAACACCGACGGCCCACCACCTTATAACTTATGCACATGCAATATTAATACGTTTCCCACCGAGCCAAAGCTCACAGGGCTAGCCTGCCCATCTCCAAAACCCCCAGGGCATCAGCCCTCATGAACCAACCTAGCATTCCGAGACAACAAGGAAAGTGAAAGTGAATTCCTAATTATGCTAGTTGCTCTTTATGGTTTATCTCTCCTACAGTTTACGTTAGCCCAGGACTTCCCCCGGTATACCCCGTGAAGGGTTCTCAATGGGCACTAGGAACTATGATGGTAGCTGAAGCCCATCGTTCCCTTTCGCAAGGCACCTTTTTTTATTGGTTGCTTCCCTTACCCATTCCCATTTCATATTACGCTAGATCTATCCTAGGGTGATTTTGACGTTCCCACTCCACGGGATAAGACGATCTTTCGTCGATCCCGAGCACCACCTATACTAGTCAACCTCACACTCTTCTAATCCTATCTTCCAATAATGAACTCCTTTATTCACACAAACCAGCAACCTACTAAGAATTCAAACACTTGAATTTCACTAACACTCTAGTTCAGTTTCCATAGTTACCATATGCAGACCACCTTATACTATATGAGATGTGTGAATGAGGTACACCGGATTGTCTTCCAAATCTTCTATAAAATTTACCAGAGGACTACCATAACAAGTTTAGTGTAAAATCATAGATTCATAATTTTTCTAATTAATTTGATATTTATTGCTTTTTTCCCAAATGTTTGGTCGTGGGCAATTTTGAACATGAACTATATGATCTACTCAAGTAATGGCCATCCATAAATTTTGATCTCTAATTCACAGTGATATAATACTATATAATAATTTCCATAATTTTCCAGAAACTTTTGGATTTCTAATTATTTTATCAAAAATAATTCCCTTAAAAATATGTAAAGAAGGAAGTACCAAAATTATTCATCAGAAAATTATATAAACATTATAGATTCTTTATATGGTACAGAAAGGGTCATTGTGCAAAAATCATAATTTTACAGACTTGCTAGACACCAAAATAAATTTAATTAAGTTTTCATAGAAACAATACTTAATGAAGCAACCCTTAGAAATAGTCTTTTAACAATCCCATAAAAATTCACAAAGCTTTAAAACATAATAAAAGGTCCTCTGGCTAAATTTCATCAATTTCCAGCAAGTAGTTACTTCATGATAAATTTCTAAGCAATTAATGCAAACTACTAGATTGTTAATGAACTATCCAATATAATAATCTTAAATTTATAACAAAATCTCCAGAGCTTGTTCTAGCTTTAAACACTACTCTACCCAAATCTCATCACTGTTTAGTGAGTTTTAGTGACATTTTCTATCACTATGAGATGAGTGCCCTAAACAAGGGTTACGGTTTTGAGGGGGTCAAAGGCTTCCAAACTCACTAAAATTTCAAACAGAGGGCCATAGCTACCCTATGATCCCTTCCACCAAGTGTCAAGCCGTTCCAAGGTCATTTGACCCCATGACCTTAAAACCCAAGAAATCTCCATAAAGGGGCCTACCCTAGGTCTCTAGGGCTAACCAACCCCAAACCACCCCAAATCCAATAAGAGGGTGTTATAAGCCATATAAAATTAGTGGCGTAAAAATAGGCCTCTGTTGAGGTGATTGGACCACTTAAACACCAGAAGAGCATTTGGACCAAATTACCCTTATTATGACAAGACTAGGGTTTGCAAGCTTCCAATTCAAACAATCTCTAAATGTCATAAAATTTTAACCAGAGGTTAATAATGACCCCATGCATCATCCACCAAAATTTGGATGAGTTCGGAGTTCATTTCACCCCTAAATTAATTTACCCTAGAGAATTAAATTATTTACAAAACTATAGAAAAATTATTCCAAAAAAATCCCATTTTTTGGATGGGTCTAAATAAGGTCTAGGGTGACTCCCTGCCAAAATTTCATGTCATTTGGACCAAAGATGAGGTGTGGGCAGCCATTTCAATTTTTGTCCAACCATATATATAGACCCCACCAAAATGAGTACCTTTGTCAAACCAGGCACCAAAATTGGTTCAAACAAATTTTTCAGTAAACTAGACTCATCAGGCTACAATTTCAATGTTGACAATTTACTCTGAAATTGCCTCTAAGTATTTTTAAAAATTAAAGACATTAAATACAAAAGTGTGATAGAATGAAATAAAATGAAATATATAATCTTATAGTTTGAAATCTAATGCGGCGCGAATCATGGAGCGGATCCTGCGGCCCGGGCTCATCATCTACCTCCAGCCAACGATCCCGATTGCGCATGTCTGGGCCAACTTCAAACCTCCACAGCCGACCATCCGGCCACCTCCCCGGCCAGCCACCACCACCAACACCTCCGTTTAGATGGTGGCTATCGACTGGCAGCGGCACAGCCGCCGGAAGGGCAGATTCTGGCGGTTCTGCAAGGAATTTGTTCGGCCCGAAACCATGAAAATCAATATTTGGTTTTTGCTCAATTGAACCCGAACCTTGAACCTAAGCATTCCTATGATCTACCCATGAGACAAGGAGAGGAGAAGGACCTTGTCGGCGGCCTGAAGGCGCGACGATCATCGAGAAACCATTTCTGATGGTGGCGCCGGTCGACTTCTGCAGCAGTATAGTGGGAGGGCTCGAAATCTTCAGTAAAAGGTCGGGAAATGTTCCTCTTGGGCCACTGGTGGTGTTTAAAGGTTCGATTGAGGAGGGGAGAGGCCAAAACTTCAATGGCCATTAATGCCATTGAAAGCTTGTGCTCGGGTTAAGAGGAGGGGGCTGAATCAGCCCCTTGGTGGCCGGGAAATGGCTAGAAACTTCTCCCCTTCTCCAGGGGAGTTGAATCTAGCCATTAATGGTGGCCTTTGGCCTCCCTTGGCCGGGTTTGACTTGCCCCTTCATTCTCTCTTGTTATCTCTCCTCCAATACCATGGAAATGGAGCTCCTCTCTCTCTCCTAGTCACTAGGTTGACTTGGTCAACCTTGGGGTATATTGTCAGCCCATACATACACATAATATTCCTAATGAAGTAATATGAGGGGGCTTGAGCTTATGCTAGCTCAATTGGGCTAAGTTGACCCAAAGCAGGCTTGGGTTTACTTTGGTCCTTTTAACCTTTAGGATTGCCCCTAATGGGTCCCTGGTGATCCATTAGTCTCCCCTAAGGCTTAGGTGGGGTGGGACAGGACCTACTGGGCACCTTGAGGGTCATATGACCCTTGGTAAGGCCACTTTGACCACTTTAGGGCTAGAGTTGACTTGGGTCATCTTGGCCTCTAAGACTGAACCCAATGTGTCCTTGGTGACCCATTGACACTACTTTAGGTCTAGGAAGGCCTGGGCAGGGTTGGTTGGGCACATTTGAGGCCAACTGCCCTTAGTTAGGACACCTTGCCCAATTTAGGCCTTTGGTGGTCCTAGGTCAAATTGGCCATTTTGGGTCGACTCTAATGGACCCTTAAGGCACTAGTGGACCCTCTAATAGGCTAATGATGTTGTGGTGGGGTCATGGAGTCCTGGTGAAGCCCTAAGGTCAATCCCTAGGTTTGGTGATGAGGTTGTGCCATTGGCAGACCAAAGTGATTCTCACCTTGGCCTTTGATTACCTGGCCTTTTTTAGCTTCCTAGGGTTTTTTCATGACCTAGTCATGACCCAAAACCATTCTTAGGGGTCTAGTTGGAAATGGGATGTTACATACAAACACATATTTTACATCCCATACTATATAATATGCCCCATATACTTTTTTCATGTTTATGAGTGAAGTGTTCATGCTTCTACCAAGATATACTGATGACGCATCGGTGTGCGTATATGATGAAATGAAATAACCAAAAGCTTTTACTAAAAGGAAATGCCCGTTCGGCTAACCTGCCAAACAAACCAAACGAACTTGAATCTGATACCAACTATCACAACCCTCATTTTCTCGAGGATTAAAGTATTATAAGAGTAAGTGAAATACGCTTCATGATGACACATCGTGCAAGGGACAACTACAGATACTCAGGCAAGGAAAAACCTCTAATCATCTCCATAAAAATTCATCTACCATTATAGCTGAAAACGTGAATTGAGTTAGAGTTTTAAGACTGTATCCCTCAGCTTAGTGGCACAACTAGTCCACTAAAAAGCTGCAAAACCACAGAAATCAACAATATAGGAGTAAGCAGAATGATTAGTTTGGTACAAAGCAGCCATATAAGGAGAAAGATGTGCACTAAGTATGGAAAGGACTCTTAGTGATGTCCTAAGCATAAGTATATATAATCATAAAATTAACATTTATTAGCTTACAGAGTGAATCATCTGCGTCAGATGATTGAACACCAACAATTATACACCTTGTCATTGGGCAGCCGATTCAGTTGATTTTAGAGCAAAAATATCCGACTATCAATTGGATACTATTTCCAAACAATATTCGTCCTCAGATATATAGGATAGAGGAGATCTCTACAGCACCAGGCGCATGACCATCTACTTCCCAGCCTCCTCTTCATCGTGGAGGTTCACTCCAGGAACCCCGCCGAGATTTTTATGAGATGGTTGAGGAACAGGGTCGAGAGATAAGGGAGCAGGGCCGGGAGATAAAGGAAATAAGCATAGTGGTGAGTTTCTTGAATAAGATTAAGAAGAAGATTGTGCAGACGTTAAATATTTCTTTAACTTCCTCAAAGGAGTAACATCTTAGAGTTGATAGTCAGTACTCGTAGCCTAGTGGAACTATCTTTCCCCCTTTCTCTATTTTGTTAATGCTGTATTAAGACAGGTTGAACATTATTATTTCTAATGTGAACTATTGCACTGGTGATAACTAGCATGTTTTAGCCAAGCCTATTGTGATTGGTTTTGTGACAATAACCTACTTAGCTTGGCATTTAACATTTTTCAGATTTCCCGCAGGTGTTCCTTTTATTTTGTAGAACATGAGTTAACACATACCTAATGAGAATATATATTATGTTAGCTCAAACAGATAAAAGCAGGAACAAAAAACAAAAGAAAGTAAGCATATCATGAAG